>JBBGZY010000293.1:2630000-3292500 GCA_037952925.1 Lithobates clamitans | reverse complement strand
TAGTGACTAAATATGTTTGGCACCTGCTTGAAATAATTAGGGTGTCTGATTAGACTCTTTTATTAAAGAGATGTATTCACATTGAATTTGCTAGTCATGAGAAGCAAACTGTGTGTCATTGATGAACCCAAAAAAAGAAACTAAAACTATTGTCCTTTTTTTATACACAGGATGAGTCCATCCAGGAGGAATGTGGGGAAAGTGGCAGGCAGGAGGAGACCGGGCCCATGGACAGCCTGGAGGAGGCCGGATTCACCATCATCCTGGAGGAGGCTGGGCCCAGTGTCAGGCAGGAGGTGGCTGCTCCCAGTGAGGTGGCTGGGCCAAGTGAGGTGGCTGGGCCAAGTGAGGTGGCTGGGCCAAGTGAGGTGGCTGGGCCCAGTAGGAGCCTCACCCAATCCCAAGTGCCTCCCCTCCACCTTCCCAAAAAAAGGGCCAGGAAGGGGATGGTCACACAGGACGCGTCCCTGCGCCTCATGCAACAGGCCACCCGTTTTTTAACAAGCCCCCCCGAAGCGGAAGAAGCCTATGGCTGCTACTTAGCCAGCAGGCTTCTTCAGATGGATTGGGAGCAGCGCCTCATTTGTGAGCGCCTATTTGGGGAAACAATCCATAAGGGGCTGCAGGGCACGCTAACAAAAAACACCCAACTACATGAGGCAGCCCCCCCCCCCTCCTCCTCCTCCTCCTCCTCCTCCTCCTCCTCCTGCCACAACTGAAACACCAGAGCCACAGCCTCAAAAGAAGGCTACAGGGAAGGCTGCAGGGAAGGCTGCAGGGAAGGCTGCAGGGCAGCGTGGAGGAAAGGCTGCAGGGAAGAGAAGAAAGTGATGACCTGGGTTCAGTCTGGTCTGACAGAAGACGCAGGCTGTTGTAGGACCACAGTCTGGGGACATCTAGATCATCTGCTGGTGCTGTTGATCTCTGGGATTCTTGGACCAGATTGTGCTCCCTCTTATATGGACTCCTCAAGATCCCAATTTTCTTGTACACCGACTTTTTCCAGCGTTGACTTCCTCTTTATTTTATTTTGACCATGAATAAATGGATCTTTTTTGAGTTTAGCAAAAGACTTTATGTGTTTTCTTTTAAATCATTGATTTTACACACAATGTTAAATTAACAAGGGACAACAATCTCATTGAGTTTTAAAAAAACACACAAAAAATACATTACTAATGTTAAGAATGTTCAAGTGGTAAGTCTTGAAAAAAAAAAATATACATAAACAAAAACGGTGCTTTGGGTTAACTTTATCTAAAAAATAAAAAATAATCACTAGAAAAAAAAAAAAAAGAATAATGGGTTCTTTGTGGTAACTTTACAAACCTAAAAAAAAAAAAAAAAAAAAAGGGAAAAAGTATTATTAGTATAGAAACATTGTTTATAAAAAGCATACTATATCATTCATGAGATCAAAGAGAAAAAGAATTCAGAAATCAGTTTGGGAGAACTCTGATTATGAACAGCAAAACACCTTCGTTCTTTAGAGCATTCGTAAAGAAGAAATAAAATGCGCTGCATTCAACGATCACAGATTTTGCAGCGTGATGAATGTGCTACCTACAATACGAACACTAGTTTTACTAGACCGAGTGCTTCCGTTTAGTTTTTGCTTATGAGCATGCGTCATTTTTTTGTCCGTAGGACTAGCATACAGACGAGCGGACTTCGGGGTCCGTTGTAGTTACGACGTAAAGATTTGAAGCATGTTTCAAATCTAAAGTACGTCGGATTTGAGGCTAAAAAAGTACGTTGAAAGTCCGAAGAAGCCCACACACGATCGGATTACCAGCCAGCTTTAGTCCGTCAGCGTCCGTTGGACTTTTGTAGACGAAAAGTCCGACCGTGTGTACGCGGCATTAGGGTTTCAACAGAAGAGGCAATGCTATCAATCCAGAAAGTATTGGCAGGACTAGGTGTGGCCAAATGCTGATTGATAGGCTTGTTGATAGGCAATGACAATGCTGACAGCAATGCCCCCCCGCAACATCATCTCATCCCATTGTAGTGCATGCAGACATAGCCTACAAAAGAGTGGCAAATCTGTTCTAGATTCAGGGGCAGTGCAGTGTTGTTGCCACACCATCATGGGAATCTGCATTGCATTCAACAAGGTGTTGGAAACATTTCTCAGAGATTTTGGTTCAAATTGACATGATAGCATCACACAGTTGCTGCAGATTTGTCGGCTGAACATCCATGACGTGAATCTCCCATTCCAGCAGGGGCTCTATTGAATTGAGATCTGATGACTGTGGGGGCCATTGGAGTACAGGGATCTCATTGTCATGATAAAGAAACCAGTTTGAGATGATTTGAGCTTTGTGACATGGTGCATTATCCTGCTCAAAGGAGCCATCAGAAGATGGGGACACTGTAGTCATAAAGGGATGGACATGGTCAGTAACAATATTCAGGTGGGCCGTGGCATTTAAATGAGGCTCAATTGGTACTAAGGGGCCCAAATTGTGCCAAGAAAATATCCCCCACACCATTACACCACCAGCAGCCGGAACCGTTGATACCAGAGTTGCCAACCCTCCAAAGCGAAATTTACTGGCAGAATGAGAAAAATTTACAAACGGCACCATTTTTTTACTGGCACTGCAAAAAGTACCTAAAATTACAGTTTTCAGTGCAAATATCAATATTTCAACTATAAACATATATCTAGTTCTATTAGCAATCTGTTTAAGTTAAACAAAAGTAAAAAAACCTATTTCTGCATTGACACAAAGGTCAGGTTACTATAACCCGGCCAGCACAGAGTTTCCCCTTACATCAGAGTGTGCAGGATCCCCCCTTACAGTGAAGCAAAACTCCTATGTAAAGGGGAAAGCTGCAAATCATGATCTTAGGTGGAACTCTGATGTAAGGGGAGGCTCTGGTGACCAGAGACCACCTTATATCAGAGTCCACTGTGTTCCCTTTACATCAGAGTTCCCAATTGCATCAGGGTCCGCAGATTGAGTTCCCCCTTGCACTGTAAGGGGGGAATCCTGCAGACTCTGATGTAAAGGGAAACACCAGGAACTCTGATGTGGGGGGGACTCTGGTGACCAGAGACCACTTTCCGTAGAGTGAATACACTAAGGTAAGGGGGGGTTACTAATATAATGGGGAAACCTTTATATCAGTGCCCCCTTACATCAGTGACCCCCCTCAGACTAGCCTGGCGGTGCTGCCACTGACCTCCTCTCAGGTACACAGTGCAGGGCTCAGTCAGACGGCTCCAGCTTGGTGGCTCTGGTTTTATCCTACAGGAGACGGTCATAGGCTGCGGACATGCTAAAGGAGACGGACATAGGCTGCGGACATGCTACAGGAGATGGTCATAGGCTGCGGACATGCTACAGGAGACGGTCATAGGCTGCGGACATGCTAAAGGAGACGGTCATAGGCTGCGGACATGCTAAAGGAGACGGTCATAGGCTGCGGACATGCTAAAGGAGACGGTCATAGGCTGCGGACATGCTAAAGGAGACGGTCATAGGCTGCGGACATGCTAAAGGAGACGGTCATAGGCTGCGGACATGCTACAGGAGATGGTCATAGGCTGCGGACATGCTACAGGAGACGGTCATAAGCTGCGGACATGCTACAGGAGACGGTCATAGGCTGCGGACATGCTACAGGAGACGGTCATAGGCTGCGGACATGCTACAGGAGATGGTCATTAGCTGCGGACATGCTACAGGAGACGGTCATAGGCTGCGGACATGCTACAGGAGGCAGTCATAGGCTGCGGACATGCTACAGGAGACGGTCATAGGCTGCGGACATGCTACAGGAGATGGTCATAGGCTGCGGACATGCTACAGGAGACGGTCATTAGCTGCGGACATGCTACAGGAGATGGTCATAGGCTGCGGACATGCTACAGGAGGCAGTCATAGGCTGCGGACATGCTACAGGAGACGGTCATAGGCTGCGGACATGCTACAGGAGACGGTCATAGGCTGCGGACATGCTACAGGAGACGGACATAGGCTGCGGACATGCTACAGGAGACGGACATAGGCTGCGGACATGCTACAGGAGACGGACATAGGCTGCGGACATGCTACAGGAGACGGTCATAGACTGCAGACATGCTACAGGAGACGGTCATAGGCTGCAGACATGCTACAGGAGACGGTCATAGGCTGCGGACATGCTACAGGAGACGGTCATAGGCTGCGGACATGCTAAAGGAGACGGTCATAGGCTGCGGACATGCTACAGGAGACGGTCATAGGCTGCGGACATGCTACAGGAGACGGTCATAGGCTGCGGACATGCTACAGGAGACGGTCATAGGCTGCGGACATGCTACAGGAGACGGTCATAGGCTGCGGACATGCTACAGGAGACGGACATAGGCTGCGGACATGCTACAGGAGACGGACATAGGCTGCGGACATGCTACAGGAGACGGACATAGGCTGCGGACATGCTACAGGAGACGGTCATAGGCTGCGGACATGCTACAGGAGACGGTCATAGGCTGCGGACATGGTACAGGAGACGGTCATAGGCTGCGGACATGCTACAGGAGACGGTCATAGGCTGCGGACATGCTACAGGAGACGGTCATAGGCTGCGGACATGCTACAGGAGACGGTCATAGGCTGCGGACATGCTACAGGAGACGGTCATAGGCTGCGGACATGCTACAGGAGACGGACATAGGCTGCGGACATGCTACAGGAGACAGTCATAGGCTGCGGACATGCTACAGGAGACGGTTATAGGCTGCGGACATGCTACAGGAGACGGACATAGGCTGCGGACATGCTACAGGAGACGGTCATAGGCTGCGGACATGCTACAGGAGACGGACATAGGCTGCGGACATGCTACAGGAGACGGACATAGGCTGTGGACATGCTACAGGAGACGGACATAGGCTGCGGACATGCTACAGGAGACGGACATAGGCTGCGGACATGCTACAGGAGACGGACATAGGCTGCGGACATGCTACAGGAGACGGACATAGGCTGCGGACATGCTACAGGAGACGGTCATAGGCTGCGGACATGCTACAGGAAACGGTCATAGGCTGCGGACATGCTACAGGAGACGGTCATAGGCTGCGGACATGCTACAGGAGACGGACATAGGCTGCGGACATGCTACAGGAGACGGTCATAGGCTGCGGACATGCTACAGGAGACGGTCATAGGCTGCGGACATGCTACAGGAGACGGACATAGGCTGCGGACATGCTACAGGAGACGGTCATAGGCTGCGGACATGCTACAGGAGACGGACATGCTACAGGAGACGGTCATAGGCTGCGGACATGCTACAGGAGACGGTCATAGGCTGCGGACATGCTACAGGAGACGGTCATAGGCTGCGGACATGCTACAGGAGACGGACATAGGCTGCGGACATGCTACAGGAGACGGACATAGGCTGCGGACATGCTACAGGAGACGGACATAGACTGCGGACATGCTACAGGAGACGGACATAGGCTGCGGACATGCTACAGGAGACGGTCATAGGCTGCGGACATGATACAGAAGACCAAATGCTCACTACTAGGGATGAGCTTCGAGTTCGAGTCGAACTCATGTTCGACTCGAACATTGGCTGTTCGCAAGTTCGCCGAACACCGAACAATTTGGGGTGTTCGCGGCAAATTCGAATGCCGCGGAACACCCTTTAAAAGTCTATGGGAGAAATCAAAAGTGCTAATTTTAAAGGCTTATATGCAAGTTATTGTCATAAAAAGCACCCTCCCAATGTTGAGGGCATGTGGCCTGGTACGGTTCAGGGGGGGGGGGGCGCACTCTCGTCCCCCCCTCTTTTCCTGCGGCCTGCCAGGTTGCGTGCTCGGATAAGGGTCTGGTATGGATTTTTGGGGGAACCCCACGCCGTTTTTTTTTTTTTTTTGGCGCGGGGTTCCCCTTTAAATCCATACCAGACCTGAAGGGTCTGGTATGGAATTTAGGGGGAACCCCACGTCATTTTTTAAAAAAAATTTTGGCCGGGGTTCCCCTTAATATCCATACCAGACCTGAAGGGCCTGGTATGGAATTTAGGGGGACCCCCCCACGTCATTTTTTTTTTTTTAATTTTGGTTCGGGGTTTCCCTGTGGGGAATTCCCATGCCGTTTTTGAACTTAGCCGCGGTAGTTTTAAATGAGTTTTTTCCTTCGAAATGTCATTTTGCTGTCAGACTGTTCTAAACACGGGAAACATGCGCCCCTTTACAGGCATACTATAGACACCCCCCAGGTACGAAATTTAAAGGGATATTACACTTTTATTGTTTGACTTTAAGCATTATTAAAATCACTGCTCCTGAAAAAACGGCCGTTTTTAAAACTTTTTTTTGCATTGATCCATGTCCCCTGGGGCAGGACCCAGGTCCCCAAACACTTTTTATGACAATAACTTGCATATAAGCCTTTAAAATTAGCACTTTTGATTATTCATGTTCGTGTCCCATAGACTTTAACGGTGTTCGCGTGTTCGAGCGAACTTTTTTCCTGTTCGCATGTTCTGGTGCGAACCGAACAGGGGGGTGTTCGGCTCATCCCTACTCACTACTTACTCAGATAAAAATATATGAATAAACACCTCAAGACCATCAAGCACAATACATAATCAATGATATTATGACCATACATTATACACATACTATACAGACACACTGTACAAACACAATATGCAGCAGTACTTTTCATCTGAAAATCAGCCAAATCATATTGCTGCCTCCCCTCTCCTGGCATGCTTAGATTTGTAGTGCCCCAGACACATGAGGTGGTACTCTGGAGAGGACTGAGGACTCGGGGAGGCTGTGCCTGGAGTGGACTAGTGAGCACTGCAGGCAATAGGTAAAGATTGGGGGAGATCTAAGGAAACAACATCCTCCCTTTGGAAGCAAAGCAGCTCTCATCTGACACACAAAAAAACGATCTACTACTGTACACAAGCCCATCCTCTGCCCTCCCTCCATCCTGCCCACTAAGACAAGGCAAGGCAATGACACAACTGTATTTTGTTCAGCTTTGCTAATAGCTAGCTTACCCTCTGCTGGGCTGAAGTCCGTTCAGCTCCACACTGCAGGCTCACTCCACTCCTCCCCCTTCCAGCATCTCATGTGCAGAAATCAAATAAGGCGCGCTGTAGAAGGAAGGGGGAGGGTACAACACAAGTAGCTACGAGCAGCAGTGCCAGATAGATGATCGGAGACTCTCGGCATGCTTCGAAACTGCACATGCGCAGTTCCAAGCCGGGGACCGTCATTTTTACTGGCAAGATTTTTAATTCACGGATTTTCACGGGCATCTAAAAATAGCCCCGTTTTTACGGGCTGCCCGTAAAAACACGGGCGGTTGGCAACACTGGTTGATACAAGGCAGGATGGATCCATGCTTTCATGTTGTTTACACCAAATTCTGACCCTACCATCTGAATGTCACAGCTGAAATTGGGACTCATCAGACCAGGCAACGTTTTTCCAAACTTCTATTGTCCAATTTTAGTGAGCCTGTGCGAATTGTAGCCTCAGTTTCCTGTTCTTAGCAACCCTAGAGATGGTTGTGTGTGAAAATCCCAGTAGATCAGCAGTTTTTGAAAAACTCAGACCAGCCCAACAAACATGCCACTTTCAAAGTCACCTAAATCCCCTTTCTTCCCCTTTCTGATGCTCGGTTTGAACTTCAGCAAGTCGCCTTTACTACATCTAGATGCCTAAATGCATTGAGTTGCTGCCATGTGAATTTGTGTTACCAAGCAATTGAACAGGTGTACCTAATAAAGTAGCCCGTGAGTGTATATGCAGACCTCCAATGGAACATACTGTATTTTAAACCTAGACCTATATATTCATCACCTATACATATCATCAAAGAGGAAGCAAAATACTATAAATACCGGTATGTGCTATTCAGTTCAGCTTTGGGTCAAATCCAACACCAAGAACTGGGCCAAGAAGAAGTTCACTACTCCCGATCATGGGACACAATTAGGAAAGCCTTCAATTTGATGGTATACACCCTTTTCCCAATGTAGACAATCGCCTTCATCGCCGCCTTCTTACAAGAGGAGTGTAATACTGAAATGGTTACCTGCCACATTACCACCTACCTGTAACAAAACCAAATCCACCATGTTAAACTATATTGAAGACTGGCACACAGTTGTCGGTCCTGGACATAAAAGTGAACTTAAGTGATTTTCTAATCAGAATGACAAAAATTTTGACTAATCTTGATGAGCAGGGGACTGCTGGATACAAAGACCCTGTACTAAAGATACCCTGGTAAGAACTTCTTACTTTACAATTAACCAGGAAGCAGACGTTTGCAAAATGGCTGATGCTGCAACTTGTAGAAAAGATAATGTCTAAGATCACAAATTAATTCTATTGTTATAGAATACTAGTGGCTGTATCAGAACACCTGAACTTAATAATGAGTCGAGGAAAACATCTTTTTTAGCGCTTCATCAACAGACTGTGCTGTGAAAATCACAACACTAAGCAATACATTTCCTTTAAGGACAATGTAAGGCCCCCAAAGTGGCTGATTGCCCCATAACCATGCTTCTGAACCAGCTGCATAGTAACATGGAAAAAAAAATATATTTTTCATTTGTTAATAATTATCCCAGTGCTTTATGCAGTTGCTAGACAGGTTTTAGACAGGTTTTGTATGGTTTCCATAAATCTGCTGGATTAATTGCATCAGCCTCTTGCTGGTAAAATGTTAAACAATTACTAGATCATAACTATGTATCTGACTCAGTCAATTCTTGATGGTGTTGTTCAGAGGTATGGTGTGAGAGATAATAAATGTTTAGAGCTCCTTTCTAGAACTCTTTCTCCTGGCTCTCCTGTGAAGAGCTGTTTGAGCTAGGCCTCGGGATGTGCCAAGTGCTGAGGGCTCTTTAAGCTAAGTTAGAGCTGGAGCAGATGCCTAAAAGGAGATGGGGTGAATAGAGATACCCTAGTCAGGAGAAGGTCTCGGAGAAGCTAGGAGACAAGCTGCCACCTGGACTTTGCAAGAGGGATCTTTGCCCAGGGAACTAGGTATTTTGGAGGGACGGAATTCATATCTTGATGTGAGGAAACACGGTGTACTGCTCACAAAGGGTCGCAGATTTATCTAGCTCTCCTCTTATAAGCAGGTGCTTGTGGGGCACCACTGATTGTGTTTTTGCTGTTGTATTAATTGCACTGTGCAGCTACAGTATGTAGTTAGTACAGGCTGCCCAGGATGGAAAGGGGTTAACTGCATCTAGGCTCTTTCCCAGGTTTTTTGGGTCCTGTCTTCTTCCCGGTTGATATATATACAGGGGGAAGGCTGGGCTAGAAAAACTTTTTTAGCAGTACCACATGGGAGCCAGAGGGTTCATGTCACCCAGAAGGATGTACAGTAACCTTCATTTGCCACCCCAAGGGATTTACATCAGATACGCCAAGGCAGTCACAGAGTAGTTGGTTAGGAAATTAACTGAGATGCACTTTAACGCTGTAATGTTCCTGAAGCGTTTTAAGTAAAGTTCTTGAGCTTTTCTTGAGCCTGGTCTGAAGTTATTCAAGGGATGCATGAAGGTACATTGCGTAGCAGAAGAACAAGGCCTGTAAAGCACACATGGGGTACAGGAGGAAGGCCATTATGAAGGGTTAACTCAGCAGAAGAGTTGAAGCAGGAGAGTAGTTGTCACCAGTAACCATGATCTGGTGGGAATGCATAGCATCCAGTCAATAAGCGCGCTACCTGGTGTAGGTGGCAAGTCCTCCAGTAGCAAGGGGGGCAGTGTTCTAGCTCCCTTACTAGCGGTCGGTTCCCCAAAAGCGATCGAGACTGAACCCACGGTATGGAGACCCCATATACTTAGCCTTATGGTATGGGAGAGTGAAAAGAGTTAAGTAAGTGCTTGCAGGGGATCCTTGCTAGGTGCACGGTTGGACTCCATTATGTCCCTGGAAGTGAAGTAGCATAGGACTGGTGGAGAGGTTATAGGCTCAGCGGTGTCCCTTCTAAATGCAACATTTAACAAGCAAGGTGTGCAGTGACACGGGACAAGAAACTTTACAGAGGAACTCTGTACATTTAACTACTGCACACAGTGCATGGCTCATCTTTAGGCCGAGGTACCTCCATAATGTTGACTTTCACATGAACGGGACCCATCCCAGTCCACCCAAAAGTGATGTGATGATGTTTCTGGGGCCAAGTCAGCACCTGGCTTCTTATACATCTTGAATACTTCTGTTTCTGCCCACCTGGTAGATTTCAGTATTCCCGCAAAGCTTTGTTTGTCCCGTCGTCTGTTACATTCTCCATAATATAAAGTAAATGTAAATCCAACAGGGGGAATGGGGGCCCTTCACAATGTGTCAAGTGTGAAGGCCAGGAATTTAAGAACAGAGATTTCACCAATCAAATAGATCAAGATAAAATCTGTTTTTTAATTGATAGGTTGAACCCCCAGAAAAAACTGAAATATCTGTTTAGAGTGGGCTGTCTATCTAATATATATTTTATACACTATATATCATATCATGGATAGGAGAAATGTGTCCCAGTTATTTGGGTTGTGTCTCCTTTAAAGGGGACAATATAAATGTGTCAGGGCTGGACTCAGCCCTTCCTTCTTTAAGCTGGCCGCTCAGCTGTTGCCTAAATGCCAGCTCCTATCTCCCCACAGTGACTCACCTGTTAAAATGATATCCTGCTCCTCAGTCCTGCCTACTTAAACCGTCCAGCCCAGGTGATCTCGGCCTTCGCCTTGGTCACATCTCTAGAGATGCTCTCCTGTGTTCCTGTTAAAGACTTGCTTGGCTGACATTCCTTCTGGCTCCAGATCCTGCTTGCTGTTCTACTACGCTCATCTCTGGCTCCCTGACGTTTTGGCTTGTCTGACTATCCATTCCGGTTCCTGAACTCTGGCTATGTTTTGACTATGTTTACTCTGTTTACATTTTTTATTATTATTACACAAGTGTGATTAAACTGTACTTCTGTCTCAGTCTGATTCATGATTTCTGACAAAATGCAATTTTTTGAGAATGCAGGGGTTCTCATCCATGCAGGGGTTTCAATGTTACTCCAGCTGGAGAGGAGAGGACTGATTTACAGTTCCCTCAGGTTTGATAGGTTCTCATTTGGGATCTGGAATTCAGAGATTTTGGGAGACTTTGGAGGGGAAAGGGCCGCCAACTCTGAATACAGGGATTTTTGTCCGAGAGAGGCCAGAAAAGCAACAGCCGGTAGGTGTCTGTGAGGTGAAGTGTGAGCCAAGACACACTGAGGAGACTGAGGAGAGCGATGGACTGCTGAGACTGAAACACTGAAAAGCAGCCTTTTGAACTCCTGAGGCAGGCGGGGACCTAACACTCTGTTAAGGGACCAGTTTATTAGGCGACGAGCCAGAAGTTTGTTTGTTATACAAGAATTAAGGTCTGTTTGCATTTATTGTGCTGAAAAAAGCTGTTTTGTTTGAATGTTTTGCGAAAACACATTCGGCTGGCTGGTGATCCTGGGCTCCATATATCTACACACACATGGCTGACAGGGCCACACACATTTTTGCAGGATCTTCCTTCTCCTTTGTTGCATTAGGACTGTGCAGCGATTCAGAGAGAGAGGAAGGACACTGACATGCTTTTAGCTGCTGGAAGAGAGCTCCACCAACCAGGAGAGTGGTGATTGCCTGCAGGGCAGCTGGAAGATCTGGCCAAATAGCCTGTGGAAAGCACTGCAGTCCTCTGCAACCAGCCCCTGTTTAGGCAACAAACTTTGTGGGACTACATTTCCTAGGGGGTAACTATGCCTATGAGGAGGAGGAGGAAGTGAAAAGCGCTGCTAAAGAGTCCCACATGGAGATCCAGAGAGAGAGATGGAATGCTGTTAAATGCCAGTGCTTCACTGTGTTATTGGATAATGACTGTGCTGCTACAACTGTCCAGAGAGGACTGGCGCTAGAGGGACCTCTGAGTGCGAGCAGAGGATTGTGCTCTAGTGTGGAAGAACACATGAGGTTATGAGTGGAGGACTGAGCACCATGGTTGGTGAGAGACTATTTCCTGATTCCCCACCAAGGTGGAACTTCCCTGAAGCTCAAACCAAACTGCATCTTTCTTCAGATTTATTAAAATGCGCACTCACATGTTGATAAAACAAAACCAGCTTTACGAACATTTGTGGCTCTGAATGGTGTTCCTATGGGCTTATAAATGAACAATGAGGCCCATGGGCGTGATGATGTCACCGTCGTAGGCCCACCCTACCTGTTTCGTCAGACTATCAAGGCTGGTGCGACAGGCAAATGGACAGCTCACCATGTATTAGAATCTTATATAGAGCAGCGGTGTCATGTTAATCACTGGCCACGCTTCCCTTAATTTGTAAGGGGCCTGCCACTACAAGTGTAGACAAGGCCTTAAAGTTCTCAATGGTTGTTCACTTAGCTTATTTGTTTCCCTGGAAAATAAAGTCAAAAACCACTTTCAAAATGTTACCCAAATCTTCTCCCTAGAAACTTACCGATTGGGCAAAATTTGGGCTAACAATAAACAACTTCTTCACATCATCATCTTACACATTCTGGTTGATTTCAAATACATCTGCTGTGAACTGTGGACATTTCATTCACCAAACAGTGAACATAGTAACTACAACTCATGGCGACACAACAAAATTGCACTGGCCCACCACAGTGACCTCTCTGTGTTGCACCTCACAGTGCCAATGGAGACAAAATTGTAAGAGATCTTTCTTTTGGACTTCTATTTTAATAAAACTGTCTCTACAGAGATATTTTTATCTCGTTCAGTCATCCATTCATCCTATGCAGCGCAAATAGACAAATCTTCTGCTGTGTCTAATGTACTTCGTAAGGCAGCTTCTCTAGCTGGGCAAAACCCTGAACAATGGCTACATCTCATTAGATTATCCACCCTGCTCCTTTAATTCATCAGTCAAAGGATTTTGAGAAGGAGGTGACAGACAGGACCAACCAATGAGTACATCTTCTTAGCTAGTTTCTCATGAACTGGATGAAAATTCATATGGTGTATGGGCATCCAGTGCCAGATTTTTAAGGGGGCTAAAGTGGCAAACGGCCCCGGGCCTGCTCATAGAAAGGGCCCTTTCTCTACAAAAATAACATAAAACAATATTTAAAAAAAAATTATATAAAATAATAATAAAAATAATAATAAATAATAATAATGAAAATAATATAAAATATATAGTTATTAAAAAAAACATTTATTTTATTAAATGTCTCTTGGTAAGTAATATTTTTATACATATATTTATATATTTAAATTGTTTTTATGATTACGTTTTTTTCTGTTCAAAATATAAGAAGAAATACAAAATATAGCAACAATAGTAGTTTGCTAATGTTACACATAAACATTGGTACGGATAAGGCAACAAGTAATAAATTATTTTGAATAAGCGTCCAGGTAGTTACTGTAGGTCAGCTCACACCAGTTCTATGCTATGGGGGACCCTGTTAGAGAGGGAAACATTGCCTTTCCAAGTAAAAAATATAAAAGCCCTAAAACCTAGGACACCATTAGTATGAACATAAGTGAAAAGCTCTATATAACAACATTACTTCCATCTTATAACCAGTAACATCCTAGGGCCAGGTCCAAACATCTGTTTTACCAGGTATTTGGGTCCAGGGACCCCTCTATTAGTAACAGGAGTACCAAGTACATAAAAAAATAGGGAAATTAAAGAATAGAGAGATAATGAAGGAGAATGGAAAAGAGGATAGTAGGTCTAAGAAAGAAAAGAAAGAAAGTCATTTTGCCAGGGGGTCAGAATCTCTTGAGCCTGGGGGTCAACTCTCCGTGCCTGGTACCTGCAAATAGCTAAGCCAGTGGGACCAAATTTTTCCAAAACGCGATTGCTTGTCCCATAAGGCACTCACAATCTTTTCGTTCAGCATGATCCAGGTAAGTTTGCACTTTATCAATAACTCGACTTTTCCATGCAGATGCAATAGCGATTTTAGTCGCTAAAAACTTAAAAGTAAATTAAAGTCTGTGTGTGTCTCGGGACATTTTCAACCGGCTTGTTTAACAGGGCTATGCTCCCGTCTTTAGTAATATTTACCATAGTTATAGTAAATAAAACATTGTAGCCTCTTCCGAAAACGGAGAACTTTAAGACAAGTCAACCATCAGGTCACAACTCCTGAAGTAGGAAGCCGACAAACCTGGGTACATCTTTGAAAGGGGGAAGTATATACTCGAGTATAAGTCGAATTTTTCAGCACATTTTTTTGTGCTGAAAGTGCCCCCCTCGACTTATACTGGAGTCAAGCACTTTTCTGCAGCAAAAAATTTCATTTTCCAAACCGACTTTGGGGCCCCATATCTCAGGGTCACTTGGTGCTAGAAACCCTAAATTTGGTATGTAAACCCAGTGGACCTAGTACCATAACATATCCAAAGCTGAAGTTCCTAGCACTAAGTGGCCTCGAGATACAGGGCCCCAAAATCGGTTCGGAAAATGTCATTCTCTGCTGCAGAAAAGTGCTTGACATTTTCTGAACCAAATTTGGGGCCCCATATCTCAGGGCCACTTGGTGCTAGGAACCCCAACTTTGGTGTGCAAACCCAGTGGAACTGGTACCATAACATATCCAAAGCTTGGGTTCCTAGAACCAAGTGGCCCTGAGATACGGGGCCCCAAAACTGGTTCGGAAAATGTCATTCTCTGCGGCAGAAAAGTGCTTGACATTTTCTGAACTGATTTTTGGGGCCCTGTATCTCGTGGCCAATTGGTGCTAGAAACCCTAGCTTTGGACATGTTATGGTGCTAGTTCCACTGGGTTTGCACACCAAATTTGGGATTCTTAGCCCTAAGTGGCCCCGAGATACGGGGCTCCAAATTCGGTCAACTGTCTCTATCTGCAGCAATGTCATTTCGGGACCCTTTGGGTTCAGAGACCCCAAATTTTGGCTGCAGCTAGGGGGCTTCTAGGAACCCTTAACTACCGAGTTTGAAGTTCAGGGGATCTATGGCTGCAAATGGGCACTGTGAGGCATGCAAATGGGCACAGTGATGCTGCAAATGGGCATTGTTGACCCTCTTTTCCACTTACAGTAGCTGTGCATTTCTCACCCTCGTCTTATACTCGGGTCAATAAGTTTTTCCAATTTTTTTTGTGGTAAATTAGGGCCTCGACTTATACTCGGAATGACTTATACTCGAGTATATACGGTAATATTTTGTCTGCCATCCTCTGTTAAAGGTTTAATCTGGACTGGTGTATTGTATCATTTAAAAAAATATACCTTGGCAGCTCAACTGAACCACAGATAGAAAGCCTGAGGTAGGAGGCTTTTGACGGCATGCATAACCTCAGAATTACATTCTGTCATCGATTTTGAAAATGTGTTCCCGTCATTAAGAATGTAAACCAACTCTGTGTATGAGAGGCCCCCCGAACCTGAAGTGCCCCGGGCCCCCCAAGGTTTAAATATGGTCCTGTGGGCATCTTAAGGCTTACATAAACATATTTTTTGTTCAGAGCGTAGGTACAGTACTTTAATAATGAACTCTTTTTAGCCATTTGTATGTAACGTCATAGGGCCTGGTATGTTGCTGGTAGATGGAATACTGGTTCTTTTTCCTTGACACTCACAATACACAACACCTGAATTAAGTTGTGGCTCCAATTTGTTAAAGTGGATGTAAACCCAATGTCATCCTTTCTAAACTACTGCCATAGGGGTTATATATAAGGATATACATGCCTCCTGCATGTATCTTTACCTGTCAAATGTCTCCCTTCTGTTATTAGACCCGAAAAACTGCAGATTCTGTGGGTGGGTCTGTTGTCTGGAACTTGGTGGGTGGAGTCGTGATGTCAGTAGACTCCCCGCCCACCTCTACACTCCCCTTGTCAATATGCATTTTCTCCTGTGTATTTCTAACACTGAACTTCTGCTATGATCTCTAACATCCAGTGAAAAGACAGGAAAGTAACCACATGACTTCAGCATTCCAAATCATGCTGAGGTGTGGAACAGCCAATCCTTGCAGAGCTGCTGAAGAAAGGATTGGGGGTGGGAATTAAAAAATAATGCATGTCTTAGGCTAGTGCACGAGATATGTAAATCACCTGTCACTCACAGCAAGGGGGAGGATTTGACAAAGTTTTTCTCAGTTTGTCAAGATTTATCTCACAGAACAATAAAAGAGGATTGCTCAGAGATGGATTAACTCTGTGTGGCAAGACTGGGCTCAAATGATAGGAAATCTTATACTCTACAGTATGATATATATAAAAAAAATTGGGTTTACATCCACTTTAAAGCTTCTTTAAATTAATTAAAGCTTAAGTAAATTGATAAAATCCCAGTTTTGGAGGAGAAAAAAACAGAGCTGTAGCGTAGAGGGTCTGGTTGTGTATTTTCAGGATAGGGTTTTGTGTGCAGAATATGTGGCCCACTTAGAGGATTAACAAAGGACACAGCAACATACATTTGAAAAGGAAATAAATTCCTTTGCCCTCCTGCATAGCTCAGCATAGTGAAAGGCACTAGGCAGATACGAAAGCATTACAAGCTCATTTAGAATAGGTTATACATAATACATAATTTGCGTAAATAAAATAGACACAAGCATGGTATAAGAATTTTTATTATACACAACAAATAAATTACAATAGGAAACATCTAAATCAGGCATCACAAAAACAATCCAGGAAAACCATTTGCAGTTCTATAGTGTACCCAGCCTTTCAAATGTCATTCACCTAAAAAAAAAATATATATATATAAAAAAAGTTAGATGTGTAAAATGTAGTATTTAGAAATGCTCTGTAAACACAAGAAAAAGAAGGGGGAAAACGATGTATACACTATATTGCCAGAAGTATTGGAACGCCTGCCTTTACACACACATGAACTTTAATGGCATCCCAGTCTTACTCCGTAGGGTTCAATATTGAGTTGGCCCACCCTTTACAGCTATAACAGCTTCAACTCTTCTGGGAAGGCTGTCCACAAGGTTTAGGAGTGTGTCTATGGGAATGTTTGACCATTCTTCCAGAAGAGCATTTGTGAGGTCAGGCAATGATGTTGAATGAGAAGGCCTGGCTCACAGTCTCCACTTTAATTCATCCCAAAGGTATTCTTTTGGGTTGAGGTCAGGACTCTGTGCAGGCCAGTCAAGTTCTTCCACCCCAAACTTGCTCATCCACACTATATTGCCAAAAGTATTGGGCCACCCTCCAAATCATTTGGTGGAGGGGGGATTATGGTGTGGGGTTGTTTTTCAGGGGTTGGGTTTGGCCCCTTAGTTCCAGTGAAGGTAGCTCCTAAGACGTCAGCCTACCAAGACATTTTGGACAATTTTATGTTCCCAACTTTGTGGGAACAGATTGGGGATGGCCCCTTCCTGTTCTAACATGACTACACACCAGTGCACAACGCAAGGTCCACACAGACATGGATGAGCGGAGTTTGGGGTGGAGGAACTTGACTTGCCTGCACAGAGCTGTAATAGCAGCAAAGGGTGGGCCAACTCAATATTGAACCATACGGAGTAAAGCCTCGTACACACGATACAAAAATAGGGTGGGAACATTCATGGGAAGAGTTCAGTCTTGTAAACTGCCGTTTGTAATCTAGAATTAACATTCGTGACGCGGCAATTGATGAAATGTCCAAATGCAGTGCACATTATAATCTTCTTTAATGGGATAATAATGAAGCTGCTTTGCTGGTGATACTGATGTAGTTATGCCAAACGTATTTTAAAAGGCTTTTGTTTTGTATTGATATAAATAATATTAATATTATGGTTGTTGTTTGATTTTTTGGGGAAGTTACCACAACAACAATATCCCTGAGTTTTTAAGATCAAAGATACAACTATATTGGTGCCCCTTGTTAATTTGTGATTTGAAGAAAAACACATAGCCAAGTATTATTCTACAATTTTTTTTTATTTATAAACAATAGATGGGCAATTCAGAACTAATCAGTAGTAAATACACATCCAAGCGGCGTTCCAATCAGTTAACAAACAACTGACAGGTTGGTATAGGGTAATTACCATATACAACATGAGGTTATAACAGACAGACTAATGCCCCGTACACACGGTCGGACATTGATCGGACATTCCGACAACAAAATCCATGGATTTTTTCCGACGGATGTTGGCTTAAACTTGTCTTGCATACACACAGAAAATCCATTCGTTCTGAACGTGGTGACGTAAAACACGTACATCGGGTCTATAAACGGGGCAGTAGCCAATAGCTTTTGTCTCTTCTGAGCATGCGTGGCACTTTGTGCGTCGGATTTGTGTACACACGATCGGAATTTCCGACAACAGATTTTGTTGTCGGAAAATTTTATAGCCTGCTCTCAAACTTTGTGTGTCGGAAATTCCAATGGAAATTGTGTGATGGAGCCCACACACGGTCGCATTTTCCAACAAGGTCCTATCACACATTTTCCGTCGGAAAATCCGACCGTGTGTACAGGGCATAAGAGGAAATGGTGAGATAACAGTCTCTAATGGACACAAAAGAAGTTTGTAGCTGATAATTGATGAGTGCACTTTTCACCACAATTCTTCCACCGCATGCTCAACACTCTCCCCAATGGGTTTAAACTCCCCAGAACCAAAAGATTATAGGGCCTCCCTCATCATTCAGCTGATATCCTCAATCCAGGTGTCTTTAAAAAAGCCTCCACAATCCGGAGATATATAAAAAGAGACTCCACATAGTCTAATTCCGTTTAGCAGTTTTTTAATTTGTTCAATAAAAATTCAAATTTCCATGACAATGTGCCAGTTGAATAAGTGATCATATGGTTAAATGTCGGTAGCATATACACTACGCATAGATCAAAGATCACTCTCCTGAAAGCTTACAGAGGACGGGTGTGCTTCGGCAGAGATCTGAAAAGGTCTCAGTGTCCTGCACTTCCTCCCAGTTTAGCTCTCAAGGTCCTGGAATGCACAGCGTCACTGTCGTAATTTCCGACCGCCGTAAGGTCACGCACTGACGCGTTTCGTCATCACGACTTTATCAAAGGGCGTCCTTTGATAAAGTCGTGATGACAAAACACGTCAGAGCATGACCTTACGTTCCAGGACATTGAGAGCTAAACCGGAAGGAGGAATTGCGGGACGCTGAGACCTTTTCCGATCTCTACCAAAGCATACCCAGCCTCTGTAAGCTTTTTCAGCTTTTTCCCCGGGTTGTGTAGGCTTTTTTAAAGACACCTGGATCGAGGATATCAGCTGGATGATGAGAGAGGCCCTATAATCTTTTGGTTCTGGTGAGTTTAAACCCATTGGGGAGAGTGTTGAGCACGTGGTGGAAGAATTGTGGTGAAAGGTGCACTCATCAATATTCAGCTACAAACTTCTTTTGTGTCCATTAGATACTGTTATCTCACCATTTCCTCTTAGTCTGTCTGTTATAACCTCATGTTGTATATGGTAATTACCCTATACCAACCTGTCAGTTGTTTATGGTAACTGATTGGAGCGCCGCTTGGATGTGTATTTATTACTGATTAGTAGTTCTGAATTGCCCATCTATTGTTTATATGTATGTTGATTTTTAAGTGGCTGCTGATTGAGATATATCCTTTTATTTTACTTTATATTTATCTATTTTTTATTTAAATTGCCCGTGTAGAGGTCACTTGCTATTCCATAGCGATGAGATAAGAAGAGTGGGATAGGGCAAGGCGTTTTCTTTCTTTTTTTTAACACAATTCTTTTATTGTGCAGAAAAAAAACAACAGAAATGAAATTACAATTCTATCTGCCATCTAAATAAAAATAACTTAAGAAAAAAGCATGGATCAATGGTAACCAAACTTCTACTAACATGAAATTAGCAGAAGGGGCCCAAAGGGTGGCGCTTGAGAAAATAACTTTCTCTTTATACTCTCATAGTATGTCACTACGTTCGTGTTTGTCGAATGACAATTTGCGGATAGTTAGTATGCTAGGCAAAATCCTGCACACGCGCTTTTGACAAAAATATGATGCTTGGTCGTACAACAATCGAACCGTGTGTACGAGGCATTAAGTTCCACCCGCAAATTTTTTTTTTTTTTAAAGTCAGCAACTAAAAACACTGTAGCTGCTGACTTTTAATAAGTACACCTACTTGTCCAGGGAGCCCGTGATGTCGGCCCCCCAAATCCGATCCGTTCATCGAATCGGGTGCAGGCGCCAACATTCTAATTAAGGGAAACAGGCAGTGGAGCCTTGTGGCTTCACTGCCCAATTCCTATTGCGCATGCACGAGTCACACATGTCCCAGAAAACATCAGGGGGGGCTCGCCGAAGAAGAGGATATGACGTCCTGCGCCGCGGACCAGATGGATCAGAACTACAGGCTGTACTTCATTAAAATGTAAGTTAGAAGAAAATTTTTAACTAGCCAAAAACAAGCGGTGGAGAAGTGGTCTTTCATTTAAGACCACCTCTTAAAAGTGTGTGGAACTCCGCTTTAAGGCCTCGTACACACGTTTTGATTGTTGATTGTTGACGTACTATGAGGGTATAAAGAGGAAGTTCATTTCTCAAGCGCCACCCTTTGAGCCCCTTCTGCTAATTTCTTGTTAGTAGAATTTTGTTGAGCGTTGATTTGCGATTTTTCAGATCGTATAAAACAAATGCCTTTTAAAATATGTTTGGCATAACTATATGCAAAGCAGCTTCATTATTATCCCATTAAAGAAGATGAGAATGTGCGCTGCATTTCAACATTTCATCAGCTGCCGCGCCACGAATGTTAGTTCTACATTACAAACGGTAGTTTTTCAAGACCAAACTATTTTGGCTTGTTCCTTGATTCCGAGCATGCGTGTTTGTACTTTCAACTTTTGTGTGATGATTTCCATACTGACCAATCCAAAAATCAGATGTTGAGTTCACATCCGACAAAAATTTTACAGCCTGCACATCCAGCTTTTGTCTGATGAAAAAGTCACTAATGATCCGAAAATCTGCAGACAGCTCGTCTTTAGACTTTTCCCTTCTAAATTTTTGCCTAAAGCCTTGTACACACGGTACGATTGTTGGAAGGGGATTGTCTTTTGACAGACTGTTGATCTTAAATCTTACCGTTAGTACGCTCCTTTTGAAAATTGTTGTCCAACTTTTGGCCAACAAATGTTGGATGACATGTTGGTAAGTTTTTGGCGGACAACGGTTCGACGTTAGATTTTCTGATGGTCTGTACACAAATCCGTCACACAAAAGTCGAAAGTACAAACACAAAATTGAAAAAGTGCTGCGCAATTCTAAAAGTCCATATCAATAAAGAAAAAAATTATCCCAATTGGTGTAAGCGAACACACATGAAGGTGAGTAAATGTCCATATAATAAAACAGTCCCAACTGGTGAGTGAAAGGAAGCTGCTAATGACTCAAGTGCAAGTGACACACAAGGCAAATCTCCAATCAGGTGTCTGTGATCCCTCCACCACACAGATTAGCCTCTCACCTCCAGGTCTCGACCTGAAACAGGTCACACAACAGTAATGGAACACCAGGCAGGTAATCCTACAGATGGAATATCCAGTACTCGTCCACAGTCAGTGAGATGTTGCAGCATGTGTAAGGAAAAAGACACAGCGATCTAATGCTCTCAGTATGACACGTTATTGAAATATAAAAATGATCAAAGGTACTCACATGCTGCTGCACTCAGTACCGAGTACAGGCAGACTAGCGTGCAATGTTACCAACGAGACGGCAGCGGGTGACGTCATGCGTGACCCCTGACTCCCGTACGCGTTACGTCCAAAGGCAGGACTTCCTCAGCGCGGGGCAGGGTACACACAGACGGCCCGCTCTGTATATATAGTGCCATGGTAACCAGCAGTAAGCCAATAGGGGGACTGGATACAATGGTCAAATGACCAGTTCCATTACAAAACTATCCCACCAGGCTACCACTAAAATGAAAGCATGCAAAGTACTGATGTATATATAAATACAAATACTGGCGCTAATTTATTTAAAATTACATGTAGGGAATAATCGTACCTCTTATATGTAATAAATAAAACAAAGGAAAAGAAGAAAAAGAAATAAGCACCCCCGTTTGTATAAATATGAAGCTGAAAAACTTACCCACACAGCACATTGATTAAAAAATTAAAAATATATAAAAACGATATAAATAAAATATATATATAAATAAACGTCAGTCCACGGCCATCTCGATAACAACATCACATACAAGAATCTATAATAGGTATGTACAGAAATTCATATGCGGACATAAATACATTTAAACCAAATGACAGAATATAAAAATATTAAAATTATGGACAGAGCTAAAATAAAAAACAAAAGACCAACTATCGTTTGGAGATGAAACAGTTGAGATCGAAGTCCACATTCATTCCTATAGGTGACATAACCTTAGTTTCATAAATCCAGAAGGATTCTCTGCGACTCAACTGTCTAATGTAGTGGCCACCCCTCCAATGACCGGGAACCTTTTCTATCCCCCAAAACTTAAGGCACTTGGGGCCTCTTTGATGACAAGTTCTAAAGTGCCTGGAAACACTATGGGTCTTCACTCCTCTTTTAATGTTGCTAATATGTTCACCCACTCGTACATGTAGTGCTCTTGAAGTGCGGCCCACATACTGTAGGCCACAATCGCACTCAAGCATATAGACCATGGGGGGGCGTGGCCTAGCAGGGCATGTGAACAGTCGTGTTTGACGGAGCTCCCGCTGTTGATCCTACAGAGAATCCTCTCCTCGCCACACACAGCGCCCGCAAACGCACGGAACTGACCCCTAACCATCTCCAGACACCAGCGGACCCTAAAGCAGCAATTAGAACGGGTATGATGACCCGGGGGAACCGAGGAGACGCCGCAGCTTCGGCCTCCCAGGAATTCCAAGATGGCGCCGGGCACCCTCAGCCACAGAGGACCCCACGAGGCCAGGACAAGAAACCGGAGCAAGGGGGTAAGCTACCTAAACTCCCTAAAACAAAAGACCAGCCCAAAGACATGATATATTATGCTCAGAAAATGGCAGGAACTCTGGCAGTTACACAGGCTGATTCACAGCACACAACAGTGTCAGCGGTGCAGGCAGACAGAGATAGTGCAGACAGGCTGGAAGACACTGATTCCATGGAGTCTGTTCCTGATCCTATGCCTGCCTTGTTTGATATGCAGACAGAGGACAGTCCCCAACCATCACTGAGTGATATTCTGCAGGCAGTTCATAAATGCACAGCTTCGGTGGATGATCTCATAGAGAAATTTGGGGGGCTAAGGGAGACAGTCTCTCTATTACGCCATGACTTGCAAAAAATCAGAGAGAGAACCACCGCAGTAGAAGGGAGAGTGAGTGACATGGAGGACCACATGCCTCATCTGAACAGGGAAGTGAGAGTAGCAGCTCAGCAGGCCCACCAGGCGTTTGATAAAACAGATGACATTGAGAACCGCCTGAGACGCAACAACGTTCGTATTGCGGGGCTCCCCGAGAAGATGGAGGGAAGGGACCCCACTAATTTTGTTGAAGGCTGGCTTCAGGAAATCGTTGGGAAAGAGGTGTTCTCACCCCTATACGTGGTGGAAAGGGCACACCGGGTGCCGCCGCGTCCTCTTCCGCCCGGCAGCCCCCCGAGGTCACTGCTTGCCAGACTCCTGAATTACAGGGATCATGAATTGGTGCTTCGTTTGGCCAGGGAAAAGGGAGCAATACACTTTAATGGTGCTAAAATATCCTTTTACCCAGACTTTTCCGCGGAAGTGCAGCGAAAAAGGTCTAAATTTATGGATGTTAAGAAAAGGTTACAACGTCTACAGTTAAAGTACGCCATGCTTTTTCCGGCCAGGCTGCGCATTACAGCAGGAGATCAAAATCACTTCTTTGAAAATGCCCAAGACGCAGCTGATTGGCTAGACCGCAATTAGCAGGGCCTCCGAAGACCAGGAAGGGAAAATGGAGACGGATGACAGAGTCGAATCCACACTAATTGGGCAAGACGGGCGCCCCATCACTTGTGCAGTTTTACAGAGTTCAAGGAGGACTTATGATAAAATTTCACCACCAGCGAATGGCAGTTCAATTGCAATCTGTGTTTGAACGCTCATAAGTTCAACCGCCTATTTGGCGTGCATGTCAGTGCAATGTGCGTTTTCAACCTACTGTTCAGGTTGCTGTGGCACAGATATCTTTGCCCTGTTTGCAAAAAGTTGAAGGTTAATGGTCAAAACCTGTGGATGCTGAGAATCTTTTACTATGCCAAGTTAGCAATTACAGGAACAATGGCTGTAACTCACTTATTGATTCAACAGTATAATCGCAGGAAAGCGCAGTGGCGCAGATGTTCGTTTATCAGTTTTCTACCACATCTCCGGTGTACGTGCCTCTTTCATATAGCCCAAAAGGTGCTATGCCAAGTGACGACCACGTCTGAACTCAATACAGCTCACATCAGGGGCGCTAAGGGAAATGTATATGAGGATGCAGAAATGTTTTATATGCATAGATTAATTCACAACGGTTTGTTATGGCTAGTACACCTATAATGTCTTGGAATGTGCGGGGGGTAAATGATCCTTTGAAGAGAACAATGATATCTACGGTCATGCGAAGGATCCACCCCGCCATAATTGGCCTGCAGGAGACTCACCTGCAGGACTCTGCTTTTTCCCGTGGAGTGAGTGTACTGATACACAAGGCCATAGCATACCAAGAGCTAGACTCTCTGATAGATATATCCGGTAGATTTATCTTTCTCCATTGCAAAATATATACAATTACCATGATTCTGGCATTTATATACATACCACCCCCGTTCTCGCGGGAAGTGTTGCAACTACTGGTTTCATATGTGACTAACAAACCTGACATTCCGATACTAATTATGGGGGACTTTAACTGTTGCCTGGACCCAAGAATAGACAGACACCCTCCTATGGTTCCACCCAGGGGTGGTCGGGGAACTGCCCTTAGCCGTCTCTTAATGGAAATAGGGTGGGCCGACTTATGGCGGGTCCGTTACCCAAACCATAAGCAGTTTTCATGCTTCTCCAAGACACATGGTTCTCTGTCCCGAATAGACCTCTGTATTGGCACCCCAGATATGGTGGGATACACCTCGAGGGTGGAGGACTACCCACGCGGGGTATCTGATCATTCCCCACTAGTCATATGGTTGAATGCACAACCCTCCAGTCTATTATCTAAGGCCCCATGGAAACTAAATGCCTTCTGGCTTAAATTATTTACTTCGCATGAACGGATAGAGGCCCAGATCCATAAATTTCTTAGAATACATAGACAGCATACAGATATCCTGTACAAATGGGAACAGCTTAAAGCATATTGTAAAGGATTATTTATTCAGGAAATAACTGTGGTTAAACAAAATACCTCGGTCCTGCTAGAGCAGGCGGAGGACTTGGTGAGTCAACTAGAGTTGGCATTTGTGAATGATCCCACTGACTCTGCAAGGGAGGCATGGATCGTGGCTCAGGACTCCTTCGACCTCGTGCGATCCTCCGCTGCAGAACGTAAGAGATTTTTTTCAAAACTGGCATTTTATGAGGAGGGGGAAAAGACAGGCCGCCTATTAGCAAAAATTGCAAAATCACAACAACAATCGCCGGCTATAGGAGCCATACGAGCTGCCAATGGCAGCATAGTTAACGCTCCCGATGATATCATCTCCGAGCTGGCAAATTTTTATAGGGATCTATACAAATCTAGAGAGACCTACTCTGATGATGATCTCAATGCTTTTATGGCTAACATAAATCTACCCACACTGTCTGTTGAGGCGAGACGGCACCTGGACGCTCCAATAACCATAGAGGAGCTCCAGGTGGCGGTGAGTTCTTTCCCTACCTGTAAGGCGCCAGGGGAGGATGGTCTCCCAATGGAGGTATACTCACAGTACGGAGAAAAATTGTTGCCAGAACTACCTACTAAAGGTTTTCAACACCAGCTTGGCTGAGGGTAGACTGCCAGAATCCATGACCAGAGCAAATGTGATTTTATTGCTTAAGCCAGGGAAGGATCCTGTTGACCCGGGTTCGTATAGGCCCATATCCTTACTCCAAAGTGATGTAAAAATCCTTGCTAAGGTCCTGGCAATTCGGGTCAATGGGATAATATCCTCAATCATACACCCAGATCAGGCTGACTTTATGCTGCAGAAATCCACAGCTACAAATCTTAGAAGGCTATATATGAATATGCAAATACAGGCTGACAATGAGGGACACAGAGCTCTTCTATCCTTAGACGCCAATAAGGCATTTGACAGCGTTAGCTGGAGATACTTATGGGCGACACTGGACAAATTTGGCTTTGGACGGCGGTTTATGGCAACTGCTGTATGCGGCTCCTCAAGCCAACATTAGAGTAGCGAATAGGATGTCAGACGCTTTTGCTCTGGGTAGGGGGACGAGGCAAGGTTGCCCGCTGTCCCCCCTGCTCTTTGCGATCGCTATAGAACCTCTGGCGGCTCAAATAAGGGATAGTCCACAGATAGTGGGATTCAGGTATGGTGACTTGCATGAAAAGCTCATGTTATATGCGGATGACATGTTGCTATTCTTGGGAGACACTAGTCAATCACTACTGGGGGTAATGGATATAATAGAGCAATTTGGACATTTTTCAGGCCTGACTATAAATCGGCCCTGATGATGTTGGACGAGAGCCGGGATGTGAGTCTGCCTGACTCTTGCCCCATTCCAACCACCACTGGATTTAAATACCTGGGCGTCCAGATATCCCCACGCGTTGGGGACTTCTGCTCTTTAAACATATTCCCATTGCTATCCCGCTTTCGTGACAAAATAAATACATGGAACAACCTAATGATGTCGCTAGCGGGAAAGGCAAATCTCATTAAAATGATTTTAATGCCCTAGTTATTATATTTCCTCCACAACTCACCAGTAGTGATACACTTAAAAGTTTTCAGAGTAGTCAATACTCTTTTTCGGCGACTGCTATGGCACAACAAAGCACCCAGAGTTCGGCTAGAGCAGTTGCAGTATCCAAAGGACGGCGGAGGGTTGGCGGTCCCCAACCCTTGGCTGTACTACATTGCGGCACAGTTGCAACACCTTGTGGGTTCTATGACTCATGAACCAATGGGCTCAGCAGCGCGATTGTTGCTTTTTGCTACGGGTGCTGAGACCATTCCTTTGGGTCTAGAGGCACAAATATTTGCGAAGTCTAACAAAAAAACTCCGACATTATCCCTGGTACAGAAGGTATGGAACAAAAGTAGACAATTACAAGGGGTGCAGGAATTTACAGAATACAGCCCAATATGGGGAAATTGCACATATGTTGAGCTAGCTAAGTTACAGCGTGAGCCCAGATGGAGGTCCCACGGGGTGACCATGCTCTTTCACATATTTAAACATGGTAAACTGCTGTCCTTTGCAGAATTGCAGACCACATTTGGGCTCCCAGACACTATGTACTATCCCTATATACAGCTTTGGCACGCAATTGCGGCGCAGGGAGACGCAGGTGAGTGGGAACTTTGTCCCACGCCTGTGTTCCATGTGTTGCAGTCAACCAGTGTAACCAAAGGGATTATTTCCATATGTTACCAAATGCTACTTACCAGGTACCTAGGTGCTTACCCATGTAAGGCAATTGATGCATGGAGAAGGGACCTGGGTCAGACAACTGAGGATCAATGGGAGGAAGCGTTACAAGCCATACCTACGTGTTCCCTCAACGTTGCGCAAAAAGTGTCCCAATTATATATAATACTTATGCCCCGTACACACGGTCGGACATTGATCGGACATTCCGACAACAAAATCCTCGGATTTTTTCCTACGGATGTTGGCTCAAACTTGTTTTGCCTACACACGGTCTCACAAAGTTGTCGGAATTTCCGATCGCCAAGAACGCGGTGACGTCAATCACGTACGACGAGACTAGAAAAGGCCGGTTCAGAACCAAGCGCGGCACCCTTTGGGCTCCTTTTGCTAATATCGTGTTAGTAAAAGTTTGGTGAGAGACGATTCGCGCTTTTTCAGACTCGTGGCTTTCAGATCGTTTTCTGCCGTTCAGTTTGTGCTTGTGGGTTTGTATCTGCTCTTCAGTGCGTGCAGTCAGTTCGTATCGGAGTTTTCTGTGCGATCTTGTCCGCTCGTTGCTGTTTTTCAGGTCGCTCTTCACAGGCCTTGCTGTTCTTCAGTGCGTTCTGTTACTTCGTTCTGAGCAGCCGACCGTTTTCTAGCGATGTTTCGTATGCGTACTCCTCGTACAGTTCGTGCTGTGCGGGGGCTTGGTGTTGGGGTCCTGACCTTGACACAAGTCCAGTCCATGAACAGGGTGGGGAGGAGTTAATGGACCAAGAATTGGTTGCTTCAGCGTGACCAGTTCTCTCATATGCCTTTGCTCCGTGAGATCCATGAGAATAATCCTGATGATTTCAGGAACTTTCTCAGGATGACAGGCCCCGTGTTTCACCGTTTGTTGGCTTCGCTGACCCCCTATATTAGCAGGCAGGATACCTGCATGAGGCAAGCCATCACTCCGGAGCAGAGGTTGGTCGCTACCTTGCGGTATTTGGCCACAGGGAGAAGCCTGCAGGACCTCAAGTTCTCGACAGGCATCTCCCCCCAGGCTCTTCTTTGTGGACATTTACTGCTTGTGTTTGTTTGAGCTGACCCTGACAGAAATGTGTGGAGTCCAGAAAATGTTGTGATTGTGTAACCTTACAAAGCACTGTTGGCTGTTATTTACTAAATGCAAAGACACTTTTCACTACAAGTGCACTTGCAACTGCACTGAAACTGCACTTGTAGTGCAAAGAGGATTTGCCCTTAGGAAATTACCCCCATTTTCTCATAAAACAACAATTACATCACCCCAAAAGTGTTGTAGCATTGAGACAATAATCCACACATTCTTGATGAGCAATCTTTTTAATACCAGCACAATCACATATGCATTTACCAAAGGTTTTTCTGACAAACCGACATGTTTGTTGTATAACAATTTTTGTGGTGTCATTATCCAAAATCAAAATGTGCATTTTATAGAAAACAGGCCTGTGTAAAACCCACAAGAAAGACACAAATCTTGATCTTACAAATTTCACATTTGTTAGAACTTGAAGGCAATATCAGACATGAGTATTTAGGAACTGTGTTTGATGTTGCGTTCAGATGGGGGGAAATCAACCCTGGAAAAGCCAAATTTGGAAGATGCACACAAATTTCACAATGTCAACATGTGCTATCTGCCATCAGGGGGGATCAAGGGATGTGTTTTGGGGGAGAAAGCCCTTCCTCACCGCTACTTTATTATTGAGGAAGGGGTTGCACCCCCAAAATGCGTCCATTGATCTCCCGTGATGGCAGATAGCACATGTTGGCACACTGTGTGCATCCTCCAATTTTGGCTTTGGGAAAAATCACAAAAACATTTCGCACATTGTAGCAGACAAAAGAAGAAAGTGATTTTGAGGGGCTTTAAACTCGCCCCAAAACATCAATGATGTTTTTATATTTTGGAATAACATCATTGATGTTTTGCTTGATGTTTTCCAATTGTAAATTACACCCCATGATCTCCCCGATCAGGATCTGGGCACTTTCGGATGTGAAAGGATCTTCATCCACAACCTCACGATCACCTAAAAAGAAAGGAAACCCCAAAATAAATTAGGTCTAAAAAAAATGCCGGCATCCATCTCCTATCTGAGCCTGTGGTTGCAGACACTCACCTGTTGTGGTGACTAGTTCCACCACGTCTTCTTCCTCCTGCTCAGCTTGTGTTGTTGCGATTTCCCCTTCTTCCAGAGGGGGGGGGGGGCTCTGGTCTCCTCGGATGAGGGGTGTCCTCCGAGTCTTTTCTCCCCTATGTAAAACAAAAATGGTATAATTAGCACACAGATATTTGATGGCAGAACTCTAATGCCGCGTACACACGGTCGGACTTTTCAGCTACAAAAGTCCGACAGCCTGTCCAACAGACTTCCGGAGGACTTTCGGCAGACTTGCGGCGGACTTGTGGCAGACTTTCTAACGAACGGACTTGCCTACACACGACCACACAAAAGTCCGATGGATTCGTACGTGATGACGTACACCAGACTAAAATAAGGAAGTTCATAGCCAGTAGCCAATAGCTGCCCTAGCGTGGGTTTTTGTCCGTCGGACTAGCACACAGACGAGCGGATTTCGGGGTCCGTCGTAGTTACGACGTAAAGATTTGAAGCATGTTTCAAATCTAAAGTACGTCGGATTTGAGGCTAAAAAAGTACGTTGAAAGTCCGGAGAAGCCCACACACGATCGGATTACCAGCCAGCTTTAGTCCGTCAGCGTCCGTTGGACTTTTGTAGACGAAAAGTCCGACCGTGTGTACGCGGCTTTAAGATGAAACATTGCTTGGAAGTGGGGTACAATTGTCTATTTTAGCAGAGTTCCAAGATGTAGCTTTTTTAGTGTCCTTTGTCAAGCTGCAATACTTTACCTGTTTTGTACAAGCTTCACAGATGGAGACCCCCCTATAGTATACACTGGAGCACCTGTGTGGCCCCCCTAATAAAAAGGGTGTTCTGGGGTCCCACACTAGTGCTCCAGTGTCCAGATGTGAAAACAGCTGCTGAGTGTCCTCTCCTTACACACAATCTAGTTTGCAATTTATTCTAGTAACAAAGCCATCTACACAACCCAATTCTTTGAAGACAAGTATAGGGCGTCAAAATGGTGGCCAAATGCATATGGGCTAAACAATGGTATTTTATATTTGCAACGAAAAATGTGTGATCCGAACGAATAATGTGCCCATGAACATGAAAGTTGCCATTTTAAACTGTACAACAGTTCCTAAAAGCACATGGAGCAGCACGAACGTAATAAACACAAGAACAATAGGAACACAGCACAACTACTTACTTTTTTGCAGCACTCTCCGGATCTTTCTGTACTGCTCATGTTCTCGTAATTTCAGGTCCGACCACCGCTTCAAACACAAAACACAAACACAAAAAAAGATTCTACATTAAAATAAAAAAAAAATATGTTGTCAGATGTGAGAAATCAAAATATATTGAGGGAATCCCGATAAATAGTAACGAAAGAAGTTTGTGAGAAGTGTGTGTGAATATGAGCATCAAAACGACTTAATTCTTGTCACATTATAAAGAAGAAGAGAGTGCGCTGTATTAAACCATTTTTTACATTGCAGCGTGACGAAAGTGCTTTATCCATTACGAACGCTAAGTTTACCAGAACGAGCTGTCCCGTGTCGGAATTTCTTCTGAGCATGCGTGGCATTTTGTGCGTCGGAACAGGCCACACACGGTCGGAATTGACGCGATCGGATTTTGTTGTCAGAAAATTTTATCTCCTGCTGTCCAACTTTGTGTGTCGGAAAATCCGATGGAAAATGTCCGATGGCGCCCACACACGGTCGAAATTTCCGACAACACGCTCCGATCGGACATTTTCCATCGGAAAATCCGACCGTGTGTATGGGGCATTAGAGTGCACTACACTCCATCCAAGTTGCACAGGATGGGCAGAGTAGCGGACCCCATATGCTGCAGATGTCGGCAGCACAGTGCGGATCTTATACATCTTCTGTGGCGTTGCCCGAAGCTCCATCGGTACTGGCATGAGGTGATTAATACACTAAATGGAGTGTTCCAAACGACGGTACCTGTAGATCCCATGTACTGTTTGTTAGGGGTACTGGATGAGGTAATCCCAGAGGAACAAACTAAAGTGGCTTTCTCCAGGGCTCTATTTCAAGCTAGAAAACTTATACTAATGGCATGGAAGTCTGCAGTATCGCCCTCTGTCAAAATGTGGATAACGCATATGGGTAAAACTCTAACTATGGAAAAATATATATATCAACATAGAGGTTGCCCACATAGGTTTGAACGCATCTGGGCAAGTTGGTTAGACGCACCAGGACTTAGTCCGAGAGAACTAGTTATGACAAGGCTCTTACAGGGTCCTTAGATAAATAAATTAATGAAAATGGGAAGGATGTATAATATATGCGAATTGGAAGGATGTTGGGAGTCAATTATATTTAAAATTGTATAATGAAAATTAGAGGGCTCTGTAGTAATACTATAAGAACCTATGCTATATACACTGCATGAATATGACACTGAAATGTAGAAAACTGTGCACCGGTATGAACCTAAAATGTTCAATAAAAACCTTTTTGATTTAAAAAAAAAGCATATAGACCACCCCTACAGATGAATATGTGATAAGGCTTTCGATCTGATAACATTTATGCGTGACATTAGAAACAAACTCTTTACGCTTCTTGGTGTTTCTACTAGCACTCTTGCAAGTAGCACATCTGCCGCACGCATAGAAACTGGACAAAAATCTAAAAAGCTTATTGTCCGCCAATTTAGGGAGATCAAATACTTCTGGTGCCAAATGGTCCCGAAGAGAGGGTGCTTTATGGTAGATGAACTTGGGATATCAAGGCAGGATAGGTCCCAGAGTACAATCACATTTGAGGATCGGCCAATGTTTGGCTATGATTCTCTCTAATTTCTTATATTGGATATTATAATCCAATAAAATTCTAAAACCTGCCGTATTATCTTCAACCTCAGAAGACTTGATCTTATCTGCCACAATGGTACTCCTATCGGTGAGTCTGACAGTACAAACACGCCTGTTCGGAATCAATGCTCACCAAACATGAAATTAGCAGAAAGGGCCCAAAGGGCGGCACTCGAGAGCTGAAAATCCTTGTAGTACGTCACTACATTCATGTTTGTAGCACAACAATTGTGTAACGTTAGTATGCAAGACAAGATCCTGGCACACGCCCTTTTGACAAAAATCAGAAGCTGGGTTGGCCAACAGTCATATCGTGTGTACCAGGCTTAACACTGGCCATACATTATACAATTTTCTTGTACAACTTTCCTACTTTTAGATTTAACAAAACCATATAATATGACGTTATACCTAAACACTTTCAATTTGTGTGCAATCAGCAGGCTCTTGCACTACATAGTTGAAGGTAAATCTAAAGAAAATGTAATAATATAATTGTATGGTGTATGGCCAGCGTTAGACTGGGATGCCATTAAAGTTCATGTGTGTGTAAAGGCAGGTGTCCCAATACTTTTGGCAAAATAGTGTATATATATATATATATATATATATATATATATATATATATATATACATATACACTATTTTGTGTATATATATGTGTGTATATATATATATATATATATATACAGTATATTATATATCTGCACACACACACACCTTGTACATGAATGTCTGTAGGCTTCTGTCATCATTTTGGAATTTTCCTAGATAAACGGAAAGATGGTATAAAGGAGTTAAACAAACACACACAATCACAATAAAGAATGGTCAAACAAGACTATTACATGTGTAAAGACAGCTCAATTTACGTTTTTCTTTTTTTTTATATATGCGGAAAAAAAGACCTTTTTGACAAAGATTTCTTTTGGAGAAATGTTTAACATAACTAAGGTTAGGATTGTCAATAATATAAATAAAAATATTTTTTTGGGGGGAGGGGGGGGTGTCCAAAGTTGGTATGATCTCTGCAAGTCTTTATAATCAATTGATATCTATGATTGAGGCTGGGTTCCCACTAGTGCAAATTGGATGTGGGTTTCTCCGCATTCAATTTACATGACAGGAGAGTGTGCCCGGCTCTAAATGGAACTGGTTCACACAGCTCCGTGACAGTCGCGGAGCAGATTGCACAGAGGTCCTGTGTGTCTTTGGCTCTGTTGTGATTTGAACACCGTTTACATATGCGGGCGCGACTTCCGTATGCGTTTTCTTTTCTGCGCGAGCACTCGTGGAATGGCGACAAACTACGGTACCTAAAAATCTCCATAGGCGACGCTTTTAATTTTTTTTACAGTTACCAGGTTAGCGTTACAGAGGAGGTCTAGTGCTAGAATTATTGCTCTCGCACTGGCGATCACGGCGATACTGCGGCCGCGGCAATACCTCACATGTGTGATTTGAACACCGTTTACATATGTGGGCGCGACTTCTGTATGCGTTTTCTTTGCTGCGCGAGCTTGCGGGGATGGGGGCGCTTTAAAAAAATATTTTTCTTATTTATTTTATTTATTTTTATATTAATAAATTGTGTTTAAAAAAATAAAAAAATTTTGATCACTTTTATTGCTGTCACAAGGAATGTAAACATCCCTTGTGACAGTAGTAGGTGGTGACAGGTACTCTTTATGGAGGGATTGGGGATCCCTCCTTTGCACTTCAAAGTATTCAGATCGCCGTTTTCGGCGATTCTGAATACTGTATATTTTTTTCAACATTGGCAGCCGAGTAAACGGGAAGTGACGTCATGACGTCGCTTCCGTGTTTACAATTAGGAGACTGGATCGAAGCCACTTACGGCTTAGTTCCAGTCTGTCCCTAGCCGCCAGAGGCGGCGGAATGTTGATCGGGCCTCCCGGTGGAACGGGAGGCCCAGTATAAGGGGCGGGAGGGGGGGACATCCCCTCCTGCTCCTCCGGTATAACAGCCTTGTGGCTTTTAGCGGCATCGGTTGTAATCCTTGGAAAGCCGATCGCCGGCTCTAAAAAATGGTACCCTGCGGCAGCTGCGGGCATCATCCCGGTATAACCCCCGAAAGCCGAGACCGCATATCTGCGTACGCTCGGCGGGAAGGGGATAAACAAAAAAGAGCGACAATTTTGAAAAAATTCATTTTTTTACTTTCTGCTTTAAAACACATCCAATACATTTTTTTTAAAAATCTAATTTCTTCATCAAGGCAAATATGTATTCTGCTACATGTTTTTGGTAAAAAAAAAATCCCAATAAGCGTATATTGATTGATTTGCGCAAAAGTTATAGCGTCTGCAAGCTATGGGATATATTTATGGATTTATTATTTTTTTACTAGTAATGGTAGCAATCAGTGACTTATAGCGGGACTGCGATATTGTGCCAAATCGAAGGCTAACTGGCACTTTTGAAACTTTTTTGGGGACCAGTGACACTAATAAAGTGATTAGTGCTAAAAGTATGCACTGTCATTGTACTAATGACACTGGCTTGGAAGGGGTTAACATCAGGGGTGATCAAAGGGTTAACTGTGTGCCTAGCCTGTGTTTTTGTACAGTGTTGGAGTGTTTTACTAGAGGAAGGCATGGATCCATGCCTCTGCTTTGTAGGAACACAGGATCCATGCCTCTGCTTTGCAGGAACACAGGATCCATGCCTCTGCTTTGCAGGAACACAGGATCCATGCCTCTGCTTTGCAGGAACACAGGATCCATGCCTCTGCTTTGCAGGAACACAGGATCCCTGCATCTGCTTTTCAGGAACACAGGATCCATCCTTTTCGTACTGACAGAACGGCAATCTGCCTTGTTTTCATAGGCAGACTGCCATTCTGCCTCTGTACCGAATGATCACGGGTGTCGGCGGACATCGAGTCCGCTACTCGGAAGAGCCAGATCACGTATTTGTACGTGATCCGGCGCACAGCTGTAAAACTGCTATAGGGCGGTCAGCTAGTGCTTAAATCAGCTAATGATATTACAAGTGCATCTAAACAAAAGATGGTCAAAATCTCGCAGTTCATTTTCTTGATAAGGCAAGGCAACCAAACAAATAAAAAAAATGCCTTCTGGCGGCATGCTGTACAGGACTTTTGCTCACTGTGTGAAAGCAGTGGTCTCTCTGCAAAGGTTCAATACACTGCTGAGTTAGACCTATAGCTATTACTAAAGATTCTTTTTTTTCCTGCAGTTTGGAGATCCATTAAAGAAAGAAAATCGTACTTCTTTATGTAACAGCTCAGTCGGTTCTTGAAATGAAGTAGTTCATATTTAGCTCTTTGATCCTCAGAATTCTTTTTCTTGAATGTTGTGTATTTACGGAACAGTTTAAGTAGTTTCTCCTCTGTTGGTTTTTTTTTTTTTTGGTGGCCAATACTGACGTGGTCACATGAACCTACCCTCAGGCGTCCCAAACCATCAAGGAAAATTTCTGCAATTTAAAAACACTATTACAAATAATGTTATTTTTCGAAGAACAACAACAGGATCCTTTATGTCAATCTAAAAAAGCAGCAGATACAGTTAATAGGGAATATGTAAACTTCTTAAAAGAACTTCCTTTACCATATCTGACTAAGGAAAATTCTCTTTTTCATTGTGTCCTTGTGTCTCACACACTTCCCCTACCAGACACTGCAGCTCACAGTGTAATGCCCCGTACACACGGTCGGATTTTCCGATGGAAAATGTGTGATAGGACCTTGTTGTCGGAAATTCCGACCGTGTGTAGGCTCCATCACACATTTTCCATTGGATTTTCCGACACACAAAGTTTGAGAGCAGGCTATAAAATTTTGCGACAACAAAATCCGTTGTCGTAATTTCCGATCGTGTGTACACAAATCCGACGCACAAAGTGCCACGCATGCTCAAAATAAATAAAGAGATGAAAGCTATTGGCTACTGCCCCGTTTATAGTCCCGACATACGTGTTTTACGTCACCGCGTTCAGAATGATCGGATTTTCCGACAACTTTGTGTGACCGTGTGTATGCAAGACAAGTTTGAGCCAACATCCGTCGGAAAAAATCCTAGGATTTTGTTGTCGGAATGTTCGATCAATGTCCGACTGTGTGTACGGGGCATATGGGTTTCAACAGAAGAGGCAATGCTATCAATCCAGAAAGTATTGGCAGGACTAGGTGTGGCCAAATGCTGATTGATAGGCTTGTTGATAGGCAATGACAATGTTGACAGCAATGCCCCCTGCAACATCATCTCATCCCATTGTAGTGCATGCAGACATAGCCTACAAAATGTCAAATCTGTTCTAGATTCAGAGGCAGTGCAGTGTTGTTGCCACACCATCATGGGAATCTGCATTGGATTCAACAAGGTGTTGGAAACATTTCTCAGAGATTTTGGTTCAAATTGACATGATAGTATCACACAGTTGCTGCAGATTTGTCGGCTGCACATCCATGACATGAATCTCCCGTTCCACCTCATCCCAAAAGGGCTCTATTGGATTGAGATCTGATGACTGTGGAGCCCATTGGAGTACAGTGACCTCATTATCATGTTCAAGAAACCAGTGGTGAGATGATTGGAGCTTTGTGACATGGTGCATTATCCTGCTAGAAGGAGCCATCAGAAGATGGGTACATTGTAGTCATAAAGGGATGGACATGGTCAGCAACAATACTCAGGTAGGCCGAGGCATTTAAATGATGCTCAATTGGTACTAAGGGGCCCAAATTGTGCCAAGAAAATATCCCCCACGCCATTACACCACCAGCCTAAACTGTTGATACAAGGCAGGATGGATCCATGCTTTCATGTTGTTTATGCCAAATTCTGACCCTACCATCTGAATGTCACAGCTGAAATTGAGACTCATCAGACTAGGCAACGTTTTTCCAAACTTCTATTGTCCAATTTTGGTGAGCCTGGGTGAATTGTAGCCTCAGTTTCCTGTTCTTAGCTGACAGGAGTGGCACCCAGTGTGATCTTCTGCTGCTGTAGCCCATCTGCTTCAGGGTTTGATGCATTGTGCGTTTAGAGATGGTATTCTGCATACCTTGGTTGTAACGAGTGGTTATTAGAGAACTGTTGCCTTTCTATCATCTCAAACCAGTCTGCCCTTTCTCCACTGACCTCTGACATCAACAAGGCATTTTTGTCCACACAACTGCCACTCACTGGATATTTTCTTTTTTCTTGGACCATTCTCTGTAAACCCTAGAGATGGTTGTGTGTGAAAATCCCAGTATATAAGCAGTTTTTGAAAAACTCAGACCAGCCCAACAACCATGCCACATTCAAAGTCACCTAAATACCCTTTCTTCCCCATTCTGATGCTCGGTTTGAACTTCAGCAAGTTGCCTTCACTACATCTAGATGCCTAAATTCATTGAATTGCTGCCATGTAAATTTGTGTTACCAAGCAATTGAACAGGTGTACCTAATAAAGTAGCCCGTGAGTGTATATGCAGACCTCCAATGGAACATATTTTAAACCTAGACCTATATATTCATCACCTATACATATCATCAAAGAGGAAACAAAATACTATAAATACCCGTATGTGCTATTCGGTTCAGCTTTGGGTCAAATCCAACACCAAGAACTCTCTCTGTATGGGCCAAGAAGAAGTTAATTACTCCCGAACATAGGACACAATTAGGAAAGCCTTCAATTTGATGGTATGCACCCTTTTCCCAATGTAGACAATCGCCTTCATCGCCGCCTTCTTCCAAGAGGAGTGTAATACGGAAGAGGTTACCTGCCACATTACCACCTACCTGCAACAAAACCAAATCCACCATGTTAAATTACATTGAAGACTGGCACACAGTTGTCGGTCCTGGACATAAAAGTGAACTCAAGTGATTTTCTAATCAGAATGACAAAAATTTTGACTAATCTTGATAAGCAGGGGACTGCTGGATACAAAGACCCTGTACTAAAGATACCCTGGTAAGAACTTCTTACTCTACAATTAACCAGGAAGTAGACGCATGCAAAATGGCTGATGCGCGATCGAATGGGAAGGGGAGGGGGCATCCCCCCCTTTTTTGGGGGGGGTCTAGAGGGTGGGGGAGGGAGGTAGGGCTAGGAAAAGAGAAAAGGAAATTATATATGTTTATTGAGTAGCCTGAGATTGAGTAGTATTGAATATGTAATGTATAATGTTGTTATAATTTGAAGATATGGGGATGTGATAAGGTGTAAGAGATGTTATGAAGAATATGATAAATGCTCTATGTGGAATGTAATATATAATATGTAAAAAATAAAATTAAAAAAAAAAATGGCTGATGCTGCAACTTGTAGAAAAGATAATGTCTAAGATCACAAATTAATTCTATTGTTATAGAATACTAGTGGCTGTATCAGAACACCTGAACTTAATAATGAGTCGAGGAAAACATCTTTTTTAGCGCTTCATCAACAGACTGTGCTGTGAAAATCACAACACTAAGCAATACATTTCCTTTAAGAACAATGTAAGGCCTCCAAAGTGGCCGATTGCCTCATCACCATGCTTCTGAACCAGCTGCATAGTATCATGGAAAAAAATATATATTTTTTTCATCTGTTAATAATTATCCTAGTGCTTTATGCAGTTGCTAGACAGGTTTTAGACAGGTTTTGTATGGTTTCCCTAAATCTGCTGGATTGATTGCATTAGCCTGTTGCTGGTAAAAGGTTAAACAATTACTAGGTCATAAATATTTATCTGACTCAGTCAATTCTTCATGGTGTTGTTCAGAGGTATGGTGTGAGAAATAATAAATGTTTAGAGCTCTTTTCTAGAACTCTTTCTCCTGGCTCTCCTGTGAAGAGCTGTTTGAGCTAGACCTCGGGATGTGCCAAGTGCTGAGGGCTCTTTAAGCTAAGTTAGAGCTGGAGCAGATGCCTAAAAGGAGATGGGGTGAATAGAGATACCCTAGTCAGGAGAAGGTCTCGGAGAAGCTAGGGGGCAAGCTGCCACCTGTAAGAGGGATCTTTGCCCAGGGAACTAGGTATTTTGGAGGGACAGAATTCATATCTTGATGTGAGGAAACGCGGTGTACTGCTCACAAAGGGTCGCAGATTTATCTAGCTCTCCTCTTATAAGCAGGTGCTTGTGGGGCACCACTGATTGTGTTTTTGCTGTTGTAATAATTGCACTGTGCAGCTACAGTATGTAGTTAGTACAGGCTGCCCAGGATGGGAAGGGGTTAACTGCATCTAGGTTTTTTGGGTCCTGTCTTCTTCCCGGTTCATATATATATAGGGGGAAGGCTGGGCTAGAAAAACTTTTTGCGCAGGACCACATGGGAGCCTGAGGGTCCATGTCACCCAGAAGGATGTACAGTAACCTTCATTTGCCACCCCAAGGGATTCACAGCAGATACGCCAAGGCAGTCACAGAGTAGTTGGTTAGGAAATTAACTGAGATGCACTTTAACGCTGTAATGTTCCTGAAGCGTTTTAAGTAAAGTTCTTGAGCTTTTCTTGAGCCTGGTCTGAAGTTTTTCAAGGGGTGCATGAAGGTACATTGCGTAGCAGAAGAACAAGGCCTGTAAAGCACACATGGGGTACAGGAGGAAGGCCATTATGAAGGGTTAACTCAGCAGAAGAGTTGAAGCAGGAGAGTAGTCACCAGTAACCATGAACTGGTGGGAATGCATAGACAGTCAATAAGCGCGCTACCTGGTGTAGGTGGCAAGTCCTCGAGTAACAAGGAGGGCAATGTTCTAGCTCTCTTACTAGCGGTCGGTTCCCCAAAGCGATCGAGACTGAACCCATGGTATGGAGACCCCATATACTTAGCCTTATGGTATGGGAGAGTGAAAAGAGTTAAGTGCTTGCAGGGGATCCTTGCTAGGTGCACGGTTGAACTCCATTCTGTCCCTGGAAGTGAAGTAGCATAGGACTGGTGAAGAGGTTATAGGCTCAGCGGTGTCACTTCTATATGCAACATTTAACAAGCAAGGTGTATAGTGACACGGGACAAGAAACTTTACAGAGGAACTCTGTACATTTAACTACTGCACACAGTGCATGGCTCATCTTTAGGCCGGGGTACCTCCATAATGTTGACTTTCACATGAACGGGACCCATCCCAGTCCACCCAAAAGTGATGTGATGATGTTTCTGGGGCCAAGTCAGCACCTGGCTTCTTATACATCTTGAATACTTCAACAGTGAGAGATCTCTGCCATAATCCCCACCTCTGTTTCTGCCCACCTGGTAGATTTCAGTGTTCCTGCAAAGCTTTGTTTGTCCCGTCTTCTGTTACATTGTCCATAATATAAAGTAAATGTAAATCCAACAGGGGGAATGGGGGCCCTTCACAATGTGTCATGTTTAAAGGCTAGGAATTCAAGAACAGAGATTTCACCAATCAAACAGATCAATATAAAAAATCAGTTTTTTTAATTGATGGGTTGAACCCCCAGAAAAAAAACTGAAATATCTGTTTAGAGTGGGCTGTCTATCTAATATATATTTTATAAAATGTATATCATACAGGATGCCAGGGATGGATCCTGGATAGGAGAAATGTGTCCCATTTATTTGGGTTATGTCTCCTTTAAAGGGGACAATATAAATGTGTCAGGGCTGGGCTCAGCCCTTCCTTCTTTCAGCTGGCCACTCAGCTGTCGGCTAGTTGCCAGCTCCTTTCTCTCCACAGTGACTCACCTGTTAAAATGATATCCTGCTCCTCAGTCCTGCCTACTTAAACCGTCCAGCCCAGGTGATCTCGGCCTTCGCCTTGGTCACATCTCTAGAGACGCTTTCCTGTGTTCCTGTTAAAGACTTGCTTGGCTGACATTTCTTCTGGTTCCAGATCCTGTTTGCTGTTCTACTACGCTCATCTCTGGCTCCCTGACATTTTGGCTTGTCTGACTATCTGTTCCGGTTCCTGAACTCTGGCGATGTTTTGACTAGGTTTTCTCTGTTTACCTTTTTTTAAATATTGTTAAACAAGTGTGATTTAACTGTACTTCTGTCTCAGTCTGATTCATGGTTTCCGACACTAGGTGAAGGCCATGAATTCAGAAGATGCAGTCAATCCACTTGTTGGTAATATTTTTTCCAGATTGGATGAGCAGGATCACCGCATGGATCAGTTTGCCATGGCATTACAAACGCTCCTGAGTCGCACGGCTCATTTGGAATCTAACACTGTGGCTGCTTCAGTACAACCTGTGTTGCAGGCCGTCCCTGCTGCTGCTCCAGTCTCTGTGCAGGTATCTGCCGCGAGTATTGCCTCTATAAAGGCCTGTACACACGATCTGACTTTTTGACAACAAACATGCAAATTAGCTGTTTTGGAGCAACATCCGACCGTGTGTACGCTCCATCGGACAAACTTTTTCTGTTTCCATCGGACTTTTGTTGGCTGTGCGAACGGACAAACTTTCCGGCAACAAAAGTCCAATGGAGCAAAGTCCGATCGTGTGTACACAAAAGCATCGGACTTTTGTACAAACTACAGTACGCGGCCGCGAGAATGTTTCCAGCGCTGGTTCTCGGCGACAGGGTACTGTACAACTCGCGCTGCTGCAATAGGAAAAACACATTTTCATACTGCAGCGAGCGCGAGAGGGAATTCCCCTCTGGGGGCATACCAGGCCCTTAGGTCTGGTATGGATTTTAAGGGGAACCCCTACACCAAAAAAACGGCGTGGGGGTCCCCCCCAAATCCATACCAGACCCTTATCCAAGCACGCAGCCCGGCCGGTCAGGAAAGGGGGTGGGGACGAGCGAGCGTCCCCCCTCCTGAGCCGTACCAGGCCACATGCCTTCAACATGGGGAGTGGGTGCTTTGGGGGAGGGGGCGCCCTGCGGCCCCCCCACCCCAAAGCACCTTGTCCCCAGGTTGATGAGAACAAGGGCCTCTTCCCGACAACCCTGGCCGTTGGTTGTCGGGTTCTGCAGGCGGGGGGCTTATCAGAATCTGGGGGGCTTATCAGAATAATAAGGGGGCCCCCAGATCCCGGCCCCCCACCCTATGTGAATGAGTATGGGGTACAGCGCACCCCTACCCATTCACCCAGGGAAAAAAGTGTCAATAAATAAAACACACTACACAGGTTTTAAAATTAATTTATTAGGCAGCTCCGGGGTCTTCTTCCGACTTCGGGGGTCTTCTTCTGACTTCGGGGGTCTTCTGCCGACTTCGGGGGTCTCTTCGGCGTCTTCTCCCTCTCTCCGGTGTCATCTCCGCGCTCTCTGTTTCTTCCTTCTGCTCTGCTATGGCTTATATAAGCGGTGACCCCGCCCCCCCCTATGACATCACAGTCCCGTGGCATGCTGGGACTGTAAGGTCATAAGGCGGCGTGGTCATGTCATCCTATGACCACGCCCCCTTATGACCTCACAGTCCCAGCATGCCCCAGGACTGTGATGTCATAGGGGGCGGGGTCACCGCCTATATAAGTCATAGCAGAGCGCACAGACAGCATTACAGCCGGAGAGAGCGTCGTGTCAACATCTCTGGAAGAGAAGAGGGAAGAAGACGATCCAAATGTCCGGGCTCCTCTGCTAGCAAAAGAGCGGCAAAAGAGCAGAAGATAGCGGAGGAGCCCGGCAGAAGGAAGAAGTCACCGGAGAAGAACCAGAGAGCGCGGAGACGACACTGGAGAGAGGGAGAAGACGCCGGAGAGACCCCCGAAGTCGGCAGAAGACCCCCGAAGTCAGAAGAAGACCCCGGAGCTGCCTAATAAATTAATTTTAAAACCTGTGTAGTGTGTTTTATTTATTGACACTTTTTCCCTGGGTGATTGGGTAGGGGTACGCTGTACCCTATACTCATTCACATAGGGTGGGGGCCGGGATCTGGGGGCCCCCTTATTAAAGGGGGCTCCCGGATTCCGATAAGCCCCCCGCCCACAGACCCCGACAACCAACAGCCAGGGTTGTCAGGAAGAGGCCCTTGTCCTCATCAACATGGGGACAAGGTGCTTTGGGGTGGGGGGGCCGAAGGGCGCCCCCTCCCCCAAAGCACCCACCCCCCATGTTGAGGGCATGCGGCCTGGTACGACTCAGGAGAGGGGGCGCTCGCTCGTCCCTACCCCCTTTCCTGACTGGCCAGGCTCGGATAAGGGTCCGGTATGGATTTGGGGGGACCCCCACGCTGTTTTCTTCTGCGTAGGGGGTTCCCCTTAAAATTCATACCAGACCTAAGGGCCTGGTATGCCCCTGGAGGGGAACCCATGCCGGTTTTTTATTTAAAATTTGGCGTGGAGTTCCCCCTCAAGATTCATACCAAACACAGTGCCTGGCATTGGCGGGGATCCAAGTCGGATCCCGCACCAGTGTGAAACCGGCTCGCAAGGTGTCAATCTCGCCAATAAAAGTGGCGAGATTGACACAATATCAGACAACAATAGAGAAGTTGACCAAAGGGTGGTGGTAAAGAACTGAAAAACCACGTGATTTGGTGAAAGTTGGATGGAAAAGTCCTGTTGTCTGTATGCAAGGCAAACTTCTGGCCAACGCCCTTTGTACAAAAATCCAAGGGAAAGTTTGTACAAAGTCCTATCGTGTGTATGGGGCTTAAGAGGCATGTCTGGTTCCGCTCCGCTTCCCCAGCAGTTTGGGGAGCGATCCATCCAAGGCAGAGGGTTTCTTAACCAGGTTGAGATATACTTTGAGATGCTGCCCCAGGCGTTTCCCACGGACAGAAGCAAAGTAGGTTTCGTGATTATCTTTGCTTTCTGAGAGAGCCTTGGCCTGGGCAAACCCTCTATGGGAGAAGCAAAAACCTGTTGTCTTGAGTTAATCTAAGTTTGTGGCTTCTTTTGAAAGGGTATTTGACGTTCCCGCATGTTCCGCTTCTGCTGCCAAGTGCCTCATGTCCATCAAACAGAGTACGAGAACTGTTGCCGACTACACAGCAGAGGTTGCTTGGAACAATGAGGCCCTTGCGGCTGCTTTTTCGCATGGTCTCTCGGATACCATCAAAGATGAGATAGCAGCCTGAGATATACCCACTGAGCTGGAAAAGTTGATCACGTTTGCCATCCTCATTGACTCCAGACTCAGAGAAAGACTTCCTTTTAAGGAGCGCTTGCGGAAGCCTCCTGTACATTTGTCTCCGTACTTTGCAATCCCACCCTTGCCTCCCTCAACTCCCATGCCTCCTGGTACCGAGTCGGTCTGTGAAGATGAACCCATGCACTTGGGCTTCACGCGTCTCTCTGTGGATGAGAGACCCCTTAGGAGGAGGGAGAGATTGTGCCTTTATTGTGGCCAGGCAGGTCATTTTTTGAAGTCTTGTCCTACCCGTCCAGGGTATGCCCGAACCTTGAGGTACAAAAACGGCCACCACGGACAGGTGGCGTTTTTTCATCCCCAGTTATCCAGAAGGATAAGCCCCTGGTTTCGGTTACCCTTTCTTGGGCTGAGTCCTCCATCGAGATACAGGCTCTAATCAACTCTGGGGCTGCAGGCCTGTTAATTGATGTTGCCTTTGTATCGAAGCACTAAATTCCGCTGCAGCTGCATTACACTCCACTTGTCATTGAGGCTCTTGACGGGAGACCCCTACAGCCTGCCCATGTGACTCATGAGACGGTTCCATTGTCCATGACCGTAGGGGCTCTTCAGCATGAGATAATCCAATTCCAAGTTATTTCCTCACCTAATTTTCCACTGGTTATTGGTTATCCGTGGTTACAGAGGCACAACTCCTCTTTTGCTTGTCTCCATGCTGAGGTTCTCTCCTGGTCGCCACAATGCAGTAAGACATGCTTCCAGGGGGTAGCCAAGGTCCTGTGCACCTCTGCGCTCTCCTCCCTGCCGGAGGAGTACCGCAATTTTAGCAATGTCTTTGACAAAGGTCAAGCCGGTAGTTTGCCTCCACACAGGTCGTATGATTGTGCAATTGACCTTCATCCTGGTGTCATACCTCCTCGTGGCCGGGTTTACCCTTTGTCTGTCTTGGAGGATAAGGCCATGGAGGAGTATGCTGCAGACGCACTTTCTCATTTCTCATCTCCTGCTGGTGCTGGTTTCTTCTTTGTGAAGAAGAGTGGTGAACTGAGACCTTGTATTGATTATAGGGGTCTCAATAGTTTCACGATTAAGAATGCCCATCCGATTCCATTGATTACGTAATTATTTTGACCTCAAGGGAGCAACAGTTTTCACAAAGCTTCATTTGAGAGGGGCATACACTCTTGTGAGGATTAAGGAGGGCGACGAGTGGAAAACTGCATTTAATACCAGAACAGGCCATTATGAGTACCTTGTAATGCCTTTTGGCCTTTGTAACACACCGGCAGTTTTCCAGGAATTTATTAATGAATTCCTCCGAGATTTGTTGCAGTTATGTGTGGTGGTTTATCTCGACGATATTCTCCTATTTTCCAAGTCCCCGGAGAGCCACCACACAGATGTCTGTTGTGTGCTTCAGAAACTAAGGGAGAACAATCTCTATTGTAAATTGGAGAAGTGTGAGTTCCATCGGTAACAGGTTAAATTCCTTGGTTATGTAATTTCCACTGCTGTTTTTTTCGATGGACCCAGAGAAACTTTCAGCAGTCCTACAGTGGCCCCGGCCCGTGGGTTTATGTCCTCTGCATTGTTTCCTGTGCCTTGCCAACTATTATCAGAAGTTTATTCGTAACTTCTCATCTCTGGTCAAGCCCCTGACTGATATGACCAGAAAGGATGGTAACCCACAGAGTTGGTCTCCGGAGTCCATTAAGGCCTTTGAGAGTCTCAATGCTGCCTTTGTTTGTGCTCCTGTGTTGGCACATCCTGATCCTATATTACCTTTTAACCTTGAGGTTGATGCTTCTGAGACTGGAGTTGGCGCTCTTCTGTCTCAACGTCCTACCTCTGAGAGCGTTATGCATCCTTGTGGCTACTTTTCCAAGAAATTGTCACCTGCAGAGTGCAATTACGAGATTGGTGACAGTGAGCTGTTAGCGATCATTTTAGCCCTGAAATAGACATCTCCTCGAAGGTACCACTGTGCCGGTTCTCATTCTTACTGACCATAAGAATCTCACATTCTTGTCTAATGCCGCGTACACACGGTCGGACTTTTCGTCTACAAAAGTCCGACAGCCTGTCCGACAGACTTTTGGCGGACTTTTGGCGGACTTGCGGCGGACTTGCGGCAGACTTTCTAACGAACGGACTTGCCTACACATGATCACACAAAAGTTCGACAGCCTAGTATGCGGTGACGTACACCAAGTCCGGCGAGACTATAAAACGAAAGTTCAATAGCCCGTACGACACCCTTTGGGCTCCTTCTGCTAATCTCGTGTTTATCTCGTGTTAGTAGAAGTTTGGTGAGAGACGATTCGCGCTTGTGAGACTCGTATTTTTCAGTTCATTTTAACTGTTGTTCAGTCTGTGCTTGTGAGGTTTGTATCTGCTTTTCAGTGCGTTTGGTCAGTTTGCATTGAGAAATCTGTTTTATTGTCCGCTCGTTCCTGATTTTCAGGTCACTCTTCACAGGCCTTGCTGTTCTTCAGTGCGTTCTGTTAAGTGCGTTCTGACCAGCCGACCGTTTTGAAGCCATGTTACCTGTACGTACTCGTCGTCGAGCTCGTGCATTGTATGTGCTTGGTGCTGTAGTTCATTCTTCAGCCCAAGACCAGTCCATGAACAGGGCGAGGAGGAGTTCATGGACCAAGAATTGATTGCTCCAGCATGACCATTTCTGTCACATGCCATTGCTCCGTGAGATCCGTGAGAATAATCCTGAGGATTTCAGGAACTTTCTCCGGATGACGGACCCCGTTTTTGACCGTTTGTTGGCTTTGCTGACCCCCTATATCAGCAGGCAGGATACCTGCATGAGGCAAGCCATCACTCCGGAGCAGAGGCTAGTTACCACGTTGCGGTACTTGGCGACAGGGAGAAGCCTGCAGGACCTCAAGTTCTTGACAGGCACCTCCCCCCAGGCTCTGGGGATCATTATCCCAGAGACCTGTTCTGCCATCATCCAGGTCCTGCAGAAGGACTATATTAAGGTAAGATTTTTTTCCTTTTATTAGCATCACATGTTCTTTTATTTAATCTTTGATAATGTAATGTATTTCTTAACTCAAATACTACTTCATTGCAGTATAATGTGAATGTCCCCTTTTTCTCCTCACACATGCTGGAATTTTTTCCTGTTCTTTTTTGTCATGCATGTATATTTGCCTTCAATAACCTCCCCAGCATACAATGCTGGGCACATATCCACCTAGTCTACTCAGTTTGAATGTATTTAGTCAGCTGCATTGTATTTTGTTTCCCCTAAACTCCATCCAAATAGTGTGCATGTAATTAACTTGATTTCCCAACCCCCCCCCCCCCACCTAAACTCTATCCAAATAGTGTGCATGTAATTAACTTGATTTCCCAACCCCCTCCCCCCACCTAAACTCTATCCAAATAGTGTGCATGTAATTAACTTGATTTCCCAACCCCCTCCCCCCACCTAAACTCTATCCAAATAGACGTTCCCGCATGTTCCGCTTCTGCTGCCAAGTGCCTCATGTCCATCAAACAGAGTACGAGAACTGTTGCCGACTACACAGCAGAGGTTGCTTGGAACAATGAGGCCCTTGCGGCTGCTTTTTCGCATGGTCTCTCGGATACCATCAAAGATGAGATAGCAGCCTGAGATATACCCACTGAGCTGGAAAAGTTGATCACGTTTGCCATCCTCATTGACTCCAGACTCAGAGAAAGACTTCCTTTTAAGGAGCGCTTGCGGAAGCCTCCTGTACATTTGTCTCCGTACTTTGCAATCCCACCCTTGCCTCCCTCAACTCCCATGCCTCCTGGTACCGAGTCGGTCTGTGAAGATGAACCCATGCACTTGGGCTTCACGCGTCTCTCTGTGGATGAGAGACCCTTAGGAGGAGGGAGAGATTGTGCCTTTATTGTGGCCAGGCAGGTCATTTTTTGAAGTCTTGTCCTACCCGTCCAGGGTATGCCCGAACCTTGAGGTACAAAAACGGCCACCACGGACAGGTGGCGTTTTTTCATCCCCAGTTATCCAGAAGGATAAGCCCCTGGTTTCGGTTACCCTTTCTTGGGCTGAGTCGTCCATCGAGATACAGGCTCTAATCAACTCTGGGGCTGCAGGCCTGTTAATTGATGTTGCCTTTGTATCGAAGCACTAAATTCCGCTGCAGCTGCATTACACTCCACTTGTCATTGAGGCTCTTGACGGGAGACCCCTACAGCCTGCCCATGTGACTCATGAGACGGTTCCATTGTCCATGACCGTAGGGGCTCTTCAGCATGAGATAATCCAATTCCAAGTTATTTCCTCACCTAATTTTCCACTGGTTATTGGTTATCCGTGGTTACAGAGGCACAACTCCTCTTTTGCTTGTCTCCATGCTGAGGTTCTCTCCTGGTCGCCACAATGCAGTAAGACATGCTTCCAGGGGGTAGCCAAGGTCCTGTGCACCTCTGCGCTCTCCTCCCTGCCGGAGGAGTACCGCAATTTTAGCAATGTCTTTGACAAAGGTCAAGCCGGTAGTTTGCCTCCACACAGGTCGTATGATTGTGCAATTGACCTTCATCCTGGTGTCATACCTCCTCGTGGCCGGGTTTACCCTTTGTCTGTCTTGGAGGATAAGGCCATGGAGGAGTATGCTGCAGACGCACTTTCTCATTTCTCATCTCCTGCTGGTGCTGGTTTCTTCTTTGTGAAGAAGAGTGGTGAACTGAGACCTTGTATTGATTATAGGGGTCTCAATAGTTTCACGATTAAGAATGCCCATCCGATTCCATTGATTACGTAATTATTTTGACCTCAAGGGAGCAACAGTTTTCACAAAGCTTCATTTGAGAGGGGCATACACTCTTGTGAGGATTAAGGAGGGCGACGAGTGGAAAACTGCATTTAATACCAGAACAGGCCATTATGAGTACCTTGTAATGCCTTTTGGCCTTTGTAACACACCGGCAGTTTTCCAGGAATTTATTAATGAATTCCTCCGAGATTTGTTGCAGTTATGTGTGGTGGTTTATCTCGACGATATTCTCCTATTTTCCAAGTCCCCGGAGAGCCACCACACAGATGTCTGTTGTGTGCTTCAGAAACTAAGGGAGAACAATCTCTATTGTAAATTGGAGAAGTGTGAGTTCCATCGGTAACAGGTTAAATTCCTTGGTTATGTAATTTCCACTGCTGTTTTTTTCGATGGACCCAGAGAAACTTTCAGCAGTCCTACAGTGGCCCCGGCCCGTGGGTTTATGTCCTCTGCATTGTTTCCTGTGCCTTGCCAACTATTATCAGAAGTTTATTCGTAACTTCTCATCTCTGGTCAAGCCCCTGACTGATATGACCAGAAAGGATGGTAACCCACAGAGTTGGTCTCCGGAGTCCATTAAGGCCTTTGAGAGTCTCAATGCTGCCTTTGTTTGTGCTCCTGTGTTGGCACATCCTGATCCTATATTACCTTTTAACCTTGAGGTTGATGCTTCTGAGACTGGAGTTGGCGCTCTTCTGTCTCAACGTCCTACCTCTGAGAGCGTTATGCATCCTTGTGGCTACTTTTCCAAGAAATTGTCACCTGCAGAGTGCAATTACGAGATTGGTGACAGTGAGCTGTTAGCGATCATTTTAGCCCTGAAATAGACATCTCCTCGAAGGTACCACTGTGCCGGTTCTCATTCTTACTGACCATAAGAATCTCACATTCTTGTCTAATGCCGCGTACACACGGTCGGACTTTTCGTCTACAAAAGTCCGACAGCCTGTCCGACAGACTTTTGGCGGACTTTTGGTGGACTTGCGGCGGACTTGCGGCAGACTTTCTAAGGAACGGACTTGCCTACACATGATCACACAAAAGTTCGACAGCCTAGTATGCGGTGACGTACACCAAGTCCGGCGAGACTATAAAACGAAAGTTCAATAGCCCGTACGACACCCTTTGGGCTCCTTCTGCTAATCTCGTGTTTATCTCGTGTTAGTAGAAGTTTGGTGAGAGACGATTCGCGCTTGTGAGACTCGTATTTTTCAGTTCATTTTAACTGTTGTTCAGTCTGTGCTTGTGAGGTTTGTATCTGCTTTTCAGTGCGTTTGGTCAGTTTGCATTGAGAAATCTGTTTTATTGTCCGCTCGTTCCTGATTTTCAGGTCACTCTTCACAGGCCTTGCTGTTCTTCAGTGCGTTCTGTTAAGTGCGTTCTGACCAGCCGACCGTTTTAAAGCCATGTTACCTGTACGTACTCGTCGTCGAGCTCGTGCATTGTATGTGCTTGGTGCTGTAGTTCATTCTTCAGCCCAAGACCAGTCCATGAACAGGGCGAGGAGGAGTTCATGGACCAAGAATTGATTGCTCCAGCATGACCATTTCTGTCACATGCCATTGCTCCGTGAGATCCGTGAGAATAATCCTGAGGATTTCAGGAACTTTCTCCGGATGACGGACCCCGTTTTTGACCGTTTGTTGGCTTTGCTGACCCCCTATATCAGCAGGCAGGATACCTGCATGAGGCAAGCCATCACTCCGGAGCAGAGGCTAGTTACCACGTTGCGGTACTTGGCGACAGGGAGAAGCCTGCAGGACCTCAAGTTCTTGACAGGCACCTCCCCCCAGGCTCTGGGGATCATTATCCCAGAGACCTGTTCTGCCATCATCCAGGTCCTGCAGAAGGACTATATTAAGGTAAGATTTTTTTCCTTTTATTAGCATCACATGTTCTTTTATTTAATCTTTGATAATGTAATGTATTTCTTAACTCAAATACTACTTCATTGCAGTATAATGTGAATGTCCCCTTTTTCTCCTCACACATGCTGGAATTTTTTCCTGTTCTTTTTTGTCATGCATGTATATTTGCCTTCAATAACCTCCCCAGCATACAATGCTGGGCACATATCCACCTAGTCTACTCAGTTTGAATGTATTTAGTCAGCTGCATTGTATTTTGTTTCCCCTAAACTCCATCCAAATAGTGTGCATGTAATTAACTTGATTTCCCAACCCCCTCCCCCCACCTAAACTCTATCCAAATAGTGTGCATGTAATTAACTTGGTTTCCCAACCCCCTCCCCCCACCTAAACTCTATCCAAATAGTGTGCATGTAATTAACTTGATTTCCCAACCCCCTCCCCCCACCTAAACTCTATCCAAATAGTGTGCATGTAATTAACTTGATTTCCCAACCCCCTCCCCCCACCTGAACTCCATCCAAATAGTGTGCATGTAATTAACTTGATTTCCCAACCCCCTCCCCCCTCCTAAACTCTAAACAAATAGTGTGCATGTAATTAACTTGATTTCCAAACCCCCCCTAATAATTTGCTATAATGTTCTGTGGTGTTGATTTTTACAAAGCAAATATATGTTGCACTTAGCAAAATGCATTTGAACTCTGCAAGTGCATTTGCTCCAGTGCTTTAGTAAATGAGCAGAAGCTCTGCTGATTTCCATCATCCAATCATATGCAAGCCACAAAGTGTTTGGATGAATTGCCCTTGCATGTGATTGTGTACTCCTTGCAACATGAAAGCCTTTTTACCTTATCTCATTTACTTAGGCTGTGGAGCAACTGCACTTGCAGAGTGCGACAACTGCACAGTCTTGTAGCCTTTAGTCAATAAATCCCTGCGTGTCCTTAAACTTTTAATTTTTTTCTAATTTCACCACCCCCTAAAATGTAATCAATGTGCCATCAGAGGGAGTGAGCAATCTGATAAGTGTGCCTTTCCATATTATTTATTCAAGAAGATTTCAATTATTTAATGTTATACTGATGCTGGGCAATAATGTTTTAATTGTATAATTTTCTTGCAATGTTATTTTCTAAATTACTGAGTTTTGTTTTCTTGTTTGATTCCCCAGTTTCCTTCAACGCCACAGGAATGGCAGACTGTGGCATCCCATTTTGCCACCCATTGGGACTTTCCCAATTGTGGAGGGGCTATAGATGGGAAACATGTCCACTTCGTGCCACCACCCCATTCGGGGTCATACTATTTTAATTATAAGGGGTTCCATAGTATTGTTTTAATGGCGGTGGTGTCGGCACATTATGAATTTCTATATGTGGACATGGGGAAGAATGGCCTGATGTCGGATGGAGGAGTATTTGCCCAGACGGAGTTCTGCCAGCGTCTCCAGAGTGGTGGCCTGGGATTGCCACCTGATGTGGATAACGTGGAAGGACTCCCCTTTGTCTTCATAGCCGATGAAGCCTTCGCTCTGAGCATGCACCTCATGAGGCCATTCCCCCAAAGAACCCTCACCCCGGAGAGGAGGGTTTTTAATATCTGGCTGGCCAGAGCTAGAAGAGTTGTTGAGAATGCGTTTGGGATTCTGGCCAGACGGTTCCACCTGTTTCAAACCTCCATTAACTTGGCGGAATACAAACTTAATTTTATCATTTTATCGTGCTGCATCCTGCACAACTTTTTGCAAAAACATTCCTCTAATTATATTGTGCCAGTTGGGCCTGAGGCCGGACTTATTATCAGTGACAATCTTACGGGCCTGGATACTGTCCGTACTGGCTTGGCCCCCCAAAGTGCCCGTCAAGTTCAACAGCAATATGTAAATTATTTTATGGGTAGGGGGGCCATTGCAATGGGCCAGGATATCTAAATAATCAAAATAAAAAAATCTTGATGAAATATTGAATTATATTTATTGCTTGCCTTTCTTTTGGGCTTTCTCCTAGGTTATGGTAGAGCACTTGTAGTGCCAAGTGTATTTTCCTTGTAAATTTCTAAATAAGCTTCATTGTCACTGTAAACAACTATTTTAAATTTAAACAAACTGATACTGAGCATTGAAATAACAAACCACACATTTATTTAATTCCTAAACAGATGTTTTAATATTTGGTATACATTCACTTATGCATTAGTATAAAATGTTCATAGTCAAAAATATCTCGATATATTTACAAATTTAGAATAATATAATTAGTTATATTTTTTGATAATTTAAAATATATATTTTTTTGGATTTTGATTTTAACAAACAGGCCTCTTATTTTTTTTTTTTATATATTTTTTTTTTGCCAAAACAGGCCTCATTTTTGAAAAAAGTTTAGTTGTTTCTTTTTAAAAACAGCCTTTTTTTTTTTTTTTTTTTTTTTAAAAAAAACAGGCTTTTTTTGTGTGTTTTTTAAAAACAGGTTTTTTAAATTTTGTTTCTGGTTTGTGAAAAACAGGCTTTTTTTTTTTTATTTTAACAGGCCTCTATTATTATTTTTTTTTAATTTTTTTTTTGTCAAAACAGGCCTCCTTTTTTTAAAAATGTTTGTTTTTTTATGTTGTTAAACAGGCATATCATTTCCACAAAATACAAAAGAGAAGGCCCAGAATGGGGTCAGCAAACCAGGAAATGAAGGACATGATCAATGTTTTTTGGGTTGAAAAAGGGCATTTAGATTCGACCCAAAACATCAATCATGTCCTTCATTTCCTGCTGCATACGATCCAGCCGATTCCGCATTTGATCTATCTCCCCATTCCAGGCCATTATTTGAGCAATTAGTCGTTGGGCACTGTCTGTGGTGAAATAGTCACTTGGACCTAAAATTGAATGTAAAAAAGATGTGTTTAGAAATATGCAGACATACATAGTTTACCTTACCATAAGCTGGTGTCTCAGACACTGACCTGGTGGGGTGCCCATGTCGCATACTTCATGAACATCCTCGGGGGTGGCGCTGTTGCTTGAGTCACACTTGAAGCACAACCAGATCACCTAAAATAGAGTAAAAAAATTACATAAAATAAAAGGCAGCCATGCATAGATTACCGTAAGCTAGTGTGTCAGACACTCACCTGGTGGGGTGCCCATGTCGCCCACCTCTCCTTCCTCCACATCCTCAGTGGGGCTTGGGCTGATTTCCCAAGTATGTTCTTTTGGTTGGGGGGGACTGGGTTCTTCTTGGGTGAGTGTTTTTTCCCCTATGTGAACCAAAAAATTAATATACTTAGCCCAAGATATTTTAGTACATAGTAATCTTCAAACATTGTAGTGAAGTGGTGTACAAATTGTCTGTTTGTGTAGAGTTCCTAGTTTACTAAAGATTTAATTTTCTAAAGACATATCGAAATAGGTAGATATATCGATATCTAGATATCAATATCTAAATATATCTAAAATTATTGATCTCTCTATATCTATAATATATATATATATATATATATATATATATATATATATATATATATATATATATATATATATATATATATATAAAATCTATCTATCTATTTTTATATATAAAAATATATATATATAAATATCTATCAATCTATCTATCTATCTATCTATCTATCTATCTATCTATATATATATATATATATATATATATAAATAGATATATATAAATATCTCAATATATGTAACAAAGTTTATTAAAAGATCGTTTCAAACGATGCAAAAATCGTATAGGAAAAAAAAAAAGAATATGGAGCAGTATAAAAGGTAATAAACACAAGATGAAAACACGACAAGTACTTACTTTTTTTTCAGCACTTTACGGATCTGTCTGTACTGATCCGGCTCCCGGAGTTTGAGGTCGGACCATCTTTTTCGAATTTGATCCTTCGAGCGCTGTAACCCAAAATAACCATGTAAGGTCTTCACCACCTTTGCCATTATTTTGGCTTTTCTCAAATTTGGCCGGGCGTACGGCCCATACTTCCCATCATAGTCCTTTTTTTTAAGAATTGCCACCATTTCCACCATCTCTTTAAAGGACATATTGGAGGCCTTAAATCTCGGCTTCCCAGATCGCGACGTTCCGGCCTCCGGGCTTTCGTCGCTACCTGAGGTAGTACACACCTGAGGTGTCTCAGCCATTATTCACCCCACTATGTGCCGTATCAAAAATGGGCGGAGAATATTAGTTAAAATTGAACGTCAGGGGCGGGCGACGCAGGCGGAGTTTCACACATGCGCAGTGTATAAAGAGGGTTCTTGCGCACGTGTCGTACGTACGTACGTTCTGTGCGTAGAGTCAAGGGCGGGGTATATGCGTAAACAAAAAGAACGTCAGGGGCGGGCCAAATAGGCGGAGTATTACGCATGTGCAATGTATAAAACGCTGTTACATATTGTGTCGTACGTACGTTCTGTGCGTAGGTGATAGTGGACCGGGACGCTACTAAACGAAGGTAATTTTAAATTTATAAATTTGGTCAAGACTTTGTAGCAAGCGGCCTATATGGCTTGACAGATTGATGAGGCCTACATAGGGATAAGATGATGAGGGTTTAGCAGAAACATAATAAGTGTTTTTTGTCTTGTGTCTTTATCTTTTACAGACATTATGAATGCCCTATTAACCTCCTTGGCGGTAATCCCGAGCGTGACTCGGGTCTGACTTTTTCTGTCAGGAGCGGTAACCCCGAGTCACGCTCGGGGTAACAGTGCAGAGCATCCAGCGGAGCCCTTACCTTCTCCTGGGTTCCAGCGATGCCCTCCACTGTCCTCGGCTGTGCTCCGCTGTGATCGCCAGCGCGATCACAGCATCTCACTTCCTAGTTCCGTTCCCTGTGAGCAGCAGCGGCGCACGGGAGCGGAACTAGGCGGGAAATTCAAAGTTGAAAAGTTCAAACACAAAACACACATATAAAAAGAGGTGATACAGTGTAATCTGAGAGGATTACATTGTATCATCTCAGATCTCACTGATACAGTGCCCCTTGCCCCAGTGCCCATTGCCTCCAATAAAATATTGAGATGGAATCCAAAAAGCGCCATTTCGCTACAAAATCGCCTTTGGAGCAGTTGAATGACAGCGACAGCGACAGCGACACGGAGTTGCTCCAAGAACTCAGCGATAGCGAGTCGTGGGGAGATTTGTCGTCTGACACTGAGCTGACAAGTGACAGCGATGACAGCGGTGATGATCCTACACCTGACATCAGCGACGTGCGCACTTGGTGCCCTATTGAGTGCGATACGGACCAGGTAGCGCCCCCAAGATTTCCCTTCACTGGATCACCTGGGATGAAGGTCGAAGTTGAGCGTGGCAACCCTCTGGCATACCTGCAATTATTTCTCACAGAGGAGGTAATTGAAAAAATTGTCCTAGAGACAAATCGCTACCAAGAGCAGCAATCCGCTACGCTGCATGCCAGGTTTTCCCGAAGCAGAAGGTGGGAACCGGTGACTAAAGAGGACATCTGGCTGTTTCTCGGACTCATTATTCTTCAGGGGGTGGTGGGGAAACCACGCCAGAAATGGTACTGGACCACCAACAAGTTATTGGCCACTCCGTTTTTTGGTACTGTCCGAATACCATTTTTCCCTCATCATGAAATATTTTTACTTCACTAACAATGAAGAGTTTGATGAGGCCACGCATCCTGCGCCCAAGCTAAAAAAAATCTGGGAGGTATGCCAAATTATTGGGAACAATTTCCAGCGGGCCTACGTGCCAGAAAGGGACGTCAGCGTGGATGAGAGTTTGATGGCCTACAAAGGACGCCTAAGCTGGATCCAGTATATTGCATCCAAAAGAGCGCGGTTTGGCATCAAATCATACATGCTCTGCGAGTCATCCACCGGGTACATATGGAACTCGGTCATTTACACCGGTAAAGGCACGAAGTTCAACCCCAGGTACAGCAATTATGGGATGGCCACATCATCTGTCCTTACACTGCTGGAGCCATTACTGAACCAGGGATATTGTGTGACCATGGACAATTTCTATACGTCGCCAGAACTGTTTGAGGTTTTGATCCAAAACAAGACGGATGCCTATGGTACAGTTAGGCCTAACAGACGTGACATGCCATCAATGTTTGGAAAAAAAAAACTAAAACCCGGAGAAATGGTTGCCTGGCAGAAGGGTAAGATGATGGCAATACGTTGGCGAGACAAGAAGGACGTGTGTCTCATGAGCACTGTGCACAATACCTCCACTGCCACGGTCCACACAAAAGGTGGGAAAGATGTGCTGAAGCCGCAAGTCGTCATAGACTATAATTGCACTATGGGAGGTGTCGACCGAGCCGATCAGGCAATGACCTTTTACCCGACTATGCGGAAACAGCAGAAAAAATATTATAAAAAGATTTTCAGGCATCTTCTGGAACAATGCCTTTGGAACGCTTACATCTTGTACCGAGCAGGAAGTGACAGGCCTCTTGTTCATTCAGATTTTATCTGGAAGGTGGCTGAGCAGATTTTTGCCAAACACCAGATGCCATCAGTTGATGCGAACAGACCTGGACGACGTGCTGTTGGTGTTGCCAACCCAAAACGCCTAACAGGTCGCCACTTTATGGACTACATACCGCCAACCGCAAAAAAGGCAGCACCTACCAGGATGTGTGTGGTTTGCTGTTCACACAGAGATGACAAGGGAAAAAAAATCCGAAAAGAAAGCAGGTTCTTTTGTCCGGATTGTGACGTGGGACTGTGTGCTGTACCTTGCTTTAAAATTTATCACACTTAGGATGTTTACTGAATTTTCTTTGTCTGACAAATTTCTTTAGTTTGTATTACATTATTGAATAAAATTATATTATTTAAAAATTTAAAATCATGATTTTGTGTTTCAAACTTTATCACATCTGGGATGTCTACTAGAGTCTTGTTTGGTCAGGTTTAAGTAAGTAATTACTAAGAATTGCAGGCCTATAATACATAGCATCAAATTTCCATGCAAAATAATTTTACCGCTTTCAGCACAAAATTCCAGACAGAATCATACCGCCAGGGAGGTTAAAGGATCCTGATTTTTTGACAGCTTTTATAGAAAAATATAGAGAAATTAGGAATTTGTGGGAGGTGAAACACCCTCCATATTATTTAAAGCATGTCAGGAAGTCAACGCTGGAGAGACTTCTGTCATTTGTCCAGGCGACCATCCCGGAAGCAACAATGGAGAAATTGTTAAAGAAAATTGGGGTCTTGAGGAACATGTATAAGAGGGAGCATAACAAGATCCAGGAATCCATGAGATCAGGAGCATCAGCAGATGATGTTTATGTACCCAGGCTGTGGTACTACAATAAACTACAGTTTCTTGATGACCAGACTGAAGCCAGGGCATCACTTTCAACCCTTCCCTCCACCCTTCCCTCCACCCTTCCATGCACCCTTCCATGCACCCTTCCCTCCACCCCAGCAGAGGCTGATGAGGACCAAGCTGGGTCTTCCATCCTGGATGAACCTGATATGACCATCTGGAGTCAGGTAAATTAATTTCACAAATATTTACTAGTCCTAATATTAATGATGTTAACTGGATGTTATAATTGATTCAAATAATTTTCCCCGAAAAATGATGTATACATATCAATTGACAGTAGTGGCTAAATATGTTTGTCACCTGCTTCAAAAAATTAGGGTGTCTGATTTCTAGACTCTTTTATTAAGAGATGTATTCACATTGAATTTGCTAGTCATGAGAAGCAAATTGTGTGTCATTGATGAACTCAAAAAAAATACTAAAACTATGTCCTTATTTTATACACAGGATGAGGCCATCCAGGAGGAATGTGGGGAAAGTGGCAGGCAGGAGGAGACCGGGCCCATGGACAGCCTGGAGGAGGCCGGATTCAGCATTATCCTGGAGGAGGCTGGGCCCCGTGTCAGGCAGGAGGTGGCTGGGCCCAGTGAGGTGGCTGGGCCCAGTAGGAGCCTGACAGAATCACAAGTGCCTCCCCTCCGCCTTCCAAAAAAAAGGGCCAGGAAGGGGACGGTGACACAGGAGGCATCCCTGCGCCTCATGCGAGAGGCCACCCATTTTTTAAGGAGCCCCCCCGAAGCGGAAGAGTCCTATGGCTGCTACTTAGCCAGCAGGCTTCTTAAATGGATTGGGAGCAGCGCCTCATTTGTGAGCAACTATTTGGGGAAACAATCCAGAAGGGGCTGCAGGGCACGCTAACCAGAAACACCCAACTACATGAGGCAGCCCCCCCTCCTCCTCCTCCTCCTCCTCTTGCCACAACTCAAACACCAGAGCCATAGCCTCCAAAGAAGGCTGCAGGGAAGGCTGCAGGGAAGGGTGCAGGGCAGCGTGGAGGAAAGGCTGCAGGGAAGAGAAGAAAGTGATGACCTGGGTTCAGTCTGGTCTGACAGAAGACGCAGGCTGTTGTAATACCACAGTCTGGGGACACCTATATCATCTGCTGGTGCTGTTGATCTCTGGGATTCCTGGACCAGATTGTGCTCCCTCTTATATGGACTCCTCAAGATCCCAATTTTCTTGTCCACAGACTTTTTCCAACGTTGACTTCCTCTTTATTTTATTTAGACCATGAATAAATGGATATTTGAGTTTATGAAAAGACTTTATGTGTTTTATTTTAAATCATTGATTTTAGACACAATGTCAAATTAACAAGGGACAACAATCTCATTGAGTTTGCAAAAACACACAAAAAATACATTAATAATGTTAATAATGTTCTAGTGGTAACTTAAAAAAAAAATACATAACATACATAATAGATACATAACCAAAAACGGTTCTTTTTTGTTAATTTTATATACAAAAAAGAAAAAATCTCAATAAAAAAAAACAAAATGGTTCTTTGTGGTAACTTTACAAACACCAAAAAAAAAATAAACAAAATGGTTCTTTGTGGTAACTTTACAAACACCAAAAAAAAAAAAAGGTTCTTTGTGGTAACTTTACAAACACCAAAAAAACCAAAATGGTTCTTTGTGGTAACTTTACAAACACCAAAAAAACAAAAAAAAAACAAAATGGTTCTTTGTGGTAACCTTACAAACACCAAAAAAACAAAATGGTTCTTTGTGGTAACTTTACAAACACCAAAAAAACAAAAAAACAAAATGGTTCTTTGTGGTAACTTTACAAACACCAAAAAAAAATAAATAAAAGCTAGATAAACATAAAATAAGTTCGACAACAATCCTAAAATAAACATCTGGATAAAATTTACAATAAAAGATGACTCCACCAAAAAAAAACAAGTGTAAAAATTATTATTAGTATGGAGACATTGTTTTTAAAAAGCATACTATATCATTCATGAGATCAAAGAGAAAAAGAATCCAGAAATCAGTTTGGGAGAACTCTGTTTGAATATGAACAGCAAAACATCTTCGCAGCAAAACATTAATTGCGCTGCATTCAACGATCAAAGATTTTGCAGCGTGAGGAATGTGCTACCTACAATATGAACACTAGTTTTACTAGACCGGGTGCTTCCGTTTAGTTTTTGCTTATGAGCATCCGTCGTTTTTTTGTCCGTCGGACTAGCATACAGACAAGCGGATTTCTGGGTCCGGCATAGTTACGACGTAAAGATTTGAAGCATGTTTCAAATCTAAAGTCCGTCAGATTTGAGGCTGCAAAAGTCCGCTGAAAGTCCGGGGAAGCCCACACACGATCGGATTGTCAGCCAGCTTTAGTCCGTCGGCGTCCGTCGGACTTTTGTAGACGAAAAGCTTGACAGTGTGTACGCGGCATAAGGCTAAATGCCTCTCTCCCAGAAGGGTGCGATGGGCTCTTTTCTTGTCTAGTTTCAACTACATTGTCTCATTCTTACCCAGTACTAAGAATGTAAGGGCTGACGCTTTGTCATGACAATTTTATTCAACTTCCAAGATGGAGTCGGTTCCGGTTCCTGTGATTCCTCCTGATTGCATTTTGGCTACGGTTCGCACCAGTCTCACTTCTCCTTTGGGTGACAAAATTCTTGCTACTCAGGTCCATGCTCCTCCTGAGAAACATTGTGACCACTGCTTTGTCCCAGAAAGTCTCCATACTGCAGTGCTCCAGACTTACCATTCTTCCTAGGCTGCTGGCCAGCCTGGGAATATTCAACTCTTTTGGGCCATTTCCCAACAATTCTGGTGGCCTAGTCTACGTGCTGATGTAACCGCCTTAGTAGCTGCCTGTTCCGTGCGTGCTCAGAGTAAAACTCCACGACACCTTCCAGTGGGCCTCCTACAACCCATACCCAATGGAGAAAGGCCCTGGACCCACCTGTCTATGGATTTCATTGTGGAGCTACCCAACTATCAGGGCAACACAGTTATCCTTATGGTGGTTGACCGGTTCTCGAAAATGTCTCATTGTGTTCCACTTAAGAAGTTGCCCACTTCTAAGGAACTGGCTTCCATTTTTGCTCGGGAGATCTTTCACTTACATTGGCTACCTAAGGTGATTGTCTCGGACAGGGGTAGTCAGTTTGTGTCTCGGTTCTGGCGAGCCTTTTGCACACAGTTGGGAATTTAGCTTGCTTTCTCCTCTGTGTATCATCCGCAGTCTAGCGCAGAACGAGCCAATCAGTCCTTGAAACAATTCCTACATTGCTATATTTCTGACCAACATAACTGGTCAGACCTCTTACCATAGGCGGAGTTTGCGCACAATAGTGCCTTGAATTCTGCTTCCCGATTGTCCCCATTTATGGCGAATTAAGGTTTCCAACCTTCCATGTTGCCTGACTCGTTTGTTCCGCAGAGTATTCCTGCGTTAGAGGAGCATCTCCGTGGTCTTCGTTCCACTTGGGCACAAGTCCAGGAGGCTTTGCAACATGCTAATGATAGGTACAGGGTCCATGCTGACCGCAGACGCCTGCCTGCGCCTTCCTACCAGGTTGGAGACAGGGTCTGGCTGTCATCTCGCAACCTCCGACTTCGTTTTCCCTCTATGAAGTTCGCACCTCGGTTTATTGGGCCTTTCTGTATTCTTTGCAGGATTAACCCAGTGGCTTACGCACTAGACCTTCCTTCTAATATGCGTATCTCAAATGTATTTCATGTCTTATTAAAACCTTTGGTCTGAAAGCGCTTTGCCACCTTGGTGCCTCGTCCTTACCCTGTACAGGTTGAGAACCGTGAGAAGTATGAAGTACAGTCCATTGTTGACTCCCGTAGGTTCAGTGGGCGCATACAGTACGTGGTGCATTGGAAAGGGTACATTCCGGAGGAACGCTCTTGAGTCTTATCCTCGGATGTACATGCCCCTGTCCTCCTCCGTGACTTCCATAGATGTTTTCCCCTCAAGACTGGTGGTCCTCCGAGGGGGAGGGGTCATTTAGGAGGGGTACTGTCAGGGCTCGGCTCAGCCCTTCCTTCTCTAAGCTGGCCGCTCAGCTGTCGGCTAATTTCCAGCTCCTATCTCTCCACAGTGACTCACCTGTTAATGATATTCTGATCGTCAGTCCTGCCTACTTAAGCCGTCCAGCCCAGATGATCTCTGCATTTGCCTTGGTCACATCTTTAGAGACGCTCTCCTGTGTTCCTGTTAAAGTCTTGCTTGGCTGACATTCCTTCTGGCTCCAGATCCTGCTTGCTGTTCTACTACGCTCATCTCTGGCTCCCTGACGTTTTGGCTTGTCTGACTATCCATTCCGGTTCCTGAACTCTGGCTATGTTTTGACTATGTTTACTCTGTTTACCTTTTTTTATTATTATTACACAAGTGTGATTTAACTGTACTTCTGTCTCAGTCTGATTCATGGTTTCTGACTAAATGCAATTTTTTGAGAATTCAGGGGTTCTCATCCATGCAGGGGTTTCAATGGTACACCAGTTGGAGAGGAGAGGACTGGTTTATAGTTCTCTCAGGTTTGATAAGTTCTCATTTGGGATCAGGAATTCAGAGATTTGGGGAGACTTTGGAGGGGAAAGGGCCTCCAACTTTGAATACAGGGATTTTTGTCCGGAAGAAGCCAGGAAAGCAACAGGTAACAGTCAGCAGGTGTCTGTGAAGTGAAGTGTGAGGCAAGACACACTGAGGAGACAGAGTGATGGACTGCTGAGACTGAAACACTGAAAAGCAGCCTTTTGAACTGAGGCAGGCGGGGACCTAACACTCTGTTAAGGGACCAGTTTATTAGGCGACTAGCCAGAAGTTTGATTGTTATACAAGAATTAAGGTCTGTTTGCATGTATTGTGCTGAAAAAAGCTGTTTTGTTTGAATGTTCTGAGAAAACACAATCGGCTGGCTGGTGATCCTGGGCTCCATATATCTACACACATGGCTGACAGGGCCACATACATTTTTGCAGGATTTTCCTTCTCCTTTGTTGCATTAGGACTGTGCAGCTATTCAGAGAGAGAGGAAGAACACTGAAATGCTTTTAACTGCTGGAGAGAGCTCCACCAACCAAGAGAGGAGAGTGGTGATTGCCTGCAGGGCAGCTGGAAGATCTAGCCAAATAGCCTGTGAAGAGCACTATAGTCCTCTGGAACCAGCCCCTGTTTAGGCAACAAACTTTGTGGGACTACATTTCCTAGGGGGTAACTATGCCTATGAGGAGGAGGAAGAAGTGGAAAATGCTGCTAAAGTGTCCCACATGGAGATCCAGAGAGAGAGATGGAATGCTGTTAAATGCCAGTGCTTCACTGTGTTGTTGGATCATGACTGTGCTGCTACAACTGTCCAGAGAGGACTGGCGCTAGAGGGACCTCTGAATGCGAGCAGAGGATTGTGCTCTAGTGTGGAAGGACACATGAGGTTATGAGTGGAGGACTGAGCACCATGGTTGGTGAGAGACTATTTCCTGTTTCCCCACCAAGGTGGAACTTCCCTGAAGCTGCGATGTCCATATCTGCATTGCCATAGGACTGCAAAGCCCAGTGAGCTGTGAGAGAGGATATCTGCAACCAGCACTCTGCAACTTCACCCCTGGTAATTGCTAATGTGTCTCTGTGACAGGCAGACTGGTGAGAGGACTTTGGCCATTTTTGCTATACTCCTGCTTTAAGGGATAGCACCACCCCTTTTGGGAATCCCCAGGGATTTGATCTGAGCAGTATCCCCCTTATCCCGTTAAAATTATAAAAAACTCTGTTTGGAGTGCTCCAATATAGTCCCGGGTTCCAACAGTTAAAGTGAAACTATAGGCAAAATGTATTTTTTCAGTTTGGATTTAGCAGAGGGAGGGTTATAACCCCTGTCAGATTTTTCTTCGCCATCTGTGTCCCACTGCAGAGATTTCCATTCCTGTCTCAAAGCCAAAACAGGAAGTGAGAGTAGTCCCCATTGGAAGATTTCCCCTCTATTAGTTTTCTGGTGACAACCGAACAGTTTGGATTTTCTTTTACTTTTACTTTTAATGGTAATGGTAAAATGGTGAATTTCCATAGCAGGGGTGCAGACAGCAATAGAAATTGACAGGTGTTCCAATTCCTCTCCACTCTATCCAAAACCTTAGTTGTACTTTAAGGTTTCAGTAAGAGATCCGCAAGACTTGATACTATATTAGAGGTTTCTTTGGGGTAAAGAAGTTGGAAAAGCTGAACTAGAGGAACTGAGCGTACACAGGGCTGTTTGAAATAAAGGTAAGCATATGTTGCTCAAGGAGTATTAAAATGGTCCTTTTGCTTTACCCTGCATAGACTTTAAAGTGGAACAGAACTCAAAGGATGAAGCTTTAATATGTTATAGGAAAAATTTAGAAATGTCTATTATGCCCAAGCAGTACCCTAAAATATGTACCTTTTTGTTTGGAAATCATCTTCAAAAATAGCAGTGCACTTCTTGGTATATGAGTGTGCCTAAGTCTAAAGCTCAAAGGCTACTACAGCCTCATATCTGGATATAGTGAGATCTAAGGCACTGCTGTCTCTGACAGCAAGTCTCAGTAGATTGGAGTGAAATTTGATGATGTCACTACTATTCTGCTCACTGCTCTCCAGAGGCTCTGACATGAGGAACCAAAGCCCTGCCTCTACTAAGATGGTCATCTCCTTGGTAGATCCATGCCAAACCAATCCACAGTAATCTGTGGAAAAACCCAATTAGTCAAGTATTACCACTCTATAAATGTACATATGAAGCTTGGGTGAGTTTTTCTCATGAAGCCAGGGGCTGCCTGGAAAAAAATTAGAAAAAATTTAGGGTCGATGGCGTAACTTATTTGACACTTGTGTGGGAATCTGGTCTGACTTGTGGGAAGGTCTAACAGGCTTTAAAAACAAGTATTGGTGAGACGCACCCTTGTTCACCTTATCCCATGTTTCAAGTATGAAAACAGAAGCACACAACACACTCCAATTTTTTAAAACTGTCTTTTTATCTATTCCCTGTCCAGCCTCATGGCTGATTTATTTGTTAGACCTTTCAATGCTACTTCATTCCTGTTATGTTATTTATCACAGTATGAATGTATTATATGGTCTACATTGTATTGTTGACTTCTCTGATGTTGCCTTTGAACTTCTAGACAATTGTGACCAACTAATTACTTAAGCATCCAACGTTAGTCCATTGTGTTCTGACATGGGGACTGGACTGCCCCCTCCTCCAGAACAAACTGATCAGTGATCGGCTTCTGTCGGGTGAGGAGCTGTACACATGGGCCAAATGTCAGCCAGTTTCTCTTGAATTGACTCATACCGGACAATATTCGGTCCCTGTGTAGCAGCCTTTATTTGTCCTGACTCCAGTATGCATTGTATGCAAAGATAATATGCAACAGTTGCTGCATTTGTTCTGTATGTTAACGCTTTCGTGAAAGCACAGTATAGAAAAAAATATGACCATCTCCATACAGAGACATGGTGGAGAACAAGGCATGGTAAGTCAACAGTTGGAAAAAACAGTATAAGATAATGCTTTCTCCCTTGCCTCCCTGTTTTTGGTCGCAGCTCTCAGAATTCGGTTCCCCTTCTGTATAACTGATTTTTTTTTCAGATTTGGATAGGTTAGAGAGAAGCCTAAACCCCGTCAGTTTATTTTTTGTTGTCTGTGTTCTGCTGAAGAGATTTACCTTTACTTTCCCAGTTGACGTGACTTAACCGGGGTTATAATCCTCCCCTACTTTTCTCAAAACTTAAAGTGGTTCTAAAGGCTCAAGGTTTTTCAGCTTCATGCATCTATGCATGAAGGTTAAAAACCTTTTCTGCGCAGCAGCTCCCCCAGCCCCTCCACTTCCTCTAGCGATGTGCAGGAGAGCATCAGCTGTCCAGGGACTCTGCCTAATTGGCTAAGACAGCAGCAGGAGCCGTCGATTATAGTCAGTGAGACAATGATGAGAGAGAGGGGGCAGAGCCAAGCCTTGGCTCTGTGTGTGTGAATGGACACGTAGAACCGCAGCTAGAGAGCAAGCCTGCTTGCTCTGGGGGCACTTGGCAGGTGGTAAAGGCCAGGAGCACCAGCGGGAGATCCGAGAAGAGGAGGATCAGGGGTGCTCTGTGCACAACCACTGCACAGAACAGGTAGGTTTAATATGTTTGTTAAAAAAAAATTGCCTTTAATATTACTTTAACCTCTTCACACCTAAGGGAAGCACAAATCATAATGCCTAAGCACAATTTTGCAACTTTGACATTTGTTAGTAAATCCGTACATATCATAACTACTTTGTACATCCAGATGAAAGAAATCTTTTTTCAGGACAAATTGGGCTTGTATATGGTGGTAAATGGTTATGGATATCTCCTGATTTTTTTTTGCTATTATCAAAGGAACTGTCCCAAACCAGTAAAAAAAAAGTTTTTTTTAATTAATCCATATATTTCTTGTTACTACCATAACCTACCACCAAAGATCAACCTAAAATAAATTCTCCTGCTCCTGACGATTGCAGCGATGCCATGGGGGTTATTTACTAAAGGAAAATCCACTTTGCACTGCAAGTGCACTTGAAAGTGCACTGAAAGTGCACTTGGAAGTAAAGTCGCTGTAGATCCGAGGGGGATATGCAAGGAAAATAAAAAACAGCATTTTAGCTTGCACATGATTGGATGATAAAATCAACAGAGCTTCCACTAATTATAGATCTACCCCTTATGCCGCGTACACACGAGCGGACTTTACGACAGACTTTGCCCGGCGGACTTTTCAAAGGACTTTACCATGGACTTTCTGAATGAACGGACTTGCCTACACACAATCAACCAAAGTCCGTCAAATTCGTACGTGATGACGTACGACCGGACTAAAACAAGGAAGTTCATAGCCAGTAGCCAATAGCTGCCCTAGCGTGGCTTTTTGTCCGTCGAACTAGCATACAGACGAGCGGACTTTTCGACCGGACTCGAGTCCGTCGGATAGATTTGAAACATGTTTCAAATCTAAGTCCGTCCAACTTTTGAGAAAACAAAGTCCGCTGGAGCCCACACACGATCGAGTTGTTCGATGAAATCCCGTCCGCCGGGCAAAGTCTGCCGTAAAGTCCGCTCGTGTGTACGCGGCATCAGATTTAGAGCGACTGCACTTCCAAGTGCACTTTCAGTGCAAAGTGGATTTGCCTTTCGTAAATAACCCCCTTATGTGTAATTGAAGAAAAGAAAACACTCATCAGAGAGAAGACAAAAATAGCTGCACACCCCAATAAACTTGTCAAAAGAGAGGATTTTCCCCCATGGGGGGTTTTTTGGCAACCAACAATATTAGAAAAAATATGTACTAAATGAGTAATAAGTAGTTTTTATTTTTACAAAGTATCAAAAATTGTATTGCTCTGAACATAAGCAGTCAAAGCATGAACTGTGGTACAACAGTAATGGACAATAAAAACAGCACCAATTACATAACAATATACAGTAAATTTACACGGTGATTGGTTACACCATAGAAACAGTGGTACATGAGTCTTTATATGTAAGATTCTGACACGTTTCGACCAAAACGGGTCTTCTTCAGAGGATATAAATAGACTGTAAAAGTATTCACATGTATTAGAATTAAAAACGAGAAAAACATTGAGCAATATTTGTTGTATCAATATTTATCAGTCATATCATATTAAGCCATGGTAGGCTCTGTAGGGAAAAACTCCCCTTTGCTTGATCCCAACATCTCCACAAGGTTGGCCCAGTCAGCGGGGGGGTCGCTTATGAGTGCCTTACGAGGAGTACACCGAATAGTCCCCAAAGAACTCAGGGGGGGCAACAGAGGAGGAGGGTGTGAGCAGCACCTATAACTAGAGTATCATATGTAATAATTGGACATCTCTGAAAAAATAGTTAAAAATTTCTATATGTATTTATATATATTATACATTATTGTATTTAGGCATATACACTATATAAGTTAATGTAGAAATATTGTTATGTGTGTTAATATTGCATATGGATGGTCTATGTAATAGACCCAATAAAAAGAAATGAAAAATGAAAAAGGGGAGGAGAACAAGTGAGAAGATTGGATTGCAGGTGAGGACAGGAAGGGGAAAAGGAGGGGAGGGGGGAAAAAAAAGGGAGGGGGAGGGGAAGAGGGGGAGGAAAGGAGAAATTGTAGCAGGAGGTATGATGGTGATGGGGAAGGGTAATGGTAAAGGAAAAGGAAAAAGACAGAAAAGAACAGGAGCCATAGACCAATTCCAATTGCAATATTTGAGTGAAAGAACTGATATGGTGAAGGTAGGTGTAGGTTGATAACTAAGGTGCCTAGTGAAGATGAAAAGGTGAAAGGCTACACAGTGACCAAATACCACAAAAAATGTACAAATTAAGTGCAAGTAATGAACACCCTAAACCGTGCAAGTGAAGAAAGAAAACGTGAAGATAAGTGGATGAAATAAAGAGACTCTAGGAAATTTACCTTAACTGATGTGTGAGCAATCGTGTAGATTGAGGGAACAATGTGCACAGTGTGGGACCATCTACAACATCAAAAATCATATTGGTGAGTGATTTGTCCATATTATACAAATATCAACAAACCACCATGGTGTGGGGAAGAAATTGCACTCCAGGTGGTGCTGCCACCTGATGGGTGCTTGGGGAGGCACAGGGCCCTTGCGCCTCCCCACCCTGCCAGGAAGACACGCAGTGGCAGATCATCTCCCTCACTTAGGCGGCAAACCTGGGATGGATGAACAATCTAATGGGGGAGAGAAAAGAGGATGAAAGGAGGCTGACCACCAATATTACATGGCACAATGCGATTAATACATACTGTAAATAATAACAATGGCAATATACAAATTAGCAATTAAAATAAAAATAAATATGCATAATGAAAAGATCTTTATAAACTGTGAGCTATTAAGGTGCAAAACAGGGTCCACATATCGGTAACAATAGTAAATAATTGTTACCAAGAATGTTCCAGGTGAATTCATCTAGATGGTATAGCGGATGAAGTGGAATCAGATGCTTAGATGCCACTCCACCTATCCAAAAGGGGAATATTTAAACCAAGGATCCTCAAACTACGGCCCTCCAGCTGTTTCAGAACTACATGTCCCATGAGGCATTGTAAAACTCTGACATTCACAGACATGACTAGGCATGATGGGAATTGTAGTTCCTGAACAACTGGAGGGCCATAGTTTGAAGACCCCTGATTTAAACCGTCACAGGAACCAGAAGTTAGAATACGAGATAAGGGACATATCCAGACTTTTAAGACCAACATGTTTGTCACTGGTTGTGCAAAGTGATGGAATATGATAAAATAGATAGATGAGAACATGTACAAATCTATTCTATGATGGTAATTCACATCCAGGAATAGGATACCATAATCATTGTGTTTTACCTGAGGAAAAGCCTTGGGGCAAACGAAATGGATTAGTTGAGGCCGGGAGGTGAAGTGGCCTGTAGTTGAAATATCCATTTCTGTTCTTTTTGTAGTAGGACCTTATTCCAGTCACCTCCTCTATTTGGGATGTGCATCCTATAAAGGGCTGTGAATGTTACTTTGGGTACTCTATAATCATGTACAGAGACAACATGACTTCCCACGGGAAGGTATGGGTTACCTATTTGTATACTGTACATGTGTTTGGATATACGTTTCCAAAATTCCTGCTTGGTTTTTCCTATATAATAGGCACCACATTCACACTCCATGAAATATACCGTGCCCCGAGTCTGGCAATTAATGAAGTGTGTGGTCATAAATATTTCTCCATTAGGAAGATGAAAGTTCTTTTCTTTTCTAATTAGTGGACAATAAGAGCAATGGCCACACGGAAATGAGCCAACTATGGAGCAATGTTTTGATCTTTTATTTTCATTTTTATACTCGCTTTGGACAAGTCTGTCCTTTATTGAGGTAGCTCGCTTGTAGGTTATGGCTGGTTGGTTAGAAACAAAATGTCTAAGTTTGGGGTCATCTGTTAGAATACTCTAATGTCGTTGTAGGATATTTTTAATAGCCACATGTTGACGTGAGTAGCGCATTACAATGCGAGTGGGGTTAGAATCAAAGCTCATAGGAGATTTGGATTTGGACAACAGGTTAAATCGAGATTGTCTTATAGTCTGGTTGTATGCCTTCTTGAGGCATGATCGACTATATCCACGAGCTAGGAGACTACCTTGGAGGTTTTGAGCCTCCCTTATGAACAAACTATCATTAGAGCAGTTGCGATGAAGTCGCAAGTATTGCCCATAAAGGATGGAATTTTTCAGAGGTACAGGATGGAAACTGTCCGCATGAAGTACCGTGTTACCGGCAGTCACCTTACGGAAAAGGATACTGGATAGCTTTCCTTCCGGTGTGGTTGAGATCGAAACATCCAAAAATGTAACACTGTCTCGGTTGTAAGTCATGGTGAATTTTAAGTTCAGATCATTGGTGTTGATCAGATTGAAAAATTCAATTAATTTGCCCTCCGGTCCCTCCCAGATGACAAAGACGTCGTCAATATACCTCAACCGCTTGGATACGTGGCTGGTGTATGAGACGAGGCCCTCGTCATCCAGGAGGGACTGCTCCCACTCCCCCAGGTACAGATTGGCGTAGGATGGGGCACAACATGTCCCCATAGCTACGCCCTGTACCTGGAGGTAGTGGGAGTTGTCAAAACTAAAATAGTTGTGATGCAATATGTATTGCAGGCCATTCAGGATAAATGCATTTAATGCAGAATCATAGCATGGATTGTGTTGAAGAGCCCTCTGCACAACAGAAAGACCAGTGGTGTGGGGAATACTGCTGTATAAAGCCTCCACATCAATGGTAACAAGAATGGACTGATCTGATAATGTGAGACCCTCAATTAATTGTAAAAACTGGATGGTATCTTTGACAAAGGATGGCAATGATAGAACAAGGGGTTGAAGATGGGCGTCTATGACGCGACTCAAGTTTTCAGATATGGCTCCATTACCGGAGACAATGGGGCGACCGGTAGGGTTTTTTGGGTTCTTATGGATCTTAGGTAGGCTATAAAAAGTAGCCACTTTGGGATGTTGAGTCCTGATGAATTCATAAACATGCTTGGTGATAGCGCCAGTATGGAAGGCGCGATCTACCAAATTATAGAATGTGGAATTGTACTGATTAATATTGAGAACAGAAATTTGTTTATACCATTCTTTATTTTGTAGGATATTTAAACACATAGTGGTATAATCTTCATTATTCATGATGACCACATTGCCACCCTTGTCAGAGGGTTTGATTACAATTTTGGTGTTTTTACTAAGACGATCAAGGGCTTGGTTTTCTTCAACAGTTAGATTGTGTTGATTAAATTTATTTCGAGGTAATTTGCATATGTACCGGATGGTCTGTTTCAAAAAGATGGTTACATTGGGGTTAATATTAGAGGCTGGGAATGAAGTGGAGGCCTTTTTAAACATGACCATTGGATTTGGGGTTGATTCCTCAACTTCGTTTAATAGAGCATCCAGATCAATTTGATCAATCAGATCTATTGTATTGTTCTCGATAGAGAAGGGTTAGATCATATCGAGAACGGTTAGATCAGGTAAGGCTTTAAATTCCTTCATACTATATGTCGTCCAATCAACAGTGTCCACATTGGAATCATCCTTTGCATGCAGGTACTTCAATAGTAACCTGCGTGCGAAGAGTTGTATATCTGTGATGGTTTCGAAAACATAAAAATTCGGTTTAGGACAAAAAGTTAGTCCTCGAGATAGGACTTGAATCTCTGCAGCTGATAATTCAAAGGAAGATAGATTAATAACGCTTAAGTGGTTTGTTGGATCCGAACCACAAAGGGGTCCAGGCCTTTGCCTCCTCTGTTCGTTTGTGGGGACCCGGGTCCCCGTGCGGGGTTTAAAGGTTTCTGTAGAACCGATTTGTTATGACCCAAAGAAGGGGTGTTGGATTGTCTTAAAGTCTCTTGTAACAGAGAACTACCTTCACTGGTCCCTGAGGTGGGCATTTGATCCAAACCTGCAGATGGATCCGTATCCGCGCATGGGTCCAAATGAACACCACCAAAGACGGGATGTGTATCGGAGGGATCAGTGTCCACTGTGCGTTTCTCACAATCTTGTTCAACTGAATCTCTATTATTTCGATTCCTTTTTTGTTTGCCGCCTCCTCGACTACGTTGGAAAGAGTTTTGGCCCAAATCAGTGACAGGAGGAGTCTTAGATTTGGTAGTTTTGGGCTTGTTATTTTTAGTTTCCCGAGGTGGGTAGTTTTTAGATTGGATGGCTCCTGTTCTTTTCTGTCTCTTTTTCCTTTTCCTTTACCTTTTCCCTTCCCCATCACCATCACACCTCCTGCTACTTTTTCTCCTTTCCTCCCCTCTTCCCCTTCCCCTCCTTTTCCCCTTCCTGTCCTCACCTGCAATCTTCTCACTTAGTCTCCTCCCCTTTTTCATTGCGTCTATTACATAGACCATCCATATGCAATATTAACACACATAACAATATTTCTACATTAACATATATAGTGTATATACCTAAATACAATAATGTATAATATATATAAATACATATAGAAATTTGTAACTATTTTTTCCGAGATGTCCACTTATTACATATGATACTCTACCATAGGCACTGCTCACACCCTCCTCCTCTGTTGCCCCCCCCCCCTGAGTTCTTTGGGGACTATTCGGTGTATGACTCCTCGTAAGGCATGCATAAGCGACCCCCCCCCCCCCCCCGCTGACTGGGCCAACCTTGGGGAGATGTTGGGATCAAGTAAAGGGGAGTTTTTCCCTACAGAGGCTACCATGGCTTAATATGATACGACTGGTAAATATTGATACAACAAATATTGCTCAATGTTTTCTCGTTTTTAATTCTAATACATGTGAATACTTTTACAGTCTATTTATATCCTCTTAAAAAAGACCCGTTGGGGTTGAAACGTGTCAGAATTTACATATAAAGACTCATGTACCACTGTTTCTATGGTGTAACCAATCACTGTGTATATTTACTGTATATTGTCATTGGTGCTGTTTTTATTGTCCATTACTGTTGTACCACAGTTCATGCTTTGACTGCTTATGTTCAGAGCAATACAATTTTTGATACTTTGTGAAAATAAAAACTACTTATTACTCATTTAGTACATATTTTTTCCAATATTGTTGGCTGCCAAAAAACCCCCCATGGGGGAAAATCCTCTCTTTTGACCCCCTTATGTGTATGTTATTTGTTGTTTGTATCCATAGTACAGCCCAGAAGCTATATTTGCTTTTTATTTGTCCTACCTAAAACACACTGGCACTGATACTTATTTATAAACAATTAAAAAAAAATCCTGCCCAAAATATACTGACCCTGACCTTTGACCCTTACTTGACCCAAACACTAACCCTGGCACTGACCTAGATCAAACCTTGATCTAGGTATTTTTTCTTTATTTACTACTTTTTTTTAATTTTTTTCACAATCACTTTTTTTTTCTCTGTGCAAGGAGAGACAAAGATACAATATATCTTTTCTCTGCATTCACAGAGAGGGAGACTGATCACTGTCATAGGCGTGTGCATAGGATGTGCCAGGTGTGCCTGGGCACACCCTAATCATCCTGTGTTGTGCAGCTCCCCCCTGTTTAGACCCCGTGATTATTTCACCAAAGCTCCCCAACGGAGCTCCTAAAAACAAAAATGTTAAAAAAAGAATAAAAATAAAAACTACTAACACTGTCCTCTGCCCTACTAACACAGTCCATTGCTCAGCTGACACTGTCAGTATACTATATATACCAATGCGCACACATGCAAATATGTTTGAGCTGTGGGGTGCACACCCTAATGCAGTAGGCTTTGCACACCTATGATCACTGTGGTAGCCAATCAGAGGCTACCACAGCGATCAGGTGACCCAGAATCGGGCATTCTGGGTCCCGAACGTTAGTATGGGGCCCGGGGCTCTCAGTGAGACCCAGGTCTCTGTTCTGGGAGCACACTGTGCAGCGCATGCTCCCAGCACAAAGGGAGATAAACAAATATGTGGCCCAGCGGAAAAAAAACCCAGTGCAGTGGCGCAGCATATTTGTGTTACTTCGGCTTTGAGGGGTTAAGAAACTTTGACTTTAAAGCGGAGTTCCACCCAAAAGTGGAACTTCCACTCATTTGTCTCCTCTCCTCCTCCGGTGCCACAATTGTCACCTTTCGGGGGGGGGGGGGCAGGATACGTGTCTTTGACAGGTATCCTGTTCCCCCTCCTGGGAGTCTGCGTCGCGGCCCATCACGTCACCGCGGGGCTCCCTCCTCCTCCCCCTGTCGCCAGAAGGAGAGAGGAGCGGCATGCGCAGTAGGGTTCCCGGCGTGAAGCTGTAAGGCTACACTGCTGAGATCCCTTACCCGCAATGGCGGTGATAGCACCCGACATCTGATGGAAACATCAGCTGCGGTGCCAATATCGCTGGACTCCAGGACAGGTAAATGTTCTATTATTAAAAGCCAGCAGCTGCAGTATGGGTAGCTATTGGCTTTTAATTATTTTATTTTTTATTTTTTTGGGCGGACCTCCGCTTTAAGTCTGTATTCCATGTATTCTAAAGCAACCCTATACAGTATCTATGTGAATGAGGTATCCAGTAAGAGAAAAGTAGTAGAAGATCTCACCACATCCAAGTCGGTTCTGTCCAATACATCCACCAGTTTTTCTATTTTTGTTTCCTCTGTAAACACAAAGTCATCATCCACCCAGAGGAAATACTTGGTGGTTACTTGGGATACAGCAAGATTCCTGCCCGCAAACCATCCCTGGAAAAACAAGGCATGTTTATTGCTCAGAAATAATTTGTTCTCCAATCTGTAGCCCTCTCTTACAGTAAGCCTTCAGAAATTAGAGCTGTGCAACAAGATACAATGCATAGGAATTGTGTACTGTTGTTAGGGTTGCCACCTGTCAGGGTTTTGAATCATGTGTCTGGGTTTCAGTCCGCCTGAAACCCGGACACAATATTCAGACAGGAATGTCTCGAGGCACCCTTTAAAATTATGGGCAGTCTTTAGTCACTCCATTCTAATAGTTTTATATAAAGCAGCAACATCCACACATGTAGGAAACTCAACATTAGAGGTGAAAACTGGTACTCACTAGTTTTTCCAATTTTCTTCCTCAGTTCCAGTTTCTCCATCACTCAGCTAATGTGACCCCAAACATTATGGAGAGGGGCAGGGTAGGAGCAAACCAAGGATGCTATGCAGGCAACATCAGGCGACATCCTCCTCATCAACTGATTATGTCATTGGTTGTTAGGAGGTTGGCAGCTAGAAGGTAGTAATGGTGCACAATGAAAACCAATGGCTTTGTGTAACTTAAAGGCAGGCTTCATCCATCTGCCGCCTTGTATAGAATTTTTGGACAATTTTTAGGTATTTTGCCAAGGCACCCCTGAAGAGACCTCAGGGTGCCCTGGTTGAAAAAGGCTGATCTACAGCAATATTGTGCAGCCAAAGCTGAAGTGGGGGCATGTTGCATTAATGTGTGTCTTTTATATCTGTCTGGAGCTGAAACAGCCATAGACTATTCTGGTCCAAACACAGGAACAAACAGCACTCTGCATTCAAATTTCTTAAGGATAACTAAAACTGTCATCAGGTACACTGGCTCTTGTTCAGCAGCACTCCACAAAAGGGGGACTCCTATCAGGAACTGGGAAGGGACCCAGAGATGTGAATTCACATATATACAATCCAATGGCAGACCAAAGAAACATCCAGGAGTCCAAGGTAGTTTAGCCACTTGACTTCCAGAAGATTTTTCCCCCTTCATGTCCGAAAAATCTTTTGCTATTCAGCACTGCCTTCTTTAACTGGTAATTGCATGCAATGCTGTACCCAAAAGAGATTTGTATAATTTTTTTTCACAGAAATAGAACTTTCTTTTGGTGGTATTTGATCACCACTGGGTTTTTTTATTTTTTGCGATATGAATTTAAAAAAAAAACGTAAAATTTCAAAAAACTTTTTATTTTCTGCTATGAAACATATCCGATAAAAAATGTAAAAAATCAAAGTTCTTCAAGAATTTAGCCCAAAATATATTGTGCAACATGTCTTGTCTTGTCTTATCTGGTAAACAAAAAAGTCCCAATAAGTGTATATTATTTGGTTCGCGTGAAAATTATACATCCCAACCGTCCCTGATTGGAAACAGAGTGCCTCTGTCCCTCTTTCCTCCTCATGTGTCCCTCATTTTGGAATGATCTATATAGTTGTATATAAAATGCACTATTTATCTATCAAAAAGTGTTCCCCAGTAGGGATGAGCCGAACACCCCCCGGTTCGCACCAGAACCTGCGAATGGACCGAAAATTCACACGAACGTTAGAACCCCATTTACGTCTATGGGACTCGAACGTTCGAAATCAAAAGTGCTCATTTTAAAGGCTAATTTGCATGGTATTGTCCTAAAAAGGGTTTGGGGACCCGGGTCCTGCCCCAGGGGACATGTATCAATGCAAAAAAAACTTTTAAAAATGGCCGTTTATTCGGGAGCAGTGATTTTAATGATGCTTAAAGTAAAAAAAAAAAAAGTGAAATATTCCTTTAAATATCATACCCGGGGGGTGTCTATAGTATGCCTGTAAAGTGGCGCGTGTTTCCCGTGCTTAGAACAGTCCCTGCACAAAATGTCATTTTTAAAGGAAAAAAAGTCATTTAAAACTGCTTGCGGCTTTAATGTAATGTCGGGTCCTGGCAATATGGATGAAAATCAGTGAGACAAACGGCATGGGTACCCCCCAGTCCATTACCAGGCCCTTTGGGTCTTGTATGGATATTAAGGGGAACCCCGCACCCAAATTAAAAAAGGAAAGGTGTGGGGCCCCCAGGCCCTATATACTCTGAACAGCAGTATACAGGCGGTGCAAACAAGACAGGGACTGTAGGTTTGTTGTTAAGTAGAATCTGTTTGTAATTTTGAACTGGTACATTTTTAACTTGTTTAGCTCCAGCCAAAAAATCTATTATAATGCTTTTTGGAAAACCTAGGGAAGGGTTATCACCCCTGTGACATTTGTTTTGCTGTCTGTTCTCCTCTTAAGAAGATTTCACCTCACTTTTTGTCCCAATGACAAATGTTTTTTGAAAATTTGGGTTTTGTTGTGAAACAAGGATTGGTGATAAAGCATCAGTGGAAAGCAGAAAAGTTTTCCCCATAGTAACTCTTACAGGAGAGAATTTCCCTTCCTAGGGGTAGATTTCATCTCACTTTCTGTTGTCTCCTTCTGTTTGCAAGTAGGAGTCGTTTGTAAGTTGGATGTTTGAAAGTAGGGGCCTGCCCTATATACTCAGCAAAAATTTGGGCCTTAGGTGTTGTTGTGGCCACAACACTGTAAGCCCTCACAGGGCCCTGCTGTGAAATATTAGATCAAGAATTGTAATTACATGCCCCTGTTGAACAGGGGCAGAAAAATTGGGCCTTTGGTGGTGGTGGTGGTGCTGGTGCCACAACACTGTAAGTCCTCACAGATACTCTTGGTGGGCATAGAAACGGGCCCTGCTGTGAAATATTAGATCAAGAATTGTAATTACATGCCCCTGTTGTACAATCTGACATTGGTGTACCGAAAGCAGATTGCCCACAAGTACTTGGCTGTGACACACCTAATTCTACACCTTCATTCATCCCAGTGCAGGTCTCAGAGAGGACTGAAGGTATAGTGGGGTTGGAGATCTCAGCTAATGAGGAGCAAGGAGAGGTCCTCTTTGTTCTTTGGTGTGGGACTTTTAGATACGCTTGCCAATGAACTGCATGGCAGGTCAACATATGTCTGGTCATGCATGTGGTTCCCAAGCTGGAGATGTTTTGGCCACGCGAGATACGCTTGAGACATATGTTGAAAATAGCAGCAGTGCGATCTGATGCACTCATCTCAAAAAAGGCCCACACCAAAGAACTTTTGGAATAATGCGCAGAGACAGCAGTGCCCTGCACATGCTGAGCTTTGCGGTGTGATGCAGTCAGTGTGCTGCCCTTAGGCTGGCCCCTGGAGGGCATCCTGCCTAGTTGGTGATGTGCCTCCTCCTCCTCCTCCTCTCTCCTATCAGGCACCCATATTGAGTCAGTGACCTCATTATCCCCTCCCTCCTCATCACTGGAGCAAACCTGGCAGTATGCTGCAGCAGGGGGAGCATGACTGCCAGATTGCTGTCCTTCTTGGGCACCCCCTCTGTCCATGCTCACATTACTGCCTTCATCTAGCTCAGTATCATCATCAGAGCCTTCTAAACGCTGAGCATCCTCCTTGAGCATGTACCCAACACTGTGGTTAAACAGTTCGAGGGACTCCTCAGGAGGACATGGTGGGGCTAGGGAAGGAATCACTGATGCCATTGAGCCGAGGGAAGAGGCCGCATTGGCAGCTGCTTTGTCAGACAAAGTACCCTGATCCTGGGTGAGAGAGGATGAGGAGGATGAGGACGGCTTGGTCATCCACTCGACCAAGTCTTCCGCATGTTGTGGCTCAACATGGCCAGCTGCCGAAAAAAGGCCAAGCGTGTCCCACGGCCACATGCTGATGAGGATGCACCGTCTTCACAACCAGCACTGTTGCCTCTAGACACAGAGCCTGCTTGCCCTCTTTTATTGGCTTGTGACTGTCTGCCTCTCCTTGTTGGCCTTCCAGACATACTAATGGCCTGCAGTGAGATGTAGCTGCACTAAGCTGGGATATATATATGTATATATATATATATATATATATATATATATACTGATACTGCAGCTAGCAAAATCAACAGCCTGCCTGTAGTATGAGAACAACACCAATCTTCTAGAGGTAGCTCTAGATGAACACTGTGCAGAGGTTCCCCTACACTAACTTGTAGCTTTAGCTGAACACTGTGCAGAGGACGCACTACACCAACGTTAAAATAATGTAGCTTCCTGTGGTAGTGATAGGATCAGGAAAACACCACCAACCTTCTACAGGTAGCTTTAGCTGAACACTGTGCAGAGGTCGCACTAGACTAACGTGTAAATAATGTAGCTGCCTGCGGTAGTGATAGGATCAGGAAAACACCACCAACCTTCTACAGATAGCTTTAGCTGAACACTGTGCAGAGGACGCACTACACTATCGTTAAAATAATGTAGCTGCCTGCCAGTGCCGGGACAAGGTCATCTAGTGCCCAGGGCGAAGATGCCAAATGGCGCCCCCCCCACCCCCACCGCCTCAAGGTGGAATAGGGATGTGGTAAATTGCGATGCGTGCAGTTTAACCACTTGACGACTGCCTCACGCTGATGTACGTCAGCAGAATGGCACGGGCAGGCAAAATCATGTACCTGGTACGTGATTGCCTTCCCGCGGGCGGGGGGTCCGTTTGGACCCCCCCCACCGGTGCCTGAGGCGGTCGCCTTTGGCCTGGCAGCGATCAGAGATGAGGGGGAGGCCATCCATTTGTGGCCCCCCCCCTCGCGATCGCTCCCAGTCAATGAGGATCTTCCCCTACCTCTATGTAGTCCACAGAGGCAGGGGATGTGATGTCATCTCTCCTCGGCTCGGCAGTTTCCATTCCGGCGCCGAGGAGAGAAGACATCTGAGTGAGTTGCACAACACAACACACACAGTAGAACATGCCAGGCACACTTTACACCCCCGATCCCCCCCGATCCCTCCCCCCCCTTTCACACTGACGCCAAGCAGTTTTTTTTGGGTTTTTTTGATTACTGCATGGTGTCAGTTTGTAACAGTTACTGTGGTAGGACAGTTAGTATTAGCCCCTTTTAGGTCTAGGGTACCCCCAACCCCCCCTAATAAAGTTTTAACCCCTTGATCACCCCCTGTCGCCAGTGTCACTAAGCGATCATTTTTCTGATCGCTGTATTAGTGTCACTGGTGACGCTAGTTAGGGACGTAAATATTTAGGTTCGCCGTCAGCGTTTTATAGCGACAGGGACCCCCATATACTATCTAATAAATGTTTTAACCCCTTGATTGCCCCCTAGTTAACCCTTTCACCACTGATCACCGTATAACCGTTAAGGGTGACGCTGGTTAGTTCGTTTATTTTATATAGTGTCAGGGCACCCGCTGTTTATCACCGAATAAAGGTTTAGCCCCCTAATCGCCCGGCGGTGATATGCGTCGCCCCAGGCAGCGTCAGATTAGCGCCAGTACCGCTAACACCCACGCACGCAGCATACGCCTCCCTTAGTGGTACAGTATCTGAACGGATCAATTTCTGATCCGATCAGATCTATACTAGCGTCCCCAGCAGTTTAGGGTTCCCAAAAACGCAGTGTTAGCGGGATCAGCCCAGATACCTGCTGGCACCTGCGTTTTGCCCCTCCGCCCGGCCCAGCCCAGCCCAGCCCACCCAAGTGCAGTATCGATGGATCACTGTCACTTACAAAACACTAAACACATAACTGCAGCGTTCGCAGAGTCAGGCCTGATCCCTGCGATCGCTAACAGTTTTTTTGGTAGCGTTTTGGTGAACTGGCAAGCACCAGCCCCAAGCAGCGTCAGGTTAGCACCAGTACCGCTAACACCCACGCACACACCGTACACCTCCCTTAGTGGTATAGTATCTGAATGGATTAATATCTGATCCGATCAGATCTATACTAGCGTTCCCAGCAGTTTAGAGTTCCCAAAAACGCAGTGTTAGCGGGATCAGCCCAGATACCTGCTAGCACCTGCGTTTTGCCCCTCCGCCTGGCCCAGCCCAGCCCACCCAAGTGCAGTATCGATCGATCACTGACACTTACAAAACTCTAAACGCATAACTGCAGCATTTGCAGAGTCAGGCCTGATCCCTGCAATCGCTAACAGTTTTTTTGGTAGCGTTTTGGTGAACTGGCAAGCACCAGCGGCCTAGTACACCCCGGTCGTAGTTAAACCAGCACTGCAGTAACACGTGGTGACGTGGCGAGTCCCATAAGTGCAGTTCAAGCTGGTGAGGTGGCAAGCACAAGTAGTGTCCCACTGCCACCAAGAAGACAAAACACAGGCCTGTCGTGCTCATAATGCCCTTCCAGCTGCATTCGCCAATCCTAATTGGGAACCCACCGCTTCTGCAGCGCCCGTACTTCCCCCATTCACATCCCCATCCAAATGCAGTCGGCTGCATGAGAGGCATTTTCTTTGTCCTCCCGAGTACCCCTACCCAACGAACCCCCCCAAAAAAGATGTGGTGTCTGCAGCAAGCGCGGATATAGGCGTGACACCCACTATTATTGTCCCTCCTGTCCTGACAATCCTGGTCTTTGCATTGGTGAATGTTTTGAACGCTACCATTCACTAGTTGAGTATTAGCGTAGGGTACAGCATTGCACAGACTAGGCACACTTTCACAGGGTCTCCCAAGATGCCATCGCATTTTGAGAGACCCGAACCTGGAACCGGTTACAGTTATAAAAGTTACAGTTACAAAAACAGTGTAAAAAACAAAAACAAAAAAAAAAATATAAAATAAAAAAAAATAGTTGTCGTTTTATTGTTCTCTCTCTCTCTCTATTCTCTCTCTATTGTTCTGCTCTTTTTTATTGTATTCTATTCTGCAATGTTTCATTGTTATTGTTATTATGTTTTATCATGTTTGCTTTTCAGGTATGCAATTTTTTATACTTTACTGTTTACTGTGCTTTATTGTTAACCATTTTTTTTGTCTTCAGGTACGCCATTCACGACTTTGAGTGGTTATACCAGAATGATGCCTGCAGGTTTAGGTATCATCTTGGTATCATTCTTTTCAGCCAGCGGTCGGCTTTAATGTAAAAGCAATCCTAGCGGCTAATTAGCCTCTAGACTGCTTTTACAAGCAGTGGGAGGGAAGCCCCCCGAGGGAAGCCCCCCCACCGTCTTCCATGTTTTTCTCTGGCTCTCCTGTCTCAACAGGGAACCTGAGAATGCAGCCGGTGATTCAGCCAGCTGACCATAGAGCTGATCAGAGACCAGAGTGGCTCCAAACATTTCTATGGCCTAAGAAACCGGTAGCTACGAGCATTTCATGACTTAGATTTTGCCGGATGTAAACAGCGCCATTGAGAAATTGGGAAAGCATTTTATCACACCGATCTTGGTGTGGTCAGATGCTTTGAGGACAGAGGAGAAATATAGGGTCTAATAGACCCCAATTTTTTCAAAAAAGAGTACCTGTCACTACCTATTGCTATCATAGGGGATATTTACATTCTCTGAGATAACAATAAAAATAATTAAAAAAAAATGAAAGGAACAGTTTAAAAATAAGATAAAAAAGAAAAAAAAAATGAAGGAAAAAAAAAAAAAAAGCACCCCTGTCCCCCCCTGCTCTCGCGCTAAGGCGAACGCAAGCGTCGGTCTGGCGTCAAATGTAAACAGCAATTGCACCATGCATGTGAGGTATCACCGCGAAGGTCAGATCGAGTGCAGTAATTTTAGCAGTAGACCTCCTCTGTAAATCTAAAGTGGTAACCTGTAAAGGCTTTTAAAGGCTTTTAAAAATGTATTTATTTTGTTGCCACTGCACGTTTGTGCGCAATTTTAAAGCATGTCATGTTTGGTATCCATGTACTCGGCCTAAGATCATCTTTTTTATTTCATCAAACATTTGGGCAATATAGTGTGTTTTAGTGCATTAAAATGTAAAAAAGTGTGTTTTTTCCCCAAAAAATGCGTTTGAAAAATCGCTGCGCAAATACTGTGTGAAAAAAAAAATGAAACACCCACTATTTTAATCTGTAGGGCATTTGCTTTAAAAAAATATATAATGTTTGGAGGTTCAAAGTAATTTTCTTGCAAAAAAAAAAAAAAATTTTCATGTAAACAAAAAGTGTCAGAAAGGGCTTTGTCTTCAAGTGGTTAGAAGAGTGGGTGATGTGTGACATAAGCTTCTAAATGTTGTGCATAACATGCCAGGACAGTTCAAAACCCCCCCAAATGACCCCATTTTGGAAAGTAGACACCCCAAGCTATTTGCTGAGAGGCATGTCAAGTCCATGGAATATTTTATATTGTGACACAAGTTGCGGGAAAGAGACAATTTTTTTTTTTTTTGCACAAAGTTGTCACTAAATGATATATTGCACAAACATGCCATGGGAATATGTGAAATTACACCTCAAAATACATTCTGTTGCTTTTCCTGAGTTCGGGGATACCACATGTGTGAGACTTTTTGGAAGCCTAGCTGCGTACGGGACACCGAAAACCAAGCACCGCCTTCAGGCTTTCTAAGGGCGTAAATTTTTGATTTCACTCTTCACTGCCTATCACAGTTTCGGAGGCCATGGAATGCCCAGGGGGCACAAAACCCCTCCCAAATTACCCCATTTTGGGAAGTAGACACCCCAAGCTATTTGCTGAGAGGTATAGTGAGTATTTTGCAGACCTCACTTTTTGTCACAAAGTTTTGAAAATTGAAAAAAGAAAAAAAAAATATTTTTTTCTTGTCTTTCTTTATTTTCAAAAACAAATGAGAGCTGCAATATACTCACCATGCCTCTCAGCAAATAGCTTGGGGTGTATACTTTCCAAAATGGGGTCATTTGGGGGGGTTGTGCCACCTGGGCATTCCATGGCCTCCGAAACTGTGATAGGCAGTGAAGAGTGAAATCAAAAATTGACACCTTTAGAAATCCTGAAGGCGGTGATTGGTTTTCAGGGCCCCGTACGCGGCTATGCTCCCAAAAAGTCCCACACATGTGGTATCCCCATACTCAGGAGAAGCAGCTGAATATATTTTGGGGTGCAATTCCACATATGCCCATGGCCTGTGTGAGCAATATATCATTTAGTGACAACTTTTTGTATTTTTTTTTTTGTCATTATTCAATCACTTGGGACAAAAAAAAATAATATCCAATGGGCTCAACATGCCTCTCAGCAATTTCCTTGGGGTGTCTACTTTCCAAAATGGGGTAATTTGGGGGGTTTTGTACCGCCCTGCCATTTTAGCACCTCAAGAAAAGCTGTGTAAATTCCAGAAAAAGTACCCTAGTTTGTAGACGCTATAAATTTTGCGCAAACCAATAAATATACGCTTATTGACATTTTTTTTTACCAAAGACATGTGGCCGAATACATTTTGGCCTAAATGTATGACTAAAATAATTGAGTTTATTGGATTTTTTTTATAACAAAAAGTAGAAAATATCATTTTTTTTCAAAATTTTCGGTCTTTTTCCATTTATAGCGCAAAAAATAAAAACGGCAGAGGTGATCAAATACCATCAAAAGAAAGCTCTATTTGTGAGAAGAAAAGGACGCAAATTTCATTTGGGTACAGCATTGCATGACCGCGCAATCATCCGTTAAAGCAGCGCAGTGCCAAATTGTTAAAAGACCTCTGGTCTTTAGGCAGCCAAATGGTCCGGGGCTGAGGTGGTTAATAGCGGTACACATTCTATCTTGCAATTAAATGTGGGGCTCACAGTGGTGTGGAAAAAAATTCCCTAGCATTAGTTATGAGGGAAAAATTCCCCTGCATGTGTGGTATAACTGGAATGAAAAATGGTCCAGTGTCTGTGGTGTCACTGAAATGATAAATGTGGTGTGAGTCTATGGACTATTTTGGTGGTGGTTTGAAGAGGGAGGGGAGCTGGAAGGGTGGGGGCTCTATGGGATCCATTTATCTAGGGGGCCTTGTGTGGCTCTGAGGGAGTAAGGCTTCATTCCCAGGTGCAGCCAGGGGTTAGTAAAACCAGGCACTTTACTGCCCCAGACCTTTACACTAACTCCTGCTCATGGCTGTATACAGTACATGCCACAGCAAAACTTAAACAGCATATCACTTTTTATGGGTGTTGCCTCCACTGGACGTAATGAATGCAGTTCTATGGCTCTGCGCCACAGCCGTGTGCAATGCACATGATTTTGTCGTGGTAGTACAGCAGTACTACCCCCCTATATCAAGGTCCCGAGCGTTCCCCTCTACGTCAGAGTTCACAAAGTCCCCCAAGTCATCTCTTACATCAGGGTCCCTAGTGTTCCCCCTTACATCATAGTTCCCCCTCTTTTATTAGGGTCCTCAAAGTCCTCTACTTACATCATGGTCCCCAGAGTTCCCTTCTTATATCAGAGTTCCTCCATTAATTAGGGTCCCTAACGTTCCCTCTCTTACCACAGTGACCCCAGATTACCCCCTTATATCAGGGATACTAGATTTTCCCCTCTTTGGATCAGGGTCCCCAGAGATCCACCTTAGCTCAGGGTCCCCAGTGCTCCCCATTAGTTTAGGGTCCCGAGTGCTCCCCCTTACATTGGAATCCCCAGTGCTCTCCCTTAGCTCAGCTACCCCATTAGCTCAGGGGTCCTCAGAGATACCCTTAGCTCATGGCCCCCAGAAATCACCCTTAGCTCAGGGTCCCCAGAAATCCCCCTTAGCTCAAGGTCCCCAGAGATCGCCTTAGCTCAGGGTGCCCAGAGATCCTCCTTAGCTCAGGGTCCCTAGTGCTCCCCCTTAGCTTAGGGTCCCCAGAGATATCCCTTAGCACAGGGTCCCCAGAGATCCCCCTTAGCTCAGGGTCCCCAGAGATGCCCTTAGCTCAGGGTCCCCAGAGATCCCCCTTAGCTCAGGGTCCCCAGTGCTCCCCCTTAGCTCAGGGTCCCTGGAGATCCCCCTTAGCTCAGGGTCCCCAGAAATACCCCCTTAGCTCAGGGTCCTCAGAGATCCCCCTTAGCTCAGGGTCCTCAGTGCTCCCCCTTAGTGCAGGGTCCCCAGTGCTCCCCCTTAGCTTAGGGTCCCTGGAGATCCCCCTTAGCTCAGGGTCCCCAGAGATACCCGATTAGCTCAGGGTCCCCAGAGATCCCCCTTAGCTCAGGGTTCTCAGTGCTCCCTTTTAGTGCAGGGTCCCCAGTGCTCCCCCTTAGCACAGGGTCCCCAGTGCTGCCCCTTTGCTCAGGGTCCCTGGAGATCCCCCTTAGCTCAGGGTCTCCAGAGATCCCCCTTAGCTCAGGGTCCCCAGAGATCCCCCTTAGCTCAGGGTCCCCAGAGATCCCCCTTAGCTCAGGGTCCCCAGAGATCCCCCTTAGCTCAGGGTCCTCAGTGCTCCCCCCTTAGCTCAGGGTCCCCAGAGATCCCCCTTAGCTCAGGGTCCCCAGAGATCCCCCTTAGCTCAGCGTCCCCAGAGATACCCTTAGCTCAAAGTCCCCAGAGATCCCCCTTAGCTCAGGGTCCCCAGAGATCCCCCTTAGCCCAGGGTCCTTAGTGCTCCCCCTTATCTTAGGGTCCCTGGAGATCCCCCTTAGCTCAGGGTCCCCAGAGATCCCCCTTAGCTCAGGGTCCCCAGTGCTCCCCCTTAGCTTAGGGTCCCCGGAGATCCCCCTTAGCTCAGGGTCCCCAGAGATCCCCCTTAGCTCAGGGTCCCTAGAGATCCCCCTTAGCTCAGGGTCCTCAGTGCTCCCTTTTTAGTGCAGGGTCTCCAGTGCTCCCCCTTAGCTCAGGGTCCTCAGTGCTCCCCCTTAGCTCAGGGTCCCTGGAGATCCCCCTTAGCTCAGGGTCTCCAGAGATCCCCCTTAGCTCAGGGTGCCCAGAGATCCTCCTTAGCTCAGGGTCCCTAGTGCTCCCCCTTAGCTCAGGGTCCCCAGAGATCCCCCTTAGCTCAGGGTCCCCAGAGATCCCCCTTAGCTCAGGGTCCCCAGAGATCCCCCTTAGCTCAGGGTCCCCAGAGATCCCCCTTAGCTCAGGGTCCTCAGTGCTCCCCCTTAGCTCAGGGTCCCCGGAGATCCCCCTTGGCTCAGGGTCCCCAGAGATACCCTTGAGAACAGGGTCCTCAGAGATCCTACTTATATCATGGTTCGTTTCTTCTCAGTGCAGCTACAGGGCATACAGGAAGAAGCTGTGGCACTGGGATCAGGCGGGTTTGCAGGAGAAAGTTCCATTCTCCTCTTACTCTGAAGACCAGAGCCTGAGGGCGGGGCAAGCACCTGATTGGTTGCTGGGATCCCAGCGGTTCTATCAACTAGCCACAGGATGCTATCAGCCAGCATATTTTCACTAACAACGGCGCTGTGACTGAGAATCAAAGCCACAGCAGCAGGGAGGCTGAGTGGGCATTTGTAAATGGAAGCCCCTAGCGCTGGTTAATGAGAGAGCCGCTCTCTCTTCTCCTGCCCTGCCAACAGGAGAAAGGGGGGGCGAGCACGGAAAACATTCAGACAGCCCGCCTCTCCCCTGTCACACCACCGCTGCCTGAGTTCAGCTAAGCTGCAGCCCGCTGGCGCTGTCACCGCTTCACTGATGGGGGGGCGGAGGGAGGGGGCTTGACAGCACCCGTTACAACTGCCTGCTTCCTTGATGTCGTCACCCCTCTGGTGAGTGTTTAACCCCCCCTCCCATAGCAAATCCACTGAGTCTGAGCACTGTAACAGCAGTGATTTGATGGATCAGTGAATTGTGCAGCTTGCAATTTGGTGCCCCACCTCCAGCCTCAAAAGACTCCGCCCAGGGCAAGTGCCCCTCCCGCCCCTGCCTTGTACCGGCCCTGCTGCCTGTGGTAGTGATAGGATCAGGAAAACACTACCAACCTTCTACAGGTAGCTTTAGCTGAACACCGTGCAGAGGTCGCACTACACTAACTTGTAGCTTTAGCTGAACACTGTGAGAAGGACGCACTACACTAACTTGTAGCTTTAGCTGAACACTGTGAGGAGGACGCACTACACTAACTTGTAGCTTTAGCTGAACACTGTGCAGAGGTCGCACTACACTATTGTGTAAATAATGTAGCTGCCTGCGGTAGTGATAGGATCAGGAAAACACCCCCAACCTTCTACAGGTAGCTTTATCTGAACACTGTGCAGAGGTCGCACTACACTAACTTGTAGCTTTAGCTGAACACTGTGCAGAGGTCACACTACACTAACTTGTAGCTTTAGCTGAACTCTGTGAGGAGGACGCACTACACTAACTTGTAGCTTTAGCTGAACACTGTGAGGAGGACGCACTACACTAACTTGTAGCTTTAGCTGAACACTGTGCAGAGGTCGCACTACACTAACGTGTAAATAATATAGCTGCCTGCGGTAGTGATAGGATCAGGAAAACACCACCAACCTTCTACAGGTAGCTTTAGCTGAACACTGTGCAGAGATCGCACTACACTAACTTGTAGCTTTAGCTGAACTCTGTGAGGAGGACGCACTACACTAACTTGTAGCTTTAGCTGAACACTGTTCAGAGGACGCACTACACTAACTTGTAGCTTTAGCTGAACACTGTGCAGAGGTCACACTAAACTAACTTGTAGCTTTAGCTGAACACTGTGAGGAGGACGCACTACACTAACTTGTAGCTTTAGCTGAACACTGTGCAGAGGTCACACTAAACTAACTTGTAGCTTTAGCTGAACACTGTAAGGAGGACGCACTACACTAACTTGTAGCTTTAGCTGAACACTGTTCAGAGGACGCACTACACTAACTTGTAGCTTTAGCTGAACACTGTTCAGAGGACGCAGTACACTAACTTGTAGCTTTAGCTGAACACTGTGCATAGGTCACACTAAACTAACTTGTAGCTTTAGCTGAACACTGTGAGGAGGACGCACTACACTAACTTGTAGCTTTAGCTGAACACTGTGAGGAGGACGCACTACACTAACTTGTAGCTTTAGCTGAACACTGTGAGGAGGATGCACTACACTAACTTGTAGCTTTAGCTGAACACTGTGCAGAGGTCACACTAAACTAACTTGTAGCTTTAGCTGAACACTGTGAGGAAGACGCACTACACTAACTTGTAGATTTAGCTGAACACTGTGAGGAGGACGCACTACACTAACTTGTAGCTTTAGCTGAACACTGTGCAGAGGTCACACTAAACTAACTTGTAGCTTTAGCTGAACACTGTGAGGAGGACGCACTACACTAACTTGTAGCTTTAGCTGAACACTGTGAGGAGGACGCACTACACTAACTTGTAGCTTTAGCTGAACACTGTGCAGAGGTCACACTAAACTAACTTGTAGCTTTAGCTGAACACTGTGAGGAGGACACACTACACTAACTTGTAGCTTTAGCTGAACACTGTGAGGAGGACGCACTACACTAACTTGTAGCTTTAGCTGAACACTGTGCAGAGGTCACACTAAACTAACTTGTAGCTTTAGCTGAACACTGTTCAGAGGATGCACTACACTAACTTGTAGCTTTAGCTGAACACTGTTCAGAGGACGTACTACACTAACTTGTAGCTTTAGCTGAACACTGTGAGGAGGACGCACTACACTAACTTGTAGCTTTAGCTGAACACTGTGCAGAGGTCACACTAAACTATCTTGTAGCTTTAGCTGAACACTGTGAGGAGGACGCACTACACTAACTGTAAATAGTCTAGCTGCCTGACTGTGGTACTAATAGGATCAGAAGAACACCAGCAATTTTCTTCAGGTAGCTGTAAATACTGTAACAACACAAGCCTGCCTGTCAGTAGGAAGATAATAACAGGAACGGATCTAGCTAAACTGAATACAGTGTGTATATATATATATACACACACAACACCTGGGATCCATATATATACACAATAGACTGTAAGTGCAGCTAACTCACTGACTGTCCTGCCTAATCTATCTAACTTAGTAATAGGAAGATAGGGTGTAGTGAAACAATTAAGAGATGCTGTACTGAACAGTAAAGCATATGTGCAAAAACCATAAGTGAAATGAAATGAACAAACACAGTATAAAGTGTCCACATATGGTAAATGGATGATTCCAAACTCAAATTATTAAGAGGAACTGGTATGGACCAAAAAATGATGTGAAACTAGAAAATAAAGTCAATGGTGCACGGTGTGGATCTGTGACTGTGAGTCAACAACGGGGTACAGAACTTCCATAGCTGTAAATGCCCCTGTTGAAGACCCCCTTGGTCGAAACGCATCGGGCGATCTCCCCTTCCTTACGCTGCTTAGATTTTATTTTAATTGTGATCACTTTTATCCATTTTTTGTACGGTATTTTTAGAAATAAAAATCCCTGGTTTACCTGCAGTATGCAGAAGCCTTTTATTTTTTATTTGCATATTATCCCGATGCAAGAAACTGCCTTCCAGTAGCCCTACTTCCATCACGGGGTCTGGATCAAATCTGTCCCCGGCTTCTCCTTGGAACACATCCTTGAGGTCTATTGGCTGATATCTAGTTGGCGGCCCTTCCTGATGTTTCTTCACCCCACCAGAGAAGTCGAGAAGTAAGACAGAGGTTCCACCGTTCCGGATATCGTTTTCCAGCCTAGGTTTGGCTCCATGCACCATTGACTCCATGTCATATGACAGTGGAGTCCACATCATCTGGTAAGAGTACCCATCTTATCTTACTTCCTGATGTTTTCATTCTGATGCCCCATATCGAGATGTTGGTTTACAGCTACGGAAGTTCTGTACCCCGTTGTTGACTCACAGTCACAGATCCACACCGTGCACCATTGACTTTATTTTCTAGTTTCACATCATTTTTTGGTCCATACCAGTTCCTCTTAATAATTTGAGTTTGGAATCATCCATTTACCATATGTGGACACTTTATACTGTGTTTGTTCATTTCATTTCACTTATGGTTTTTGCACATATGCTTTACTGTTCAGTACAGCATCTCTTACTTAATTGTTTCACTACACCCTAACTTCCTATTACTTCTTAGCGCTGCATTTTTTTTCCATTTACCAGTTATTGTTTGTCACAATGTATGCAGCTGCTGGCTCACATATATTTTATTTTTGCTATTAGAGCGCAGTGTTTTCATATTCTCTTCTAATCTATCTAACTTAAATCAAATGACACTGTCTCTCTGTCTCTGTCTCTCAATGCCGGAGCACACACTACACAGGGCCGCCGTGCAGGCGGCCTTATATAGTATGGGGCGTGTACTAAACCCCCTCAGCCATAATTGGCCAAAGCCACCCTGCCTTTGGCCAATTACAGCTCTCTCTACAGACGGTGCTGTGATCATAGTCATAGGTCATAGTACATGCTTGGCCAATCATCAGCCAGCAATGCACTGCGATGCCGCAGTGAATTATGGGCCATGATGCGCCACACGAATTTTGCGCGAATGGCCCATATCGTTCGCAATTCGGCGAATGGGTGAACAGACGATGTTCTGGCTATTAACAAATTTTTGGTCCCGACAATACACATAAAAATCATTGAAAGTCATTGAAAAATAAAAAATAAAAATGCGTGGGGGTCCCCCAAAATTCCATTACTAGGCCTTTAAGGTCTGGTATGGATATTAAGGGGAACTCCGCACCAACATTAAAAAAAAATGGCATGGGGTTCCCCCCAAAAAAATGGCATTGGGGTTCCCCCAAAAAATCCATACCAGACCCTTCAGGTCTGGTATGGATATTAAGGGGAACTCCGCGCCAATTTTTTTTTAAAAATGGCGTGGGGTTCCCCTAAAAATCCACACCAGACCCTTATCTGAGCATGCAACCTGGCAGGCCACAGGAAAAGAGGGGGGGATGTGAGAGCGCCCCCCCCTCCTGAACCGTACCAGGCCACATGTCCTCAACATGGGGAGGATGTACCCATGTTGATTGGGACAAGGGCCTCATCCCCACAACCCTTGCCTGGTGGTTGTGGGGGTCTGCGGGCGGGGGGCTTATCGGAATCTGGAAGCCCCCTTTAACAAAGGGGACACCCAGATCCCGGCCACCCCCCCATGTGAATTGGTAAGGGGTACATTGTACCCCTACCATTTCACAAAAAGAAAGTGTCAAAATGTTAAAAATACACAGGAGACGGCTTGGGACAAGTCCTTTATTAAAAATAAAAAAATAAAAAATAAAAAAGAGATTCCAGCGATGTAATCCAATAAATCCATGCTCCTACTTCAGCCATGTAATCCAATTCTCGATCTCCAGCGATGGCCTGGTACGGTTCAGGAGGGGGGGCGCTCTCTCACCCCCCTCTTTTCCTGCGGCCTGCCAGGTTGCGTGCTCGGATAAGGGTCTGGTGTAGATTTTTGGGGGAACCGCATGCCATTTTTTAAAAAAAATGTTGGCGCTGAGTTCCCTTTAATATCCATACCAGACCTGAAGGGTCTGGGAATGGAATTTTGGGGGGCCCCCATGCATTTTTTTTTCAATGACTTTTATGTGTATTGTCGGGACCGGCAATTCATTAATATCCGGCACTAGCGCTAGCACTTTTAAATGACTTTTTTTCCTTTAGAAATTTCATTTTGTTCTCGGACTGTTATAAACACGGGAAACATGCGCTACTTTACTGGCATACTATAGACACCCCCCCAGGTACGAAATTTAAAAGAATATTTCACTTTTATTGTTTCACTTTACTTCACTGCATTATTAAAACCACTGCTCTAGAAAAAACGTCCGTTTTTAAAACTTTTTTTGCATTGATACATGTTCCCTGGGGCAGGACCCGGGTCCCCAAACACTTTTTATGACAATAACTTGCATATTAACCTTTAAAATTAGCACTTTAGATTTCTCCCATAGACTTTTAAAGGGTGTTCCGTGGCTTTTTGAATTTGCCGCAAACACCCCAAACTGTTCGCTGCTTGGCGAACGGGCGAACAACCAATGTTCGAGTCGAACTCATGTTCGACTCGAACAGATAGCCCATCCCTATTAACGATTAAAGGCACCTACATGCGTCTCACAAGGGTACAATGGTTGCATACAGTGTGAGAAATGCACACAGAATGCCCCCTTCCCGCATTGTGTTCCAGTGTGAACCAACCCTTAGGGAGAGAGATTTGAGAGAGGGAAGGATCACTATGGTGGTATAACAAGTAATTCTGCTCTGCCTTAAAATGGTAGTGGCTAACACAGCAAATTTGATAAATGCAATACAAAGGAATACAAATAGTGTAGCGCTTATGTGAAACTGGGAGTGCTGGGAAAGAACTTCAGTTGTAACTTTGCTCACCGTTGTGATCTCTACATGAAGTTTTGAATACATTTTCACATGGAACTTTGAAGCACACTTTGGGTAACTTTTCACTTGGACTTTTTTTATTTTTTTTTTGACAGTTATCACCAGTCACAATGTTTTTGTATATGTTGTTTTGAACTTTCAATAGTGATTATTGGGGTTTAGTACCCTTTGTTTGATATTAGTGTCAAACTACAGTTTCACATAAGCGCTACACTATTTGTATTCCAAGGATCATGTACATGGAAGAAAGGAAGGAGGGATCACTATGGTACATGGAAGAAAGGATGGAGGAATCACTATGGTACATGGAAGGCAGCAATGATCTCTATGGTACATGGAAGAAAGGGAGGAACGATCACTGGTACATGGAAGGCAGGAAGGATCACTATGGTACATGGAAGGCAGGAAGAATGGATCACTATGGTACATGGAAGGCAGGAAGAATGGATCACTATGGTACATGGAAGATAGGAAGGATCACTATGGTATATGGAAATAATGAAGGAGGGATCACTATGGTACATGGAAGGCAGCAGGGATCACTATGGTACATGGAAGAAAGGATCACTATGACACATGGGTGGCAGGAACACTATGGCACATGGAGGGCAGGAACACTATGGTACATGGAAGGCAGGAACGATGGATCACTGTGGCACATGGAAGGCAGGAAGGATGGATCACTATGGCACATGGAAGACAGAAACACTATGACACATGGGTGGCAGGAACACTATGGCACATGGAGGGCAGGAACACTATGGCACATGGAAGGCAGGAACGATGGATTACTATTGCACATGGAAGGCAGAAAGGATGAAATCACTACGGTATCTGGAAGGCAGGTAGGATGGATAGCTAAGGCACATGGAAGACAGGAAGGATGGATCACTACTGCGCATGGAAGACAGAAAGGATCATCACTACAGCGCATGGAAGACAGAAAGGATGATCACTGCAGTGCATGGAAGACAGCAAAGATGATCACTACAGTGCATGGAAGGCAGAAAGGATGGATCACTACAGCGCATGGAAGACAGGAAGCATGGATCACTACAGTACATGGAGGACAGGAAGGATGGATCACTACTGCACATGTAAGACAGGAAGGATGGATCACTCGTGCACATGGAAAACAGGAAGGATGGATCACTCGTGCACATGGAAGACAGGAAGGATGGATCACTCATGCACATGGAACAGGGGGACACAGGGAAGAGGTGGGGGAGAACTAGAGAACTAGAACTAGGAGGCGGAGGAGCATTGATGAATGGGTAGGGGTACGATGTACCCGATACCCATTCAAATAGGGGGGTGGGATCTGGGGGGCCCCCTTGTTAAAGGGGGCTTCCAGATTCCAATAAGCCCCTTCCCGCAGACCCCAACAACAACAGCCCAGGGTTGTCGGGAAGAGGCCCTTGTCCACATCAACATGGGGACAAGGTGCGTCTTAAAGCACCCACCCCCCCATGTTGAGGGCATGTGGCCCATATGGTTCGGGGGGGCGCTCACTCATCCCCTCCCCTTTCCTGACTTGCCAGGCTGCATGCTCAATAAGGGTCTGGTATGGATTTTGGGGGGGGGCCAAACACCTTTTTTTTATTTTGGCGCGGGGGGAACCCCATGCCGTTTTTTCTTTCTTTTTTTTTACCGGCACTTTTTTTTTAATTAAAATTTTAGCAGGGAACCCTATTGACAGCTGATGACTCATTGGTTGTCAAGGACGCCACGTCCAGCTTCCCAGCTCCACCCCTTAACAACCAGCGTACACTGTGCCAATCAGGGCACAGAATGCAATGCGCAGCGCTCAGCGGCGAACACCATGCAAATTTGGGTGTTCGGTGAACGGCCGAACAGGCAAATGTTCGGCATCCCTAGTTTAGTGCTAAAATTGGTTTCTGCTTTGAATTAATTTTATCAATAAATTACCTTGGACTCTTAAGTGTTTGCTTGCCACTCTGATTGGATATTGGATATAGATACAGTGCCTTGAAAAAGTATTCATACGCCTTGAAATTTTCCACATGTGGTCATGTTACAACCAAAAACGGAAATGTTTTTTATTGGGATTTTATGTGATAGACCAACATAAAGTGGCACATAATTGTGAAGTGGAAGGAAAAATGATAAATGGTTTTCAAAATATTTTTTTACAAATAAATATGTGAAAAGTGTGGTGTGCATTTGTACTCAGCCCCCCTTAGTCAATACTTCGTAGAACCACCTTTCGTGCAATTACACCTGCAAGTCTTTTTAGGTATGTCTATCAGTTTTGCACATCTAGAGAGTGACATTTTTGCCCATTCTTCTTTGCAAAATAGCTTAAAGTGGATGTAAACCCAATGTCATCCTTTCTAAACTACTGCCATAGTGGTTATCTATAAGTATTTATATGCCTCCTGCATGTAACTTTACCTGTCAAATGTCTCCCCTCTGTCTGTTATGAGACCCGAAAAACTACATATTCTGTGGGCGGGTCTGTTGTCTGGAGCTCGGTGGGTGGAGTCGTGATGTCAGTAGACTCTCAACCCACCTCTACACTCCCCTTGTCAGTATGCATTTTCTCCTGTGTATTTGTAACACTGATCTCTAACACCCAGTGAAAAGACAGGAAAGTAACCACATGACTTCAGCATGCCAAATCAGGCTGAGGTGTGGAACAGCCAACCCTTGCAGAGCTGCTGAAGAAAGGAGTGGAAGGGAATTAAAAAATACTGCATGTGTCTTAGGCTGGTGCGCGAGATATGTAAATCACCTGTCACTCAAAGCAAGGGGGAGTATTTGACAAAGTTTTTCTCAGTTTGTCAAGATTTATCTCACTGAATAAAAGAGGATTGCTCAGAGATGGATTAACTCTGTTCGGCAAGACTGGGCTCAAATGATAGGAAATCTTATACAATACAGTATGATATAAAAAATAAAAAAAATCCGGTTTACATCCACTTTAAGCTCTCTCAGATTGAATGGAGAGCGTCTGTGAAGAGCAATTTTCAAGTCTTGCCACAGATTCTCATTTTGATTTAGGTCTGGACTTTGACTGGGCCATTCTAACACATGAATATGCTTTGATCTAAACTATTCCATTGTAGCTCTGGCTGTATGTTTAGGGTCGTTGTCCTGCTGGACGGTGAACCTCCACCCCAGTCTCAAGTCTTTTGCAGACTCTAACAGGTTTTCTTCTAAGATTGCTCTGTTTTAGGCTCCATCTATCTTCCCATCAACACCAGCTTCCTTGTCCCTGCTAATGTAAAGCATCCCCACAGCATAATGCTGCCACCACCATGTTTCACGGTGGGGATGGTGTCTTCAGGATGATGTGCAGTGTTAGTTTTATGCTGTACATAGCGTTTTGCTTTTAGGCCAAAAAGTTCAATTTTGCTATTATCTGACCAGAGCACCTTCTACCACGTTTGCTGTGTCCACCACATGGCTTCTCGCAAACTGCAAACAGGAGTTTTTATGGCTTTCTTTCAACAATGGCTTTTTTCTTGCCACTCTTCCATAAAGACCAGATTTGTGGAGTGCACGACTAATAGTTGCCCTGTGGACAGATTCTACCACCTAAGCTGTGGATCTCTGCAGCTCCTCCAGAGTTACTATGGGCCTTTTGGCTGCTTCTCTGATTAATGCTCTCCTTGCCTGGCCTGTCAGCTTAGGTCGACGGCCATGTCTTGGTAGGTTTGTAGTTGTGCCATACTCTTTCCATTTTCGGATGATGGAGTGAACAGAGCTGAGTGAGATGTTCAAAGCTTGGAATATTTTTTTTATAACCTAACCCTGCTATAAACTTCTCCACAACTTTATCCCTGACCTGTCTGGTGTGTTCCTTGGCCTTCATGATGCTATTTGTTCACTAAGGTTCTCTAACAAACCTCTGAGGGCTTCACAGAACAACTGTATTTATACTGAGATTAAATTACACACAGGTGGAGACTATTTACTAATCAGGTAACTTCTAAAGGCAATTGGTTCCACTAGATTTTAGTTTAGGGGCATCAGAGTAAAGGGGGCTAAATACAAATGCATGCCACATTTTTTTTTAATATTTATTTGTAAAAAAATGTGAAAACCATTTATCATTTTCCTTCCACTTCACAATTATGTGCCACTTTTTGTTGGTCTAGCACATAAAATCCCAATAAAATATATTTACGTTTTTGGTTGTAACATGACAAAATGTGGTAAATTTCAAAGGGTATGAATACTTTTTCAAGGCACTGTAATTCTAGTAGCATGAAGAAGAGGTTTTTCTTTTCAGTCTGTGACCCTGCTGGTGTGATTTTCCCTCATATCCTGTCTCTGTGATATCTCTACAAAAAATTGGACAAGGTATGTGAGGTGCGTCTAAAAAGTCAGCAGGACAAGGTATATGAGGTGCGTCTAAAAAGTTCACTGAATGGTCCAATATCTCAACGGCAACATAGGCCAGGTACACACATGCACACGGCTATCCAGACACACGTCTAGAAGCATCACCTAGTGTGGCGTACACCTGACCGTCAGGGTAAACACGTTGAGGGCAGTCAAATGTAGTCAGTGCGAGAGGTAGGGTCACAGTGCAATGGAGCAATGAGTGAATATCAAATTCTGCTACAAATTGGGGAAATCAACGATGATGACGCATGAAATGTTGGTGCAAGTATACTGGACAGAAGCTGTGAGCAGAAATTAGTTTACGACGTGGTTCAAATGCTTTCGAGACGGGAAGGAAACAACTGTCATTGACAATCAGAATCCCAGACATTATCGGGCGAGTGCGACAAATGCTGACAGTAGATCTGGGACTGACCCTATGATTGATGGCAAAGAAATTGGGCTTGAGCAAGGACACAGTGCGCACCATTGTCTGCAAAGATTTGGGTAAGCAGAAGATCTGCTCCCGGTTTGTGCCGCACAAGCTGGCAGACAAACAGAAAGCAAAAGGAATGGTAACCTCTGGAGATTTCATTACAATGTGTGGCCAGGATCCATTCTTTCTGTGAACCATTGTCACCTGGGATGAGACCTGGTGCTAGCAGTTTGATCCGTACCTGTTCTCGATCATCCACTGTACTCCCCTGATCTGGTGTCATGAAAGGCGCACGTTCTGCGAACATGGCTGCATTCCAAGAATGTGTGACAGCGGTTCTGCAATCGATTCCTAAAGAGGCCTAAGCTTATGAAGAAGCTTTATGAAAGTTGCCAAATGTGTGTTGTGAAGGATGGCAATTATTTTGAAGGCCAATATAGGTAATTTGTTTGTATCTTCTGTTTTGTTTGTTTTCTGATACCATTCACCAAACTTTTTGGGCACACCTCATATAACAAACACTCTTTCTCGGTTTCGCTATTTTGTCACATCCCTCAGTCATAGAAATGGAATAGACTTTACCTTAGCAAATGGCATAAAGTACTGTTCTACATTTGGATCTTCAATTTTCTCAAGCTCGTCATTGTCATCCGCCACGATGACCTTTATGTCGGGGTAATACAGACGTATACTTCTTATCAACTCTCGTAACTTATCATAGCGCAGAAAGGTCTTTGTGGTGATTGTCACCAAGGAGCTAATATTTCCATCTACAAATAAAATATACAATATATGAGATACCTGCAAAGTTCCATCAATACATTCTGCATATCATCATTTTTGGTTTGCTTTGGTTTTTCCTGTCTGGGGTCAAGAAGGAGCAAGCCAATTTGGACTTCTCTTTGACAGATCACAGACGACTCTTATGGGAATATATGATCAAAGGCTCTTCAACATCCTATCCCCGGGTGAACATAGCCTACGTACATTTAATTAATTAAAATAATAGTTGCGCTGATATTACCCCAGTCAATCTGTGCACAATTAATAATAATCCCTCCACATTAAAAGTAAATAATATAATGATAGATTAAAATATATACGGGTCTGGTCAGGTCAGAAACATTCAACCAGAAAGCAATGATCTTATACTCCACAGGGTGAATGACAAGCAGCCACCTGTGATATCGGGTATGTATACATATAAATAAATAAATATCATATAGTGTAGGAATAATGTCTGTTGAAAGCCGTTCTCTATGATATATAAAGAAATTAAATATAGTATCAATAAAAATTTTATATAAAAAAATGTCTGTTGAGAGCCGTTCTTAATTATATATAGTATGCTTTATAATAGGGCATACTATTGACTGGGGTAATATCAGCGCAACTATTATTTTAATTAATTACTTGATATAGGTGTCTGAGCACTTTTTTTAAAGTTTGCAGCTTTTTACATCATTACATACATTTTTTCAGTCACATTTTAGATATAAATTTCACAGGATTTATTCTCACTATATCCATTTCAGCGCTTTAGTAATTTTTTGCATTTAAAAAGCCTACGTACATTAAGATGAGCATGAACTCAAGTGTCACTCAGCCTACACACAAAGCAAGCAGTTCTTATAAATCTTAGTTGTTGCTTTTTTCTTTTTGAAATGTTTAATTGTTTTTATAGCATTATATACATATCGACTAGTTTCTGTTGCCTACTACTTGTCTATTTATTATTAGTTCTATCAGGTAGCTTTGTGTTGTTAGAATTCAACATTTAATATATTCTTAGGCTTATTGCCTCTTTTCTGGTGTAAAGCCGTTCTAAAAAATCTTCTTCTGTCAGTTTCAAATGCGCCATCTAGTGGAAAAATATCAGAGAACAATTATATCAGTTCTGAATTCTAGATGTCGGCATACTGTATTTAGATGACTTAACCACTTGACCTTCAGGAGATTTACTCTCCTTCATGACCAGGCCATTTTTTGCGATACGGCACTGCGTTACTTTAACTGACAATTGCGTGGTCGTGTGCTGCTGTACCCAAATAAAATGTCTGTCCTTTTTATCCCCCACAAATAGCGCTTTCTTTTGGTGGTATTTGATTACCTCTGCTTTTTTTATTTTTTGCGCTATAAACAAAAAAAGGCTTACAATTTTGAAAAAAAAAACAACACTTTTCTGACAGACTCCATGGCAGCATACGTATGGGTTAACCATGCCTTCTCTTCACTCCTATAGGACCCCACTCCCATAAATCAAGATGGAAACATTGTCCCTGATTCAAAGGGGGTCCAGCCAGGTGACTGGCTGGTTTCCATAGACCTAAAAATGCTTACTTGCATGTACCAATTGTAGAAGTTTTCTGCAAGTTCCTTTGGTTTACGTAGGTCAAGACCATCAACAGCTCACCTGTCTACCATTTGGGCTTTCAAAATCACCCTGCATGTTTTTCAAAGTCTTATTGATTGTTAAAGTCTTTATCAAAACAAGGGGCCTATGCGTGCATCGTTACTTGAATGACCTTCTCCTACTATCCCAAGAGAGGGCAGCTGCTGGAGCCCAGAGCTCAGATCTTTTCAATGCTCCTCAAATTCGGCTGGCTGCTGAATCTACCAAAAAGCCACCTGGAGCCCACTCAGTCTTTTGTGTACCTCGGGGCTCAGTTCGATTTAATCAAGAGGACCATTGCTTTGCCTCTGGATCCCGATAATCTGGAACAGAATACTCCTGGCCCTGTCTTCTTCCCACCTGTGTGCTTTCAGTGTCTAAAATTATCAGCACTATGGTGTCTATGGATCCAAGTGGATGCTCTGGAGAATGTGGCCCTTCCAGAAGGGGTTTCTCCAGCAGTGGGAGCCAGGAAGCAGAATTCAGGTCATCTACATAACCTCTGTCATGAGAGAGAGTCCCTGGTGGCTGAAATGGAGAAACTTTCTCATTTGCCATTCCATTGCCCCCATTTCCTAGTTCCCAATCACATCCAATGCCAGAAATACGGGATGGGGACTTACTGCCTATCAGGGATAGCTCAAGGCAGGTGGGATTGTTAGCTTCACAAGATTGTGTTGAACATTCTGAAACTACGGGCAGCCTTCTGCACCCTACAAGCCAATTATGTCTTATGCCCTGTACACACGGGCGGACTTTTCGGCATCAAAGGTCCGACAGTCTTTCCGACTGACTTTTGACGGACTTCCGATGGACTTTCGAATGAACGGACTTGCCTACACACGATCACACCAAAGTCCGACGGACTTGTACGTGATGATGTATGACCGGACTAAAATAAGGAAGTTCGTAGCCAGTAGCCAATAGCTGCCCTAGTGTCGGTTTTTGTCCGTCGGACTAGCATACACATGAACGGATTTTTCGACCAGACTCCAGTCCGTTGGAAAGATTTGAAACATGTTCCAAATCTAAAGTCCATCTGATTTTCGACCGAAAAAGTCCGCTGCAGGTCCGATGAAGCCCACACACGGTCGGATTGTCCAACGGATTCGTTCCGTCGGACCAGTCCGGTCAAAAAGTGCGCCTGTGTGTACAAAGCATAAGGCTCAGAAGAATCTAGCCAACATCTCAGCGGCTTATGTCCTCAGATTCAAGAATATTCTAACAGACTTTCTTTCCAGAGTCCAATTGGAGAACAACGAATGGTCTCTCCATGTTGGGGTTTTCAGGTGGATTTTGTCCCTGGAGGTCAGTCCAGAAGTTGATCCATTCACTTCCCTGTGCAAAAAAAAGTTGGAGATGTATTATATGTGGTTAACAAGTTGCGCTTCTCATCTCCTATTGTCAGTCCCCTCCCCCTACAGTTAGAACACGCAGTCAGGGAACACAGTTAACCCATTGATTGCCCCATAGTGTTAACCCCCTCCCTGCCAGTGAAATTTATACAGTAATCAGTGCATTTTTATAGCACTGATCACTGTATAATTGTCCCAAAAATGTGTCAAAAGTGTCTGATGTGTCCGCCATAATGTCGCAGTCACGATAAAAATCGCAGATCGCCGCCATTACCAGTAAAAAAAAAAATAATAATAAAAATGCCATAAATCTATCCCCTATTATTGCGATTTTTATTACCAAAAATATGTAGAAGAATACATATCGGCCTAAACTGAGAAAAAAATTAGTTTTTTTTTTTTTTAAAATGGGGATATTTATTATAGCAAAAAGTACAAAATATTGTGTTTTTTTCAAAATTGTTGCTCTCTTTTTGTTTATAGCGCAAAAAATAAAAACCGCAGAGATGATCAAATACCACCAAAAGAAAGCTCTATTTGTGGGGAAAAAAATATGTCAATATTGTTTGGGTACAGCGTCACACGACGCAGTACCATATCGCAAAAAATGATCTGGTCATTGAGCAGTGGTTAAAGCACTTATCTAGTAAACGGGGAATCCTGAGTTTGACTCTCAGCAATGCTTTTTCTTTTACAAAATAGTAATCTGACTTCTGCGCTACAATGAGTGACTTAGCAAGTGTAAAACAAATGTAAAGAAAAAAACCACACCTGTGTCAAAGTGTATATGAGGTTGCTGCTTTACACAAATAGTGTTCCCACATGAGCTATGTAAAAGATTGCTAGTAGGGATGAGCTTCGAGTTCGAGTCGAATCCATGTTCGACCTTCCGTCGAATTGCGAATGATATGGGCCATTCGTGCCAAATTCGAGTGGCGCGTCATGGCCCATAATTCACTGCGGCATCGCAGTGCATTGCTGGCTGATGATTGGCCAAGCATGCCCTATGACTCGCATGCTTGGCCAATCACAGCGCCGTCTGTACAGAGAACCGTTATTGGCCAGGGTGGCTTTGGCCAATTATGGCTCAGGGGGTTTAGTACACGCCCCACACTATATAAGGCCGCCTGCACGTCGGCCCTGTGTAGTGTGTTCCGGCATTGAGAAAGAGATAGACAGAGAGACAGTGTCATTTGATTTAAGTTAGATAGAGCAGGCAGGCGAGTCAGTTATCTGCACTTACAGTGTATTGTGTGTATATATATATATATATATATATATATATGCATCCTAGGTGTTGTGTATATGTATATATAGATATATATATATATAGATATATATATATATATATATATATATATATATATATATATATATATATAGATATATATAGATATATATATATCTATATATATATATATATATATATATATATATATATATATATATAGATATATATATATATATATATATATATATATATATATATATATATATATATATATATATATATATATACACACTGTATTCAGTTTAGCTAGATCCGTTCCTGTTATTCTCTTCCTACTGACAGGCAGGCAGGTGTTTTTACCGTATTTACAGCTACCTGAAGAAAATTACTGGTCTTCTTCTGATCCTATTAGTCCTATTAGCTACAGTATTTACAGTTAGTGTAGTGCGTCCTCTGCACAGTGTGCACCTAAAGCTACCTGAAGAAAATTGGTGGTGTTCTTCTGATCCTATTAGTACTGCAGGCAGCTGCAGTATTTACAGTTAGTGTAGTGTGTCCTCTGCACAGTGTGCACCTAAATCTACCTGAAGAAAATTGGTGATGTTCTTCTGATCCTATTAGTACCGCAGGCAGCTGCAGTATTTACAGTTAGTGTAGTGCATCCTCTGCACAGTGTGCACCTAAAGCTACCTAAATAAAATTGGTGGTGTTCTTCTGATCCTATTAGTACCGCAGCTGCAATATTTAAAGTTAGTGTAGTGCGTCCACTGCTCAGTGTGCACCTAAACTACCTGAAGAAAATTGGTTGTGTTTTTCTGATCCTATTTGTACTGCAGGCAGCTGCAGTATTTACAGTTAGTGTAGTGCGTCCTCTGCACAGTGTGCACCTAAAGCTACCTGAAGACAATTGCTGTTGTTCTGATCCTATTAACATCACAGGCAGGCAGCTGCAGTATTTACAGTTAGTGTACTGCGTCCTCTGCACAGTGTGCACTTAAAGCTACCTGAAGACAATTGCTGTTGTTCTGATCCTATTAATACCACAGGCAAGCAGCTGCAGTATTTACAGTTTGTGTACTGCGTCCTCTGCACAGTGTGCACCTAAAGCTACCTGAAGACAATTGCTGTTGTTCTGATCCTATTAATACCACAGGCAAGCATCTGCAGTATTTACAGTTAGTGTACTGCGTCTTCTGCACAGTGTGCACCTAAAGCTACCTGAAGGCAATTGCTGTTGTTCTGATCCTATTAATACCACAGGCAGGCAGCTGCAGTATTTACAGCTATTGTACTGTGTCCTCTGCACAGTGTGCACCTAAAGCTACCTGAAGAAAATTGGTGGTGTTCTTCTGATCCTATTAGTACCATAGGCAGGCAGCTGCAGTATTTACAGTTGGTATACTGCGTCCACTGCAAAGTGTGCACCTAAAGCTACCTGAAGAAAATTGGTGGTGTTCTTCTGATCCTATTAATACCGCAGGCAGCTGCAGTATTTACAGTTAGTGTAGTGCTTCCTCTGCACAGTGTGCACCTAAACTACCTGAAGAAAATTGGCTGTGTTCTTCTGATCCTATTACTACTGCAGGCAGCTGCAGTATTTACAGTTAGTGTAGTGCGTCCTCTGCACAGTGTGCACCTAAAGCAACCTGAAGACAATTGCTTCTGTTATGATCCTATTAATACCACAGGCAGGCAGCTGCAGTATTTACAGTTAGTGCACTGCGTCCTCTGCACAGTGTGCACCTAAAGCTACCTGAAGACAATTGCTGTTGTTCTGATACTATTAATACCACAGGCAGGCAGCTGCAGTATTTACAGTTAGTGTACTGTGTCCTCTGTACAGTGTGCACCTAAAGCTACCTGAAGAAAATTGGTGGTGTTCTTCTGATCCTTTTAGTACCAGAGGCAGGCAGCTCCAGTATTTACAGTTAGTGTACTGCGTCCTCTGCACAGTGTGCACCTAAGGCTACCTGAAGAAAATTGGTGGTGTTCTTCTGATCCTATTAGTACCGCAGGCAGCTGCAGTATTTACAGTTAGTGTAGTGCGTCCTCTGCACAGTGTGCACCTAAAGCTACCTGAAGACGATTGCTGTTGTTCTGATCCTATTAATATCACAGGCAAGCAGCTGCAGTATTTACAGTTAGTTTACTGTGTCCTCTGCCCAGTGTGCAACTAAGGCTACCTGAAGAAAATTGGTGGTGTTCTTCTGATCCTATTAGTACCACAGGCAGGTAGCTGCAGTATATACAGTTAGTGTACTGCGTCCTCTGCACAGTGTGAACCTAAAGCTACCTAAAGACAATTGCTGTTGTTCTGATCCTATTAATACCACAGGCAGGCAACTACAGTATTTACAGTTAGTGTACTGTGTCCTCTGCACAGTGTGCACCTAAAGCTACCTGAAGACAATACCCAGCTATAGGAAGGCAGTAACGTGAGAGGGGGTGCCCAAGAAGGACAGCAATCTGGCAGTCATGTTCCCCCAGCTGCAGCATACTGCCAGCTTTGCTCCAGTGATGAGGAGGGAGGGGATGATGAGGAGAGAGGAGGAGGAGGAGGCACATCTCCAATGAGGCAGGATGCACTCCAGGGGCCAGCTTAAGGGCAACACACCGACTGCGCATGTGCAGGGCGCTGCTGTCTCTGCACGTTATTCCAAACGTTCTTTCGTGTGGGCCTTTTTTGAGACAAGTGCATCAGATCTCACCACTGCTATTTGCAACATATGTCTCAAGCGTATCTCGCGTGGCCAAAACAACACCCGCTTGGGCACCACATGCTTGACCAGACATATTGCGACCTGCCATGCAGTTCGTTGGCAAGCGTACCTAAAAGACCCACACCAAAGAACAAAGCGGACCTCTCCTTGCTCCTTATCAGCTGGGATCTCCAACCCCACTATACCTTCAGTCCTCTCTGAAACCTACACTGAGAGGAATGAAGGTGTAGAATTAGGTGTGTCACAGCCAAGTACTTGTGGGCAATCTGCTATCGGTACACCAACGTCAGATTGTACCAGGCAAATTTCCCTGCCCCAGCTGCTGCACCGCCAAAAGAAGTTCGCTCCCAGCCATCACATGCCCAGCGGTTGAATGCTAGCTTGGCTAAATTGCTAGCACTTCAACTGCTGCTTTTTCAGTTGGTAGACTATGCCCCCTTCTGTGAGTTTGTGGAATGTGTGGTTCCTCAGTGGCAGGTTCCCAAACAGCACGTTTTCTCACAGAAGGCGATTCCGGCTCTCTACCAACATGTGGAAGGCAATGTCTTGGCCTCGCTGGACAGGGCAGTCAGCGGTAAGGTGCATAATACCGTTGACTCATGGTCCAGCAGGCATGGACAGGGACGTTACCTATCTTTCACCGTGCAATGGGTGACTCTTCTGGCAGCTGGTAAGGATGCAGAACAGGGTGTAGTAGTGTTGGAGGTTGTTCCGCCACCACATCTCCAAAATTCTACTAGTGGTGATTCTGCCACTCCTCTCTCCTCCACCCCCTCCTCTTCTTCTTCCTCCATATCCTCTTCCTATGCTGATTTGTCCTCGGAACCAGCGGTGCTCCGTAGGCCTTCAAGGGGCTATGCAAGCATGCAGGCAAAAAGATGCCATGCGATGCTTGAGCTGGTGTGCTTGGGGGACAGGAGCCACACTGGGGCAGAGGCTCTGTCAGCTCTGCAGGGGCAAGGGCAGGTTCAGAGGTGGTTGACGACATGCCAACTTAAGCCAGGTATGGTGGTTTGTGACAATGGCACCAAGGCAGGCCAGGAAAGTCTGTGTGCATTTCCGCAGTTCATATAATGCCAGTGCTCAGCTAGCTGACCTCCAAAAGGAATTTAACTTGCCCAAGAACCGCCTAATCTGTGACATGCCCACCAGGTGGAACTCAACGTTGACCATGCTGTAGCGGCTGCACACGCAGCAGAGGGCCATCAGTGAGTACCTATGCGACTATGGCACCAGGACAGGATCAGGGGACCTTGATTTTTTTCCCCACGCCAGTGGGCTATGATCAGGGATGCATGCACTGTCCTGTCACCATTTAAGGAGGCCACGAGGATGGTGAGCAGTGACAGTTCATGCATCAGTAACACTGTCCGTCTTGTCCACCTGTTGGAGCACACGCTGTGTGGAATAATGGACAGGACACTTGAGGCAGAACAGAGGGAGGAAGAGGTGTTCCTGCATGCCCGTCGATCACACAGGAAGAGGAGGAGGAGGATTGTGTCAGCATGGAGGTGGAGCCTGGCACTCAGCATCAGCAGCAGTCTTCAAGGGATCATTTACAGTCCGAAGAAACCCATGGACTTGTACGTGGCTGGGAGGAGGTGGCTGCGGATCATGTAGTCCTTAGTGACCCAGAGGACTTTGGACCGAATGCCTCAGCAAACCTACGCTGCATGGCCTCCCTGATCCTGCAAAGCCTGCGGAAGTGTCAGGGAAACAGGCACATCCCTATGCACATTTCCGCAAGTTTAGCAAACCAGTACAGGCAAGGTCACGCTAATGCGCATCCGCGCATGCGGATGCGCAATATCGCTACTAGGCGGACGCCCGGTGGCGCGATTGGGCGGCAATGCCGCAATCATGCAAACATGCGTACGCAATGGTGCGAGCACGACGTGACACAGGCGCCTTCTTTATTTAAATGCTCCACTGACAGTGCCACATCGCTGGATTATCATCAGCTCTTCCTGTGTACCTGTATCTGTGATTCCTGTTTACCTGATCTCCTGTGCACCAACCCGGCTTGTTGATCCGCTCCTCCTGTCCTCCTGGCTTTACCTATCGGCTTGCTTTTGACTCCACCTGCCTGCTTCCTGCAACTGACCCCGGCTTGGCTAACGCCAGTCATCCAGAAGCTTCAGGAGGAATACTTCCGGTTGAAGGAACGTCTGCAGCACCTACCAGAGTCACCCATTCCCTCAGTTCAAGGCCCGCCTCCAGTGGCAGCTACTGGGTTTATGGCCCCTCCAGAACCACGTGTCCCAGCACCAGAATGTTTCCATGGCGATCAAAGGAAGTTCAGGTCCTTTAAGAATTCCTGTTACTTATACTTTGCCTTGCAACCACAGACTTTTTCCAGTGAAACAGTCAAAGTAGGTTTTACTATCTCCTTACTACGCGGTGAGCCACAGACCTGGGCCCATGGCCTGTTGGAACAAAGCAGCCCTGTCATTAACGCTGTGGACCAGTTCTTTGAAATCATGGCCCGGTTATATGATGATCCCCTACGGGTAGTTACTGCCGAAGCAACTCTATATTCCCTTCGTCAGGGTTAGCGCCCTGCAAAAGACTATACAGTAGAATTCCGCACATGGTCCATAGACTCTGGCTGGAATGAGGCGGCATTAAAATACCAGTATCGGATGGGGTTGTCCGAGGCCCTCAAAGATGAGCTAGCCAGATTACAGGTTCCCTCCACACTAGAAGATCTCATCCAGTTAATGATTCAGCTCGACAATTACAGGAATGTCAGGTTGAACGTAATCAAGCCTCTTGCTCTACCCGGACACTGCCTCAAATCCAGTCTGCATCAGCCCCCATACAAATTGGCATGTTCCATCCAGCATTAACCTCTGAGGTGAGACTTCATCGCCGACAGGCGAACCTTTGTTTCTACTATGGGGAATCAGGACATTTCATAAACAACTGCCCCACAAGACCAAGAAAACTAACCCTCAGTACGCCGGTCCATCTTCAAGTAGCCAAGTCTTCTTCTGCTCATATTTCACTCCCTGTTACATTGCTAGTGGCAGGCGAAGAAGTTCACCTCCAAGCAATACTGGATTCTGGGGCGTGTAGTTGTTTTTTTGGACTTGGCCTTAGCTAAGAATCTTGCTATTCCACTGAACCATAGGAAACAGAGACTGACAGTCCATCTGGCTGACGGCTCCATGCCAAGCTCGGGTTATGTCACCCAGGAAACCATACCTATCCTTACCATTACCAATTCAGGTCATCGGGAGTTTCTTAGATTCGATGTCTTAAGTTCCCCTATGTTCCCGGTCAACCTGGGAATTCCATGGCTACAAGCACACAATCCTCAGATTGATTGGTCCAAGAAGGAGGTACTCTTTACATCTTCCTATTGCCAACAACATTGTTTGGCCCCTGAATGCAAGGTCTTTTCCAGTTGCCTGACTGTACAACCCATACCCAGTCCGGATCCTAATATACCAGCAGCTTACCTGGAATTTCTTGACGTCTTTGATAAGAAGAAAGCAGACACCTTACCGCCACACCGTCCCTACGATTGTCCCATCAAGTTACTGCCAGGAGCTACTATTCCCTTTGGTCGTATATTCCCCCTTTCCGAGACTGAGCTTGAGACCCTGAGACAATATATTGACAAAAACCTTGAAAAGGGATTTATCCGTCCTTCTTCTTCCCCTGACGGTGTCGGCATTTTCTTTGTCGAGAAGAAGGATAAGACTCTGAGACCATGTGTGGACTACAGAGAATTAAACAAGATTACCCTTAAGAACCGCTACCCGCTCCCGCTCATCCCCGAGCTCTCAAAGGTTCCGTACAGCACACATCTTCACCAAACTTGACCTCCGTGGCGCTTATATCCTCGTCCACATCCAAGAGTGGGATGAGTGGAAAACAGCACTCAGAACAAGATTTGGACATTTTGAGTACCTAGTCATACTGTTTGGGTTGTGCTATGCCGCGGCGACTTTTCAGCATTTCATAAATGATATCTTCCGGGAACACTTAGGTAACTTTGTTATCGTCTACTTCTACGACATTCTTATTTTTTCAGCCACCCTGGAACTCCACGGAATACATGTTAAGAAGGTACTGTGCATCCTCAGAACCCACGGGTTATTCGTTAAATCTGAAAAATGCGATTTCGAAAAGACTTCAATTCAAATCTTGGGACTTATCATCACCACAGGTGGAATTGACATGGATCCTCAAAAGGTGAAGTCTATCCTTGACTGGCCGGCCCCTTCTGACAGGAAGGGTGTACACAGATATACTTTGGTCTTTAAAAACTCCCTCAAATAAATGTTATCTTGATGTTGGCCAAGAATGTTTGTGTCTAATCTGCTTTCCCTGTTTATGTGCAAAATGAACAAAGTTTTATTTTTATTTTTTGGTTTGACTCCACAGTTTCCTTCCACGCCACAGGAATGGCAGACTGTGGCCTCCCACTTTGCCCAGCAGTGGGACTTTCCTAACTGCGGAGGGGCAATTGATGGGAAACAAGTCCATATCGTCCCACCACCCAACTGGGGGTCGTACTATTACAACTACAAGGGGTTCAATAGTATTGTGATGTTGGTGGTGGTGTCGGCTACTTATGAGTTCCTGTATGTGGACATGGGGAAGAATGGCCGGATGTCCGATGGTGGAGTCATCGCCCAGACGGAGTTCTACAGGCGTCTCCAGAATGGCAGCTTGGACCTGCCACCTCCAGAAGACAATGTGGAAGGACTCCCATTCGTCTTTGTTGAGGATGAAGCATTTGTGCTGGGGGACCATCTTATGCGGCCATTCCCGATGCGGACCCTCACCCCGGACCAGAGGGTTTTTAATTACTGGCTGGCCAGAGCCAGAAGAGTGGTGGAGAACACGTTTGGAATCATGGCCAGCAGGTTCCATCTATTTCTTACACCCATACATATGGCGGAGTACAAACTGAATCATATTATCCTGGCGTGCTGTGTTCTACACAACTTTTTGCGGCAACATTCTGCCAACTATGCTGGCTCAGTTGGGCCTGAGGCTGGAATTCCAAATGAACCAATCCTGACGGTGCTTGAAAGTGGCCGTCCTGGCTTGCTCAACCTGAGTGCCCGTGATGTCCGGCTAAGATACCTTGAATTCTCTGCGGGTAGGGGGGCTATCAATATGCCAGACAATGTCTAAAACCTTTTTCAAATTAAAAAAAAAAATACTCAAATCTTTGGTGACATTTACTGCTTGTGTTTGTTTTGGCTGACCCTGACAGAAATGTGGTGAGTCCTGAAAATGGCGTCATTGTGTAACCTTACAAAGCACTGTTGGGTGTTATTTACTAAAGGCAAAGACACTTTGCACTACAAGTGCACTTGAAACTGCACTGAAACTGCACTTGTAGTGCAAAGTGGATTTGCCCTTAGGAAATAACACCCATTGTCACAGAAAACAGCAATTAGAGCACCACAAAAGTGTTGTAGCGTTAAGACAATAATCCACACATTCTTGATTAACAATCTTTTTAATACCAGCACAATCACATGTGCATTTAGAAAAGGTTTTTAAAACAAACCAACATGTTTGTTGTATAACAATTTTTGGGGTCACATTAGAAAAAGTAGAAATGTCCATTTAAGATAAAACAGGCATGTTTAAAACCAACAAGAAAGACACAAATCTTGAACTTACAAAGTTCACCTTTGGTAGAACTTGAAGGTAATATCAGACATGAGTATTTACAAACTGTGTTTGATATTGCGTTTAGATGGGGTGAAGTCACCCCAGGAAAAGCCAAATTTTGAAGATGCACACAAACTTACGAATGTCAACATGTGCTACCTGCCATCACGGGGGATCAAGGGACGTGTTTTGGGGGTGCAACCCCTTCCTCACAGCTACTTTATTATTGAGGAAGGGGTTGCACCCCCAAAACGCGTCCATTGATCTCCCGTGATGGCAGATAGCACATCTTGACACACTGTGTGCCTCTTCAAAATGTGGCTTTTCTCCAATTTGTCAAAAAATGTCAAAAATTTGTAGCACACAAAAAAACAAAGGGATTTGGAGGGGTTTTAAACTCTCCCTAAAACATCAATGATGTTCTTCATTTTTTGAAGAACATCTTTGATGTTTTTCTTGATGTTTTCCAAGTCCCTATTACACCCCATGATCTCCCCGATCAGGATCTGTGCACTTTCCGAGGTGAAAGGATCTGGATCCACAACATCACGATCACCTAAAAAGATAGAAACCAAAAAACACCATGTATTATAAATATGCATCCATCTCTTACCTGAGCCTGTGGTCGCAGACACTCACCTGTTGTGGTGCCAATTTCCACCACGTTTTCCTCCTCCTGCTCTGCGTTGCTTGGGTGGATTTCCCCTTCTTCCAGAGGTGGGGGGTCTCTGGTCTTCTCGGATGAGGGGTGTCCTCCGGGTCTTTTCTCCCCTATGTAAAAAAAAAATAGGTATACTTAGCACACAGATATTTGATGTCAGAACTATAAATATGAAACATTGCTTGGAAGTGGGGTACAATTGTCTATTTTGGCAGAGTTCCAAGATGTAGAATTTTTAGTGTCCTTTGTCAAGCTTCAATACTTTACCTGTTTTCTACAAGCTTCACAGATGGAGACACCCCTAGAGTATACACTGGAGCACCTGTGTGGGCCCCCTAATAAAAAGGGTGTTCTTGTGTCCCACACTAGTGCTACAGCGTCCAGATGTGTAACCAGCTGCTGAGTGTCCTCTCCTTACACAGAATCTAGTTTGCATTTCATTCTAGTAACAAACACATCTATACACCCAAATTAGTTTCAGACAAGTAGGCCCTAAAAAATGTGGGCAAATGCATATGGGCAAAACAATGGTGTTTTCTAGGCCGAACGAACAATGTTTTATATGAACGAATAATGTGCCCATGAACATGAACGTTGCCTTTTGAAACTGGATAACAGTTAAGAAAAGCACATGGAGCAGCACGAACGTAATAAACATAAAGAATAGGAACACAGGACAACTACTTACTTTTTTGCAGCACTCTCCGGATCCTTCTGTACTGCTCATGCTCTCTTAAATTCAGGTCCGACCACCGCTTCCTGAGCTGATCTTTCGATCGTGGTACCCCGAAATTCCGGTGCAGACTCTTGACCACTTTCGCCATGATCTTGGCCTTTCTGACAATGGGTTTGGGGTAAGGTCCATACTTCCCGTCATAGTCGGCCTTCTTCACAATGTCGACCATCTCCAACATCTCCCCAAAGGACATATTTGATGCCTTAAATCATCTCCTTGTGGATCGGGACGTTTCTGGCTCTGGGCTTTCCTCCTCCTCCTCCTCGTTGCTGTAATTAGAAAACACCTGCTGTGTCCCTGCCATGTGCTCTTCACCCACTGCACCGAACGAAAAGGGTCGGGGAATAGACTAGAAAGAATGTCAGGCGCGGGCGGAGTTACACGCATGCACAGTGTGTATAAAGCGTAACACGCGTGCGTAGTACGTACTATCTGTGAGCGGAGGAAGGAGTATCGGAGGCGCCGATCATGATAACGAAGGTAAGATCTAAACTTGGACCTATACTGCTTCTAGATTGAGGCATATATTGTAACAAGATTAAGAGAGTTTTGCCTGACATTAGGTTTTCTCGTGTTGTGTCTTACAGATAAAATGGATGGCTTCAATGACCACAACTTCCTCCCCCTGTTCATAGACAAGTACAGGGAGCTGCCCTGTCTGTGGCAGGTGAAACATCCACATTATAATAATAAACAAAAGAGGCAGGCAGCGCTGGGGAAACTGCTGGAGTTGGTGAAGCCGGTGGTCCCCACAGCACACATCCCCTATTTAAAAGCCAAAATTGGTGGCCTGAGGAGCGCTTAGGGAGCGCAAGAAGGTCACGGATTCCCAGAGATCTGGAGCTGCAGCAGATGACATTTATGTCCCCAGGCTGTGGTACTATGAGAGACTGCGATTTCTGTCAGACCAGACTGGAGTCAGGGAATCCCTCTCCGTTCTTCCTTCCACTCTTCCTTCCACCCTATCTTCCACCCCAGCTGAGGCTTATAATGTCCAACCTGGGACTTCCAGCCAGGAAGAAGTGGAGGAGCCCAGCTTGAGTCAGGTATAGACAGGCATGGATTTACTCTCTTTGCCGCCCCAAGGCCGGGTCCTTCATTGATACCCCCACACCGCGAGGGGTAAGGATTTTTCGCGGGCAATTTTTCAGGGCAATGGCTGGTGTTAGTGCTTCAATCATCCCCAGCACCATGGTTGGTATGGTGTCAGGATGATTGAAACGCATTATTTCTATCATTACATTGTAATATAAAATGAAATAGTTCAACTCACCATAATGCAGAATCATTGGGAGCCCTGAGCGTGTCACTTGCCACCATCGCTTGTCACTTGCCACGCTGCCTGCCACCAGATGGAGATGTCACTTGCCACGCTGCCTGCCACCAGATGGGGATGTCACTTGCCATGCTGCCTGCTACCAGATGGAGATGTCACTTGCCACTATGCCTGCCACCAAATGGAGATGTCACTTGCCACGCTGCCTGCCACCAGATGGAGATGTCACTTGCCACTACGCCTGCCACCAGATGGAGATGTCGCTTGCCACGCTGCCTGCCACCAGATTGAGATGTCACTTGCCACTATGCCTGCCACCAGATGGAGATGTCACTTGCCACTATGCCTGCCACCAGATGGGGATGTCACTTGCCACGCTGCCTGGCTGCCACCAGATGGAGATGTCACTTGCCACTATGCCTGCCACCAGATGGAAATGTCACTTGCCACGCTGCCTGCCACCAGATGGAGATGTCACTTGCCACTATGCCTGCCACCAGATGGAGATGTCACTTGCCACTATGACTGCCACCAGATGGGGATGTCACTTGCCACGCTGCCTGGCTGCCACCAGATGGGGATGTCACTTGCCACGCTGCCTGGCTGCCACCAGATGGAGATTTCACTTGCCACGCTGCTTGGCTGCCACCAGATGGGGATGTCACTTGCCACGCTGCCTGGCTGCCACCAGATGGAGATGTCACTTGCCACGCTGCCTGGCTGCCACCAGATGGAGGAGGGCGAGACAGTGGTGTGGGCAATGAGAGATGTCATCTCTCTCCCCCGCCGCCACCCCACTGACATTACTGGTCTCCTCTGCGGCCCGGCAGCTTAGGCACCGCGGCACACAGGTTGAAGACCTATCTTTTCAAAAATGGCGCTAGGCGGCGCAATCACGCTACTGCGCATGCGCCGCCTGGCCGAGCGCGTACAAGCTTTCCTGAGCCTGGCTGGCTTCAGAACGGCGCATGCGCAGTAGTGGGTGGCTCGCGGCCATCTTTTCTACAGGCACCGGTGCCCCTAATTGACATTAACAGGCAGGCTTAAAGGGGGGGCGGCCGCGAAGTCACTGCAGGAGCGGCGCCGCCCCTGCACCACTGCCGTACCGAGGCCTGGCCTCGGTGGCCTTGTGGCAAATCCGGCCCTGGGTATAGAATTCTTCTACAGATTTCTGGTCAATAAATAAATGATGTTTACTAGATGTTATTATTGATCACTAATTGCTGATTTAATAAAGTGTTTTACATATTAATAGACAGTAGTTTTCAAAAATAATTGGGACAAGAATGAAAAATGCTGGGCTCAGAATGATAGTCTGTTATATTTTTTAACATTCAATTTGCAACAGTCATGAGGTGAAAATTGTGTGTGATTGACGAATAAAAAAATAAAACTATGTCCCTTTTTCATACACAGGAAGACCTCAGCCAGGAAGAGGCTGTTGAATGTGGCAGCCAGGAGGCGGCGGGGGTTAGTGGCAGCCAGGAGGAAGCGAGGGTTAGTGGCAGCCAGGAGGAGGCGGGGCTAAGTGGCAGCCAGGAGAAGCCTGGGACCAGTAGGAGCCTGACCGAATCGCAGGTTCCTCCCCTCCGCCTTCCATACAAAAGACCGAGGAAGGGGAGTCATGTTCAGGATTCTGCGCTCAGGCTCATTCAGAAGACTTCTGCATCCCTCATAGCCACCCCCACTCCTGAAGAGGCCTTTGCCTGCATGGCTGCCACCAAACTGCAGGGCATGCAGGAGGGTCAATGCAAGCTGTGTGAGGACCTTCTGTATAAAGTCCAAGTAAGGGGGTGAGTGGCGAAATCACACCCAATACCCACCTGAGTGAGTTGGCCCATCCCCCTCCTCCTCCTCTTGCCACAACTCCACCACCACAGCCACAGCGTGAAAGGAAGCGTGGAAGGAAGACCAGAGAGTGATGGCTCTGGGTTTAGTCTGGTCTGGCCAAAGATGCAGGCTCTTGTATGGCCACAGCCTGGGGACACAGATGTAATCTGCTGCTTTCAGGATCTCTGGGACTTCTGGACCAGACTTCACTCCCTTAGATATGGACTCCTCAGGCCACCAATTTTGATGTTAAATAATTGATGCGTGCCCTGGGGGTCAAAGGCTTCGCCAATTTCTGCTGTTTCTCCAGCGTTGCCTCCCTGTTTGGTTGTGAGCCCTTAATAAAGGATTTTTTTGTTTCAATTATACTCGCCTATGTGTGTTTTCCTTCAAAAAGGACAGTTTGTTGGTGAGGAGGCAGGTACATTTCGAATATACAATGTGAAATTAACAAGGGACACCAACACCAAACAATCTCCTTGAGATTAAATAATACAAGATATCAATGGTGTTGTGGTAACTTGACACACAAAACACACACAAAAATATTCTGGAGTAAAACCCAAAAAAAAACAAAATAAAAACAGCCTTGAAAAAAATACAAACCCAAAAAAAAAAAAAACAGCCTTGAAAAAAATACAAAACAAAAATAAAACAACAAAAAAGAAATTTGGTCAGATGTGCCAAATCAAAATATATTGAGGGAATCCCACTAAATAATAAAGAAAGAAGTTTGTGAGAAGTCTATGTGAATATGAGCAGCAAAACTACTTAATTCTTCTCAAATTATAAAGAAGAAGAGAGTGCGCTGTATTAAACAATTTTTGACATTGCAGCGTAACGAAAGTGCTGTATCCATTCCGAATGCTAATTTTACCAGACCGAGCTGTTCCGCCTCGGAATTTCTTCTGAGCATGTGTGGCACTTTGTGCGTCAGAACTGGCCACACACGGTCGGAATTGACGCGATTGGATTTTGTTGTCGGAAAATTTTATAGCCTGCTCTTAAACTTTGTGTGTCGGAAAATCCGATGGAAAGAGTCCGATGGAGCCCACACACGGTCAGAATGTCCGACAACACGCTCCGATCGCGCATTTTCCATCGGAAAATCCGACCGTGTGTACGGGGCATTACAGTGTTGTGGCACCAGCACCACCACCACCACCAAAGGCCCATTTTTTCTGCCCCTGTTCAACAATGGCATGTAATTACAATTCTTGATCTAATATTTCACAGCAGGGCCCGTTCCTGCACCCACCAAGAGTAACTGTGAAGGCTTACAGTGTTGTGGCAACACCAACACCTAAGACCCCAATTTCTGCAGAGTATAAAGGGCAGGCCCCTACTTTCAAACATCCAACTTACAAACGACTCCTACTTGCAAACGGAAGGAGACAACAGGAAGTGAGATGAAATCTACCCCTAGGAAGGGAAATTCTCTCCTGTAAGAGTTACTATGGGAAAACGTGTCTCCTCTCCACTGATGCTTTATCACCAATCCTTGTTTCACTAAAAACCCCAAATTTTCAAAAAACATTTGTCATTGGGACAGAAAGTGAGGTGAAATCTTCAGAAGAGGTTCACAGACAGCAAAACAAATGTTACAGGGGTGATAACCCTTCCCTATGTTTTCCAAAAAGCTTAAAAATATATTTTTTGGCTGGAGCTACACTTTAAAAATGTACCAGTTCAAAATTATAAACAGATTCTACTTAACAACAAACCTACAGTCCCTGTCTTGTTTGCACCGCCTGTATACTGCTGTTCAGAATATATAGGGCCTGGGGGCCCCACGCATTTCTTTTTTTTAATTTGGGTGCGGGATTCCCCTTAATATCCATACAAGACCTAAAGGGCCTGGTAATGGACTGGGGGGGGTACCAATGCCGTTTGTCTCACTGATTTTCATCCATATTGCCGGGAGACGACATTACATTAAAGCCGCATACAGTTTTACATGACTTTTATTTTCCTTTAAAAATTTAATTTTGTGCAGGGACTGTTCTAAGCACGGGAAACACGTGCCACTTTACAGGCATACTATAGACACCCCCCAGGTACGATATTTAAAGGAATATTTAATGTTTTTTTTTTTCACTTTAAGCATCATTAAAATCACTGCTCCCAAAAAAATGGCCTTTTTTAAAACTTTTTTTTGCATTGATACATGTCCCCTGGGGCAGGACCCGGGTCCCCAAACCCTTTTTAGGACAATACCATGCATATTAGCCTTTAAAATTAGCACTTTTCATTTCAAACGTTCGAGTCCCATAGACTTTAATGGGGTTCTAAAGTTTGCGCAAACTTTTGGTCCATTCGCAGGTTCTGGTGCTTTTGTTCCGAATTAAAAAAGTACCGAATTTAAACGAATCCAAAAAAACGAAAAGTAATTTTGGACAATATTCAAATTTGAATAGTTTTCAAATAGTTTTTGAATTTGAATAGTTTTCCAATTTCCAAAGAGAATAAAATAGAAAATAAAGGAATAGATTAGAAAAAAAAATAGACTAGAAAAGAATATTACAGAAAATAAAAGAATAGACTATAATAGAGTAAAACAGAACAAAATAGAATAGAAAATAAAAGAACAGAATAGACTAGAATATAATAGAAACAAATAGAATAGAATAACATAGAATATAACCATCTTCCAAAATTCAGATTTCAAATAGAATAAATTTGAATATGAATATATAAGAAAAGAATAGAATAGAAAAGAATAGAATAGAAAAAAAGAATAGAATAGACTGTAATAGAATGTAAAAGAACAGAATTGAAAAAAAAAGAATAGAATAGAATATTAAAATAATAAAAGACACCGCGCTCAATGAACTTGAGTTGAAAGAAATTAAAGGTACATCAAATTAATGAGTCCATCTCAAAACATCCAAACAGTATCAGTTGTAGGAGATCACCATAGGACATAGATCTTCATCCCCAGCAAAAGTGACATCACACTCAAATTCACCATAGAAAATAGTGTTGGAGATAGGACAGTCCTTCACCTTCAAAATAACTGCCTCTTACCAGCTCCCTTGATCTCTGGTCAGGAGATCAAATGCGCCTTTTGGCTTATAACCCAGCCACAGTCACAGATCGGGATAGATATAACGTCAGAAACGGGTCCTCATATTGTCTTAAATGACCCCTAGGCAGCTTATCCAATGGCCTTGCTGTCCTCCGTCCATGATTCCAAATGTGTCTATTGCTTCTGTCTTATGTCCTTTACAGACTGTAGATCATGACAGTCTGTAAAGGACATAAGACAGAAGCAATAGACACATTTGGAATCATGGACGGAGGACAGCAAGGCCATTGGATAAGCTGCCTGGGGGTCATTTAAGACAATATGAGGACCCGTTTCTGACGTTATATCTATCCCGATCTGTGACTGTGGCTGGGTTATAAGCCAAAAGGCGCATTTGATCTCCTGACCAGAGATCAAGGGAGCTGGTAAGAGGCAGTTATTTTGAAGGTGAAGGACTGTCCTATCTCCAACACTATTTTCTATGGTGAATTTGAGTGTGATGTCACTTTTGCTGGGGATGAAGATCTATGTCCTATGGTGATCTCCTACAACTGATACTGTTTGGATGTTTTGAGATGGACTCATTAATTTGATGTACCTTTAATTTCTTTCAACTCAAGTTCATTGAGCGCGGTGTCTTTTATTATTTTAATATCTTTGTTTGTAGGTATCTCACATTTTCGCAACCGCAGCTTTATATTTGTGGTATAGACAGTAGATCAATTGTTGTATGTCATATCACCCTTTCTGACAGCGCTGTATTTTTTCCTATATTTAATAGAATAGAATAGTTTAGAATAGAAAGAATATTGGACCTTGTTTCCCTAGACCAGGTGGGGTTTGTCCCTAGTAGGGAAGCCAGAGACAACACCATTCGCACATTGAATATACACCACTGGCTAACTTCCTCCAAAACCCAAGGTTTCCTCCTCACTTGATGCCGAGAAGGCGTTTGACAGGGTGGCTTAGAACTATATGCGTGAAGCTCTCCTGGCTATTGGCATCGGAGACCGCAGGCTTGCCTACATAATGGCTCTGTACTCCGGGCCTTCAGCCGCGATTAGGGTCAACGGCCACCTGTCAAACGCCTTCACTATTAGTAACGGCACACGTCAGGGATGCCCGCTGTCACCACTGATTTACATCCTTACTCTAGAACCATTTCTTAATAAGCTACGACACAACCCAGATATCCAAGGTATTACTATAAAAGGGAGAGAGTTCAAGGTTGCGGCTTTTGTCGATGACGTTTTACTCTCTTTGCAAGCACCCTGTGTTTCTCTCCCAAACCTCCTTCATGATATTGACCTTTTTGGTAAAATATCCAATTTAAAAATTAACCATGCAAAATCGCAGGCCCTGAATATCTCCCTCCCTCCCCAGGAAATGATTAATTGCCAGGAATCCTTCCCTTTCCACTGGGATAAAAGTGCCATTACCTACCTAGGGGTCCAGATTCCAACTCATCTGTCAGACCTGTACCCATTGAATTTCCATGTGGCCCTACTCAAAGCTCAAAATTTTCTCAAATTAAAAGCATTAAACGTTTCATAGTTCGGGCAGGCAGCCCTGATCAAAATGCTTATTCTACCACGTTTACTATACCTGATACAAGCAATCCCGATAGCCCTGCCATCCAGTTTTTTCTCAACCTACCAAAAAGCTTGTTCGGTTTTTCTATGGAGAGATTCCCCCCCACACGTCAAATACTCCAGACTCACTTTATCTAAACCCAGGGGTGGTATTGGGCTACCTGATTTGCGTAAATATTACACTGCCTGTCACCTCACAAGGATCGCAGACTGGAATATTCACGCCCATAAAAAGTCTTGGATATTCCTTGAAAACGCCTTTTCGTCTGGTTCCTTGCACCTTCTCCCGTGGCTACCCCCTAAACATTGGCCACAAACACTAGCCACGCACCCGCTAATACACCCGTCCCTCTTAGCTTTCAGGAAAGCGTTGACGAATGGGGCCCTCGTCGCTGTCCTAGGTCCCCTAACTACATTAAGAGGGAATCCGGCATTCCCTCCGGGTGACTCCACCAACTTTTTACAGAAGGAATGTCCACACGAGGACTTGTTAGTCCTACATTTCTATCTTGATGGGAAAATCATTTCCCTAGATAAATTCAGAGAGATATCCAAAACGTTCTTATTCTCTTTTTGGACTTATAGACAAATTCGCCATTTCCTCGAAACTCATACCTGTCAAACACACTGGACAAGATAACTTAAGCCCTTCGAAACTTTGTGTCACCGCAAAATCCCCCAAAGACACCTTATTTCTCTTATGTACACCTTGCTCATGGAATCTCCGAACCCGACCTTTACACCCTCACAAATTTCATGGAACAGGGACCTATTAACACCCTTAACACATGAGGAGTGGACCACGGTCTACGAATACGCACATAAAGGCTCACTAAATGTCGCCATTCAGGAAAATGGGTACAAGATAGCTACCAGGTGGTATAGGACCCCCTCACGGCTCCACAAATTTTCTTCTACTATCCCCAACACCTGTTGGAGGTGTGGTCTGGAGGTGGGTACAATGCTTCATGTGTGGTGGGACTGTGTGATCCTCCAACCCTTTTGGAAGGAGGTGCACGGTTTAATCACACATATTACTACATTCACTATTGACTACACCCCTGCCCAATTCCTCTTACACCACACATCCTTATCCAAACAGAAATACTAAGAGTCCTTAGCCATGCACTTGGTCAATGCGGCCAGGCTATGCATTCCCAAACATTGGCATTCTACATGCACCCCAACAATCAGGGAATGGTTTGCAAGAATCTCTAAAACAAAAGATATGGAAGAACTTATCCATATTTCTCAGGACAGAGTGCATACATTTTCCGCTACTTGGGCTTGCTGGACTCACTTTATAACCACCGACAGATATCGTCAGTATCTTTCTTAGGGTCCCCTGTGGACCTTGTAGCTGCAACTACGGTTTTCTTTAACTAACGGGGTGGGCGTGTGGGCCCACTCCTGACCTTTGTCCTTCCTGTTGTATGTTCTTTGTCCTTTTCCTCCCCCCTTTCTCCCCCCATCCCTTTTTATTTTGTTTTGCTTTCTCTTTTCTCTCTGCTCTCTCTCTCTTTTCTCGCTCTTTTCTTCTCTCATTCTTTTCGCTCTTCTCTATTTTTTCCTGTCTCCCAGGATCTTCTCTTTTGGCTCTCTCCATTCTGTTTCCCCTACTACTCTACCCTTATATCCCCATATAATACAGTTGAACATGGATAACGATACTTGACGATTGTTATGTTTCATGGTGGTCACCATATATGCTCTGTGGGGATTCAGTACACCTCGGATCTATGCCATGATCAGTTTAGTAACCCATCCCCTCCTCTGGGAGGCCTGGGGAGGACTCGGTGGGGAGGAGTAATTTTAGATAGTACCCTCCGCCCTAGGACGCTGTTTCTCCATACTTTGACTTACTCCCGGTTACCTCCTTTTAAGCCAGACTTCCATAACGCTTTCTTTAAATGGTATGGTTATCTTGTCCTGATCTAACGATGTCATGTGACAAATGTTTAACATTGTCTGTACATTTTTTTTATTGCATTGAATAAAATCTTTATGGAGAAAAAAAGAATAGAAAGAATATAACCATTTCCCAAAATTCAAATACAATCAATTAGAATTTGAATAGAATAGAAAATAATAGATTAGAATAGAATAGAAAATAACAGAATAGTATAGAAAAAGACAAAATAGGATAGAAAGACTATAACCATCTTCCAAAATTCGAATTTCGAATAGAATAAATTTGAATAGAATATAATAGAATAGAAAAGAATAGAAAATAAAATAAAAGAGAAGAGAATGGAATAAACAAATTAAAAAAAATATCATTAAAAAAACATTTGAATAGATTAGAATATAAAGAATTTAACCATTTCCCAAAATTCAAATAGAATCAATTTGAATTTGAATAGAATATATTAGAATAGGAAGATGGTTATATTCATTCTATTCTATTCTATTGTGTTATTTTCTATTCTATTCTATTCTACTCTATTATTTTCTATTCTATTCAAATTCAAATTGATTCTATTTGACTTTTGGAAAATAGAAAGAATATAATCATTTTCCAAAAGGTCAAATAGAATCAATTCGAATTTGAATAGAATAGAATAGAAAATAACACAATAGAATAGAATAGAAAAAATATAACCATCTTCCTATTCTGATCTATTCTATTCAAATTCAAATTAATTCTATTTGAATTTTGGGAAATGGTTATATTCTTTCTATTCTATTCTAATCTATTCTATTCTATTGTTTTTTTTAATTCCATTTTTTCTATTCTATTCGAATTTCAGAAGATGGTTATAATCTTTCTATTTTATTCTTTTTTTATTCTATTCTATTCCTATCTATTCTATTCCATTCTATTCTGTTCTTTTATTCTCTATCCTATTTTTGTAATTTTTACTCTATTATGTTCTATTCTTTTATTTTCTGTTATATTCTTTTCTATTCTATTAAATTGTTTTCTATTCTATTACTTTATTTTTATTTTCTATTCTATTTTATTTTATTTTTTGGAAATCGGAAATTTATTTGAATTCAAAAATTTTTCGAATTTGATTCAAAAATGTTTCGAATCAATTTGAAAACGAATAAACAAAACAAATTTTGAAAACGAATGAAACAAATGGAACAAATTTAACTAAACAAATTTATATAAATAATGAATCGAAACTAAACAAAACTAAACAAATGTTTTCATTCTGCACATGTCTAGCCTTTACTTTGGTTCTAGGAATCCCTCAGGTATTGTGAAGTTATATCTACAAGCTACAGCTTCCTTCAGGTTTTTTAGAATGCCTGTTCATTATTTTTGCCGGAAAGAACAAAGGGAAACGTGCCTCATCTAGGACGATTGTGGCATGGGATGTCCAGGCCATCTGACAGGCTCACAGAGCTGAGGGCTTGGCTCCTTTGAAGGTAGTGATTGCTCACTCGACCAGCTGCCATAGACTTTATAACAAACTAATCAATATATGATTATTGGGATTTTACATACATATTGACCTAAATTCATTAAGAAATTCGATTTTTTTTCTTTTTTTTTTATCGGATATGTTTTATAGCAGAAAGTAAAAAACTGAAAATTTCCTATCAAATACTTACCGTAACTTTCCTTTCCTGATGGACTCCATAGCAGCATACATGTGGGTTTAACCCCGCCTCCACTCCTCCCCTATAGGACCCCTCTCCCATAAATCTTTGCTCTGAGCCAGAGGCCGCGTTCCGTAACTAGCCTCCTCAAGTCCCTCTGTCCCTCTTTCCACCTCATTTGAACCTCATTTTGGTCTGGTCTATATAGTAGTAAATAAAATTCACTTTTTATCTTTCAAAAAGTATTTCCCAGAGCTAAACCGTTCATCCAATTTCTAAATTGCTGCATTTGTATATTTCAAAAGCCAGTATGATGGAATGGTAGTGGTAAAAAAAAAGTACTTTGTGGGTTTATCTAATATTTTTTCTATAATTCTCCTTTACAGGGGCGTGTCCTGTGCCTACATACTTTTGCTAATAGGTGTCCCTCGTTCCCTTTTAAAAAAGTTGGGGGGTATGTCATCACTGCTGTCCATTCAGCTAAATTTTGTAAGTGTCTCCCTCTAGTGGTGACTGGAGATGATAAGACAATGAGGTTGTGTGTAATAACTGCATACATGGTGTGCTGCCCCAACGGGTCATAGAATTTATATAGATTGTTCCTTAACCATTTGCTGTGGACGTTTTATATTTAATTCACATGCTGCCATCTAGTGACCTTTTGTGGTAATGCACTTTTTTATGTCTTTTTTTTCCCTAATGTTATGACACACTTCCTTTGTATGTAATGCTCCATCCTTTTTCCTGTGATTGTGCTTACTGTGTCATGGATGCAGCTAATTAGCCACATGTAGCAGGGCACATGTATTCTGCATTGTAAGCTACAGACAATATCATCTTTTGACCGCATAAATACTACAACCTATTCATCTGTTTGTATCCTGTCATCTGCTGTAACCTGATGTTCAGAATAAAGGCACCTTTGTGGATGGAATCGGTATTTGGTGACTTCAAACTATCTGATGAGGACTGTCCTTAGTGATTATATCTTATACAGGCCAGGCATAGAGGTCTCACAAGGGATAGTCGCTTCACAACAATCGGAGTCAGAATACATGGTTTAGCTAATCTGTATCTGATAGTGAAAGCAGTATGTGTGGTTGATGTCGATGTGTGGTCCAGCCTGAATGAAAGTTTTCTGTAGAGCATAGTATGTTAGGTTTGGAAGAGCAATGTTCCTCACAAGCCTTTACGTTGTTGGTGGCGGCTTGCATATTAGTGTGTGTTTGTTGTTATCCGCCACTACTTGTATCTGGATTGGGGAACTCTGGGGTTCTCATGATATCTGGGCATTGGTATCCAAGGTAGGGTTGCCATTGTTGCTTCAAGTCAAACCCGACCACTCTAGTGGCCTGGGACACCTTTGGGTGCCCCCAAGGAGAGTAGTAATGCAGCAGGTGTGACCAAATTGCTCTTGCTGACATCATCACCCTGCCCCCCAGACAGCCCCCCCACAGCTGTCCGCAGCTCCTGGACGGCAACAGATTTGTGGTTGACTATCTTGGTTACTTGGGGAGCCACAGCCTGGTCTGTCTGGGTTTTGTTTCATGTGCCTGGGTTTCAGGCGGACTGAAACTAGGACACATTATTCAAAACTCGGACTGCCTGGGTGAATCCCAGACAGGTGGCAACCCTAATCCAAGGATGAACGACTTTGTCCAGCCTTTTTTGTTCTTATACACCTTTGGTACCATCTGACCCGTGAAAAAGACAAGAACATGAAATCCTTTCTATTGAATTCTAAATTTCTGCATCCTGCGTTTAGATGATTTGTGATGAGTTTCTATGAGTTGCAACACTTTGCTGATCCCCACTTACTTTTGCATTGCAATGAATAAGCACAAGGATAACACAATGTGGATGTAACTGAATGTTAATGGTCAGGCGTGAGCGCAGAAAGAGAAGAATAATCAAATAGTTATTCCCAGGCCTGGCCCTATTTTAGCTTCTTTTATTAATGGAGCCCAGTGGCCTTAATCACTTTCTGATTGTAGAAGAATATGCTCTGGAAGCATGAAAGAAGCTATTGGGCAGCAGTGCAATCCATTTAGTGAAATACAGCAATGGAAATAACATAATTTTGCCTATACTTACCCCGTCCTGGGTCATGTAAGCGGGCTATTGGTGGTTGTCGAATTGAAACTGGGATATGAGCCAAGTACTGGTTCATAGAAAATTTTACTGCAATGAAGATAAAACCAAGAATGGTTAATACAGACAGCATGACATTCAAAAGCAACAATACAAAAAGATTAGTGAACAATAATCATATGATGTGCAGAATCATAAATTGAAATAATCTCAGTGTTCTGCAGCTTAACCATGTATTTGCAAATGTGTGAAAACCCCTGTTTTTAACGCATACTGTTAGACAGGATAATTCGGGAGGTTGGCACATCATCCCTTTAACCCCTTCCCTATTTGGTTATTCTTCTCTTTCTGCGCTCACGCCTGACCATTAACATTCAGTAGCTGTACGTCGGTTTGCCTTTTGACTACTAGGGGGCTGCGTCGAGACGCCGGAGCCGATGTGCGTGCCCGGCGATCGCGATTGCCACTAAGCACCCGCGATCGCTCCACACGGAGACAGAACGGAGATCTGTCAATGTAAACAGACAGATCTCCGTGCTGTCAGGGATGAAGAGAGCAATCTGTTGTTCATACTAAATATGAACAACGATCGGTCTCCTCACCCAGGCAGTCCCATCCCCCCACAGTTAGAATCACTCCTTAGGGAACATAGTTAAAGCCTTGATCACCCCCTAGTGTTAACCCCTTCCCTGCCAGTGACATTTACACAGTAATCAGTGCATTTTTATAACACTGATCGCTGTATAAATGCAAATGGTCCCAAAAATGTGTCAAAAGTGTCCGATGTGCCTGCCATAATTTCGTGATAAAAATCGCTGATCACCGCCATTACTAGTAAAAAAAAAATAGTTATAAAAAAAAGTTTTGCACAAGCCAATCAATATACGCTTATTTTTATTACCAAAAATATGTAGAAGATTACTAGGGATGAGCTGAACACCCCCCTGTTCGGTTCGCACCAGAACATGCGAACAGGGAAAAAGTTTGTTCGAACACGCGAACACTGTTAAAGTCTATGGGACACGAACATGAATAATAAAAAGTGCTAATTTTAAAGGCTTACATGCAAGTTATTGTCATAAAAAGTGTTTGGGGACCTGGGTCCTGCCCCAGGGGACATGGATTAATGCAAAAAAAGTTTTAAAAACGGCCGTTTTTTCGGGAGCAGTGATTTTAATAATGCTTAAAGTGAAACAATAAAAGTGTAATTCCCCTTTACATTTCGTACCTGGGGGATGTCTATAGTATGCCTGTAAAGGGGCGTATGTTTCCCGTGTTTAGAACAGTCTGACAGCAAAATGACATTTCAAAGGAAAAAAAGTCATTTAAAGCTACTCGCGGCTATTAATGCATTGCCGGTCCGACAATACACATAGAAGTTCATTGATAAAAACGGCTTGGGAATTCCCCACAGGGGAACCCCGAACCAAAATTTAAAAAAAAAACGGCGTGGGGTCCCCCCAAAAATCCATACCAGACACTTATGCGAGCATGCAACCTGGCAGGTCGCAGGAAAAGAGGGGGGACGAGAGAGCGCCCCCCCTCCTGAACCGTACCAGGTCACATGCCCTCAACATTGGGAGGGTGCTTTGGGGTAGCCCCCCAAAACACCTTGTCCCCATGTTGATGAGGACAAGGGCCTCATCCCCACAACCCTGGCCGGTGGTTGTGGGGGTCTGCGGGAGGGGGGCTTATCGGAATCTGGAAGCCCCCTTTAACAAGGGGACCCCCAGATCCCGGCCCTCCCCCCTGTGTGAAATGGTAAGGGGGTACAAAAGTACCCCTACCATTTCACTAAAAAAGTGTCAAAAATGTTAAAAATGACAAGAGACAGTTTTTGACAATTCCTTAATTTAAATGCTTCTTCTTTCTTCTTTCTTCTATCTTCCTTCATCCTTTCTTCTTCTTCTGGTTCTTCTGGCTCTTCTGGTTCTTCCTCCGGTGTTCATGTCCAGCATCTCCTCCGCGGCGTCTTCTTCCCTTCTTCTCCTCGGGCCGCTCCGCACCCATGGCATGGGGGGAGGCTCCCGCTCTTCTCTTCATCTTCTTCTCTTCTTCATCTTCTTCTCTTCTTCATCTTCTTCTCTTCTTCTCTTCTTCATCTTCTTCTCCGGGCCGCTCCGCACCCATGCTGGAATGGAGGGAGGCTCCCGCTGTGTGACGCTTCTCCTCTTCTCACGGATCTTAAATAACGGGGGGGGGCACCCGGTGACCCCGCCCCCCTCTGACGCACGGGGACATGACGGGACTTCCCTGTGGCATTCCCCGTGACGCTACAGGGAAGTCCCATCAAGTCCCCGTGCGTCAGAGGGGGGCGGGGTCACCGGGTGGCCCTGCCCCCATTATTTAAGAACTGTCAGACGAGGAGAAGCGTCACACAGCGGGAGCCTCCCTCCATGCCAGCATGGGTGCGGAGCGGCCCGGAGAAGAAGATGAAGAAGAGAAGAAGATGAAGAAGAGAAGAAGATGAAGAAGAGAAGAAGATGAAGAGAAGAGCGGGAGCCGCCCCCCATGCCATGGGTGCGGAGCGGCCCGAGGAGAAGAAGATAGAAGACGCCGCGGAGGAGAGGCTGGACGAGAACACCAGAGGAAGAACTAGAAGAGCCAGAAGAACCAGAAGAGCAAGAAGAAGAAGAAGATGAAGGAAGATAGATAGAAGCATTTAAATAAAGGAATTGTCAAAAACGGTCTCTTGTCATTTTTAACATTTTGGACACTTTTTTAGTGAAATGGTAGGGGTACTTTTGTACCCCCTTACCATTTCACACAGGGGGGAGGGCCAGGATCTGGGGGTCCCCTTGTTAAAGGGGGCTTCCAGATTGCGATAAGCCCCCCGCCCACAGACCCCCACAACCACCGGCCAGGGTTGTGGGGATGAGGCCCTTGTCCTCATCAACATGGGGACAAGGTGTTTTGGGGGGCTACCCCAAAGCACCCTCCCAATGTTGAGGGCATGTGGCCTGGTACGGTTCAGGAGGGGGGGCGCTCTCTCGTCCCCCCTCTTTTCCTGTGGCCTGCCAGGTTGCGTGCTCGGATAATAGTCTGGTATGGATTTTTTGGGGGACCCCACGCCGTTTTTTTTTTAAATTTTGGCGCGGGGTTCCCCTTAATATCCATACTAGACCTGAAGGGCCTGGTATGGAATTTAGGGGGACCCCCACGTCATTTTTTTTTTTAAATTTTGGTTCGGGGGTTCCCCTGGGGGGAATTCCCATGCCGTTTTTGTCAATGAACTTCTATGTGTATTGTCGGACCGGCAATGCATTATTGGCCGCGAGTAGTTTTAAATGACTTTTTTTCCTTTGAAATGTCATTTTGCTGTCAGACTGTTCTAAACACGGGAAACATGGGCCCCTTTACAGGCATACTATAGACACCCCCCAGGAAGGAAATTTAAAGGGATATTACACTTTTATTGTTTCACTTTAAGCATTATTAAAATCACTGCTCCCGAAAAAACTGCAGTTTTTAAAACTTTTTTTTGCATTGATCCATGTCCCCTGGGGCAGGACCCAGGTCCCCAAACACTTTTTATGACAATAACTTGCATATAAGCCTTTAAATGTAGCACTTTTGATTTCTCCCATAGACTTTTAAAGGGTGTTCCGCGGCATTCGAATTTGCCGCGAACACCCCAAATTGTTCGTTGTTCGAACTTGCGAACAGCCGATGTTCGAGTCGAACATGAGTTCGACTCAAACTCGAAGCTCATCGCTAAAGAATACATATCAGCCTAAACTGAGGAAAAAATTTGCTTTTTAAAAAAAAAAATAATTGGGGATATTTATTATAGCAAAAAGTACAAAATATTGTGTTTTTTTCAAAATTGTCGCTCTTTTTTTTATAGCACAAAAAATAAAAACCATAGAGGTGATCAAATAGCACCAAAAGAAAGCTCTATTTGTGGGGAAAAAAAATGGACGTCAATTTTGTTTGGGTACAACATCGCACGACCGCGCAATTGTCAGTTAAAGCGACGCAGTGCCGTATCGCAAAAAATGGCCTGGTCATTGAGCAGCCAAATCTTCCGGGGCTGAAGTGGTTAATCCAGGACACATATGAATTACACAAGTTCTGAGGCTTATTTAATGCAGATAAGGCACCAAGTGAGTTTAATTACCACCTTAATCAGCCACAGAATCTGTGTAATTAATGTGTGTCCTGGGTTAAAGGGATGAGGTGGCAACCCTACTGATCGGTAAGTTGAGCTGGGGAATTTCTTTGGTTTTGTTTGGCATGCATCGCCCTTCCAGGGCTCCTTTCTGCAATGGCCAGTTATTGGTGGAGGAAAAAAGCAGAAGAGAAGCGCCTCCGGGTCAGAACCAGTTTAAAAGCTTTATTGTACAAAATTAATTTATCCACTTACATGAAGGAAAAACGAGTTGAACACAGATCCCTCAGTTGGTGTTGTCACTCCGTGTATGCCTGTAAATAAGCTTAAAACCAGGGGAGAGTGGAAAGGCAGTCCTGTCCAGCAGGATGTGTGCATGCAGCGTCCCTGGGTTGAGAACGAGGCTGGGCTCGTATGGATGATAGAGCACAGGTCTACAACGTAGCGACATCACTGATGTTGCAACGACGTTTCGGCGCATTCACACTGTATACCACAGGCGCGCGCCTTCCTCAAGCATTAAGGGAGGAAGGCTCATAGGAGCCTTATATGTGCCCAGTGTGCGGAGCCATCTAGTGGAGATTGTGTATAAATACACACCTCCAACAGAAAACCTCCTCTAATGATGACATAAACTGAAAAGACTATAGGGACGATGAAGATGCTGGGGGCTTTTGGCGGATAGGAGAATTATTATGGAATTACAAAAATTATATATGTAAAAAATATATATATAAAAGAAAGAATAGATATATATGGGAATGGAATGTAATGATAATAAAAATAAAAGGGGGAGGGGAGGGGGGAAGGGGGGAAAAAAAGATTGTTTTGGAATAAGGGGGGGGGGGGCGAAAAAAAGGGGAGGGGGGGCTTAGGGAAATGGTAAGGAATTATTCTTATGAATTGTTGTGCTTGTTTTTTTCAAAAAACCAATAAGGGAATATATTGTATAAAAGTATATATGAGTACACACACTACCCTCTGCAGAGGAATTATATGTAGTCTACAATATATACATATTGTTAAACACAATGATAAAAACAATGAACGACATGGTGAAATAAAGGCATATGAACCACTTTTGCAATAAAACAATATAAAACATAATAAACATATATCCTGGCTCTGGTCAGGTGACAGAAATGTCTGGATGCGAATATGTTATTTCCTCCCCAATCTCGATAGGAAATGAAACTGACTACACAGGAGAAAAAGGGGGGGGGTAATCGAACTACAAAGGAAGGAAATCCAAAAAGATAGATTCCATGTGTACTCATGACAGAACCGTGGACAATTCCAAGGTCTCATTGATTCCACCTGGGAACATAGTGTCGAGGGAATATATCCAGTATGTCTCTCGTTCGCACAGCCTAAAAAACTTTTCTGCTTCAGATAGGTTTTTAGGCATTTGTTCCAAAACCCACACTTTGAGGCCGTGGGTGGAACCCTGCTGACATTTAGAGAAATGGCGGGGGACACTATGTTTATCTTTGCCTTCCTCGATCTTCCTGCGGTGTTCCCCAAACCTTTGTCTTAAAGGGCGAATGGTGCGGCCTACATATAGTAGCTGACAGGGACAATATAGGCAATAGACCAAGAAATCAGATGAGCAATTATAAAACTCACTGATATCGTATGTCTTGCCTTTGGTGGAAAAATGTTTCTGGCCATGCTCCACAAATTCGCAGGTTTTGCACAGAGCTTTTCTGCACTGAAACATACCCTGTAGTGGGAGTAGGCATAGGTGTGGGCTAGGCGGTATAAGTAGAGGTTTAAGTTTGCTGGGAGCAACTTTATTTTTGACATTCAGTGCTCTTCTATAGGTGACAGTTGGAAATTTGGGCAATGAGGCCTTAAGACGGGGATCCTCCAGAAGTATTGGCCAATGCCTCTTGAGGATAGTTTGCATTCTCTTATGATCCCGGTGAAACCTGGTGATGAAATGGACCGACTGATTGGTGGCTGCTTGTTTCTTGGCCTGTATAGGAGTATCTGCTAGGTAGTGCCTATATGCATTTTGGATGAGAGATTCGAGATATCCCTTGTCTCTCAATTTGGCACTAAGCACAAGGCTTTCTTTAACATAATCTAGATGGTTGGTGCAATTATGTTTCAGGCGACAGAACTGCCCTCTAGGAATATTATTTTTCCACTGGTGGTGGTGACAACTACTGTAATGCAAAAGGGAATTGCCGGCCATGGGTTTGGAGTAATTTCTCGCATGTATGGTGTCACCCTCATGATAAAGCTCCAAATCCAAAAAAGCCAACTTTTCTGCATTAGATACATGGGTGAAACTGAGGCCATGGGGATTATTATTACAGTGTTGAACAAAATCCAGCGTGTCCTGAGGAGAACCACTCCAGATGATGATTATATCATCTATGTACCTACCATAGAATACAAGATGCCTGGAGTGGGGGTTATTGTCCCACATGGACTCATGTTCCCAAAGGCCCATGGCCAAATTAGCATACGAGGGGGCAAAATTAGCCCCCATCGCAGTACCCTGTACTTGAACATAAAATTGGTCATCAAATGTGAAATAATTATGTTCAAGACAAAATTCTACACAGTCGACAATGAACGTGGCCTGTCTGTCATTCATAACCTGATCTTGAAATAAGAAGTGACGGAGGGCTTTGAGACCAAAAATGAGTGGAATGGATGTATACAAAGAACTGACGTCCAATGATAACCAGGTATAATCACTATTCCAAGTGTAGGAACTGAGCAACTCTAGAAGGTGAGTACCGTCCCTGATTTAGGACTGTAGGCCCTGAGCCAATGACTGAAGATAATGGTCTATATATTTAGAAAGTCCTGATGTCAGGCTATCAATGGCTGCTATGATCGGCCTACCTGGAGGGTTATCTAGACTTTTGTGAACCTTCGGAATGTGGTAGAAATATGGGGTGCGGTAAAAGTGTTTAATGAAGAATGAGGCTTCGGATTTTTCCAGGATGTGCGATATGGTTGCCCTTTCAACTAAAAGTTTAAGTTCCAGTTTGAACTCAGGAAGGGGATCCCTGGTAAGTTTCCTATATGTGGAGGTATCTGCTAGAAGACGATATGCTTCTTTGATATAATTGTCCCGATCCATAATGACAACCCCCCCTCCCTTGTCTGCTGTCTTGATAATTAAATCCTTGTTGTCAGCAAGAGATTTTAGGGCTTGGTGTTCCGGGGGAGTGAGTTGTCCTAAGTTTGAATTGGATGGGGATAGGTGGGGACATAGTTTTTTTTATATCAGCAAATACCATATTGTAAAATGTAGTGATGTGGGGACCTTTAGACTGATACGGGTAAAAGATGGATTTGGGTTTTAAAGAAGAGTGTTGTACTGGCGGTGATGTGGATAAATGTTGTGTGTATAGATCAAGATTAAAAAGGGTGCCATCTGGATTGGGTTCCTCCAGTTGTTCCAACATGTCAACATCAAAATCAAAATCAAGCTCGACAGTTGTGATTTGTGTAGAAGTAGGTTTGTCGTTGTGGCAACTCTGGGTAACCCCGGAGTGTTTGGTTTTCTGAATGTCAAAAAATCTTTTGAGTGTGAGCTGTCTTATGTATTTATTCAAGTCTTTGAATAACACATAAGGGTCTGGATTGGTGATTGGCGCAAAATTAAGGCCCCTACCAAGTAGTGTGATCTCCGCCGGAGAAAGTTCCTGTTTTGAGAGATTAAAAATCTTTATAGTTTCCGGAGTTTGAAATGGCTCTTTCCTCTGTTTAGGTCGTCCCCCTCTGCAGCCTCTCCATTGTGTTTTCTTTTTTGTGGAGCTGCTGGAGAGGGGTTCATTACTAAAAAAGAAGGATCATTAGTCACAAACCAGTGACCCATGTCCACCACTGATTGGGATCCGAAAGTGAGAGGATTCTCACTTCTACACAGACCACAACTGTCGAGCTGGATTTTGATTTTGATGTTGACATGTTGGAACAACTGGAGGAACCCAATCCAGATGGCACCATTTTTAATCTTGATCTATATACACAACATTCATCCACATCACCGCCAGTTCAACGTTCTTATTTAAAACCCAAATCCATCTTTTACCCGTATCAGTCTAAAGTTCCCCACATCACTACATTTTACAATATGGTATTTGCTGATATAAAAAAACTATGTTCCCACCCATCCCCATCCAATTCAAACTTAGGGCAACTCACTCCCCCGGAACACCAAGCCCTAAAATCTCTTGCTGACAACAAGGATTTAATTATCAAGACAGCAGACAAGGGAGGAGGGGTTGTCATTATGGATCGGGACAATTACATCAAAGAAGCATATCGTCTTCTAGCAGATACCTCCACATATAGGAAACTTACCAGGGATCCCCTTCCTGAGTTCAAATTGGAACTTAAACTTTATTTTTTTTTCCAACAAAGTTTTTTATTTTGAACCAGATTGCAGACAAGTTATGTTAATTGCATATACGCATACATGTATACATTACACAGTAACTGCATGTTAAATAAAGGTGTTTACATATATTAATGATCTACTGTAAGTTTCTTCTGATATTCTCTATTGTTTTTATCACTTAATGTTGGATATGGATACAATATTCTCATTAAGGAAGGGTGTTTCTCTGGTGTAAAAGGGATATGTATAGATCATGAGCAAGTTTCCGAATCCTGTAGCCATCGGTCCCATATTTTATTGAATTTGTCTGGGCATCCTTTATTGATGTATATCACCTGTTTATATGGGAGTGTCCCATTTATATCTGCATTTTTTAGTCTCAGGTGGTGAGGGACGCATCCATTTCCTAGCTATCATCTTCTTACATGAGAAAAGAGCCTCCTGTAGAAATACCTTAGTGTATTTATCCAGTGGGTCTGGAAACACACCTAGCAGACATTGTTTAGGGTTCAATGTCACAGGTGAGCCCATGTTATCGTGCAAGAAGTTTACTATCTGTTTCCAGAGGCCCTGTATTTGTGGACATGACCAGAGGAGGTGAAAGAATGAACACTCTGAGGACTTACACATTGGGCATAAAGCTGAATAGTTTTGTTTGTATCTGGCCACCCTAAGCGGGGTTAGGTATGCTCGGTGTATTATGTATAACTGTGTCAACCTGTCTGACAGTTTGGGTGATACCTCTTTACATGTATCTAAAGCTTCTTCCCATTTCTCGTCTTCTAAATTGCCCAGATCTCTTTCCCAGCGAGGTTTGAGACTGTATGCTATTTTTGTGGCTACTGGAGTAGTGAGCATGGTATAGAAACATGAGATCAGTTTTTTTGGGTCTGTGTCTTTTATGATTGCTATTAAAGGATTGGGAGATGACTGTGATGGGGGTTGTAGGAATTGTGCCTGTGTTGCGTGTCTCAATTGTAGGAATCTAAATAGCATATTGCTAGGTAGATTAAATTCTGCTTTAACGGTATCAAAGCTTTTGAGGGTTCCGTTTGACCATATATGGTGTAGATAGTATATACCACTCTCTATCCAAAGCCCAGGGCTCTGGATGCAGTGGAGCTCTGGTAAGTCTTTGTTGTACCATAGGGGAGTAAAGTCATTATGTCTAGGTATGTTGAGTTTATTGTTAGCAAGTTCCCAGATGCGTCTATACTGGTACATCAGGGACGTCTTGTGTATGTTTCCTTCATTATTTTTCCCCCACACAAAGGGTTTGAGAAGGGACTCAATTATTTTAAAATGTTTTAAAGGTATGTAGATTGGGGCATGCCAGAGTGTGTATAATATTTTAGGGAGTAATATCATCTTTATAAGGTTAATGCGGCCCCATACACCTAAGGGCAGTCGAGTCTACAATTGAATTTTAGTTTTAATAAGGGAATATAGTGGCTTGATGTTGAGTGCTATTTAATCTGCTGTATTTTTGGAGGTAGTTATTCCCAGATATTTAATTGTGTCTACTCTTTGTAGTGGTAAAGTGGCTTGGAATTCCGTGAGTGGGAAGGTGTCTATTGGTAAGACCTGAGATTTCCCCCAGTTTATTTTAAGACCTGAGATTTCCCCCAGTTTATTTTAAGACCTGAGAATTTCCCGAATCGTTCGATTGTTTGAAGGGCCCGGTGGAGTGAAAGACCAGGGTCGGCTAGATATAGTAATGTGTCGTCAGCATACATGCTGATTTTTTCCATGAGGGTACGAATTTTTAATCCTATAATCTCCAGGTCTGTCCGAATAGAAATAGCCAATGGTTCCGCAGCCAGAGCATACAGTAGTGGGGATAACGGACAGCCCTGTCTCGTGCCTCTGTGGAGGTCAAACTTCTGAGACGGCCATAAGTTTGCCACCACTTTGGCTGTAGGGTTTTGGTAAAGTAATTGTACCCATTGAATGAAGTTTGGACCAAAGCCGTATCCTTCAAGACAGCTCCAGACATACCCCCACTCCACCGAGTCGAACGCCTTGGCTGTATCGAGGGTGACTACTACTCTTGTGCCTACATTTTCATGTGCAGCCTGCAGATTTATAAATAGTTTCCGGAGGTTAAAGAAGGTGTTGCGTCCGGGCATAAAGCCTGCCTGGTCAGCGTGTATGAGGTTGAGTATCACTTGATTAAGTCGCATGGCTAGGATTTTGGATATAATTTTGATATCAACCTGCAGTAATGAGATAGGGCGATAAGATTCCGGATAGCCCGGGTCTTTACCCGGTTTAGGTATAAGAACAATTGTGGCTTCTCCCATAGAGGGTGGCAGGGTGAATCTTGTGAACATGTCGTTATAGAGGGTAAGCAATTTGGGAGTGAGTATTTCATTGTAGTGTGAGTAAAATTCTATGGGTAACCCATCTGATCCAGGGGATTTGGATTTAGCAAAACTTGCTATTGCGGCATCTATTTCTTCTCTAGTGAGAGGGGCTTCCAGAAGCTCCCTTTGTTCAATCGTAGGTTGAGGTAGTGCTACTCCTTCCAAAAAGGGAGCCATATCATCGGGTCCCTCTTGGGTCCTAGAAGTATATAAATCCATAAAGAACTCCCTGAACTTAGATGACACATCAGGAGGATCCGTGGTCTTCTGACTCCCTGGGCCCTGAAGTGTAATGACTACCAGAGGCCTATCCTCATTTCGAGCTAGGAACGCAAGGAGCTTTCCAGCTCTCTCTCCCTGTTCAAAGTACTTCTGTTTGGCAAAAAATAATTTTTGTCTCACTTTTTCGTATTGCAGCTGGTTTATGGTCCTTGATTGTAATTTAAGGTGGGAGGCGTTAGCCTGAGAGGGGTCAGCGTGATATGCTTGTTCTATGCATGAGAGGTCGGCTTCCGCCTTCTCATAGATTTCTGATGAGTTTGTTTTGATCCTATTGATGCGGGTTATTAAGGAGGCTCTGGCATGTATTTTAAAAGTTTCCCATACTGTCAGGAAAGATGCAGAATTCGTATTGTCGAGGAAAAAATTCTCCCATTCGGCTGACAAGTCGTCATCATCATGCAACAGTGTCATCCAGAATGGATTGAGGCGCCATGAAGTTGGTGGTTTATCTGTGTGAAAGTTGAGTGTGATCCAATATGGAGCATGGTCTGAAAGCAGTCTAGGACCAAACACTTCGTTGCTGAGAAACAGGAGTATTTACGTGTGTGTGGATGTCTATGCCGCCAGGTGTCTATCAAGTGAAAGGGTGAGAAGAGCCTGGCCAGTTTAGTGTCTTTGGGGACGTTTGTGTTAAGTGGTGGTGATCTTAATCTGTCTAGTTCTACATTAAGTGTACTGTTAAAATCCCCCATCCAAATTATTTGAGCTGCTGGGTAACGCGCTATAAAGGAAATTCCTTCTAGCAGTATGGAGGTGGAAAACAGGGGAGGGACGTAAACAGCCAGAATTAAGAAAGGTTTTAGAGGATATAAATATGTATCTACCTTGTGGATCAGTATGCAACTCACATAGTTCAAAGTGCACTGTTTTTGCGATAAGTACCGAGACACCTCTAGAGTGTGTTGTGTGGGTCGAATGGAACACCCATCCCACCCATGGGCGACGTAGTGCCATCTGAAGTCTACCCTCTATGTGTGTCTCAACTAGGGCCACCACATCTGCTCTTTGCTTTTTAAGAAATGTGAGAGCTGCCGCGCGCTTAATTTTGTCACGCAGCCCCCTCACATTCCATGTAAGAAATTTTAATGACAGTCGAGGCATTGTTGTTTGCGACTACATATTCGTATACTATTGTACCAGTTAACCCCCTCGTATCGGAGCAGTGTGAATTGTTTAAACAAGAGGGGTGAGTGATATAACATACTGTATGTATGAAGTAACCACCAGATGGACGTATGACGTGCTAGTGTTGTGGACATGTAGATTAAAGTGCGTACATTTAAATTTAGCTTTCTAGTTTCCCCTCCACGCTCCCCCCTCCCTGCAGTGCATCCTTCCCAGCCAATGGTAACATACACCCATAAGGGAACTTTCTTTGCGGTCTTGGACCTGGCAGCATATTGAAAGGAAAAATAATAAGAAAACAATAGTTGAAATAGGATGGGTCTCTGTGTACCCGGTCTAAAACCCTCTTTCCTTAAAAGGAAAAAACCAGAGAGGATTAAATTCTTAATACTCATGTGATATAACATACTATATGTATCCAATGAATACCAGATGAGCGTAAGATATGCTAGTATTGTAAACATGAAAATTAAAGTGTGTATAGTTAAATTCAGCTTTTTAGTTTCCCCTCCCCCCTCCCCCCTCCCTGCATTGCATCCTCCCCAACTGATGCTAACATGCACCCATAACAAAACTTTCTTTGCGGTCTTGGACCTGACAGCATATTGAAAGGAATAATAATTAGAAAACAATAGTTGAAATAGGATGGATTTCTGTGTTCCCAGTCTAATACCCTCTTTCCTTAAAAGGAAAAAAACAGAGAGGATTAAACTCCTAAAACTCATATGATATAACATGCTGCATGTATCCATTGAACACCAGTTAAGCGTGAGATTTGCTAGTGTTGTATGCTTAAAAATTAAAGTGCGTACATTTGAATACAACTTTTCGGTTTCCCCTCCCTGCTATGCATCTTCCCCAACTGATGCTAGAATGCACCCATAACAAAACTTTCTTTGCAGTCTCGGGCTTGACGGCATATTGAAAGGAAAAATAATAAAAATAAAAATACAATATTTGAAGTAGGATGGATCTCTGTGCACCTCTAAGACCCTCTTTCCATAAAAGGAAAAAAACAGAGAGGGTTAGCTTCTCAGTACTCTGGTGTGTATCTGATGTTTGCACAGTATCAAGATTGGTGCTGTTATGTCTATCTCTTCTTAGGCCGTCATCTCCAGACTTGCGTGGGGGCAGGTTACGCTGCACTCTACTTGTGGGTAATAGGACTTTAGTTATCCAAGGCTCCTTTGAGAGGTATAATTTGGTGGGTAGATTTTTGATCCCTTAAGGAGTAGTCCCAGGAAAGTTCCAGCATTATGCATCAGCAATAATCCGCAATACTTAGACTAGATTTATGTCTGCAACAGGGGAACTCATGTATACAATTGTGCAATCTCTGTGGCCCTTTACCCCCTTAGCTCTCTTCACCATGATAACAACTAGTGAAGTAAATTGGGGTGGGTTTTCAGTATGGGTGACTGATACTAGATTGCTGCAATATCTATTCCAGGATCTTGTATGTAGAAGATTAACGTATGAATACATACTCACAATCACCTTAATCCGCCTTGTCCAAGGTAGCTCTTCGTTCCATCCAGGCCATCAGCTCAGAAGGATCTTCAAAAAAAGATGCGCGGCCATCGTGTTCCACACGGAGGCACGCTGGAAACAGCATTCATGTGGTGCACCTCCGTTCTCATTGAAGGGATGGTGTCCTCCATGTCACTAATGCGGGTTTCTGTTTCTTTAACTCGGTCCCGGAGTTTGTGAAAGTCTTGTCTGATCAAGGATATGTCTACCTTGACTTCTTCTATCTGTGAGGCAAGCGATGTTCTGCAGAGAGTTATTGCTTCTAACAGCTTGTCTGTGTCTCCCGCTGTGCGCTCCTCGCCATGTGCAGTGTCGCCGCCATTTTCCGCCTGATCTTCCTTCTCCTGTCGGCGGTATCTATCTAACTTAGACGTGGCGGCTTTCTGAGATTTTGATGGTGACATGATGTCCAGGAGCTGGGGTATCTAGGGGGATGATTGCAGTGATAAAATTTCGCCTGGGGGATGCAGGATGCCGCGGATAGCAGGATGAATGCACGGAGCTGCTCGGAACACGTCCTACTCCATGTAGCTTCAGGCCACGCCCCCCCAGAACTTAAACTTTTAGTTGAAAGGGCAAACATATCGCACATCCTGGAAAAATCCGAAGCCTAATTCTTCATTAAAGACTTTTACCGCACTCCATATTTCTACCACATTCCGAAGGTTCACAAAAGTCTAAATAACCCTCCAGGTAGGCTGATCATAGCAGCCATTGATAGCCTGACATCAGGAGTTTCTAAATATATAGACCATTATCTTCAGCCATTGGCTCAGGGCCTACAGTCCTACATCAGGGGCGGTACTCGCCTTCTATAGTTGCTCAGTCCCTACACTTGGAATAGTGATTATACCTGGTTATCATTGGACGTCAGTTCTTTGTATACATCCATTCCACACATTTTTGGTCTCAAAGCCCTCCGTCACTTCTTATTTTAAGATCAGGTTATGAATGACAGACAGGCCACGTTCATTGTGGACTGTGTAGTATTTTGTCTTGAACATAATTATTTCACATTTGATGACCAATTTTATGTTCAAGTACAGGGTACTGCGATGGGGCCTAATTTTGCCCCCTCGTATGCTAATTTGGCCATGGGCCTTTGGGAACACGAGTCCATGTGGGACAATAACCCCCACTCCAGGTATCCAGGCATCTTGTATTGTATGGTAGGTACATAGATGATATAATCATCATCTGGATTGGTTCTCCTCAGGACACGCTGGATTTTGTTCAACATTGTAATAATAATCCCCATGGCCTCAGTTTCATCCATGTATCTAATGTAGAAAAGTTGGCTTTTTTGGATTTGGAGCTTTATCATGAGGGTGACACCATACATGCGAGAAATTACTCCAAACCCACAGCCAGCAATTCCCTTTTGCATTACAGTAGTTGTCACCACCACCAGTGGAAAAATAATATTCCTAGAGGGCAGTTCTGTCGCCTGAAACATAATTGCACCAACCATCTAGATTACGTTAAAGAAAGCCTTGTGCTTAGTGCCAAATTGAGAGACAAGGGATATCCCGAATCTCTCATCCAAAATGCATATAGGCACTACCTAGCAGATACTCCTATACAGGCTAAGAAACAAGCAGCCACCAATCAGTTGGTCCTTTTCATCACCAGGTTTCACCAGGATCATAAGAGAATGGAAACTATCCCCAAGAGGCATTGGCCAATACTTCTGGAGGATCCCCATCTTAAGGCCTCATTGCCCAAATTTCCAGCTGTCACCTATAGAAGAGCACTGAATGTCAAAAATAAAGTTGCTCCCAGCAAACTTAAACCTCTACTTATACCGCCTAGCCCACGCTTATGCCTACTCCCACTACATGGTATGTTTCAGTGCAGAAAAGCTCTGTGCAAAACCAGCGAATTTGTGGAGCATGGCCAGAAACATTTTTCCACCAAAGGCAAGACGTACGATATCAGTGAGTTTTATAATTGCTCATCTGATTTTGTGGTCTATTGCCTATATTGTCCCTGTCAGCTACTATATGTAGGCCGCACCATTCGCCCTTTAAGACAAAGGTTTGGGGAACACCGCAGGAAGATCGAGGAAGGCAAGATAAACATAGTGTCCCCCGCCATTTCTCTAAATGTCAGCAGGGTTCCACCCATGGCCTCAAAGTGTGGGTTTTGGAACAAATGCCTAAAAACCTATCTGAAGCAGAAAGGTTTTTTAGGCTGTGCGAACGAGAGACATACTGGATATATTCCCCCAACACTTTGTCCCCAGGTGGAATCAATGAGACCTTGGAATTGTCCACGATTCTGTCATGAGTACACATTGAATCTATCTTTTTGGATTTCTTTCCTTTGTAGTTCGATTACCCCCCCCCCCCCTTTTTCTCCTGTGTAGTCAGTTTCATTTCCTATCGAGATTGGGGAGGAAATAACATATTCGCATCCAGACATTTCTGTCCCCTGACCAGAGCCAGGATATATGTTCATTATGTTTTATATTGTTTTATTGCAAAAGTGGTTCATTTGCCTTTATTTCACCATGTTGTTCATTGTTTTTATCATTGTGTTTAACAATATGTATATATTGTAGACTACATATAATTCCTCTGCAGAGGGTAGTGTGTGTACTCATATATACTTTTATACAATATATTCCCTTATTTTTTTTTTAAAAAAACAAGCACAACAATTCATAAGAATTATTCCTTACCATTTCCCTAGGCCCCCCCCCCCTCCCCATTTCTTCGCCCCCCCCCCCCTTATTCTATAACAATCATTCTTTTTTCCTTTTCCCCCTTCCCCCCCCCCCGCTCCCCCTTTTATTATTATTATCATTACATTCCATTCCTATATATATATATATATATATATATATATATATATATATATATTCTTTCTTTTATATATATATTTTTTGTAATTCCATAATAATTCTCCTATCCGCCAAAAGCCCCCAGCATCTTCATCGTCCCTATAGTCTTTTCAGTTTATGTCATCATTAGAGGAGGTTTTCTGTTGGAGGTGTGTATTTATACACAATCTCCACTAGATGGCTCCGCACACTGGGCACATATAAGGCTCCTATGAGCCTTCCTCCCTTAATGCTTGAGGAAGGCGCGCGCCTGTGGTATACAGTGCGCATGCGCCGAAACGTCGTTGCAACATCAGTGACGACGCTATGTTGTAGACCTGTGCTCTATCATCCATACGAGCCCAGCCTCGTTCTCAACCCAGGGACGCTGCATACACACATCCTGCTGGACGGGACTGCCTTTCCACTCTCCCCTGGTTTTGAGCTTATTTACAGGCATACACGGAGTGACAACACCAACTGAGGGATATGTGTTCAACTCGTTTTTCTTTCATGTAAGTGGATAAATTCATTTTGTACAATAAAGCTTTTAAACTGGTTCTGACCCGGAGGCGCTTCTCTTCTGCTTTTTTCCTACATGTTTGGAGCCTGCTTCATGCTTCCCCGGACAGCTGCCCTAGAACACAGACTGTTTTTTAGCCCATACAGCAGGTTTTTTTATTTATTTTATATTCCATTGGGACATTGTTTAATCCATTATTGTTTTTCCTGAGAGGACATTTGCATTGCAATTTTGCACCAACAGTAACAGCGCTACTTACCTATATGTTTTTTACAGTTATAGGTGGAGGCAGTGGGCATTTGTTTGTACTGTTGCTTATTTGGTGAGGGGACACACTGGACACCTTTGCTGCCATTGTGTGATATGCTGGGTGTCCAGTGTGTCCCCTGTACCTTTAAGGAGGGGTGGGCTGGAGGGGTGGGCTGGAGGGGTGGGCTCCCTCCCAGCTCACCTGCCCTCTGCCTATCTATCATAATGCATGTGATTCCACTGTGGAGGCTCTACAAATTTAGAGTTAGGGCTGCAGATAATACTGGGGTGCCATGATGTGGCTCTGCAGCTTAGTGAAGTGGAAGTGGGAGAAGTAAACAAGAAGTGGAAGGAAATCTCAAACCAGTGGGTGGAATTTACCTCTTAGAAAGTTGTCACCGTAACAGGTGGATGATTTACCTTCACCTCTTGTGACAGCTTGGGATTCTCTATCACTTTCTGTCTTGGTGACAATAATTACTAGGACAAAGAGCAAGGGTGACTCAGTGGCAGCCCGTCAATAGGGGGAGCACTTCCCCCACCTCCAAAGCTAGTCATGAAAAAAAAAAAAGTTGTCCTTTAAATGTGTATGGACGCAGGACACACAGCTGTCTATGGGAAGCTTGATGTGGTTGCAATCAGGTGATTGCGGCTGAGAAGCTTCACTGGGATGGCTTTAGAGTGTCCTCGGGGCGCAAGCCATGCGCCCGGAACACTCCCACTCTGCAATGATTCCTCCTTTTGCTGGTTTGTGATTGGCGGGTTTGGAGGACGGTAGGCGGTGCTTTGCACAGAACTGCGGCGTCACTTCCGGTTTCCCACCACTCACTGTGTGGATGGAATGGAAGCAGAGCAAGGCCTTAGCGGCTCTTCTCTAATTCTTAGCTGGACCCGTAAGTAAGCCAAGCAACAGTGCACTGACAGCCGCCCCTCCACTCCACACACACTTCCCCGCTTCTCTTTTCAACCCAGTCAGTGGCAGTGCAAACTGGGCTCGGGGGATGACTGATCACTTGGCTGGAGTGAGCGGGGTATGTGTATGTACACAGAGATCAGCTCAGGGGAGAGACCTTTCTCCATCCTCACTGTATTGAGTACTGGATTTGGGGAGCAGGAGGGGGGAGTGCAGAGCCCCCAGGCAGTGACGGGTTAATAAGCTTAGTGCATTGCCGGGACAGTATATCTGGATGGGGCTGCTAGTGTTAAATAAGTGTCAGGTAGGGGGAGAAGCAGCCAGGCAGTGGGTAATGCTATGCTAGTTGTGCGGGCTGTCCTCCTCTTCCTCTCCTCTCACCCATATACATGTATTCTCCAGAGCGAAGATAGCATGGAGGGAGAAAGTGGAGATCAGAGCTTCTCCTCTGCCCGTGGAGCGCCAGAGCTGTAAGATGAGCCTGATGAGATCTGATCTGTCCCTGGCAGGGAGGATGGGGGGATCTGATCATACTGATCATATTGGATAGTATGGTGACATTCTGCTGGGAGGACAGGGAATGACAGATGACAGCAGAAGGGGAAGAAAAGCTTCCATTACTGCACACTGATCTGTGCTGGATCAGGACACTGACAGGCAAGGCTGCTGTTAGAAATCACGGGGTCCCATACAACCTACCTGACAGGGCTGAGGACATACTGAAGATTTATCAGTTCCTTTCTCTGTAGCCCAAGTTACATAGATGAATGAATAGGAAGTGCTCTGAAGCTTCCTGCTCTTTCACAAACTGAAGCATTGTACACACAATTTACTATGCATCGGTGATGAATAAACACATGACTGATTGGTACCTATCTCTCACTTTGTTCATTGAGGAAAGAAAGGGGCCAGTAAACAACACTTTTACTGGCCCCATTCCCTGCTCTCTATCCTGAAATATCCCCCTGTGTACACACAGAAGCTGCCGGCAGGAGAGGAGGGAAGCCGGCAGCACTGCAGGGGAAAGGGGCACACAGGGGGGCCCGAACAGCAGATGGAAGGGTGTATATGCTAGAACTAATCTCTCTGAAGTGCAGCTGGAGGGAGAAAGAGGAGGAGAACCTGGCAGCATTGCAGAGGAAAGCAGAGAGGGTTCGGTGTCTGCAATAAGACAGTACAGCCAGCCCTCCTGCTCAGCAGGTGACCGGGTCCCCCTTTTCAACTGATGGGGCCTGGGCCCCTGTACAGTAGGGCTGGCTGTACTGCCTTAGCAGCGGCCCTGCAGACAGGCAGATCTATCATCTCCTGATCATCCTAGGGATCCTCTCCTACAGGAGATCCTTCCCTGGGACTCCATCCCTGTTCTCTCCATTTTCTTCTCTGATCATGTCTGTGTATGGAGAAGGTAGTTATAGCTGTGCAGGAGAGCAGGATTCCTCACTGCCATATAATGTGTAGATGGAGTATATATAGTGGACATCTGCCAGAGAGAGTTTGATGGTCTGCTCTGGGGGCTCCATGCTGACATTGGCTTGTACAGATCTTATATCAAAGACAATGTAGCTGTCAGCACCCAACTGTTGACATTAAATACTGTGACAATGGCTGACTTGTATTCATTGCTACGTGAAAGAAAGCAGAGCACAATATTACAAGGTTTTACCCACTTCCTGACAGGCCATTTTTTTGCGATATGGCACTATGTTGCTTTAACTGACAATTGCGCAGGAGTGCGATACTGTACCCAAATAAAATTGATGTGCTTTTAAAAAAAAAAAAAAAAAATTAGAGCTTTCTTTTGGTGGTATTTGATCACCTCTGCATTATTATTTTTTTTTTGCGCTATAAACAAAAAAGACAATTTTGCAAAAAAAAAAACATTATTTACTTTCTGCTATAATACAAATCCAAAATAAATAAATAAATAAATAAGTTAGTGACTACAACTGTATTACACTCATTGGGATGAAGGGGGGGGGTGATAAATGTGGGTGTAAAGAAAAGAGCCAAATGTAGGCTGATTGATTTTTGATGCACTCTTACCATGCTAAAAACACAGCAAAAATGCATCAGTGTGAAAGCAGCCTAAGGACCTTTTTTCCACTCTTCATGTTCCCTAACTGCCCAGACTTCTGCATTTTGTGCTGGTCGTGTTTGCACGGGCATGGCAGCCCATTCAAATGAACCGATGCAGCCGATGGCTAGGCAGGAAGTCGAGTGAGGGCAAGATGGCCCCAACTCGGCTCTATGCCCTTGGAGGACCGGAGCAACCTCTGATGTCACTTCTGGTTCTCGGGCTTAAAGACATAATTTTTTATTTTTTCAAAGTGTCAAAACATTTTTTTTTTTTTGCTTTAAAGGGTCAATGAGAGATCTGAGGTCTTTTTGACCCCAGATCTCTCAATAAAGAGGACCTGTCATGTTAATTTCTATTACAAGGAATGTTTACATTCCTTGTAATAGGAATAAAAGTGATCAAAAAAATAGAGGGACAGTGTAAAAATAAAAAATAAAATAAATAAGAAAAAAAAATGAAAGTGCCCCATCCCTCTGTGCTCACGCTCAAAAGCAAACGCATAAGTCGCACCCACATGCTCAAACCACACATGTGAGGTATCGCCACGATCGGTAAAACAAGAGCAATATTTCTAGCACAGGATCTCCTCTGTAACTCTAAACAGGTAACCTGTAAAAAAAATGTTAAGCGTCGCCTAAGGAGATTTTTAAGTACCATTGTCTATTGCCATTCCACAAGCATGCTCAATTTTAAAGCGTGACATATTGGTATCTATCTACTCGGCGTAACATCATCTTTCACATTATGTTAAAAAAAATTGGGGTAACTATTGTGTTTCGTTTTTTTTTTATTTCATTTTCCCAAAAAATTGTGTGTAAAAAACTACTGCGCAAATACAGCGTGGCATAAAATATTGCAACAACTGCCATTTTATTCTCTAGGGTCTCTGCTAAAAAAAAATATATAATCTTTGGGGGTTCTAAGTAATTTTCTAGCAAAAAATACAGATTTTTACTTGTAAACAACAAAAAGGCCTGGTCTTTAAATGGTTAATGTATCCAATCTTGTAAATGCATTTGCTTTACAGCTTTTGGGACTTTTCATACCAATATCCAGACTGTCGATGCTGTATACAGTACTTGTGTAAGTTGTTTCCCCCAAAATGCGATTTAGTGCAATGATATCACTGGTAATCATTTCCAGACGTTTTTCTCCTCTGCCATTTAATTGGATTAAAGATGATTGAGTTGCAGATGTACTAGCTTTAATGTCAAAGGTTCCAAGAGAAGCCTCAAGGGCCACCTACAAGAACAGAATGCTGAATTCTAACATTTAAAGAGTTAAGCATAGACTGAATAATATTTACTAAATGGTTACATAAATGCTACTTTAGGACATTATAACATTTCCTGTAACTTGCTAGACAAGCAAAAGTGATTTTCAAAAGTGGCAAGAATTTAATATCAGGGCTGACCTTTCTGAATGATGTCACTGTGCCTTCCTGGAGAGCTGGGAGCCCATTTGGAAGATTCCATTCTCAAAGGGTTTCAACAGCACCCAGCTATCCCAGGAGGCAGTGGTGAAGCACAGTGACATCAAACATGACTCCCAGAAGCATCTCACTCCAGGGCTAAGATGAGTAATCATCAATTTTTGAGAATTTTTCTGAGTTTAAATTCTGGATATTTGTGATTTTTGGGGGTAATTGGCATAAGAAGTATTTTCCGTAAATAGGCAATCAAATCTGATGGTTTGTATGGGATGTATAGACATTTAGGCTATAGTTTATAAAAACAATTTAAAAAATTGGAAGAAGGCATACTCCTTAGATACCCTGTTTCCCCGAAAATTAGACCTAGCGTGATTGTCGGTGATGGCTGCAATATAAGCCCTACCCCCCAAATAAGCCCTAGTTAAAGTCCTTGTAGGTCTTATTTTCAGGGTAGGGCTTATTTTAGGGGAAACAGGGTAGGGCTTATTTGGGGGTAGGGCTTATATTGCAGCCATCGCTGACAATCACGCTAGGTCTTATTTTCGGGGAAACAGGGTAATTACATTGACATGTGCCTCCAAATCATGGTTTACGAGATGCAGAATCAGATGAGTGGTATATCTTTTTTTCCTACAAGCAGGTAGAAGATTTTTCAAGTTCACTTTTAATATGTAAGATAAATACAATAGGAAAGGCTGAAGAGAGAATATATAAAATTACATAATCAGGTCTGGGGTGTGGTGGTAGATCGCATAACGAAGGATCTTGAGGAGCTGGCCAGGGGTTTCTGGTAAAGCTAAAATTTTCCACTGAAAAAAGAAAAGCGAGGGAGGCAGGAGAGCCCTTATAGTGAAAAAAACAAGAATGCAGTGCTTCAATAGTAAAAGGAAAAATGGGCAAAATGGATTTACAACTATTGAGAATGCAGTATTCTTATCCTGGGGGCTCTTTGGAGGTTCTCAGGTGGGTGAAAGAAGTGGAACAAAGAGTTTTTGCAAAAAGGGCCCTTAGGTTGTTTGATTAGCAAAGGCGCCCAATGTGGTTGTTCAAAGGATAGGCAAGAATCATCTGCTTTAGTAAAACATCCAATTACTTTATTCCATCATTTTTGTGGCTCTAAATTGCCACCACCTCAGTTCAAAGTGGTAAAATTGATGTCTAGTATCAGCTGGTAGTGAGATCCACTGAGGAAATATTCTTAATTGACCACTAGGTGGAATATTATTATTATTATTATACAGGATTTATATAGCGCCAACAGTTTACGCAGCGCTTTACAACATTAGGGAGGACAGTACAAGTACAATACAATTCAATACAGGAGGAATCAGAGGGCCCTGCTCATTAGAGCTTTCAATCTAGGAGGGAGGGTCAAGTTATACAAAAGGGTAATAGCTGTGGGGGATGAGCTCATGGAGAAAATAGTGCAGTTGTTAGATGGAGGCAGGATAGGCTTCTCTGAAGAGGAACATTTTCAGGGATTGCCTAAATGTGGATAAATTTGGAGACAGTCTGACAGATTGGGGTAGGGAATTCCAGAGGATGGAAGAGGCTTCGGGAAAAGTCCTGGAGGCGGATATGGGAGGAGGTGATGAGGGAGCTAGAGAGCAGGAGGTCCGTGGAGGAACGGAGAGGGCGATTAGGTTGGTATTTTGAGACTAGGCTAGTGATGTAGCTGGGGGCAGAGTTGTGGATGGCTTTGTAACTTATTGTTAGTATTTTGAATTTAATTCGTTGGGCGAGTGGCAGCCAATGGAGGGATTGGCAGAGGGGGGTAGCAGACACTGAGCGGTTTGTAAGGTGGATGAGTCTGGCAGCAGCATTCATGATGGACTGAAGGGGGGATAGTCTATTTAAAGGTAAGCTAATGAGGAGGGAGTTGCAGTAGTCGAGGCGAGAGATAACCAGGGAGTGAATCAGGAGCTTTGTGGTTTCGTTGGTTAGAAAGGGACGTAGTTTAGAGATGTTGAGGTGGCAAGCTTTGGAAAGTGATTGGATGTGTGGCCGAAAGGAGAGTTCAGAATCCAGGATAACACCTAGTACCCTGACATGTGGGGAAGGGTGGATGGTTGTGCCATTGCTCTTGACAGATAAGTCAGGGGAAGAGGAACGTGAGGGAGGAAATATTATAAGCTCGGTTTTGGACAAGTTGAGTTTGAGGAAGTGGTGTGACATCCATACAGATATGTCGGTTAGTAAGTTAGTGATGCGTGAGGAGATTGATGGAGTAAGTTGAGGGGTGGAGAGATAGATTTGTGTGTCGCCAGCGTAGAAATGATGTTGAAAGCCATGAGAGGCTATCAGCTGACCCAGGGAAGAGGTGTAGATTGAAAATAAAAGAGGTCCAAGAACAGAACCTTGGGGGACCCCGACAGAGAAGGGAAGAGGAGTGGAGGAAGTAGAATTGTTAGTGACACTGAAGGTGCGTTGGGATAGGTAGGATGAGAGCCACTGAAGAGCACAGTTACGGAGACCCAGGGAGTAAAGTTTTTTTTTGAGGAGGGGGTGGTCAACCGTGTCAAAGGCAGCTGAAAGATCCAGAAGTAGGAGTACAGAATAGTGTCCGTTGGTTTTTGCAGTTAGTAGGTCATTTGTGAGTTTTAAAAGAGCAGTTTCTGTGGAGTGTTGAGGGCGAAATCCAGATTGAAGGGGGTCAAGAAGGTTGTTTTTAATGAGGTGGTCACTCAGTTGGTTGTAAACCAGGCGTTCAAGGAGTTTAGAGGAAAAGGGGAGCAAGGAGATAAGGCGTAGGTTGTTAAGATTGGTAGGGTCCAAGGACGGCTTTTTAAGTATGGGGGTGACCAGTGCATGTTTTAGAGCATTGGGGAAGGCGCCAGAGGTGAGGGAGAGATTGAAGATGTGGGTTAGAGAGTGTAGGATGGGGTCAGAGGGCGACCGTAGCATATGAGAGGGAATAGGGTCTAGGGGACAAGTGGTTAGGTGGGCGATAGAAAGGAGTTTAGCAACTTCGTCTGTAGTAGCAGATTTGAATAGGGGGAGTGTCAGTTGTACCTGTTGACATGGGGTCTTAGCTGGGGGAGACACCTGTAGAGCGGAGATTTCATCGCGGATTGTATCAATCTTGTTTTTGAAGTGATTAGCAATTTCCTGGGCAGTGAGTGAGTCAGTGGGTGGAGGCGGTGGAGGACAAAGTAGAGAGTTGAAGGTAGAGAAGAGTTTACGGGGACTAGATGAGAAGGTGTTAATAAGAGCTGTAAAATAGGTTTGCTTGGCAGTGTGGAGGAAAGAATAGTATCTTTGGAGGGCAGATTTGTATTGGTTGAAGTCTTTGAGAGACTTAGTCTTGTGCCACAGACGCTCAAGAGCGTGACTACGTTTTTTGAGAATTTTAGTGTCATCTGTTTGCCAGGGTTGTAGGGGTCGAGGCCTGATTCTGCGTGTAGTGAGGGGAGCGAGCTTGTCCAGGGTGGAGGACAGGGATTTATTGTAGATGGACGTGGCTTGGTTGGGGCAGGACAGGGGAGAGATTTTGTCATAGAGGTGGTCAGTAGCAGAATACAGGAGTGAGGAGTTGAAGTTGTGAAAATTTCTACGGGTGATGGTATAAGGTTTATAGCCACATGTGATCCAGATAGATGACTTCACTGCCACAAACTCTACATTCCACCTAGTGGTCAATAAGCACTAATTCTTTCTACCAAATGAACTTACATTTAAGGCCCCTCTCTCAACGGGCTGTCCAATCAGGTACGCCTGTCAGTTTTTCAGGAAGACCTGATCGGACCCTCTAGTCCCTTCTATGGAGTGGAGAATGTCAAAGGACACCCGCAGCCATCTGATCTTGTCTGCCAAAAACAGACGGATGGTGGTCCTATTCCCCATCAATCCAGAGAATCGTATCGGATGGCATCCGATGGAAATGAACAGGCGGTCCATTTCCATCTAATTGACTGTGTCCATGTCCGCTCCGCTACCGGACCTGTCATCCCCCTGCTCAGCAGGGATCAGCAGAAAGATCCCCCACTGAGCAAGCAGATTCCGCTTGGCAGATGCGCCCGTGTGAAAGGGGCCTAATTTAGATCTGGTAAAGGTATCTTAGTGTAAAAAGATGGCAGAGAAATTATGGGTTAAATTGGATGAATTGGACTATAAGAATAAAATTACGAAAGCACCAAGAAAAAAATTACATGAGTTCACAATTATCTTCCCCTCAAAAGACAGGTAAAGAGAGCAGAGGAGAGCCATCAATGGAGGAATGTCCAAGAAACCCCACACATTAGAGATCCAAATATGTTCTTAATTTGCGGAAATGTTCAATCCCAGGAGGAAACCAGTAATGGAGGGGGATAATTCTGCTATTACTCCTGGGAGACATAAAATTTTAACAGACAAAAAAGGACATATTGGGATGAATCCCATTACATACATTGTTTATGTCTATGGATGAGTACAATAAGGAAGATTTTTTGGGGGGGCAGAACATAGATTGGAAAAAAAGGGATGTAAAGATTTTGAAACAATTTGGTAAGAAATGAGGGTATAGAGCATAAAGTAAGGTGCAAGATAAGAAGAAGGGTATACTAGATGATCGTCTACTTTGCGTTTAGCAATTCTGAATAATAATGAAAATAGTGTATTAAAATTAGGTTTATAAAATATCCTCCTAGACATTCACTCTCTCGAAAAACGATATAAACAGTCATTGGCGGCACCCGTAACTATTCAAATTCAAGTTTATTCTATTCGAATTTCGGAAGATGGTTATATTATTTCTATTCTATTCTATTCTGCTGTTTTTTCTATACTATTCTGTTTTTTTTTAATTCTAATCTATTCTTTTCTATTCTATTCAAATTCAAACTGATTCTATTTGAATTTTGGGAAATGGTTATATTCTTTCTATTCTATTCTATTTTTTTTCAGTTCTATTCTTTTCTATTCTATTATAGTCTTTTCTATTCTTTTTTTTTCTATTCTATTCTTTTCTTATGCAATTGGATTCAAATTTTATTCTATTTAAAAATTCGAATTTCAGAAGAAATGGTTATATTCTTTCTATGTTATTCTATTCTATTCTATTTGTTTCTATTATATTCTAGTCTATTCTGTTCTTTTATTTTCTATTCTATATTGTTCTGTTTTACGCTATTATATTCTCTTTTTTTATTTTCTTGTATATTCTTTTCTAGTCTATTTTTTTTCTATTCTATTCCTTTATTTTCTATTCTGTTTTATTCTCTTTGGAAGTTGGAAAACTATCCGAATTCGAAAAGCATTCGAAAACTATACAAATTAAAATTGAGTCCGATTTTTAGTTTTTCGCTACTTCAGATTCCTTTAAATTCAGTACTGTTGTAATTTGTCCGAATTTCAATTTGGTACGAAACGAACCACACATGTCTATCTTTGACTTCTCCCATGTTGTTCAGGTAGATCTCCACATATTTAAGGTTGCCTACGCCTGCCATAGATGCAGTAATTGGGGATTTTGTTGCAATATTCTAATCATGTGTATGGCATAATGTTTAATATTAAAAAAATAAATAAATAAATAAAACAATCACATTCAGCACTTTTTGTAAAGTGAACTTGTGTTTGCCTATGCAGGGCAAATAAATGATATGTATCTTAAAAGCAGTGTATGCATAAGTATACTGTACCGTATATTTTGGCAGAGATGCATCAATTTGTAAACCTGTAACAGAAACAAAATAAAAGTTAAACTTGTTAACTCAACTCACAAAACTTTAACACAAGGATAAGGATCTTTGTTTCAGCCACATGACTGTAACTTTTTTCTTCTTTTTAATATGTACAGTGCCTTGAAAAAGTATTCATACCCCTTGAAATTGTCGACATTTTGTCATCTTACAACCAAAAACGTAAATGTATTTTATTGGGATTTTATATGATAGACCGACACAAAGTGGCACATAATTGTGAAGTGAAGGTAAATGATAAATCGTTTTCAAAAGTTTTTACAAATAAATATGTGAAAAATATGAGGTGCATTTGTATTTAGCCCCCCTGAGTCAATACTTTGTAGAACCACCTTTCGCTGCAATTACAGCTGAAAGTCTTTTGGGGGATGTCTCTACCAGCTTTGCACATCTAGACACAGAGAGCAGGGCGTGGCCCCGACCCTGCTCCCTCGCCGGGGAGTTTGATTGCTAGCAGCAGGTTGTAAACCTCCAAAGAAAAAAAAAAGCTCATTATGAAACACTTACCTTTGAACAAAGCCCTGCACCCGCACACTGCTGACACGGCTGCCATCTTTCCTAGAGTTCCTTCCGTGTTCGCGGGCTTCAGCACTGTGATTGGCCGGAGCTGCGATGATGCCAGTCACGGTACGGGCCCTGAAGAAACGGCACAGACGGCTGCTTCTTTAGAGCGCATGCACTAATTACATCATCGGTGCATGTATACAGTAAATATCTCCTAAACGGTGCAAGTTTAGGAGATATTTACAGTACCTATAGGTAAGCCTTATTATAGGCTTACCTATAGGTACAAACATTAGAGGACAGTTTACTTCCTCTTAAGGTAAAACACCTTAAAGTGGTTGTTAAGCCACTTAGTGTTCGTGCTACAATCCCCTCTGTTATAGTAAATGATTTGCCCCAGTATATGTGTTTTGTAAAAAATATGGCGCAAAATTCCTTATTTTATAGTGGCGCTCATGTAACCGGACGCTTCTCTCTCCTCTCTCGATCTGACAGCAAAGCGGGCGGTCTGAGAATCCCTCGCTGACATCAGCCTGGAGGAGGAGAGAGGAAGAGGAGCGAGGCGGCCGGTCACAAGAGCGCAGAGCGGCGCTATAAAATAAGGTATTTAGCTGCGTATTTTTTTACAAAACACACTGGGGCACAACATTTATTATAACAGAGGAGATTGGAGCACAAACACTATGATACGAGCAGGAGGGGAGGGCCAGGGAGCAATTGAAGCTGTGCAGGCAGGGAGGGAGTGGGAACAAAGGACAGAGGAGAGACAGCAAATGATGGAGGCAGGTAAACTGACCACAGTGTTAGGGCTCAGCAGCCATGATAAATTGTGGTCCATTTACAGGGGGAGGGCAGAACCAGGCAGGATCAGCCAGGTATTTCAGATGATACAAAGGGCCAAATTACACAGTACAAGCACTGTGCTGTATAACATGCTTTAAATGAATAGGGTCTATTTTTATTTTTTTATTTTTTTAGGGTTAAAAAATGTTTTAGGACTTTACAGCCACTTATATTTAGAATTCAACTGAGTTGTTTTTTTATTTCTTCCTTTTTATTATTAATCTCTGATACTTGTAGTCTGCCTGCAGTATCACTTAGCCCAGCTCTGCAGTGCTCCCTCTGCCCTCTAGCCAGGCTTAAAAGTCAGCTTTCTCCTCCTGTTGGGCAGGCTTGACAAAGGGGATGGAGCCCTCAAAACATGTTGCGGCCAACCCCCTCTCGCACCTCAAGTTGTACTGTGGGGACATTCATAGAGAGCAGCGGCAGGCGCCACCGATATCACCATCATCTTCTGGGGTCTTCAGCTTAATTCTTTAGTCCTGCGTATAGAGATCTCTTTGATACTTTTTTTCCATGTTTCCACATCATCTCTCTGCATGGTTAACCAAGTACAGTCTACCTCCCTGTAAGTAATATCCCTGTGCCTTGCTGCTCTGTTTTCTTTGCTGTGTCTATTACTGCCTGTCTGTGTTTGTCCATCACATGAGTCTCATTTAGTCTCTTTCTCACTATTAGTGAGTACAATGACGGTCTGCATTTGTCCATTGCTGTCCATGTCTGTCATAGAGTCTCAGCGGTCTCATAGATTCATTTAATCACCAAACTCTTTGGTGAAGCTAAAAAAAAGTATGCTTTATGATAAGCGGTGTATTACCACGTGTCACTATACGAAAGGCATTTAGTCACTGGCTGGCATTTAGTCCCAACATGTACCATGTTGTTCTTACCTGGTAATAGGATTGTGTTAAGAGGCTTGACTTGGACGCCATGAATGGGATACCTTAATGGTGAGTTGGAAGGTGCTATTATTAAGGGTATATTATCCGTCTGCTCCCTGATATAAGAAAAAATAACATTATAAGTATGAAGTTATAAGAGGGGATGTTCTGATTATTTTTTTGGAAAATACTGTAAAAGGCTGTGCTCCCTTTCCAAGTACTCAAATTCTATGTTTTAATCAATAAAGTGCTATCTGTGCTGAAGTGCTATATATTCAACTCATAGATTAAACCATAAATGAAGTTAAAATAAAGTACATCAATGACCATTCAGAAACTGTGACATGAAAGTGCTATCTGTGCAAAAGTGCTGTATGATCAGTAATCAATATTACAGTAAAATGCATAAAGTCCATTCAGAACTAAAGGTGCATATAAGTCCATCCAAAAGAGTTGTAAATGATCCCCAAGTTATCTGTACAACTACAGGAAATCCTTCAAACATGTGCTCCGTGCATCTGCTGCAATACACCTATGCACTCACCTAACAGTATGGACCCCCTAGGTACTGTATATACCAAGGAAAGTCCATCATAATTGTAAGTATTGCTGTATCTTCAATCTCTTGCAATGGGTCCATGTCCCAAATTGTAGCTCAGGAACAGAAAAAGACCGTATCATAGCATAGCACTGTTTTATTTTTTAAAAGTAAGAAAATATAAAATACACTATACTGCTAAAAGTATTGGGACGCCTGCTTTTACACGCACATGAACTTTAATGGCATCCCAGCCTTAGTCCTTAGGGTTCAATATTGAGTTGGCCTACCCTTTGCATCTATAACAGCTTCAACTCTTCTGGGAAGGCTGTCCACAAGGTTTAGGAGTGTGTCAATGGGAATGTTTGATCATTCTTCCAGAAGCGCATTTGTGAGGTCAGGCACTGATGTTGGACGGGAAGGCCTGGCTCGCAGTCTCCACTCTAATTCATCCCAAAGGTGTTCTATCAGGTTGAGGTCAGGACTCGGGGGGGACTCGCTGACCCCCCCTTTCCTGAACTGCCAGGCTTCATGCTCGGATAAGGGTCTGGTCTAGACCCAAAGGGGCCTGGTATGGATTGAGGGGGGACCCCCATGCCAGGTTTTTTTTTTATTCATTTTGCCTCTGAGCAAAAGTCGCATGTCACGAGTCGGATCAGTTTGGATGCTGATCCAACTTGGATACAAATTCAATAAATTTAAATAAATGAAATCGGACCCAAGTCAGACCAAAGTAGTGCAGGAACCTTTTCTATAATTGGACTGACACAAGTCTGACCCGTTAAAACAGCTCTCATAGGGAAACATTGATTTTTACATGTGATATGACTTGTGCTCTCAATTTGGAGCGATTGTCGCACCAGTGTGAAACAGGCCTAAGCCTAGGTTCACATTTGTGTGAAACACAGACATCGCATGTGACTCGCACGCACACTGTGCGTCAATCGCATACAATGTCTGTGCAATGCGAGTTCAGCCATACAGTTGCATGGCTGAACTTGCATTGAATTCGCACAAAAAAGGTGCAGGGACTTTTTTCCTCCTGCACTGAAATCGGATCGCATGGGTGTTCTCACCTATGCGATCCGACTCTTTTCTAAATCTGTGTTAGTGAGCACTTCTCCTTTGCCGAGATAATCCATCCACCTCACAGGTGTGCCTTAGGCTGGCCACAATAAAAGGCCACTCTAAAATGTGCAGTTTTATCACACAATGCCACAGATGTCACAAGTTTTGAGGGAGCGTGCAATTGGAAAGCTGACCTCAGGAATGTCCACCAGAGCTGTTGCCCTTGAATTGAATGCCCATTTCTCTACCATAAGAAAAGGCGTTTCAGAGAATTTGTCAGTACATCCAACCGGCCTCACAACCGCAGACCACGTGTAACCACACCAGCCCAGGACCTCCACATCCAGCAGCTTCACCTCTAAGATCGTCTGAGACCAGCCACCCGGACAGCTGCTGCAACAATCGGTTTGCATAACCAAAGAATTTCTGCAGAAACTGTCAGAAACAGTCTCAGGGAAGCTCATCTGCATGCTTGTCATCCTCATCAGGGTCTTGACCTAACTACAGTTCGTCGTCATAACCGACTTGAGTGGGCCAATTCTCACATTCAATGGCGTCTGGCACTTTGGAGAGGTGTTGATGAATCCTGGTTTCCATTGTATAGGTCAGATGGCAGACAACATGTATGACATAGTGCAGGTGAGCGGTTTGCTGATGTCAATGTTGTGGATCGAGTGGCCCATGGTGGTGGTGGGGTTATGGTATGGGCAGGCGTATGCTATGGACAACGAACACAGGTGCATTTTATCGATGGCATTTTGAATGCACAGAGATACCGTGACGAGATCCTGAGACCCATTGTTGTGCCATTCATCCACGACCATTACCTCATGTTGCAGCATGATAATGCACGACCCCATATTGCAAGGATCTGTACACCAGTGGTTCTCAACCCTGTCCTCAAGTACCCCAATATGCCATGTTTTGGGAATTTCTCTTAGATAAAATAGCTGTCCAAAATACCAAGCCATTGACTCTGATTTAGAGAAACTGTGCAAGATAAAGGAAAACCTGCAAACATGGCCTGTTGGGGGTACTTGAGGACAGGTTTGAGAACCACTGCTGTACACAATTCCTGGAAGCTGAAAACATCTCAGGTCTTGCATTGCCAGCATACTCACCGGACATGTCACCCATTGACCATGTTTGGGATGCTCTGGATCGGCGTATACGACAGCGTGTTCCAGTTCCTGCCAATATCCAGCAACTTCGCACAGCCATTGAAGAGGCATGGACCAACATTCCACAGGCCACAATCAACAACCTGATCAACTCTATGCGAAGGAGATGTGCTGCACTGCGTGAGGCAAATGGTGGTCACACCAGATACTGACTAGTTTTCGGACCCCCCGGTCCCCCCCAATACAGTAAAACTGCACATTTTAGAGTGGCCTTTTTTTGTGGCCAGCCTAAGACATACCTGTGCAATAATCATGCTGACTAATCAGCATCTTGATGTGCCGCACCTATTAGGTGGATGGATCATCTCGGGAAAAGAGAAGTGCTCACAACACAGATTCAGGCTGGGTTCACACTGCTGCGGTGCGGGAACGCAGCGAATTTACTGCGGGTTCCCGCACCGCACCAACTCGCACGGCAGTTCACACTGCCATATGCGAACTGCTGGGGAGTGTCATACAATGTTAATGACACCCCCAGTTCAGCCCGCATATCGCAATGCGAACTGACAATCCGGACACTTTCGGATCGCATAGGTGTGAACACCCATGCGATCCGATTTTGGTCCGAACAAAAAAAAGGGTCCTGTGCGAGTTTGGACCGAATGCGGTGCGATATCAGCCATACTATCTGTATGGCTGATATCGCACAGCACAGACATCGCATGTGATGTGAACAGCAGTGCGCTGCGAATCACATGCGATGTCTGCAACGGCCGCAGTGTGAACCCAGCCTTAGACAGATTTGTGAACAATAATTGAGAGAAATAGGCCTTTTGTGTACATAAAAAAATTTGTAGAGTTTTGAGTTCAGCTCATGATAAACAGGGGAAAACATAAAAGTGTTGAGTTTATAATTTTGCTCAGTGTACATGTTGGCAAAGGAATCATTTAATTTGTTTTACTCTATTATGGCAACTCGATCTTTAAACAGAAACTTCCGAAAGTAAAAAAAAATCCTCCTTACTCGTCAATTATTTAGAAATATAAGCTTTTTTTAAAGTAGTGTAAACCTTTTTAACCCTTTCGTGATCAGGGGTCATCAAAGCCTTGATCAAATTTAGCAGCGTCAGTTAACTTGATAATATCTCTATTACTGCATCTGCCTACCTAAATCAGTTTTTCATAGGTTTTTTTAAGGAAAGGTAAAGATTTTATTTGGCACACTGTTTTGACAAATTCTCTGCACTAATACTGTTGTAAGTTGACAAAAATAAGAAAATAAAATTATAATTTTTGTTTATTTTTTACACTTATTTATTTTTCACACCATAATGCCCCGTACACACGGTCGGATTTTCCGATGGACATTGTCCGATCGGAGCGTGTTGTCGGAAATTCCGACCGTGTGTGGGCTCCATCGGACATTTTCCATCGGATTTTCCGACACACAAAGTTGGAGAGCAGGAGATAAAATTTTCCGACAACAAAATCCGATCGCGCCAATTCCGACCGCGTGTGGCCTGTTCCGACGCACAAAGTGCCACGCATGCTCAGAAGAAATTCCGACACGGGACAGCTCGTTCTGGTAAACTTAGCGTTCGTAATGGATACAGCACTTTCGTCACGCTGCAATGTTCAAAATGGTTTAATACAGCGCACTCTCTTCTTCTTTATAATGTGACAAGAATTAAGTCGTTTTGATGCTCATATTCACACACACTTCTCACAAACTTCTTTCGTTACTATTTATCGGGATTCCCTCAATATATTTTGATTCCTCACATCTGACAACATTTTTTTTTTTTTTTTTATGACTTTAATGTAGAATCTTTTTTTGTGTTTCTCTTTTTTAATTTTTTTTTTTTGGTGATTTTGATTTGTATTCCCGAAAATTTTTGTGTGTTTTTTGTGACAAGTTCCTACAACACCATTGATATGTTGTTCTATTTAATCTGTAGGAGATTGTTTGGTGTTGTTGTCTCTTGTTAATTTCACATTGTACTTTAGAAATGTACCTGAATACTCACCAACAAACTGTCCTTTTTGGATGAAAACACACACAGGAGAGTAGAATTTACCGAAAAATATTTTATTAAGGGGTCACAACTATAAACAAAGAGGGAGGCAACGCTGGAGAAACTGCAGAAGTGGGCGAAGCCTTGGACCCCCAGGGTACACATCAATTATTTAAAAGCAAAATTGGTGGCCTGAGGAGTCCATATCTAAGGGAGGGCAGTCTGGTCCAGAAGTCCCAGAGATTCGGAAAGCAGCAGATGACATCTGTGTCCCCAGGCTGTGGTCATACGAGAGACTGCAGCTTCTGTCAGACCAGACTGAACCCAGGGTCATTACTCTTTGGTCTTCCTTCCACGCTTCCTTACAGGCTTTGGCTGTGGTGGTGGAGTTGTGGCAGCAGGAGGAGGAGGAGGATCGTCGATCTCAATGACATCCGTCTTGTGTGTCAGTTCCCCACTCTCCCCCTTACGTAGGACTTTATAAATCAGGTCCTCAGAGATCTTGCGTTGGCCCTCCTGCATGCCCTGCAATTTGGTGGCAGCCATGCATGCAAAGGCCTCTTCAGGACTGGGGAAGGCTCTGAGGGACGCCGAAGCCTCCTGGATCAGCCTGTATGCTGAATCCTGCACAGGACTGGGAGTGGCCTTCCTGGCTCGTTTATAAGGCAGGGGAGGGGAGGAACCTGAGACTGAGTCAGGCTGCGACTTGTCCCAGGCTTCTCTTGGCTGACACTTAGCCGCGCCTCCTCCTGGCTGCCACTAATCCCCGCCTCCTCCTGGCTGACACTAATAATCCCCGCCTCCTCCTGACTGCCACATTCCACAGCCTCCTCCTGGCTGAGGTCTTCCTGTGTATGAAAAAGGGACATAGTTTTAGTATTTTTTACATCAATCACACACAATTTTCACCTCCTGACTGCTGCAAATTGAATGTTAACAAATATAACAGACTATCCTTCTGAGCCCAGCATTTTGCATTCTTGTCCCAATTTTGGGTGCCCACTACTGTCTATTGATATGAAAAACACTTTCAAGCAGCAATTAATGATCAATAATAACATCTAGTAAACATCATTTCTTTATTGAGCAGAAATCTGTAGAAGAATGCTATACCTGACTCCAGCTGGGCTCCTCCACTTCTTCCTGGCTGGAAGGCCCAGGTTGGACATCGGAAGCCTCAGCTGGTATGGAAGGAAGCATGGAAGGAAGAGTAGAGAGGGATTCCCTGACTTCAGTGTGGTCTGACAGAAATCGCAGTCTCTCATAGTACCACAGCCTGGGGACATAAACGTCATCTGCTGCAGCTCCGGATCGCTGGGAATCTGTGACCTTCTTGCGCTCCCTAAGATAAGTGCTCCTCAGGCCACCAATTTTAGCTTTTAAATAGGGGATGGTTGCTGTGGGGACCACCGGCTTCACCAACTCCAGCAGTTTCTCCAGCGCTGCCTGCCTCTTCTGTTTGTGATTATAGTGGGGGTGTCTCACCTGCCACAGACAGTGCAGCTCCCTGTACTTGTCAATAAACAGGGGCAGGAAATTGTGGTCCATTTTCTCTGCAAGACACAACACAAGACAAACCCTAATGTCAGGCCAAACTCCCCTAATCTTGTTACAATATAGGCTTCCATTTCGAAGCAGTATAGGCCCAAGTTTAGATCCTACCTTCTTTAGCACGATCGGCGTCTCCGATGCCCCTTCCTCCGCTCACAGATCGTACGTAAGATGCGCGCGTTACGATTTATACACACTGCGCATGCGTATAACTCCGCCCACCCCTGACGTTCTTTCTATTCTATTCCCTGCCCCTTTTCGTTCGGCGCAGTGGAGGAAGAGCACATGGCGGATAGACAGCAGGATCGTGCTAATTACAGCAACGAGGAGGAGGAGGAGGAGGAAAGGCCGGAGCCTGAAACGTCCCGATCCAGAAGGAGATTAAAGGACTCAAATATGTCCTTTGGGGAGATGTTGGAGATGGTGGACATCCTGAAGAAGGCCGACTATGATGGAAAGTATGGGCCTTACCCCAACCCCAGTATCCGAAAGGCCAAGATCATGGCGAAAGTGGTCAGGAGTCTGCACCGGAAATTCGGGGTACGACGATCGAAATATCAGCTCAGTAAGCGGTGGTCGGACCTGAAATTACGAGAACATGAGCAGTACAGAAAGATCCGGAGAGTGCTGCAAAAAAGTAAGTAGTTGTGCTGTGTTCCTATTGTTCTTGTGTTTATTACGTTCGTGCTGCTCCATGTGCTTTTAGGAACTGTTGTACAGTTTAAAATGGCAACTTTCATGTTCATGGGCACATTATTCGTTCGGATCACACATTTTTTTTTCGGACTATAAAATACCATTGTTTAGGCCATATGCATTTGGCCACCATTTTGAGGCCCTATACTTGTCTTCAAAGAATTGGGTTGTGTAGATGGCTTTGTTACTAGAATGAAATGCAAACTAGATTCTGTGTAAGGAGAGGACACTCAGCAGCTGTTTTCACATCTGGACACTGGAGCACTAGTGTGGGACCCCAGAACACCCTTTTTATTAGGGGGGCCACACAGGTGCTCCAGTGTATACTATAGGGGGGGCTACATCTGTGAAGCTTGTACTAAACAGTTAAAGTATTGCAGCTTGACAAAGGACACTAAAAAAGCTACATCTTGGAACTCTGCTAAAATAGAAAATTGTACCCCACTTCCAAGCAATGTTTCATCTTTATAGCTCTGACATTAAATATCTGTGTGCTAATTATACCATTTTTGTTTTACATAGGGGAGAAAAGACTCGGAGGACACCCCTCATCCGAGGAGACCAGAGCCCCCCCCCCTCTGGAAGAAGGGTAAATCCCCCCAACACAAGCTGAGCAGGAGGAAGAAGACGTGGTGGAATTAGTCACCACAACAGGTGAGTGTCTGCGACCACAGGCTCAGATAAGAGATGGATGGCGGCATTTTTTAGACCTAATTTATTTTGGGGTTCCTCTCTTTTTAGGTGATCGTGAGGGTGTGGATGAAGATCCTTTCACATCAGAAAGTGCCCAGATCCTGATCGGGGAGATCATGGGGTGTAATTTACAATTGGAAAACATCAAGCAAAACATCAATGATGTTATTCCAAAATATAAAAACATCATTGATGTTTTGGGGCGAGTTTAAAGCCCCTCCAAATCACTTTCTTCTTTTGTCTGCTACAATGTGCTAAATGTTTTTGTGATTTTTCCCAAAGCCAAATTTGAAGGATGCACACAGTGTGTCAACATGTGCTATCTGCCATCACGGGAGATTAATGGACGCGTTTTGGGGGTGCAACCCCTTCCTCAATAATAAAGTAGCGGTGAGGAAGGGCTTTCTCCCCCAAAACACGTCCCTTGATCCCCCCTGATGGCAGATAGCACATGTTGACATTGTGAAATTTGTGTGCATCGTCCAAATTTGGCTTTTCCTGGGGTGATTTCACCCCATCTGAATGCAATATCAAACACAGTTCCTAAATACTCATGTCTGATATTGCCTTCCAGTTCTACCAAATGTGAACTTTGTAAGATCAAGATTTGTGTCTTTCTTGTTGGTTTTACACAGGCCTGTTTTCTATAAAATGGACATTTTAATTTTGGATAATGACACCACAAAAATTGTTATACAACAAACATGTCGGTTTGTCAGAAAAACCTTTGGTAAATGCACATGTGATTGTGCAGGTATTAAAAAGATTGTTCATCAAGAATGTGTGGATTATTGTCTCAACACTACAACACTTTTGGGGTGATGTAATTGTTGTTTTATGAGAAAATGGGGGTAATTTCTTAAGGGCAAATCCACTTTGCACTACAAGTGCAGTTTCAGTGCAGTTGCAAGTGCACTTGTAGTGAAAAGTGTCTTTGCATTTAGTAAATAACAGCCAACAGTGCTTTGTATAAGGTTACACAATCACCCCATTTTCTGCACTCCACACATTTCTGTCAGGGTCAGCTCAAACAAACACAAGCAGTAAATGTCCACAAAGAAGAGCCTGGGGGGAGATGCCTGTCGAGAACTTGAGGTCCTGCAGGCTTCTCCCTGTGGCCAAATACCGCAAGGTAGCGACCAACCTCTGCTCCGGAGTGATGGCTTGCCTCATGCAGGTATCCTGCCTGCTGATATAGGGGGTCAGCGAAGCCAACAAACAGTGAAACACAGGGTCCGTCATCCGGAGAAAGTTCCTGAAATCATCAGGATTATTCTCATGGATCTCACGGAGCAAAGGCATATGACAGAACTGGTCACGCTGAAGCAACCAATTCTTGGTCCATGAACTCCTCCCCACCCTGTTCATGGACTGGACTTGTGTCAAGGTCAGGACCCCAACACCAAGCCCCCGCACAGCACAAACTCTACGAGGAGTACGCATACGAAACATGGCTAGAAAACGGTCGGCTGCTCAGAACGAAGTAACAGAACGCACTGAAGAACAGCAAGGCCTGTGAAGAGCGACCTGAAAAACAGCAACGAGCGGGCAAGATCGCACAGAAAACTCCGATACGAACTGACTGCACGCACTGAAGAGCAGATACAAACCCACAAGCACAAACTGAACGGCAGAAAACGATCTGAAAGCCACGAGTCTGAAAAAGCGCCAATCGTCTCTCACCAAACTTTTACTAACACGAGATTAGCAAAAGGAGCCCAAAGGGTGCCGCGCTTGGTTCTGAACCGGCCTTTTCTAGTCTCGTCGTACGTGGTGTACGTGACCGCGTGGTTGTCGATCGGAAATTCCGACAACTTTGTGCGACCGTGTGTAGGCAAAACAAGTTTGAGCCAACATCCGTCGGAAAAAATCCTAGGATTTTGTTGTCGGAATGTCCGAACAAAGTCCGACCGTGTGTACGGGGCATAATGCTTAGTGACAGCTAAAGCCTGCCGAGTGCAGCTGCCACTGTACCTCTGGGCACTGTGCACAGGGAAACAGAGGCTGCCATTGCAGATGAAAATGCCAGTTATCTGGCTGTTCTAATAATTCTCTGGCTTCCATATTTGTTTTTTTTGTTAACCCAGAGTAAGGACTGCTTTCTTTATCCTGACCTTCCTGATAAAATAGCATCATCCATATTTCTTTTAGGAACACAACACACACACATCCTACCTCAATGTCTTACCTTTTCTTGTAATGTTCATATTCCTTCTTACGTCTTTCCACAGCAGTCCTCAAATCATCTGCAGGCACAAATGTCTGTAGCTGGATTACCCCAAACCCTTTTCTCCGCTGGCAGGAGCATGCACTCTTATTGTAGACTGGATAACTAAAAATGTAAGAGATATTTGACTTAAAATTGTGAAATGTATACCAAACATTGTGACTTTTAATGATAAAGTCATTTTTTATAATATGACTTACAAGTCAAATGAAAAGCATTATTTTATAATAAAAACAATGAGAGTAGGTAGGTATTTTATTACAGGCATACTATGGGGTCTATTTATAAAAAAAAATTCACATAGCTATTCATCCGATGAAACTTCATGTACCTACAGTTATTCTATGTGAATTAACCATCATTCCCATGTTAAAGTGTTACTAAAGTCTTTTTTTTTAAATTATAATAAAAAACATGTTATACTTACCTGCTCTGTGCAGTGGTATTGCACAGAGTAGCCCCGATTCTCCTCTTCTGGGGTCTCCGGCAACGATCTTGGCTCCTCCTCTTCTTTTTTGGACAACCACAGCCAGACCTGTGTGTCTATGGAGCCACGCTCCATAGACTTACACAGCAGGATTTAGCCCCCCCCCACTTCCTCTTCACTGCATTTGATTGACAGCAGCAAGAGCCAATGGCTCCTGCTCAAGTGCTTTGTGAAGAGGAAGTAAGGGGAGAATAGATGCAGCCGTGCACAGCGCTGATCTCTTCTCTCTCTTCCCCTTCACACAGAGGAAGGGGGGCACAAGAAAATTGAAAACGTTTTTTTACCTTAATGCAAACAATGAATTTAGGTAAAAAAATTTTTTAGCTTTAGTAACACTTTAGTTTCAGAAAGTTAACACACAAGGTATAGCCACTTAAAGCAGAGCTCCACTCAAAAGGGGAAGCTCCGCTTGTCTGCCTCCTCCCCCCTCCAGTGCCACGTTTGGCACCTTTCGGGGGGAGGGGGGGAGCAGGTACCTGGTTTTGACAGCTACCCGCTCCCACTTCAGGGTGATTTCGCCGGGCCATAAACAAAGCACAGCTCGCTTCACACATGCGCAGTGGGGAACCAGCTGTGAAGCCGCAAGGCTTCACTGCCAGTTTCCTTTACAAGCAATGGCAGGGGCAGCACTCGAGAGCCGATGGAAAAATCGCCTGGGGTGCCGACATCGCTAAATTCCTGGACAGGTAAGTGTCCTGATATTAAAAGTCAGCAGCTACAGTATTTGAAGCTGCTGACTTTTAATTTGTTCTGAAGGAGCCTGGACCTTTAAGGACCCAGCCTTTTTCTGACATTTGTTGTTTACAAGTAAAAATTTGTATTTTTTACTAGAATTTTTTTTTAAGCACGTGATTAGATCTGGAGGCTCTAATAGGCTTCAAAAAAAGGGTGGTCTTGGGGCACGGAGCACTGTGCTATGAGTCCACCCAGTTGTGTGACATATATTTGCTATTCTCACACTAATCCTCCTCCCGGCCAATCAGGAAGCGGGTTGTGGGACCCGTTTCCTGATTGGCCAAAACGCCAGGCGATCTTAAAGGATGCCTACAAGGAGGGAGGAGGAGGAGAGAGGAGAGCGGAGGGCACGGCTGGAGAAGGCCCATAGAACCACAACCCTGAATTGGCTCACCCGCATCGGCGCTCCCCGGCTCAAACAGAGAAGGGAGGGGAGATCGGAGTGGGGAGGTAAGGAGGCCCTCCGTCTCACAGGGGGGGTGCATTCCCCGCATTCATTTCCCCGGGGAGGGGGTGGACCGACTCTTCTCCCGCCTGGGGGAGGCTGTTCGCGCCCCCTCCAAATTATCAAGCACCAGTAGCCAATGGTGGGTGTTACTTATGTATGCATTCACTACTGCGAGGGAATAGGGAGTATTAAAAAAAAATTATTTTATTACCTTTTTTTGATTTTTACACTATCCCTTTAAAAAAAAATTTTTAGATCACTTTAATTGCCATCACAAGGAATATAAACATCCTTTGTGATAACAAAGCATGAGAGGTGCTTTTTATGGAGAGATCTGGGTTGTAAAAGACCCCAAATCTCTCCTTTCCCCTTAAAAGCAAAAGATTTAAAAAAAATATCTTTTGCTTTAAGAAAAAAGCAAACATGTTTACATGGCCCGAGAACCGGAGGTGACATCATGACGTCGCTCCGGTCCTCCAAGGGCATAGAGATGAGCGGTGGCCATCTTGCCATCGCTTATCTCTATGTGAAGACTGCCAGCGCTGGATGGTTCCCGGGCTCACCCATCAGTAACGTAATCCCAGGAGGCGGTGGAGGGGGGAGTGTTGGGTTCACCTCCCCTGCCGATTCTAAAAGTGATCCACTGGCGAATCTGCCGCAGGGACCACTTTTATCTGAAAGCCAGTCACCTAAGGGAAAAAATTATATTAGGGTTATGGCATCTAGCTGCAGCCATAACCCCAGTATTTAACGTCAAAGTAATGATGTAAATTGGATAAAGTTGTGGCTTTTGTGTGGACAGGGCAAAATCAAATGTGATTTCTCATCTCATTAAATGTTTTGGGGATATTTCCTCTTAGGATCAAATCAAATATTCTTAGGGTATTTTCTCTTTTTAACCAAATGTTCTTAGGGTATTTTCTCTTAGGAATGAAAGTTCTTATGCCCCGTACACACGGTCGGACATTGATCGAACATTCCGACAACAAAATCCTAGGATTTTTTCCGACGGATGTTGGCTCAGACTTGTCTTGCATACATACGGTCACACAAAGTTGTCGGAAAATCCGATCATTCTGAACGCGGTGACGTAAAACACGTACGTCGGGACTATAAACAGGGCAGTGGCCAATAGCTTTCATCTCTTTATTTATTCTGAGCATGCGTGGCACTTTGTGCGTCGGATTTGTATGCACACGATCGGAAATTCCGACAACGGATTTTGTTGTCGGAAAATTTTATATCCTGCTCTCAAACTTTGTGTGTTGGAAAATCGGATGGAAAATGTGTGATGGAGCCCACACACGGTCGGAATTTCCGACAACGAGGTCCTATCACACATTTTCCATCGGAAAATCCGACCGTGTGCACGGGGCATTCATACCCCTTGAAATTTTCCACATTTTGTCATGTTACAACCAAAAACGTAATTGTATTTTATTGGGATTTTATGTGATAGACCAACACAAAGTAGCACATGATTATGAAGTGGAAAGAAAATAATAAATGGTTTTCAATTTTTTTTACAAATAAACATCTGAAAAGTGTGGCGTACATTTGTATTCAGCCCCCCTGAGTCAATACTTTGTAGAACCACCTTTCACTGCAATTACAGCTGCAAGTCTTTTTGGGTATGTCTCTACCAGCTTTGTACATCTAGAGACTGAAATTTTTGCAAATTCTTTGCAAAATTGCTTAGGCTCTGTCAGATTGGATGGAGAGCGTCTGTGAACAGCAATTTTTAAGTTTTGCCACAGATTCTTAATTGGATTCAGATCTGGACTTTGACTGGGTCATTCTAACACATGAATATGCTTTAATCTAAATCATTCCATTGTAACTCTGGCTGTATGTTTACAGTGGTATGGGCAGTGTATGCGCACAGTCCCGCTAGTGCGCGCGCACCTCTGCAGGGACGTCTGGACCGGAAGTGATGCCAGAGGTCGCTCGCGACCTTTCACTTCCGGTAGGACCGTGCAAACTTAAGATGGCGGTGCCGGCGTGCTGTCTGACAGATGCACCCCGCACTCCTCAATTGGGACCAGAGCTCTCGGACTGCCACTGCACCCAGCAGGATTCTGCAGCCTGTGCATACACCATTACAAGGTAAGATTTGCTATACCTACTAGGGGACCATTTGGTCGCCTGCTGTTTGAAGTTTGAAGCTGGTTGCCCACATTAGATGAGTATTTATTGTTATGATGCGGTGGGATATCATTTTAGCCCACCGTACAGTGATACACAATACATACTGTCTTACTACATAGATTAATTAACGGTTCTTTTTGGCACTGATCATAACTCTAAACAACCTTTACTATAAGACGTCCCCTCCCTATAATGAGGTTTTGATATCTGGCCCACAATATCAAATAACTACCATATGGTTACTATTTATTCTTTATTATTTTTGATTATTATTTTCTTATTATTATATTTATTACTTTCGTCATCATAGGTACCTGACGTTGACCTTCATCCAGGCCAACTTCGGCTATACTATTTTGCCCCAGCAGGAGGAGTCTTTTGATAGAATTTCTCCTTACCCTACTGCTAATTATTACTATTATAATTGGCATTATCATATATATATATTTTTGTGACCAATCCCATTATCATTACTATCATTCTCATTACCATAAATTTCTTTAATATTGCCAGACTATCACCTATTGCTTACACGGTCCAGTTCCCCCATCGGCACCGCCCATTAGGATCTGGCATCCATGGGCCAACTCGCTCCAGGTGATTAATAGAGAGACATGTGGCTGTAATAATGGGTATTCAGTGGCCCTCTTGTCTGTAACAGACTAGGTGAGCTTAATTATGTTATCTTGTACCTATTTATTTCTTACCTACACAATGAATTATTGTCTTTCATGCATCTGATATCTATAACCACATTAATGATTTATATTTTGTATATAATTTAGATGAAATCTGTAATGCCCTGATGAAGCAAAATATGCGAAACATGTTGGCTGATCACAACTGATTTCATAGCACAAACTTTTGTACGGTCATATTATGGCGTTTGATTGGAACTTTTGTACTGTATAATTTATATGTTTTCAATAAAATTTATATTTTTATATTAACTAATGTGGTACTAGCTCACTTTAAACAGATACATCATCTCCACCCAAAAATCCCATTATCTATTAGAGCGAGCTCTGTCTCCCTCTTTATATTTTCCTGGGTGTTTACAGTAGTTTTCTTGCTGGAAAGTGAACCTCTGCCCCAGTCTCAAGTCTTTTGCAGACTCTAACAGGTTTTCTTCTAAGATTGCCCTGTATTTGGCTCCATCCATCTTCCCATCAACTCTGACCAGCTTCCCTGCCCCTGCTGAAGAAAAGCATCCCCAAAACATGATGTTACACCACCATGTTTCATGTACAGGGTGATGTGCAGTGTTAGTTTTCCATCACACATAGAGTTTTGCTTTTAGGCCAAAAAGTTACATTTTGGTCTCATCTAACCAGAGCACCTTCTTCCACATGTTTTCTGTGTCCCCCACATGGCTTCTCGCAAACTGGACTTCTTATGGCTTTCTTTCAACAAGGCTTTCTTCTTGCCACTCTTCCATAAAGGCCAGATTTGTGGAGTGCACAACTAATAGTTGTCCTGTGGACAGATTCTCCCACCTGAGCTGTGGATCTCTGCAGCTCCTCCAAAGTTACCATGGGCCTCTTGTCTTCTTCTCTGATGAATGCTCTCCTTGCCCGGCCTGTCAGTTTAGGTGGACGGCCATGTCTTGGTAGGTTTTCAGTTGTGCCATATTCTTTGCATTTTTAGATGATGGATTGAACAGCACTCCATGAGATGTTCAAAGCTTGGAATATTTTTCTGCAACCCAACCCTGCTTTAACCACTTCAGCCCCAGAATTTGCCTCCTTAATGACTAGGCCCTTTTTTGCGATACGGCACTGTCGATTTAACTGACAATTGCACGGTAATGCGACGCTGTACCCAAACAAAATGTATGCCTTTTTTTCCCCACAAATAGAGCTTTCTTTGGTGGTATTTGGTCACTTCTGCGGTTTTTATTTTTTTGCGCTATAAACAAAAAAAGAACAACGATTTTGAAAAAACTATATTTTTTACTTTTTGCTGTAATAAATATCCATAAAAATCTTTAAAAAAAACCTAATTTCTTCATCAGTTTAGGCCCATATGTATTCTTCTACGTATTTTTTGTAAAAAAAAAAATAAATCTCAATAAGCATATATTGATTGGTTTGCACAAAAGTTATAACGTCTACAAAATAGGGAATACTTTTATGGCATTTCTTTTTTGTACTAGTAATGGCGGTAATCAGTGATTTTTAGCGGGACTGCAACATTGCGGTGGACAGATCGGACCAGTGACATCTATTCAGCGATCAGAGCTAAAAATAGCCACTGATTACAGTATAAATGTCACTGGCAGGGAAGGGGTTAACATTAGGGGGAGATCAAGGGGTTAACTGTGTTCCCTGGGTGTGTTCTTAATGTAGGGGGATGGGCTACCTAGGACATGACAGATCGCTGTTCTCGATGACTGGAAACAGAAGATCTCTGATATGTCACTAGGCAGAAAGGGGAATTGCCTTGTTTACAGTTCCCCGTTCTGCCTACACTGCGATCGCTGAGGCAAAGTTTTTCTGGCTTTTTTTTGTTTTGTTTTCTGTGACTGTCGACGCTGTGATTGAGGATGGATGGACATCGTGGGACACTTTTTATTTTTTATCTTTTAATAAAGGAATTGTCCAAAATGGTCTCCTGTCATTTTGACTTTTTTGACACTTTTTTGGTGAATGAGTAGGGGTACAATGTACCCGAAACCCTTTCACACAAGGGGACCCCCAGATTCCGATAAGCCCCCGCCCACAGACCCCCACAACCACCGGGCAAGGGTTGTGGTGTTGGAGAAACCCCTGGTGTTGGTGGAGAAACTGGTGTTGTGGAGAAACCCCTCTGTGTCCGAGAATATAACCTTAATATGGGAGGGGTGGACCTCAACGACCAGTTGTTGGCGCTGTACCTAGTTGCCCGTAAGACCAGATGCTGGTACGAAAAAGTGTCTGTATACTTATTTTAATAGGCTCTGCTGAATGCTTATGTGCTATACAAAGCTTCAGGATGAACTGGATCCTTCCTTAAATTCCAGGAAGAGATCATCACAGCCCTTCTGTTTCCAGATGGTGCTGTGGCCCAACTTCCCAATCCAAATGCAGTAAGCTGGTGGCATGAGAGGCATTTTCCATATGTCCTCCCTGGTACCCCTACCCAACGAGCCCCCAAAGAAAATGTCGTGTCTGTAGAAAGCGCGGATATAGGCATGACCAGAGGCGTCATCAGGGGGTGGCTATTGGGGCTACAGCCCCGAGCCTGGGGCTAATAGCCCCAAGTCTCTGGTCCCGGTCCTAGAATGCAGGGGACAGGGGCGGACTGAGCGGTGGTAGCGCTGTCTCCAGCTCCAACTCTGCCCCCCCGACTCTACTCTTAGTCACTGGTTGCTATAGCCGCCTAGCGGCTAGCAACCAGTGACGTCACTGCCCGGCATTCAAAGCGGAGGAGGATTGCACTTCCTCCTCCTCCGCGCTAGTGCTCATGGGGCCTGCCATTTCTGGACTGGAGCGGCCCTCCAGTGGCACCGTGGACCTATCAGTCCTATCCCAGCGCGCTGTGACTGGAAGAGGAAGAAGGCGGCAATTACAATTTGGCCGCCGTGCGACATCGATCGGCGCTCCTCTCCTCTGGCTGCCTCACACACCAGCATCACAGCTGAGCTGCTGCTGCAGGACCTGGACACAGGTAGGTCAGTCAGTGTGTGTATGGCAGGTACCAGGTCAGTGTGTGTGGGTCAGTGTATGTAGGTCAGTGTGTGTGGGTCAGTGTATGTAGGTCAGTGTGTGTGGGTCAGGTGGGTCAGGTAGGTCAGTATAGGTCAGGTAGGTCAGTGTGGGTCAGGTAGGTCAGTGTGGGTGGGTCAGTGTATGTGGGTCAGTGTATGTAGGTCAGTGTGTGTGGGTCAGGTAGGTCAGTGTAGGTCAGTGTATGTCAGGTAGGTCAGTGTATGTCAGGTAGGTCAGTGTAGGTGGGTCAGTGTATGTAGGTCAGCTAGGTCAGTGTGGGTCAGGTAGGTCAGTGTAGGTCAGTGTGGGTCAGGTAGGTCAGTGTATGTAGGTCAGTGTGGGTCAGTGTATGTAGGTCAGTGTATGTAGGTCAGTGTGGGTCAGTGTATGTAGGTCAGTGTATGTCAGGTAGGTCAGTGTATGTAGGTCAGTGTATGTCAGGTAGGTCAGTGTATGTAGGTCAGTGTACGTCAGGTAGGTCAGTGTATGTAGGTCAGTGTACGTCAGGTAGGTCAGTGTGTGTAGCTCAGTGTGGGTCAGGTATTTCAGTGTGTGTGGGTCAGGTAGGTCAGTGTGGGTCAGGTAGGGCAGTGTGAGTGGGTCAGTGTATGTAGGTCAGTGTGGGTCAGGTAGGTCAGTGTATGTAGGTCAGTGTATGCAGGTCAGTGTACGTCAGGTAGGTCAGTGTATGTAGGTCAGTGTACGTCAGGTAGGTCAGTGTGTGTAGGTCAGTGTGGGTCAGGTATTTCAGTGTGTGTGGGTTAGGTAGGTCAGTGTGGGTCAGGTAGGTCAGTGTGTGTGGGTCAGTGTATGTAGGTCAGGTAGGTCAGTGTGTGGGGGTCAGGTAGGTCAGTGTATGTCAGGTAGGTCAGTGTATGTAGGTCAGTGTGGGTCAGGTAGGTCAGTGTGGGTGGGTCAGTGTATGTAGGTCAGTGTATGTAGCTCAGTGTATGTCACGTAGGTCATTGTATGTAGGTCAGTGTGGGTCAGGTAGGTCAGTGTGGGTCAGGTAGGTCAGTGTGGGTCAGGTAGGTCAGTGTATGTCAGGTAGGTCAGTGTGGGTCAGGTAGGTCAGTGTATGTAGGTCAGTGTGGGTCAGGTAGGTCAGTGTATGTAGGTCAGTGTGGGTCAGGTAGGTCAGTGTATGTAGGTCAGTGTGGGTCAGGTAGGTCAGTGTATGTAGGTCAGTGTGGGTCAGGTAGGTCAGTGTTTGTAGGTCAGTGTATGTCAGTTAGGTCAGTGTTTGTAGGTCAGTGTATGTCAGTTAGGTCAGTGTATGTAGGTCAGTGTATGTCAGGTAGGTCAGTGTATGTAGGTCAGTGTGGGTCAGGTAGGTCAGTGTATGTAGGTCAGTGTGGGTCAGGTAGGTCAGTATATGTCAGATAGGTTAGTGTATGTAGGTCAGTGTATGTCAGGTAGGTCAGTGAGGGTGGGTCAGTGTATGTAGGTCAGGTAGGTCAGTGTGGGTCAGGTAGGTCAGTGTGGGTCAGGTAGGTCAGTGTGGGTCAGGTAGGTCAGTGTATGTAGGTCAGTGTAGGTCAGTGTATGTCAGGTAGGTCAGTGTATGTAGGTCAGTGTAGGTCAGGTAGGTCAGTGTATGTAGGTCAGTGTACGTCAGGTAGGCCAGTGTGGGTCAGGTGGGTCAGGTAGGTCAGTGTAGGTCAAGTAGGTCAGTGTGGTTCAGGTAGGTCAGTGTGGGTGGGTCAGTGTATGTAGGTCAGTGTGGGTCAGTGTGTGTGGGTCAATGTATGTAGGTCATTGTGTGTGGGTCAGGTAGGTCAGTGTAGGTCAGGTGGGTCAGGTAGGTCAGTGTAGGTCAGTGTATGTCAGGTAGGTCAGTGTATGTCAGGTAGGTCAGTGTAGGTGGGTCAGTGCATGTAGGTCAGTGTGGGTCAGGTAGGTCAGTGTGGGTCAGGTGGGTCAGTGTAGGTCAGTGTGGGTCAGGTGGGTCAGTGTATGTAGGTCAGTGTATGTCGTGTAGGTCAGTGTATGTCAGGTAGGTCAGTGTATGTAGGTCAGTGTACGTCAGGTAGGTCAGTGTATGTAGGTCAGTGTACGTCAGGTAGGTCAGTGTATGTAGGTCAGTGTACGTCAGGTAGGTCAGTGTGTGTAGGTCAGTGTGGGTCAGGTATTTCAGTGTGTGTGGGTCAGGTAGGTCAGTGTGGGTCAGGTAGGGCAGTGTGGGTGGGTCAGTGTATGTATGTCAGTGTGGGTCAGGTAGGTCAGTGTATGTAGGTCAGTGTATGCAGGTCAGTGTACGTCAGGTAGGTCAGTGTATGTAGGTCAGTGTACGTCAGGTAGGTCAGTGTGTGTAGGTCAGTGTGGGTCAGGTATTTCAGTGTGTGTGGGTCAGGTAGGTCAGTGTGGGTCAGGTAGGTCAGTGTGTGTGGGTCAGTGTATGTAGGTCAGGTAGGTCAGTGTGTGTGGGTCAGGTAGGTCAGTGTATGTCAGGTAGGTCAGTGTATGTAGGTCAGTGTGGGTCAGGTAGGTCAGTGTGGGTGGGTCAGTGTATGTAGGTCAGTGTATGTAGCTCAGTGTATGTCACGTAGGTCATTGTATGTAGGTCAGTGTGGGTCAGGTAGGTCAGTGTGGGTCAGGTAGGTCAGTGTATGTCAGGTAGGTCAGTGTGGGTCAGGTAGGTCAGTGTATGTAGGTCAGTGTGGGTCAGGTAGGTCAGTGTATGTAGGTCAGTGTGGGTCAGGTAGGTCAGTGTATGTAGGTCAGTGTGGGTCAGGTAGGTCAGTGTATGTAGGTCAGTGTGGGTCAGGTAGGTCAGTGTTTGTAGGTCAGTGTATGTCAGTTAGGTCAGTGTTTGTAGGTCAGTGTATGTCAGTTAGGTCAGTGTATGTAGGTCAGTGTATGTCAGGTAGGTCAGTGTATGTAGGTCAGTGTGGGTCAGGTAGGTCAGTGTATGTAGGTCAGTGTGGGTCAGGTAGGTCAGTATATGTCAGATAGGTCAGTGTATGTAGGTCAGTGTATGTCAGGTAGGTCAGTGTGGGTGGGTCAGTGTATGTAGGTCAGGTAGGTCAGTGTGGGTCAGGTAGGTCAGTGTGGGTCAGTGTATGTAGGTCAGTGTATGTCAGGTAGGTCAGTGTATGTAGGTCAGTGTACGTCAGGTAGGTCAGTGTATGTAGGTCAGTGTACGTCAGGTAGGCCAGTGTATGTAGGTCAGTGTACGTCAGGTAGGTCAGTGTGTGTAGGTCAGTGTGGGTCAGGTATTTCAGTGTGTGTGGGTCAGGTAGGTCAGTGTGGGTCAGGTAGGTCAGTGTGTGTGGGTCAGTGTATGTAGGTCAGGTAGGTCAGTGTGTGTGGGTCAGGTAGGTCAGTGTATGTCAGGTAGGTCAGTGTATGTAGGTCAGTGTGGGTCAGGTAGGTCAGTGTGGGTGGGTCAGTGTATGTAGGTCAGTGTATGTAGTTCAGTGTATGTCAGGTAGGTCATTGTATGTAGGTGAGTGTGGGTCAGTGTGGGTCAGGTAGATCAGTGTGGGTCAGGTAGGTCAGTGTATGTCAGGTAGGTCAGTGTGGGTCAGGTAGGTCAGTGTGGGTCAGGTAGGTCAGTGTATGTAGGTCAGTGTATGTCAGGTAGGTAAGTGTATGTAGGTCAGTGTATGTAGGTCAGTGTGGGTCAGGTAGGTCAGTGTATGAAGGTCAGTGTGGGTCAGGTAAGTCAGTGTATGTAGGTCAGTGTATGTCAGGTAGGTCAGTGTATGTAGGTCAGTGTGTATCAGGTAGGTCAATGTATGTCAGGTAGGTCAATGTATGTCAGGTAGGTCAATGTATGTCAGGTAGGTCAGTGTATGTCAGGTAGGTCAGTGTGGGTCAGGTAGGTCAGTGTATGTAGGTCAGTGTATGTCAGGTAGGTAGGTCAGTGTGTGTATGTCAGGTAGGTCAGTGTATGTCAGGTAGGTCAGTGTATGTAAGTCAGTGTGGGTCAGGTAGGTCAGTGTATGTAGAGTGGTATTTAATCAAGTGGTAATCTTCCAATTACTTGCCCACCATTAGATGTGGCGTCTTTGATACTCTTACACTGTTGAAGTGAAATTCTTTTCTGCTATGTATTTGTTTTAATTGTAATAAATAAAAATTATTTTTATGGATAAGCTGTATATGTTTTTCTACTCTATCCATTGTGATATGTAAGCACCTTAAAAGTCCCAGGGTTCCTCAACCCCTTTCCCCCTTTTTCCCTTTATCTGTTAAAATATATGGAATGTGGTGCTAGATGTTGCCTATGTTTGCCCTTACCACTCTATTTGAAATTGTATTAGGGCTACGTCCTAGCCAGTACTTCTGGGTATTTATTATGACCACCCAACCTGCAGCTCATATCTTGAGCCATAAGCTTACCCAGAGACCTGCCACGATCAATAAGATGAGGGCAAGGTAGGTATGCTATCATAAAAAAGAAAAGAATGCATGGGCAGTATGGATTGTAAAACTCTCCCCGCCCTGAAATACCAGCACCACTCCCCAAAGGAAAAGTGGCAACTTATTCTTCCAACAGTGACAGGTCCTGTTTGGCTCTAAAAACTGCCATACATTTAAAGTACTGCCAGAAGGGGCAGACTAAAGGAAATCACAATAAGGACCATCCTGGGCAGAATGGGGAGTGTGGTTAACTGACGTGCCTGCCAATATACTATGCCACATTGCATATCAGGCGGCAGTAAACACAAAGGCAGATGAGTTCACTCAAGTGCAAACTGACTGGGTGGAGCTCTAGTCGCTAACGCTCGGGTACTAAGCTAATCAAACAGGTGAGTTTGTTTAAATCATCAGATTGACCAGATGTGTCTTCATAACAGAGGATGCAAGATCCCCTCTGTAAAGCCCAACTTTTACTGCAGAGGCAGTTAGCCAAGCCAAGTAATCTTCATCAGACTACCCAGAAGTGCCAGTGGATGATGCAATAGCCTTCAAAGAGGCATAGGAACAGCAATATGGATTTGGAAAGGAAGGTTTCATATGGAAAGGAAGGTTTCATACTACCATTAGGAAATATGGTGTGGCCTGCGTTGGGGTTCACTTCAGTAGCCAAGGCTCTTAGCAGACGAGTTGAAGGCAAACTTGGCCAGTAATTCACCTCTGTGGTGCTTGATCCATGAGTGACATTGGAGTGAGCAGCGAGGCAGTATAACCACTATGGAGGCAGCAGGCTGTTCCTCCTGCTATTCTGTGAGGGTAGCCAAGCACTATGGCTTAACCCACTTCCTACGCATACCTCTTCTAAGTCGAATGGAATGTGATTTAAGATTGAATCAGTGATGTCCAGATCAGGGACTAATCCTTTAGGCTAGTCACCTAGGCCCAGAACAAAGAGTGGTGACAGGGCCTGAGAAGAGCTAGAGAAGAGATTGGAAGATCCATAATCGTCTAAGCCCAAGTCTGCTCCTCTCAAGGAGCAGCAAAGTTCCTTTTCACTCAAATGTGCCCAGTAGGTGATCTGTCTGCAACAAAAACCTTGGGATAACAACAGAAGATTCCTGGTGTGCTGGCAAGTTGTACTTTGTGCAGTAAGAAAGTCAATAGAATTTCTTTCCACTCTTCCAACTCCTCTAATTACCACTTTGGTTCTTTTAGAGATATCAAGGCTTTAAGCAAATGTTACCAAATCTTGTCCAACAGGAACCATTGGTCCATTGTTCTTAGTTGGAAGGCAGATTTAGGCAAGATATGGAACGAAGGATCAAGATAAAAAAAAAAAGTCATATGGAGTAATTATGAACAATCACTCAAACCATCTGATAAAGCACCTACAGTTTCTCTAGATCTAGCTGATGTGTACATACGCACTTCGGTACGCCCAGGCTTATGAGAGTTTCACTTTGGGTTTGTTCAACAAACTTTTGACCTTTCCACATACTCAAGACATTTTTTCCAGAATATTGCTTCCAGTAGTGGCCATCTTGCAGAGGAAAGGGCTGCAGGTTCCTTATGCGAACAGCTGCGGGTGGCTCAACATCCTCCAGGTCCTGGCAAGACCCTGATTCAGAGCGAAGGCCAACTAATCATTATAATAATGACATTTTAGACATTCAGGAGAATACTGTAGAGTTGCCCTCACAGAGGGTGACAGTATTGGGTTTTATGTAGAGGCAAGTCCTAGCTTTATCCCATCTGTTTGTAGCCCATGGTCTCAAATGGTCGAGAAGTAGTCTGCAATAATCCATACAGTCAATTGGACACACTGGAAGATTGAAAAAATCATAAACTGGCCTTCTAAGGTAATGAAAGATTTGCTTCCTATTCTAGGGAAGATTACCCCACATTTGGAACTAGTCCCGTTGATGGTGGCAAAGGATAGTTAATCTCATCAACTTCCAGGCATACCAATCATCAAAGTCTATTCACTTTCTTAGTATTCTCCTCAGTGACCTCCTAGCTCAAGGTCAATGACATAGGCCAATGGAGGATGAAGTGTCTAACATCAGGGGTATAGTGATTCCCAATGGGGAAGTTGTTTGGGCAACACAGCCTAGGAGGCCTCAGTTATGCCCCAAACAGATGGCAATAGGTAATCTCCTATCGTCATGATGAGGTATCTCCCATTCAGGTTTGCCAACCGTTAAACCTGTCTCATCTCATCGCTCTGTGTAGTGGCTTCCCAGAACTTCCTGTCAGATACAGTAAAATACGAAGCCTTGGTTGTCAAGGGTGAGTCCCTAGACCAGCAAGTGGTTCAATGAATCTCAACTTGGCAGTAAACTCAATGGTCAGGAAGGGCAGTTATTCCTGCAAAAGGAGCTTTCCAGTAGTGGATCTACTAACATCCAGCTGGGTCGGCAGGTTAGCCTATATAGCCACCAGACTCTGTGATCTCCAAGCTCCTCATCAGGATCATAGTACATAGTTAGGCAGGTTGAAAAGACACAAGTCCATCTAGTTCAACCAGGATCCGTAGTCATACAGCTGGGATAAGGGCAATAATGATCCGGTGACCTTGCAGGCCGTGGTGTCCTCAAAGTACAGTCTTTGGCCCAAGAACCTCCTATTCTTCCTGAGATCTCAGACCTTACACAGCAGAGCCAAGAGTATCCAAATTCAGTCACGTTGGATCTAGGAACTGGGAGATCACGTTAGGAAGGCTCATCGAGGGGTCTCACCACTATTATTTGAAACCTTGTGGGAACCAGGGGAACCTACAGCAAATTGCAGGATTAATAGAACATGGGAAATCTCACAGAATTTAAGGATAGAATTCTCTGCTTCCGGCTGCAAAGATTAAGATGGCTGCAAGTAATATAAGATAAGGGATTGAGCAGTAGTCAAGTCTTGGTCAGGTCCTCTACTCATGAGATCCAGTGACTGCCACACAACTGGGGGAACCAATTTCGAAAGGCGGGTTCAGATCGTTCTTTCCCCTTAGAACTTGCAGTGCAACTAGTGTTGAGAAGGTTGTCCCACTGCTCCTTTCTTCTGAACAAGACTACTTCAATAGGTTCAGTGACACAAAAGCAGTATTTCTTAAGAATATCACGTCTGGGAGAATTATTTCAGAGATCCAAGCGTCAAGCGGTAAACTACCTTATTGCTACCATAATCAAACAAAATAGCTCTGGTTTCTTTCTCTCCAGCACCAGATGAGGGTCTGTATCCTTGCTTCTGGTTCAAGACATCACCCTTACGGCACTTCCAAATTGAAATGTCTGCGTCACCACAAGCTGGAGGAATGGACTCTATGTGGAAGAAATACATGGAAGTGGCCCTTCTCTAGAAGATCAGACAGTGGCCTCTTCAGGCCTGACAGTATCAGAAGAAGACTGTCCACTAGGACAATGGCATTATCTCGGGTCAGAGTAGCCTAAGGGGCTTATGGGACGAAGATAAATTCATCAATCTAGTGCAGAGCTCACTTTATCAGATGGGTGGCATGCTCATGGGCAAAATTCAGAGGTCCAGAATTTTACAGGATACCAACCAGGTTCAGGTTTGCCTGTTGTAAAGTCAATTAAGCAACATTGGAAGCAGGGGAGTTGACTTCAGTTATAAACGAATCTAATATGTTGATTCAAACACTTCAGCATGGCTCTCCCTTATAGGTTTTGTTGGCGCACTACATCCCATTCATGTATGCTATCATGCTTGTGTCAGGAAAATGGAAAATTTATACTTGACGGTAATTTTCCTTTCCTGATGCAAAGCATGACAGCATACAGGTCCCTCCCTTGTGCGTTTCGCATTTGAGTATAGTTACAAGAATGCCGCCTGGGGGGAGGCAACTCATTTAAATATAGTATAACCAGTCCTGATTGGGTGAGAGGCGGAGCCTGTCCCATTTGTGTATGCTGTCATGTTTTGCATCAGGAAATGAAAATTACCATCAGGTAAGTATACAATTTTCCATTTTTCAGCCAGCGATCAGCTTTCATGTAAAAGCAATCTGTCAGGTCACCTGAGACCAGGTGACAGATGCACTCTGTAGGAGTCGGAAGTGCACCGCTAAGGTAGTGGACCCTAGGACTGACTGCTGTGGATTGAACTCTGGAAGGTTCAGGAAGCAGGTCTACAGGATAACTAACATGGATCCCAGTGGGAGCTAGAGCATAGATTCCCCAGGGCATGGAGTCTAAGAGCCAGTGGGTGTTCACCAGAGCCTCTAGTGGTGAGGATGGACTGTGCTGCAGTCTGGCTCCAGGTCGCGGCCCCCAGGGTCTCACAACTCACGCTCACCGTAGACTACAGAAGAAGAGGAAGGAGGCAGCAGGCTGGAATGACAGGGAAGTAAGGGGTAAGCCAAGGGTTAGGGCGACTAGCAGACAAGGATAAACATAACACGCCAAAGTTCAGGGTAACAAGCAGACAGGGAGAGTCGAGAACAGGCCAAAGTCGATAACAGGAATCAGACATAGGAAACACAGCAAGTACACATGGAGGCTAACACACAATGGTTGATCAGCACTGCTGGCTTGCAGTGCACAGGTTAATATAGGGTTCCCTGATAGGGCCTGGGGTGGGGCCATGCTTAGAGGAGAGGTTATAAAACCAGTCAGGTTGAGAGGCAGCTGGTCTTTAGAGATGAACACATGGAGACAGGTAAGCTGACAGAGAAAACTCTATTGCATAACCATGACAGTAACCCCCCCTCTTATGAGGCCTCCCCCTCCCCCGCCTGGGCCCTGGCTTAAAGGGAAACTCCAGATGAAACCTCCTCAACAGACAAGGTGCAAAGATCTCAGATGCAGTGATCCAAGACCTCTCCTCAGGACCAAACCCTTCCCAATGTACGAGGTACTGAAGAATGCCTCTACGGAACCAGGAATCGAGAACTTGACTAACCTCGTACTTAAGATTATCCTCAGAGACCAAAACCGAGGTAGGGAGAGGACGAGAGGACTTATTGAGGGCTAAAGGCTTCTTGGGAATGGGTAAAGGCATAAGAAGACCATCAGGAGTCTGAGCAGGGTCCCCCAGACCCTTAAAGATGAGCTGGACATCCAACACAGGATCATCAGACTGGGCAGAAGTCAGTGGATCCCTGAGACCAGGTTGGTTAGAAAGTGATGTGTCACAGAAGTCAAGCAGGATTACTTCACTGGGCATAGGCTGAACTGGTGCAGAGGCCGACTGAACAGCATTGCCAGGTGCAGTGACCACCAGAATTGCATCACAGGGCGTAGCGACTGTGGAACTGGTAGACGAGTCAGCCTGGGTGTGCGTCCAAGAGGTCCAGGAACAGGCAAAGGTAAATGACCATGCAAACTGGAGTGAATGATCGGCTGAAGTTCACAGGTGGGCTCCTCATCCAGAGTGCCACATGACCCAGGAATGCCCCCCCCCCCCACCGTCTTCCATATTTTTCTTGGGCTCTCCTGTCTCCTGGTTCTGCCAGCTGACCATAGAGCTGATCAGAGACCAGAACGGCTCCAATCATCTCTATGGCCTAAGAAACCGGAAGCTACGAGCATTTAATGACTAATGCCCTGTACACACGGTCGGATTTTCCGACGGAAAATATGTGATAGGACCTTGTTGTCGGAAATTCCGACTGTGTGTGGGCTCCATCACACATTTTCCATCGGATTTTCCGACACACAAAGTTTGAGAGCAGGATAAAAAATTTTCCGACAACAAAATCCGTTGTCGGAAATTCCAAACGTGTGTACACAAATCCGATGGACAAAGTGTCACGCATGCTCAGAATAAATAAAGAGATGAAAGCTATTGGCCACTGCCCTGTTTATAGCCCCGATGTACGTGTTTTACGTCACCGCGTTCAGAACGATCTGATTTTCCGACAACTTTGTGTGACCGTGTGTATGTAAGACAAGTTTGAGCCAACATCCGTCGGAAAAAATCCTAGGATTTTGTTGTCGGAATGTCCGAACAAAGTCCGACCATGTGTACGGGGCATAATGGTTTCGTCGGATATAAACAGCGGCATTTGGAAATTGGCAAAGCATTTTATAACACCGATCTTGATGTGGTCAGATACTTTGAGGGCAGAGGAGAGATCTAGGGTCCAATAGACCCCAATTTTTTCAAAAAAGAGTACTGTACCTGTCACTACCTATTGCTATCATAGGGGATATTTACATTCCCTGAGATAACAATAAAAATTAATAAAAAAAAAACAAAAACAAAGGAACAGTTTAAAAATATATGCTCACACGCAAAGGCGAGCGCAAGCGTCGGTCTGGTGTCATATGTAAACAGCAATTGCACCATGCGAGGTATCACCACAAAGGTCAGATCAAGGGCAGTAATTTTAGCAGTAGACCTCCTCTGTAAATCTAAAATAGTGACATGTAAAGGCTTGTCACAAAATGATATACTGTTCAAACATGGTATGGTTATATGTGGAATTACACCCCAAAATACATTCTGCTGCTTCTCCTGAGTATGGGGATACCACATGTGTGAGACTTTTTGGGACCCTACCCGCGTACAGGACCCCAAAAGCCAAGCACCGCCTTCAGGCTTTCTAAAGGCATAAAATTGTGATTTTACTCTGCACTACCTATCCCAGTTATGGAGGCCCTGAAATGCCATAATAGCACAAATCCCCCCCCCCCCAAATGACCCCATTTTGGAAAGTAGACACCCCAAGGTATTTGCTAAGAGGCATGGTGAGTATTTTGCAGATCTCATTTATTTGTGAAAATGAAGAAAGAAAAGAAAAATGTTTTTGTTTTTTTTCTTTTTTCAATTTTCAAAACTTTACGACAAAAAGCAAGATCTGCAAAATACTCAACATGCCTCAAATAGCTTGGGTGTCTACTTTCAAAAATGGAGTAATTTGGGGGGGGGGGGGGGTATTGTGCTATCTTGGCATTTTATGGCCTTCAAAACTGTGATTGGTCGTGAGGAGTGAAATCAAAAATTAACGGGTGTACGCGGCTAGGCTCCCAAAAAGTCTCACACATGAGGTATCCCCATACTCAGGAGAAGCAGCAGAATGTATTTTGGGGTGTAATTCCACATATAACCATGGCATGTGTGAACAATATTTCATTTAGTGAAATCTTTGTGTAATTTCTTTTTTTTTGTCATTTTTTCAATCCTTTTGTGACAAAAAAATTAAATATTCAATGGGCTCAACATGCCTCTCAGCATTATCCTTTGAATGTCTACTTTCCAAAATGGGGTCATTTGGGGGGGGGGGGTTGTACTGCCCGGCCATTTTAGCACCTCAAGAAATTATATAGGTAGTCATAAATAGGGATGGGCTGACCCCCCCCCCCCCCCCCCGTTTGGTTTACACCAGAACATGCGAACAGGCAAAAAATTAGTTTGAACACGCGAACACTGTTGAAGTCTATGGGACACGGGGACACGAACATGAAAAATCAAAAGTGCTAATTTTAAAGGCTTGTATGCATGGTATTGTCTTAAAAAGTGTTTGGGGACCAGGGCACATGTATCAATGCAAAAAAAAAAAGTTTCAAAAACGGCTGTTTTTTCGGGAGCAGTGATTTTAATGATGCTTAAAGTGAAACAATAAATTGTAATATTACTTTAAAGTTCATACCTGGGGGTGTCTATAGTATGCCTGTAAAGTGGCGCATGTTTCCCCGTGTTTAGAACAGTCTGACAGCAAAATGATATTTCTAAATTTCTAATGATATTTCTAATGATATTTCTAAAAGAAAAAAATTATTTAATGAATTGTCGGTCAGCAATACACATAAAAGTTCACTGATAAAAACAGCATGGGATTCCCCCACAGGGGAACCCCGAACCAATTTTTTTTTAAAAAATGCGTAGGGGTCCCCCCAAATTCCATATCAGGCCCTTCAGGTCTGGTATGGATTTTAAGGGGAACCCCACGCCAAAATTGTTTAAAAAAATGGCGTGGGGTCCCCCCAAAAATCCTAACCAGACCATTATCCGAGCACGCAACCTGGCAGGCCGCCAGGCGGGGGGGCTTATCGGAATCTGGAACACCCCTTTAACAAGGGGACCCCCAGATCCCGGCCCCCCCGTGTGAATTGGTAATGGGCTACCCCTATCATTTCACAAAAATGGTAGGGGTACTCCATTGTACCCCAAATGTACCCCTACCATTTCACAAAAAAAGTGTCAAAAATGTTAAAAAAAGACTATAGACGGTTTTTGACAAATCCTTTATTAATGTCTTCTTCTTTCCCCGCTTCTTCTTCCATCCTCTTCTGGTCTTCCTTCGGTGTTCTTCTTCTTTCCCCATGGTGTCAGAGGGGGGCGGGGTCACCCGTTTACGTAAACGGGTGACCCTGCCCCTTCTGACACCACGGGGAAAGCCATAAGGAAGTCCCTTATGGCCCCACCCTCCATTATATAAGAGCTGTCACCTGAACAGAAGCCTCACATAGCGGGAGACTCCCATTGAGGCGGATCGGAGGACGAAGCAGAGAAGAAGAAGCCGGAGGAAGATGCCGGACGAGAAGACCAGAGGAAGAAGCAGAGGAACATAGAGGATGAAGCGGGGGAAGAACAAGATGGAGGAAGAAGAAAAACACCGAAGGAAGATCAGAAGAAGATGGAAGAAGTGGGGAAAGAAGAAGACATTAATAAAGGAACTGTCAAAAACCGTCTATTGTCTATTTTTTTACATTTTTGACACTTTTTTGTGAAATGGTAGGTGTACGTTTGTACCCATCACCAATTCACACAGGAGGGGGCGGGATCTGGGGGTCCCCTTGTTAAAGGGGGCTTCCAGATTCCAATAAGCCCCCCGCCCGCAGACCCCCACAACCACGAAGCAAGGGTTGTGGGGATGAGGTCCTTCTCCCCATCAACATGGGGACAAGGTGCTTTGGGGGCCAACCCGAAGCACCCTCCCAATGTTGAGGGCATGTGGCCTGGTACGGTTCAGGGGGGGGCGCTCTCTCATTCCCCCCCCTCTTTTCCTACGGCCTGACAGGTTGCGTGCTTGGATAAGGGTCTGGTATGGATTTTGGGGGGACCCCACGCCATTTTTTTTTTTAAATTTTGGCGTGGGGATTCCCTTAATATCCATACCAGACCTGAACGGCCTGGTATGGAATTTGGGGGGACCCCCACGCTTTTTTTTTTTTTGGTTCGGGGTTCTGTGGGGGAATACCATGCCATTTTTATCAATGAACTTTCATGTGTATTGCCGGGACCGACAATTCATTATAGCCGCGAGTAGTTTTAAATGACTTTTTTTTCCTTTAGAAATGTCATTTTGCTGTCAGACTGTTCTAAACACGGGAAACATGCGCCACTTTACAGGCATACTATAGACACCCCTCAGGTACGAAATTTAAAGGAATATTACACTTTTATTGTTTCACTTTAAGCATTATTAAAATCACTGCTCCCGAAAAAACATCCGTTTTTAAAACTTTTTTTTACATTGATATATGTCCCCTGGGGCAGGACCCAGGTCCCCAAACACTTTTTATGACAATACCTTGCATATTAACCTTTAAAATTAGCACTTTTGATTTCTCACATAGACTTTTAAAGGGTGTTCCGCGGCTTCCGAATTTGCCGCAAACACCCCAAATTGTTTGCTATTCGGCGAACGGGCGAACAGCCAAGGTTCGAGTCGAACTCATGTTTGACCCGAACATTAAACCCATCCCTAGTCATAAACTAAAAGCTGCGTAAATTCCAGAAAATGTACCCTAGTTTGTACACGCTATAACTTTTGTGCAAACCAATAAATATACGCTTTTTTACATTTTTTTTTTTTACCAAAGACACGTGGCTAAATACATTTTGGCCTATATGTATGACTAAAATTTAGTTTATTCAATTTTTTTATAACAAAAAGTAGAAAATATAAAAATTTTTTTCAAAATTTTCGTCCTTTTTCCGTTTATATCGCAAAAAATAAAAATTGCAGAGGCAATCAAATACCATCAAAATAAAGCTCTATTTGTGGGGAAAAAAGGATGTAAATTTTGTTTGGGTACAGCATTGCATGACCGTGCAATTATCAGTTAAAGCAGCACAGTGCCAAATTGTAAAAAGTGCTCTGGTCCTTGAGCAGCCAAATCCTCTGGGGCTGAAGTGATTAATATGTAATACACTTTTTTAATTAAATATAAAAATTTTTCTTCTCAAATTGCCTTACAAATCCCAAATTAGAGGTATTCATGTTTTTTCTGGCTTACCAATGGTATCCAGAATGTGGGAGGAGCCAACACCAGGTGGTTGCCTAAATGTAGCTTTATAATGGAAAGGCAAATTACAATGAAACACAGCAAGTTACACAATGACACATGTTGAATCCCAACTACTTAACTTATTCAGACAGAGAGACAGTGGTTATGAATAAATCACTTTTTCACATAAGCAATGAAGTGAAGCCTTAAGGTTGCTCCATGCTCCTTAGAGAAGGTATTACTGCTGTAGGCAACTCTGAGACTCCAGGAGTAGCAGCAGACAGTCCTGCTAGGAAGCTTAACAGACAGTACCTTGTGAAGGGAAACTTGCACTCATCCTATATCTTAATTTTAAAAAAGTCAATTCAACCCCTTGGCGCCAGCCACAAGCAAATATGTTTTTGCCTTAATATCTACCTAAGATCACTTTGCTAATTGCATATTGTACTTGTTTGTAGCCTAAAAACTGAAATTTGCACTTAAAACTCATTTTGTAACTTTTGTATATGCCAGTAAAAATTTTGGGTGTTGTGTCAGTAAATTTCAGTTTGGTAGGTTGGCAACACTGGTTCTCTTGCTTGCTTGTTGTTCCCCGAGATCTAATCTACATTGTATTTATGTCATGGTGTTAATACACTCCAGCGATGATAGCCAACAAGCTTGAAACAGCAGTATGCAGTCTGGAATAAGGCCGAACCTGTGCTGTAAAACAGAAGCTCTAGATACGGTGTCAGCTCTAGGACATAAAGGAATGTTTTGCATGGCTCCAGGGGCGTTGCTAGGGGGTGGCTATTGGGGCTATAGCCCTGAATCTGGGGCCCATAGCCCCGAGTCTCTCTCCCTGCCTAACCAGCGGGTTGTGGCTGCTGCGGAGGGTGGGCTGGCTGCATGAGAGAGGAAGAGGAGAGGAGAGAAGCGAGCGGACGGACAAGCAGAGATGACACCTTTCTCCGCCCGCTCCACATCAGCGCTCTTCACAGCCGGGCCTCTTCAATTTGGGAGCGAGGTGCAGCAAGCAGCAGAGAGATGACATCATCTCTCACTGCCCGGTACACATCAGCGTTCTTCTGCCCTCACAGCATGGTGGAGTGGAGGTCACATCCTTCCTGTCATCGTGGAGCTCCACTTTGCAGTCAGACACCCTTGCTACAATTTCGGAGGTACGGTGGGGAGCAGCGAGATGACATCATCTCTCACTGCCTGCCCCACATCAGCGCTCTCCTGCTCTCACTAAATGGACCAGTGCTGTTAGCCTGTCACCAATGCAGCGTCAATGCACATTTGGTGGCACTGGCTGGCATGGCAAATGACAATCCACATCAGTTGGCAAGTGGCAATCTACAAATGGTGGCAGGAGATGTGGCAATCTGCAAATGGTGCCAGGAAATGTGGCAAGTGACAATCTGAAAATGGTGGCAGGAGACGGGGTAAGTGACAATCTGCAAATGGTGGTAGGAGACGTGGCAAGTGACAATCTGCAAATGGTGGCAGGAGATGTTGCAGTCTGCAAATGGTGGCATGTGATGTGGTAAGTGACAATCTGCAAATGGTGGCAGGTGACGTGGCAAGTGACAATCCACATCTGCTGCCAGGTGAAAGTGGCAAGTGACAATCCACATCTGGTGGCAGGCGACATGGCAAGTGACAATCCACATCTAGTGGCAGGCAACGGTGGCAAGTGACATGCTGCATCTGGTGGCAGGAGATGTGGCAAGTGACAAGCCCAGGGCTCCCACTGATTCTGCAGTATGGTGAGTTGAACCACTTCAATAAATATTAGAATGTAACAATAGAAATAATGCACTTCAATAATTCTGACACCATATCAACCATGGTGCCATGATGATTGAAGCGCCAACACCAGCCATCGCCCGTGAAAAATTGCTTAACCCCCCCCGCGCGGGCATGCGAAAAGGATGGTGACCGCTGCTATGGGCTCTAGCACCAGATCTTTTCCAGACCTAGCAACGCCCCTGCATGGCTCTACCCACTATCCTACAATGAGGAATAACCCAATATTTTTAAGGTTTGTAAGGAAGACATGTTGATGCCTTCCATATTTAGAAGGCTTTCTTGTGCTTTGCACTGATTTAGTGGAGGACTTTTGGTACCTTTTTAGCCCAGCTCACCTCAGTCTGCCTAATAATGCCCATTAATGACAAGAAGAAAATATTTTAAAGCTTAATTCCAGGAATTGCAGCTACTTTGTTAAGTTAAAGTATAACTGAAGGTAAAACTTTTTTTAAATTTTTGGATAGAGTGGAGAGGGATTAGAATGCTTGTCAGTTTTTATTCAATAAATACCACAACAATAAAATGTGTCTGTGATTCTGCGCAAAAAAAAACAAAAAACTATCCACTGGTAAAAAAGTGAGCAATAGGTACCAATAAGTGCATCTATAAAAGATAATGCTCTATAAAAAACAAACATCTAAAGTGACTTCAGTGCTGGTATATACAGTGAAGTGACTAATGCATAAATATAAAGTGACTGAACAAAGTGCACGTGCATTGATAGGAGATCTGGTGACTTTCGTGGTGTTTGGTCCCCACTCGGGGCTCCCAGAACTCTTACCTTGATGACACAATATAAGTGCCTGTTAGAATCCCTTGGATGTAGAACTCCTTCCACTTGAGTCAGTGCTGGCGTTCTGGAGTGCCTGTGGATAGGCCATCAGCGATGTTCCCTCCAGTAAATGGGTTCCACATGGGGAGTAATTAAAAAGGGGACTCCAATAGTGTGATAAAGTATGACCAAGGGTTTTATTAAAAACGTATTATCTGCTTACATTAAAAACAGCGCTGAACAGCAGTGAAAAAACAGCGGTTTCGATCCCCGCTACGTCACTTCCGGTCCGCGTGTGTTGTGTTTCCGGTCACGTCCTACGCGTTACGTCATGTCACATGATTTCCTCAGGGCACCGGATTGGCTGTTGTCATTGTCTATTTATATTATTAGGGCCGGAAGTAAACAGATCGCCATTTTGTTGTAGACAGGATGTGTGTTAGTACCGCGGCCATCTTGTGGGGGATGGTCACGCTGGTAATGTCTAAATAAAGTTTCTTTGTATACATACAAAGGAGTAAAAAAAGGGGGACTTGGATGTTTGGATTGCAGGGAGATGTGCTACATAACTGATGCAGCACAGCTCCACGATCGCTCAACCTGCACTTATGATATGCATACAAACAAATAAACATAAATAAATAAATAGCTATGGTAGTCCCCATGATAATACATTACATATAACATTGGATACCTAAAACCAAACCGTAATGTAAAAAACCCCGAGCTACATAAAAATAAGAATAGAAATGAATTTAGATAAAATTGAAATGACCACTAATGGTTCAAATATAAGTAGGTTAAAACTGAATAATTAAATCAGGTAGAAGTCAAAACCTAAATCTAGGTAAACATGCGTGTGCTTATACCTGCATGAAAATCATATGGGTGTATGTAAAAAATTAAAAAATTAGATTTAAATTATTAATAAAAAACCCCTATTAAAATGGGATAGGATAAATAGTGACAGCAACTGAAGGTACACCGGAAATGACATAATGGGTTAACAAGAATCAATAAAACGTTAAAAATCACTTATAAAACAGTTTAAATCAAATTCTATGTTTAACCCTTCGGGCGCCAATGTCCTGATCCTATGGATCCACTTAGATTCATTCTGGCTGAGTGTTCTAATTTTGTGATTCCCCTCTCCACGATCTATTGTATTTCTCTATACCCCAAAACAACAATCCCGTGGGGTCTTTATCATGCTTTAATGCAAAGTGTTTAGATACATTATGTTTCGGACATCCTTTTATAATGTTTTCTATGTGCTCTTTGATTCTGGTTTTTAGTGCTCTCTTAGTTCTCCCTACATACTGTAAATTACAGGCACATTGTAGGATGTACACTGCTCCTTCTGTATGACAATTGATAAAATCTTTTATAGGGTAAGTGTTTCCTGTACTAGTTGCTTTAAACTCTCGTTTTTTACCCTGAAATGTTTTTGCATGCATACATGCAAAACAGTACTTGCAGGGATAAAACCCTTTGCCATCAAAAAATGTAAATTTGTTTTTAGGGGGAGGTTCAACCACATTTTTAGCAATAATGTCCCTCAAAGTGGGTGCTCTTTTATAAGTAATCGATGGTTTCTCTGGTAATATTCTTTGTAAGTGCTTATCTTCCTTTAGGATGTGCCAGTGTCTTCGAATTATCCTTTCTATGTCTTTGAATTGGACATTATAGTCTAAAATTAGACTTGGTGCTTCTGGGAATAGTTGTGGCTTCTTAGGTGCGTGTATCATCTGTTCTCTGTTCATTGTTTGGATCGATAGGATCTCTCTTTTAATCTGAGCTTCTTCATACCCTTTGTTCACAAATCTTTGTCCAATCATGTTAGCCTGGGTCTTGAAATCTCTATCCGTGGTGCAGTTGCGCCTGATTCTCACGAGTTGACCTCTCGGAATGTTATATAGCCACGGTTTGTGGTGGCAGCTGGTAATGGGTAGGTAGCTGTTTCTTGACACTTCCTTAAAGTGGGTTTTGGTTAATAGTGAGTCTTCTTCAATAGTAATTTCTAAATCTAGGAATTCTATTTTTTGGGGATTTATGTTCCAAGTTAATTGTATATTCCTGTCATTAATGTTTAGATTACGTAGAAACTCCTCTAGTGACTCTCTACTTCCATTCCATATGATGATAATGTCATCAATGAACCTTTTAAATAGTCCTAGTTCATGAGGTTGATGTTTATACACTGATTCCTCCTCCCATTGTGCCATAAAGGCATTGGCCACACTTGGCGCAAACTTTGCACCCATGGCAATCCCCGTAATTTGCTTATAGTACTTTTGATCATGCCAAAAATAATTGTTTTTTAATGAGAACTCTAGACATTTGATTAAAAACTTCCTTTGTGTACATTTCAATGTACTATATTTTCTCAGAGCCCATTTAGTTGCCTCACATGCTTGGTGATGTTGAATTATAGTGTAAAGAGATGATACATCGACGGTAGCCATCAGGGTCCTTCCTTCTTGGACCGGTATGTTTTCTAATAATTGTAGGACATGTTTAGTGTCTCTTACATACGATGAGGTTTTTTGGATAGCAGGTTGGATAAAATAATCGATGTACTGGCCAATTCTTGCTGTTAGAGAATTGATCCCATTCACTATAGGTCTCCCCGGGGGGTTCTGAAGATTCTTGTGTATCTTGGGAATTGTGTAGAGAACCGGGATCCTATGTGAGTCAGGAACTAGATATCTTGCTTCTTTAGCATCTAGTATACCCTTTTTAGTGCCTAAATATACAACTTTTTCTAATTCTTTTTTGCATTTACTTGATGGATTCCCAAGTAACTTTTGATAGGTGCTGGTATCTTCTAATTGACGTTCAATCTCTGCCATATAATCCATTTTGTTTTGGATGACCACCCCTCCTCCTTTATCCGCCGGTCTTATTACCAGATCTTTTCGATTGAATAAGGAGCGTATACCTTTCTTAATATGTATGGGGTCATTCACCTTCTTGATCTTCAGTTGGTCCAGGTCCTTTAATACTAGATCTTTAAATACTTCTATGTGTTGATTATCGTATGTTTGGGGATTAAAGAGAGACTTGTTCCGCAATCCACTATGTTCTACTCGTTGTTCTTCTTGTGTATTAATTATTCGTCTGGTTTGGGGGTTGCTTAAAATGGCTTTCTTGATGTTGACCTTTCTCACATATTTCCTTATTCCTATATAAGTTGCAAATTTGTCCAAATTCTTCGTGGGGGCATACTTTAAACCTTTATCTAGTACAGCCAGTTCCTCAGTGGACAAGGTTTGTCCACTTAAGTTAAAGATCCCTTCACCCACTATACCCTTTTTCTTTTTGAGTCTCTTTCCCGTTCGACATCCCCTCTTGGTTCTGGGGTTCTTCTCCTTTCTTCTTGTTGTCGTTTTTGTGGGGAATGTTGAGGTTCCCGTGGGTGTCTCCTCGGGGATCGTTGTACATAGTCTACTTCGTCCTCCATTACACCCACCCACTAACTTACTCACTGCTCAGGAGATTGCTAATCACTTCAAAAATAAGATTGAGACAATTCATCTTGACAGACATCTCCCTTACTTTACACTCCTTGTCCTCCTGCACAATCAATACTTCCCTCTTTTAACCCAGCTACTATAGAGGAAGTCACTAAACTTTTTTCTAATACCCACCTAACCTCCTGCCCCCTGGACCCTGTTCCTTCTCAAATATTACGGTCACCATCTCATTCAATCCTACACTCCTTAACTCATATCTTCAACCTCTCACTCTCTACTGGCATCTTCCCCAACCCTCTAAAACATGCGCTAGTCACTCCCATACCAAAAAAGGCCTCAGACCCCACCAATCTTAACAACCTAAGACCCATCTCTTTATTCCCTTTTGCCTCCAAATTCCTTGAACGTTTAGTCTACAACTGACTGTGCAACCACCTCCTTGAGAATAACCTTCTTGATCCCCTTCAGTCTGGATTTCGCCCACAGCACTCTACAGAAACTGCCCTCCTAAAACTCACAAGCGACTTACTAACAGCCAAAACCAATGGTCATTATTCCATACTCTTACTCTTGGACCTTTCTGCTGCCTTTGATACAGTTGTCCACCCCCTCCTCCCCAAAAAACTCAATTTGCTTGGTCTCCATGGCTGCACTCTATGTTGGTTGGAATCTTACCTCATCGCATCTTCAGTGTCACTTACAAGAGTAACTTATAAGTGTCACTTACAACTCCACTTCCTCTTCTCCAACTCCTTTTACCGTTCAAGTCCCCCAAGGTTCTGTCCTTGGACCTCTACTGCCTTTGATACAGTTGATACAGTTTCTGCTGCCTTTGATACAGTTGACCACCCCCTCCTCCTCAAAAAACTCAATTTTCTTGGTCTCCATGGCTGCACTCTCCATTGGTTGGAATCTTATCTCATCACACCTTCAGTGTCACTTACAAGTGTCACTTACAACTCCACTTCCTCTTCTCCAACTCCTTTTACCATTCGAGTCCCCCAAGGTTCTGTCCTTGGACCTCTTGGACCCCTACTATTCTCTATCTACACATCCTCCCTGGGTCAGCTGATAGCCTCCCATGGCTTTCACTACCATTTATATGCTGATGATACCCAAATCTATCTCTCTGCCCCTCAGCTCACCCCATCCATCTCCTCACGCATCACTGATCTACTAACAGACATATCAGCCTGGATGTCAAACCACTTCCTCAAACCGAATCTATCGAAAACTGAGCTCTTAATATTTCCTCCCCCATGTGCCCCCTCCCCTGACTTCTCTGTCAAGATCAAAGGCACATCTATCAGTCCGTTCCCATATGCCAGGGTGCTAGGGGTAACCTAATGCTGCATACACACGAGCGGACTTTACGGCAGACTTGGTCCGGCGTACTGGATTTCGTCGGACAATTCGATCGTGTGTGGGCTCCAGCGGACTTTGTTTGCTCCAAAGTTGGACTTAGATTTGAAACATGTTTTAAATCTATCCGACGGACTCTTCTTTCTAGCGGACAATCCGGTCGTCTGTGTGCTAGTCCGACGAACTCAAACTGACGCATGCTCTGAAGCAATTACAAGACGGAAGCGCTCGGTATGGTAAAACTAGCCTTCGTATTGAAGCTAGCACATTCCTCTTCTGTGATCTTTTAATACAGCGCTTTTTTTTATTTATAATGCGAGAGGAATGAAGTTGTTTTTCTGCTTTATATTCACACAGAGTTCTCACAAACTACTTTCTTCATAATTTATCCTCATGCCATGACTAATATGATATTTTTAAAAAGCCAGATCTCCATAAATAAAGTATTAAATTATATTTTGGACTCATCTTTTTTTTTTTATTGATTTCAACACTAATGTACAATGTGTGCTAAATTATACAAACATTTTTTTTGTTTATTTTATTTTTGTATTTTCAAGTTACCACAATAACCTTAATATTTTGTGTTGTTTTAATGAACCTTAATGAAGTTGTTGTCCCTTGTTCATTAGACATAGGGGGGTTTATTTTCCAAAGGCAAATTCATTTTTCAAGTGCAAATTCTACTTGGAATTGCACAGAAAGAGCATTTTGAAGTGCCTTCGCTGTGGATCCAAGGGGCACATGCAAGGAACCCCCAAAAAAATAAAACTTTTTCTTGCACGTGATTGTATGATAAAATCAGCAGAGCTTCCCCTCATTTCAGCTCTTCCCCTCAGATTTACAGCGACTGCACTTCCAACAAGTGCACTTGCTGTGCAATTTCTAAAGTGAACTTTTCACTAGTACTTTTCACTTAATTTTAGAAATGATTTAGCCTTTTGGCAAAAACACACATAGGGGTTGATTTACTAAAGGGAAAAAGACTATGCACTTTGCAAAATTGCAGTTGCCCTCTGCAAGAGCAGTTGCTCCAGAGCTTAGTAAATGAGCAGAAGCTCTGCTGACTTCCATCATCCAATCATGTGCAAGCAAAAATGCTGTTTTTTTAATTTTCCATGCACAGGATTGGGTACTCTTTGCAAAGTCAAGCCTTTCCTCATTTCCTAAGCTCTGGGGCAATTGCACTTGCAGAGGGCAACTGCCCTCTGCAAAGTGCACAGTCTATTTGCTTTTATTAAATCAATCCCATAGTCTTTTTGACCTGTACCTGCCTACTCCCAAACAAAATTTCGTTTTGGAATCAAAACACATAGTCAATAATGTAAGGTAACAAAAAAATCCATTTATTTTGGTGAGAAAAAAATTAGGAAGGCAACACTGGAGACACTTTTAGAATCTGTGAAGCCTTTCGTCCCCCAGGACACACATCAAGTTTTACGACAAGAAAATTGATATCTTGCGGCTAGGGAGCACAGGGAGCACAGTCAGACCAGACAGAAACCAGGCAATCACTTTCGACTCTTCCGTGGAGCCTTCCCTGCATGCTTCTCTGCAGCCTTCCCTCCACGCTTCTCTGCAGCCTTCCTCGGAGGCTGGGCCTCTGGTGGTGTATTTGGGGCAGGAGGAGGAGTGGCTTCATCTGCCAGATACATGGTAGCAGTAAGCTCCCCTCTCAAGCCCTTCTGATAGGCCTGGAAAATCAAACCCTCACAGAGGAGGCGTTGGCCCTTTTCCAACTCCAGCAATCTGCTGGCTATATAGGTGCCATACGCCTCCTCTGCATTGGGTGGTGTACTCAGGATTTGGCTTGCTTCACGTATGAGGGCTAGGGTTTCCTCCTTAGTTTGGGTCATTCTCCTGGGCCTTCTGGTGAGAATGCGGAGGGGAGGCACCTGACACTCCATGCGGCTTCTACTCGGCCCAGCCACAGCCTCCTCCTCTCTTCCACTGGGCAAGGCCTCCTCCTGTCGCCCACTGGTCAAGGCCTCCTCCTCTCTCCCACTGGTCAAGGCCTCCTCCTGGCTGAGGTCATCCTGTGTCAAAAAAAGGGACATAGTTGTAATTTTGTGTTACGCAATCACACACAATTTTCAGCTCATGACTTGTAAATATAATTCTCAACAAATAGTAAAGGCTATCTATTTGACACCACCTTTATTTCAGGTGATCAACAATATCTGAAGTACATAGGCGTGCCCACAGGGTGTGCCAGGTGTGCCTGGGCACACCCTAATCGCCTTGTGTGGTGCATCATCCCCCCTGTTTAGACCACTGATATTTCATCCCCCAAAAAAATGTTACAAAAGAAAATAATTTTTTGGAATATAAACTATCAAAGTTTATTAGAAAATAAACAAAATTACACTGTCCACTTCCCTACTGACACCATCAGTACATATACACACGCATATGTACTTGAGCTTTGGGGTGCACACCCTAATGCAAGAGGCTGCGCACACCTATGCAGAAGTATATTTTTGGCCACTACTGTCTAGTGATATGTCTACATATTAATATTTGTGATGAAGTCATTTTTTATGAAGCACTTAAAACACGTTAACATCATTAATAACATTTACACAATCACAAATTCCGCAAAAAAGGATACCTGGCTGAAGCTGGGCGCATCCACTTCACCAGGGATAAAAAGGCCCAGTTCTTCCTAGGACTCCTCAGCTGGGGTGGAGGTGGATGGAAGGCTGGAGGGAAGAGTGGGGGGAAGGCTGGAGGGAAGGGTGGGGGGAAGGGTTGAAAGTGATTGCCTGGCTTCTGTCTGGTCATGCAGGAATCGCATTTTGTGGTAGTACCACAACTTGGGTACATAAACTTGGTCAGCTGCTGCACCGGAGCTGAGCGACTCCTGGATTTTATTGTGTTCCCGCTTGTACATGTTTCGCAAGATACCGATTTTCTTGTCCACAAACTTGAGGTCTGCCTGGGGGACTCGAGTCTTCACAAATTCTAAAAGTGTGCCCAGTGTTGCCTTCCTTACATCTCTATTGTAATATAGTGGGTGTTTGACCTCCCACAGGTTTTTCTTTTCCTGATATAGGTCAATAAATCGCGACAAAAAATCTGCCTCTTTAAAGGGATTCATTGTTGCTGAAAGACAAGACACAAGATCAAAACTGTAATGTCAGTCAGAACTCACAGGATTATTTGGTGAAGAATCTAGGGGACACATATACATACACACACACACACACACACACACACACACACACACACACACACCAAACACATTCACCAAACACACACACACCCACGTTTAATCTTACCTTCGTTTCTGACGCTCGCTACTTCCGCACGGACATACGTAGGCCATCGTAATATCTTTATATACACTGCGCATGTGTCATGCTCTGCCTGCGTCGCCCGCCCCTGGCGTTCTTTAGTACGATTTGTCCCCGCCCCTAACTCTTCGTTGCGCAGTGGGAGTATATAGAGAAAGATGGCGGAGAGAATCAGTGGAAGTAGCGCGGAGGAAAGCCCGGAGCCACAACCATCCACATCCCGGAGGAGATATAAGGCCACCAACATGGCTTTTGAAGAGATGGTGGAGATGGTGTCCATATTGAGAAGGGAGGACTACGATGGCAAAAAAGGACCATACACACGCCCGAATATGGGGAAAGACAAAATAATGTCCTCAGTTGTCACCGCTCTAGAAGCTATATTTGGCACTAAACGTTCTAAAGAACAATTGAGGAAGCGGTGGTCTGACATCAAAAGTAGGGAGCCAGAACAATATTGGCGAATAAAGAAGCTGCTTAAAAAAAGTAAGTACTTGTTGTGTGTTCCTATTGAGATACTTAACTTCCATGCTAATACATTTTTTTTCATTTATACAGCATCGTTCGTAAAGACCGTTCTTTGTAAAATACATATGATACTTTAGAAAATGATGTTATTTTTTCGCCAAATACGATGGTACAGGGTTGGACATACATTTATGTCTTGATAATTTTTCGTATTCCAAAAATTTGTTGATGTGGTGTAGATGTGTTGGACACAGCAGCTGTTTCCACATCTGGACTCACGAGCACTAGTGTACTATGTGACCATAAATACGTTTTAGAGGGGTAATACACATAGGAGATAATTGAGGTGTCTGCATCTGTGAAACTTGCATGAAAATGTGTATTGTTTAGAATTGTTGTTCAGAGGGAATGTTCATCCTGTTTTCTAAATTTTTGAGGACAAAAAAAGGCGATTGTCCACAACTCATAACCAATGTTTCATATTATTGTTCAAAATCTAAAATATCACTGTGTTTTAACTATACCTTTTGTTGAATTATCATAGGGGAGAAAAGACTCAGACAACAGTCCAAGGATCCCAGAACCCCCCCAAGTCACCAGTCTGTGGCTGAAGATAGCCAAAGACCAAGAGCACGCCCACCCGACGGCCTGGAGGAAGGAGAGGTGGAGGAAGTGTGTGAGCTTTCAACCCCACCAAGTGAGTGACTGACACCCCAGCTTAAGTTAATGTATTTTGGCGTGCATATTTTAACCCTTGTTTTTTTTCACACATTTTAGGTGAGCTTCTGGTTGTGGAAGGCCAAGCGGCAGAGCCATTCAGCACAGACAGTGCCCAAAGACTGATTGGCCAGATAATGCTGTGGAATGGCCAAATTGATAAAATGCGTGACCAAATTCACAGCATGAAACTTCGCCTGGACTCCATGCAACAGGAAATGAAGAACATGATTGATGTTTTGGGCAGAATATAATAACGTTTTGCCTAAAAACATCAATCATGTTCTTCATTTCCTTGTGAAGTTTGTTTCTTCTTGTAATTTTTTTGTAAAGTTTTTTGTTAAGAAAAATATTTTTATGATGCACACGGTGTGTCATCATGTGCTATCTTCCATCATGGGATATCAATGTACTTGTTTTTTGTTTGCAACCTCTTCATCCTCAAAATTATTTAGTGGTGAGAGAAACAAAGGGATTGCACACACAAAACACGTACATTGCTCACCCATGATGGGAGATAGCACATATTGACTTGACCCTTTTGTAATGCTCAATTTTGAGCATCTGAAAAATTAACGATTTACAAGGGTGACATCACCAGCACCGTTCTCAAAATGTTGAACTTTGTAAGTTCTTTTATTTTTTTGTATGTTTTTCTAAACACTGTTGTGAATTTTAAGATTTTAAACAAGGTCTATTTTTGTTTAAATATGCCTTTAATAACGTTATTTAAAAAATCTATATATTTAAAAAAAAAAATACTTAAAAAAAAAAAATTATTGAAAACAAAAATAAAACAAAGTTTCAAAAAATGCACCTTTCAATGTGCACACAGTAAAATGTTTTTACAACTACAATGTGTGTGGCTGATTATTTCTCAATAATATGTTTTTGAAATTTTTGTGTGGTTACAGTGACAAAGGGCCTTATTAACCAAAGGTAAATGCACTTGCCACTACTACAAGTGCACTAGGAGACAGACCAAACTAAATGCAAACAAGAATAACAAGATATTTTTTAAACATTAATTTTTTTTTATTATTTGTAAAAATTAAAGCTCTTGTTGAATAGCATGGGCCCCCCGACCATTAAAATAATTTACATATCGCTCACGCACTTGACGTGCGGTTCGGGGGGCCAAGCCAGTACGGCCAATTTCTAGGCCTGTCATTGTTTCATCTTGTACAAGTCCGGCCTCGGGCCCAACAGAGGTAATATATGTAGCAGAATGTCTACGTAAAAAGTTATGTATGATGCAGCAAGCAAGTATGACGTAATTAATTTTATGGTCCGCCAGATTTATTGCTGAAAGGAACAAACAGAACTGGCTGGACAGAATCCCAAATGCATTCTCCACAACTCTTCTTGCTCTGGCCAGTCGGTAATTAAATACCCTCCTCTCAGGGGTGAGTGTCCTTTAGGGGAACGGCCTCATCAAGTGCTCACCGAGAGCAAATGCTTCATCAGCGATAAAAACTGAGGGGAGTCCATCAACATTCTGGTCATCAGGTGGCAATCCCAGGCCACCAGTCTGGAGACGCTAGCACAGCTCGGTCTGTGCAAAGACTCCTCCGTCAGACATCCGGCCGTTCTTCCCCACATCCACAAACAGAAAGTTCAAATGTGCCGAGACCACCGCCATCAAAACTACACTATGGAACCCCTTATAGTTGTAGAAATAAGACCCCGAATGCGGTGGTGGCACAATGCGGACATGCTTCCCGGCAATCGCCCTGACACAGTTGGGAAAGTCCCAACGGTCAGTGAACTGAGAGGCCACAGTCTGCCATTCCTGTGTACTGGAAGGAAACTGGAGTGAAAAAAATTAAAAAATTAAGATAAGGACTTAAGGACATAACTTGGATATCAGATTACACAAAAACATTAGTGAACAACAGCAGTCCAACATTATTAATATGTGTGTTTGTAATTTAAATTATAAAAAACATAAGGCACACTTATAAGATTAATCACCCACTCTGATGGGCCATTGATCAATTTGAATGTGGGGGGAGGGGGTCTAATTATGTTAAGAAACACACCTGACAGTTTTAAACATTTGAGGGGTGGGGGAGGGGTTCTAATTAGGTTAAGAAACACACCTGACAGTTTTAAACATTTGAGGGGTGGGGGAGGGGTTCTAATTAGGGTCAAAAACACACCTGACAGTTTTAAACATTTGAGGGGTGGGGGAGGGGTTCTAATTAGGTTAAGAAACACACCTGACAGTTTTAAACATTTGAGGGGTGGGGGAGGGGTTCTAATTAGGGTCAAAAACACACCTGACAGTTTTAAACATTTGAGGGGTGGGGGGGGGTTCTAATTAGGGTCTAAAACACACCTGACAGTTTTAAACATTTGAGGGGGTGGGGGAGGGTCAAACAAGACAATGGAGCAGACAATATATATTGTTCAAGGGACTATAGGCTAGAGATATAAATGGACCCAGGATTGCATGGTGGGGATGTTATTGAAGGTAAACATGCATGTAGGGCAATAAATGATTAATGTCCAAAAACAGGCATGCATGAAGATAAAGGGGACATTCACAGCATATTCCAAGCATGGTAATTAGGTAAGGAGGACATTTAGACTATACATTAGCAAACATTTAATACATATCATGTAATGTTAAAGGATAAAACTTACCTTCATATAGTCCTTCTGCAGGACCTGAATGATGGCGGAACAAGTCTCTGGGATTATGATCCCCGGAGCCTGGGGGGAGATGCCTGTCGAGAACGTCAAGTCCTGAAGACTTCTCCCAGTCGCCAAGTAACGTAAAGTGGCAACTAGCCTTTGCTCCGCACTGATGGCTTGCCTCATGCAGGTATCCTGCCTGCAGATATAGGGGGTCAGCATAGCCAGCAGACGCTCAAAAATGGGGTTCGCCATCCGGAGATAATTCCTGAAATCCTCAGGATTATTCTCACAGAGCTCACGGAGCTAAGGCATATGCGAGAATTGGTCACACTGGCGCAACCAATTCTTCATCCATGAACTCCTCCTCGCCCTATTCATGGACTGGACTCGGGTCAAAGTATTAACCCCAACACCAAGTCCCCACGCAGCACGAACTCGAGAACGAGTACCTCCACACGACATGGCTTCAAAGCGGTCGGCTGGTCAAACAAACAACTTATAACAAACGCACTGAAAAACAGCAAGGCCTATGAAGAACGACCTGAAAATCAGGAACGAGCGGACCAGAAGGCCTGCAAGGCAGGTTACAAACTGACCAACATGCACTAAAAAGCAGATACAAACCTCACAAGCACAAACTGAACCGCAGAAAACGATCAAAATAAGCTGAAGTGTGAAAAGCGCGAATCGTCTCTAACCAAACTTCCACTAACACGAGATAAACACGAGATTAGCAGAAGGAACCCAATGGGTGCCGTAGTGGGTCTTGAACTTCCTTTTTATAGTCCCGTCATACGTGCTGTACGTCACCGCGTTCCAAGGACTTTTGCAGTGATCGTGTGTGTCCAAGTCCCTCCCTTTTTAAGTCCAGCGCAAGGAGCCGACAAAGTCCGGCGAAAAGGTCGCCGAGCAAAGTCTGTCTTAAAGTCCGCTCATGTGTACGCGGCGTTAGACTCTGAATTGTCCTTTCAGGCCCACATACAATCCCTGTACAAATGGAAGAAAACCACCAGGCCTTCAGGAAAAAACTAAAGACCTTCCTTTTCTAGAAGCTGGCTACAGAGAATACATCTAGCGCCTTGAGGCGATTCAGTTCGCAATTTGCAGCGCTTTACAAATTATTCATTCATTCATTCATTCAAATCATGCCATCTTAGCCACTCCCTGGTCATCTCTCGCCTCGACTACTGCAACTCCCTCCTCATTGGATTACCTTTACATAGACTATCCCCCCTTCAGTCCATAATGAATGCCGCTGCAAGACTCATCCACCTTACCAACCATTCAGTGTCCTCCACACCTCTCTGCCAATCCCTCCACTGGCTTCCACTCACCCAACAAATAAAATTCAAAGTACTAACAATAATTTACAAAGCCATCCATAACTCTGCCCCCAGCTACATCACAAACCTAGTCCCAAAATACCAACCAAGCCGCTCTCTTCGGTCATCCCAAGACCTCCTGCTCTCTAGCTCCCTTGTCACCTCCTCCCACGCCTCCAGGATTTCTCCGGAGCTTATTCCAACCTTTGGAACTCCCTACCCCAATCTGTCTGACTGTCCCCTAATCTATCTATCTTTAGGCGATCTCTGAAAACCCTTCTCTTCAAAGAAGCCTATCCTGCTTCTAACACTGTTTTACTTCCTCCATCAGCTCACCCCCCCCCCCCCCCCCCCCACAGATATTACCTTTTGTATCAATTGACCCTTCCTTTTTAGATCGTAAGCTCTAACGAGCAGGGCCCTCTGATTCCTCTTGTACCAAATTGTAATGTAACTGTAATGTCTGCCCTCATGTTGTAAAGCGCTGCGCAAACTGCTGGCGCTATATAAAACCTGAATAATAATAATAATAATAATAAATATTTGGTAGGTCTTGAAGGTTATCAATCATTTGACCGCATTCCATACAGACATGGCCAATTTGAAAAGAGCTAGGTGTTTGCAGAAAAATGATATAGGGGCTTGGAAGAAAATTAACAATTGTCAAATCCCTAGCACATGTGCCAAGTGTGCTGCTGATTTAGAGGGTATGTTAGGGAGGACCCACATAACTAGGTGTTTGATCTGATCTGTCAAGTGGTATAGAAATAAAACTGGGAGAGCCAAACCCATTTATCTTAGGTTCTTTTTAATGTGCTCCAACCAAATAATTAAAGGTGCGCTATCCTTGTGCTAGGTATAAGTTAATAAATCACATAAGAGACACAATAAAAATGCATTAAACAACACCCCCCGGTTCGGTTCGCATCAGAGCTTGCAAACAGGCAAAAAATTCGGACGAACCCCGTTAAAGTCTATGGAACATAAACATGAAAAGTGAAAAGTGCTCATTTTAAAGGCTTGTATGGAAGTTATTGTCCTAAAAAAGTGTTTGGGGACCCGGGTCCTGCCCCAGGGGACATGTATCAATGCAAAAAAAAGTTTTAAAAATGGCCGTTTTTTCAGGAGGAGTAATTTTAATAATGCTTAGAATAGAATAGAAAAAGCGTCACTCGATGGGTGCCTCCCATGGTGGCGGAACTGTTGCGGTCTTTTTTTTTACCTTTTTTCGTCTCATTGGGCGGCATGAGATGTATCTTCATTGTGGGACGTTTTAATAAAGCACTTGTCCCAAAGTGTCTCTTGTGTTTTTTTACAATTTTTGACACTTTTTTTGTGAAATTGTAGGGGTACAATGTACCCATTACCAATTCACATGGGGGGGAGGCCGGGATCTGGGGGTCCCCTTGTTAAAGGGGGCTTCCAGATTCCAATAAGCCCCCTGCCTGCAGACCTGCACAACCACCGGGCAAGGGTTGTAGGGGTGAGGCCCTTGTCCCTATCAACATGTAGACAAGATGCTTTGAGGGGGACCCCAAAGAATCCTCCCCATGTTGAGGGCATGTGGTCTGGTACGGTTCAGGAGGGAGGGGGCGCTCTCTCACCCTCCCTCTCTTCCTGCGGCCTGCCAGGTTGCGTGCTCGGATAAGGGTCTGGTATGGATTTTGGGGGGACCCCTACGCCATTTTTTAAAAAAATTTGGTGCAGGGTTCCCCTTAATAACCATACCAGACCTGAAGGGCTTGGTATGGATTTTGGGGAGACTCCCACGCAATTTTTTTACATTTTTAGTTCGGGGTTCCCCTTAATATTCATACCAGACCCAAAGGGCCAGGTAATGGACCTGGGGGGGAAACCCATGCCATTTTTTTAAAATTAGTTTTATCTATAGTGCCGGTGTTCTGTCGAGAAGTGCCCGGGATGTATTGCGCGTGCGCCCTACAGAACAGCACAGCAGCTGATATGCCGATCAGCTGGGCTGACGTAACCATGGTGCATGCGCACATCGTAGGAGGTATCTCTCAATGGGAGATACCATTTCAAAGGCACAATTTATACCTATACAAACAGCGGGGGAGACCGTAGTTCTCAGATTGTGCCTCGCTGCTGCTGGAGGGCGGCTAGTGGCTGTGTTGAAAGGCTGGTTTTTTCTGTATTGTAACCTGCCCTTTGACACTGGCAAAACCGGCCGTTCAACACACCAAACCTGCCCTGCAACACAGACAACACCTGACCATCAGCACACTGTAAATCCGCCCCGCAACAGCGAGGCACAATGTGAGAACTACAGTCTCCCCCCGCTGTTTTATAGGTTTCATTTGTGCCTGTGAAATGGTATCTCCCATCAAGAGATACCTTCTACGATGTGCACTTACGCCCTGGTCACGTCATTCCAGCTGATCGGCAACTCAGCTGGAGTGCGGCTTTGTCCTGCGCATGCACGGGCACTATTCGATGGGGGGCACTTCTCGACAGAACACCGGGACCCAACAATTCATTACAGCCGAATTATTTTTTTTCCTTTAGAAATGTCATTTTGCTGTGGTACTGTTCTAAACACGGGGAAACTGCGCCACACTACAGGTATACTATAGACACCCCCCAGGCATGATATTTAAAGAAATATTTCATTGTTATTGTTTCACTTTAAGCATTATTAAAATCACTGCTCCCGAAAAAACAGACGTTTTTAAAACTTTTTTTGCATTGATACATGTCCCCTGGGGCAGGACCTGGGCCCCCAAACACTTTTTATGACAATAACAAGCATATAAGCCTTTAAGATTAGCACTTTTGGTTTTTCATGTTAGTGCCCATAGACTTTAACGGGGTTCCACGGCTTTCGAATTGGCCCGAACCCCGCATAATGTTCTTTGTTCGCGGAACGTCCGAACAACCAAAGTTCGGCCCACTTTCTTTGCCGTGAAGGAATGATAATAACGTGCACCACTGAAGAAAAAGTGCTCTCAAAAGGAATAACCACAAACGATGAAATGAGCTCCTTAGCAGCTGCTCTGATCCCACAAGGAGACCATCAGATGCCTTGCTGTATAGCAGCCATATATACCACAATCTTGCATGCAAAGGTACCACGATCTCCTAAGCCAATATATACTCCATGGAGGAAGGTAAAGTACAGAGGAAAATCCTCATAGTGTAGTATTCACCAAGATTTCAATAAAATGATAAAATCACACTTATAATTTTGAAAGAATTACTCAGCATGTGTTACAAACAACTAGCAGGTCCAAGTGATCAGGCTGACTTGCGGAATAACGTCATGTGTGAGGCCCCTTCCAACACGTTTCTCTGTAACCAGCGTCGTCTGGGGATATGAGGCCTCTTTTTAATGTGGCCAGTTTCACTTTTGGTCTAGAGCAGTGGTCGCCAACCTTTCGGGCCTCACAGACCACTAAACTCAGTTTTTAATCCTGTGGACCACTAACATGAATTTTACATGCCTTATACACACAATGCTCCGGCTGTCTGCCCCGTTACCCCTGGATCACACTGCTGCCTTATGCACACAATGCTCCCCCCCCCTGCACTCTGCATCACACTGCTGCCTTACACCTCCTTATCCAGCCATGTACTTGAGCTCTGTGCTCCCTCCCACAGTCCCCTCCTTCTTCACCTTCCGCTCTCTGCACTACTCCCGGTGCCTCCCTCTGAATTCACAGGAGTCATAACTACAGAGGAGCCATCTGGAATCAATGTGCGCTGACTGTATTGACTGTCAGCTTGCATCCAGCACAACAGTGGAAATTACATTGGGCGGTATACATCCTCCACAATGTTGATTTGCGGTAGAACTCCTGAGGACCAACAACATTTTCTCGTGGACCATCAGTGTTCCACGGACCACTGGTTGGCGGCCGCTGGTCTAGAGTTACCCTACACAAATGTGGAAAACAGAGAGCTGAAGTATTTTGATTTTGTTTAACAAACACCTTAGCCCTCATAGGCGTAGGGGTGGCTATTGAAGATGGAGCCCCGAATGTAGAGCCAATAGCCCCGAGTGTCTAAGCACTGGGTCCAGCAGTATAGAAAGTGACCATTGCACCCAGTTGTATTTTCCCTGGGTGGGGAAATACAACCATGTTTTACATTGTACGTCCCTATACACCATGTGCCCTATAAAAGGGGATAGGCATTATAAATGTCATACATTTTTATATAAATAAATGTCATAAATATTTATTATTTATATTCAGTGTAATAGTCAGGTAGGTCAGTGTGGGCTAGGTAGGTCAGTGTATGTCAGGTAGGTCAGTGTAATGGTCAGGTAGGTCAGTGTGGGTCAGGTAGGTCAGTGTGGGTCAGGCAGGTCAGTGTAGTGGTCAGGTAGGTCAGTGTAGTGGTCAGGTAGGTCAGTGTGGGTCAGGTAGGTCAGTGTAATGGTCAGGTAGGTCAGTGTAATGGCCAGGTAGGTCAGTGTGGGTCAGGTAGGTCAGTGTGTGTCAGGTAGGTCAGTATAATGGTTAGGTAGGTCAGTGTGGGTCAGGTAGGTCAGTGTGGGTCAGGTAGGTCAATGTGGGTCAGGTTGGTTATTGTAGGTCAGGTAGGTCAGTGTGGGTCAGGTAGGTCAGTGTGCATCAGGTAGGTCAGTGTGGGCCAGGTAGGTCAGTGTGCATCAGGCATGTCAGCGTGGGTCAGTGTAATGGTCAGTGTGTGTCAGGTAGGTCAGTGTTATGGTCAGTGTGGGTCAGGTATGTACAGCTCTCCTCTCTCCAAGAAAACCACTCACCAGACCATGGAGCCACTCTCGGCTGTGTCACTGACCAGAGCCAAGGAAGAGATGGGAAGACTCCCTCCCTCTGAGTTCCAACAAGCATCAGTAGCAGCAGCTACTGTCAGTGGTAGCTGCAGTGCTCCAGATGCCCTGTACAGATCTCCCTCTAGTACAGATCCACCCCCAGGTACAGATTCTTCCCCCAGAACAGATCTCAGCCCAGTATAATTACCCCTCAGTATAGCTCTTCCCCCTCACCACTGCTGCTCCGCCAAGTACTAATCTCCCTGCCTCCAACCAATATAGTTCCATGCCAATACAGATTTCCCCCAGTACAGATCTACCCCCCAAGTATACATTCTTACCCCCAGAACAAATCTCCCTCAGTAAAGATATCCCCTACTTCAGCTATCCTCCAACAGAATTGCTTCGCACAGTACATAGTCATCACCCCTTCCCCCACACCAGTACAGTTCCCTGCCAGTACAGCTCTCCCCTTTCCAAGAAAACCAGTCCAGGCTCCCCCCAAAAAATTCAGCAGCTACATCTCCCTCCAGTATACATACCCCCTTTACAACCCCCACCAGTACTGCCACCCCCAGTACAGAGCCCCCCCACCCCACCAGTACAGTTCCCTGCCAGTACAGATTTCCCACGAAGTACAGATCCCCCCTAGTACAGATCTACCCCCCAAATACAGATTCTTCCCCCAGAACAGATCTCAGCCCAGTAAAATTACCCCCAGTACATATTCATCCTCACCAGTACTGCTCCCCCAAGTACTATTCTCACTCCCCACCAATACAGTTCCCTGCCAGTACAGCTCTCCCCTCTCCAAGAAAATCACTCACCAGACTGACCTATGAGTTACCCAATCCTGAATCCTATGCACTGTATGTTATGAGCTGCTGAGCACCGCACCTTGTGCAATACGCACCCCTGTGCCCCTTGCGATTTGCACTCCTGAAGCATGCACCCTGTGCAATTTGTGCTTCTGAGCCCTGTTCGATACGCACTCCTGAGCCCCTCCATCCAGTGCAATATTTGCTTATGAGCCTCTTGCGATACACATTTCTAAGCCCTGCGTCCTCTCCTATATGCGTTCCTAAACCCCACTCCTTCTGAGGTCTGCCCTATGTGCAGTACTCCTGAGTCTCGCACCCTAAGCAATATGTACCTGCGGCCTGTGCAATAAACACTACTGAGCCATGCATTCTGTGCATTATACAGTCCTGAGCCCTGCACTATTAATCCTTTCTTGAACATGTCATACTCCTTACTGCACAAGTGTTTATTGTGATAACCTTACAATGTTAATCGCATTCATAAACATGGCACATCTCCACTTACCTATTGGTAGGCTGCTAATACTCAGATCCCCACTAAGTAATGTAAGAGCCATTCCTTCTAGTGGAGTCTAGTGTTGGGTGAACAATTCAGCCCAAACATCATCTGTTCGCCCATTCGACAAACACCCGAATTTGTAAGGGGCTCTACGGGATGTTCGCCCGCTGAGGGCCCCAGAATGCACTGCGTGCTGCACAGTGCATTCTAGGGCCCTAATTGGATGATGCCTTGCACCTGACCGCTGGTCTGGTGCAAGGCTTTGCCAATTAGGACACAGAGCACTGTCAGAGCCCTGATTGGACAAAGTGATGATAATAAAATGTAAAATAATTAATGTGCTAACCCATGAGAAAAGAAAGCGAGCTGCTACATAAGAATGTGATAAAAATTCAAAAGGTGAAGGAGTGTATAAATGTAGCGCTAAAAGAACCATGAACAGTCACAATGAGTAACTGAAAACTCAAATCAGTAACATTCTAAGTCCCATCTATGTGAAAATAAGAGAACAAAACAAGTCCAAAGATAGGTCAATCCAGAAAGATGGCAAAGTCCACCACAGCCGAGTAGTTGTTCTCATGTGGAAACAGATGATAAAATGAGTGTTTGGAACATCCAAGGAAATATGTCATCCAATATAAGAAAAGATTATTCACTCTTACCAGAACCAGTGGACCTGAATGTCAGTGACAACAGGTCAATCAGGCATGGATATCCAGGTCAGCGAGTCAACCGGAACAGTCCAAGGGATCCAGGAAGGTCCAGAGGCCAATGGAATCTCGATGGTGGCAACGACAACTGGAAGGCTGGTGACCAGATTGAATAGCTGAAAAAAGCTCACATCCAGGGAAGTATGGAGAGAAAAAAAGGGGGCTTCCAATGGTGTAGGTCAAAAAATCAGGTTTTTATTGATAAAATCCAACATACATAGATAAAACAAGTAAAAGCAATATGGGAAGCGGTGAAACCAAATATAATCTCAAAACACCCTATGGATGACTAGTGGCGCTATATCCCTAATGATGAGAGTGACCAGTCAATTCACTCTCAATTAGATGAGTAGATTTCATGTGTTCAAACTGATCCTGGAGGATCCTAAACACCCATAAAAGTATAAATGAATGATATATGTGGATGGTGCACTCAACACTTAGTGTGAAAAAAGTGTATGTGTGAAATCAATCTCCTTGTGCGGTATGCCACCACACTTAGGAGACTAAGTAAACTAAAATACTGAGTATATATGGAAAAAATATATACAGTGGAAAATATTATAAAGTGAAAATTATTAAATGATACATTTCATGAAAATTCCATTAAATGACATGGTGAACAAAATGACTAGCCTTAATGACTAGGCTTCAGCATATAGTGATGATATAAACCAGTTCTTGAAACGAAAAGCCAGATGAAACCAGATAATAGTGAATAGTCCACATATATATGTGTGCGATCGTGCCAAAAAAAAGGGGGGAAGACGTTTCCAAAGAGTGAGTGTCTCTATTTCACAATCCTGTGCCGTACTGTCCACCACACCTCAGTGACATGAATCCACTCCCTTACGAATAGCAAACTCACCAGCTGTTGAGGCGTTACACTCTCGTGTTTGGCCGGACAAGGCTTTAACCCACTAACATGGGGGTTACCATGTGAGCACAGACATCCACTGCTCAACGCACCTGACACCGTTCTTGGGATGATGATTCCACATAAAGAATAAAAAATGCTCCAGATTGTGTGTTACCGTATAAAAAATTTAATCACAAAACTGAAACTAAAACCAATGCACTCACATGATCCATAAAAACAATGGGCATGACACTTCACAGCACTTCACAGCAATCAGGATAAATGTAGTAACACATACAGTGAAAACTTGAAACACTTAAAATATCAAATGGTCACGGCGGACCCAGGGAGTGTGGGGTGTGGATGCCTGATGATCACCTCACCGGTTCGCCACTGGCACTTCCTTGCTACTCCCCGCTATACTTCGCTAAGTCAGCCGCCTCTCCTCCCTCGGATGCTAGTATGGGATTGCCGCGTAGACACACCCCGACATGTTTCGTCATACGGACTTAGTCATGGGGTTCAACGATAATCTCCAAATCAAGGAATTGAATAGAGGTAAGGCTAGCCTCACGGCTTAGACATATACCCCTATCATTCCAGTTGAGACAAGACATGAATTCATCAAGGGATTCACAATCTTCCTTTCAAAGGAGGAGGAGGTCGTCTATATATACCTGGCCCCAAGAACCAATTCAGGTCTCTTAAGGGCATAGACGACATCCTCCTCCCACTTGGTTATGAATAAGTTGGCCAAACTGGGGGCAAACTTTGCCCCAATGGCCACTCCTCTAGTCTGTAAAAAAAATGATTCTGAAACCAAAAATAATTATGTTGGGTGGCAAATCTAAGGAGCTCCATGATAAAATTGCGCTGGATCAAAGAAAGGGTGGTGTTTTTGGATAAATAATACTCTACAGCACCAAAACCTAGGTCATGAGGAATACAGGTGTATAAAGCGGCTACATCCGCTGTCACCAAGATCATACCCTCCTGATAGTCAACAGACTCAAGTAGTTTGATGGTGTCACCAGTGTCTATAAGATATGAAGGTACCAACCGTTCTAATGGCTGGAGAAGAAAGTCAACATATCTCCCGATCCTAGATGTTCCCACTGACTATGGGGTGTCCAGGGGGGATTGACATGACCTTTGTGCATCTTCAGAAGATAGTATATAGCAGGGATTCGAGGTGCAAGGGGTACAAGAAAACTCCACTCCTTTTTGTCAAGAATGCCTAAAGAAAAGCCTTCATTGACAAGTTCTGTGAGGGACCTCTTAAAGTTGGAAGTTGGATCAGTATGCATATGGCTATAAATGTTGGGATCCCCAAGGATCTTACCCATCTCTTTAATGTAGTCATCCTTGTTCAATATGATTATTGCCCTGCCTTTATCAGCGGGGTGAATGATCAAATTCTTCCGTTCACAAAGTTGTTTCAATCCTTTTTTAATATTGGGATCTGTATATTTTTTTTGCTCGGTAATTTATCTAGGTCTTGTAGTAAATGACTACGAAAAACACTAATAGAGAGAGCCATGGTCCCAGGAGGGTTAAATAAAGAAGGGTTTGAAAGACCCGTGTGTACATGGCCATCACTAGTGGCAGGGGTAGTGTTGGAGGGTAAAGCTGAAAAGTGTCTCTGAAAACTGAGTTTCCGGATAAATTATGAATATCTATAAACGTGGAGAATGTATTAAGTGTTTTTGGAGGAACATATTTCAATCCTTTATCCAACACTAATTTCTCCTCATTGGTCAAAATAACTGAACTCAGATTAAAAATACCAGAACCTATCAGATTCTTTTTCTTTTTGTCTTGGATCCTTCACCCCCCTTGGGTACCTCTTTTCGTTCTGGACTTCCTGGATATTCCTGCATGGGTCTTTGAAAACCCGAATGGTAGGAAGGCCCAGGATGACTCTGGTTGTAATTATAGGGAGACCTAATAAATAAGTATTCCTCTCTATCTGCATACCCATAGGAATCCTGATAGGTTTCTCTCAGGCCATTCCCCTGGAGTAGGGATGAGCTTCGAGTCGAACATGAGTTTTATCCCGAACATCAGCTGTTCGATCGTTCAACGGAGATCGAACATTATGGGAGGCGCGTCACAGCCTATACAGCGATGACCCAGTGCATTGATGGCTATGGATTGACCATGATTGACCAAGCATGCACTATGACCCACATGCTTTGGCCAATCAACGCGCCGTCAGCGAAGAGAGCCATAATTGGCCAAAGGCAGGGTGCCTTTGGCCAATTATGGCTCAGGGGATTAAGTACATGCCCCACACTATATAATGCCACCTGCACGTTGGCCTTCCGTAGTGTGTTCTGGTGTTGAGAGAGAGATAGAGAGAGAGTCAATTAATTTCAGTTAGCTAGATTGAGCAGGCAGTTGATTCAGTTAGCTCCAGTATTTTTAGTATATATATATATATATATATATATATATATATATATATATATATATATACTGTATATACATTCCAGGCTTTGTTTTATATATATATATATATATATATATATATATATATATATATATATATATACTGTATACAGTTTAGCTAGATCTCACTGCAGAGCGTTCCTGGTGTAGTGTTTCTAATATGCTACAGGCAGCCAGTTTATTCAGTTAGCTGCAGTATATTCAGTACTGTATCCTGTGCAGCTAGATCTCACTGCAGACCATTCCTGTTGTTCTCTTCCTAATATACTACAGGCAGGCAGTTGATTCAGTTAGCTGCAGTATATTCAGTACTGTATCCTGTGCAGCTAGATTTCACTGCAGACCGTTCCTGTGGTTCTCTTCCTAATATACTACAGGCAGGCAGTTGATTCAGTTAGCTGCAGTATATTCAGTATACCGTATCCAGTTTAGCTAGATCTCACTGCAGACCGTTCCTGCTGTTCTGTTCCTAATATACTACAGGCATGCAGTTGATTCAGTTAGCTGCAGTATATTCAGTACTGTATCCTGTGCAGCTAGATCTCACTGCAGACCGTTCCTGTTGTTCTCTTCCTAATATACTACAGGCAGGCAGTTAATTCAGTTAGCTGCAGTATATTCAGTATACCGTATCCAGTTTAGCTAGATATTACTGCAGACCATTCCTGTTGTTCTCTTCCTAATATACTTCAGGCAGGCAGTTGATTCAGTTAGCTGCAGTATATTCAGTACAGTATCCTGTGCAGCTAGATCTCACTGCAGACCATTCCTGTTCTGTTCCTAATATACTACAGGCAGGCAGTTGATTCAGTTAGCTGCAGTATATTCAGTACTGTATCCTGTGCAGCTAGATCTCACTGCAGACTGTTCCTGTTGTTCTGTTCCTAATATACTACAGGCAGACAGTTGATTCAGTTTGCTGCAGTATATTCAGTACTGTATCCTGTGCAGCTTGATCTCACTGCAGACCATTCCTGTTCTCTTCCTAATATACTACAGGCAGGCAGTTGATTCAGTTAGCTGCAGTATATTCAGTACTGTATCCTGTGCAGCTAGATCTCACTGCAGACCGTTCCTGTTGTTCTCTTCCTAATATACTACAGGCAGACAGTTGATTCAGTTAGCTGCAGTATATTCAGTACTGTATCCTGTGCAGCTTGATCTCACTGCAGACCGTTCCTGTTCTCTTCCTAATATACTACAGGCAGGCAGTTGATTCAGTTAGCTGCAGTATATTCAGTACTGTATCCTGTGCAGCTAGCTCTCACTGCAGACCGTTCCTGTTGTTCTTTTCCTAATATACTACAGGCAGGCAGTTAATTCAGTTAGCTGCAGTATATTCAGTGCTGTATCCTATACAGCTAGATCTCACTGCAAACCGTTTCTGTTTCTCTCCTCCTAATATACTACAGGCAGGCAGTTGATTCAGTTTGGATATATTGTTTTAATATATTGGTATTTTAATTTTCATTGCTAGCGCCACTGTGTTTGTTTGTTTGTTGCACATAGCTGCAACTGTTTTGCACACAAAGAAACACCATATACAGTTGATTCAGTTAGCTGCAGTGTGTTCAGTATACCGTATCCAGTTTAGCTAGATCTCACTGCAGACCGATCCTGTTGTTCTGTTTCTAATACACTACAGGCAGGCAGTTGATTCAGTTAGCTGCAGTTTAATCAGTACTGTATCCTGTGCAGCTAGATCTCACTGCAGACCGTTCCTGTTGTTCTCTTCCCAATATACTACAGGCAGGCAGTTGATTCAGTTAGCTGCAGTATATTCAGTATATATATACATCCCAGCTTTGTGCAGATACATCTTACTGCAGGCCATTCCTGGTGTACCTATTCAAACACATCAAATACAGTATGTCTGGAAGGCCAATAAGGAGAGGCAGATGCTCACAGGCCACTAAAAGAGGGCAAGCAGGCTCTGTGTCTACAGCCAACAGTGCTGGTCTTGGACACTGTGCATCCTCAGCACGTGACCGTGGGGCACGCTTGTCCTTTTTTTCAGCAGCTGGCTGTGTTGAGCCACAACATGCAGAAGAGTTGATAGAGTGGATGACCAAGCCGTCATCATCCTCCTCATCCTCTGTCACCAAGCTCAGAGTACTTTGGCTGCCAATGCAGCTGCCAAAGCGACCTATTCCATCGGCTCCAGGTCATCAGTTACTCTTTCCCTAGCCCCACCATCATGCACAGAGGAGTCCCCCGAACTGTTCGACCACAGTATTGGGTACATGCTGCAGGAGGATGCACAGCATTTTGAAGGCTCGGATGATGGTACCCAGCTTGAGGAAAGCAGTAACGTGAGCCCAGAGAGAGGGGGTGCCCAAGAAGGACAACAAACTTGCAGTCATGTTCTCCCAGCTGCAGCATATTGCCAGGTTTGCTCCAGTGACGAGGAGAGAGGGGGTGATGAGGTCACTGATTCTACATGGGTGCCTGATAGACGAAAGGAGGAGGAGGCACATCTCCAACGAGGCAGGATGCCCTCCAGGGGCCAGCTTAACGGCAGCCAACCGACTGTATCACACCGCAGAGCTCCGCATGTGCAGGGCGCTGCTGACGCCACGCGTTTTTCCAAAAGTTCTTTGTGTGGGCCTTTTTTGAGACGTGTGCAGCAGATTGCACCATTGCTGTTTGCAACATATGTCTGAAGCGTATCAAGCGTGGCCAAAACAGCAGCCGATTGGGCACCACATGCTTGACCAGACAAATGTCAAATTCCCATGCAGTCCGTTGGCAAGCGTACTTAAAAGACCCACACCAAAGAACCAAAACCTGTACTGAGAGGAATGAAGGTGTAGAATTAGGTGTGCCAAGTACTTGCGGGCAATCTGCTATCGCTACACCAACGTCCGATTGTAGCAGGCAAATTTTCCTACCCCAGTTGCTAAACTGGTGAAAGTAATTTGGTCCCAGCCATCCACATGCCCAGCAGCTGAATACTAGCTTGGCAAAATTGCTAGCACTCCAACTGCTGCCTTTTCAGCTGGTAGACTCTGCCCCCTTTCCTGAATTTGTGGAATGGGTGGTACCTCAGTGGCAGGTTCCCAAACGCCACTTTTTTCACGGAAGGCGATTCTGGCTCTCTACCGGCATGTGGAAGGCAAAGACCTGGCCTCTCTGGACAGGGCAGTCAGCGGTAAGGTGCATATTACCACTGACTCATGGTCCAGCAGGCATGGACAGGGACGTTACCTATCTTTCATGGCGCACTGGGTGACTCTGCTGGCAGCTGGGAAGGATGCAGGACCGGGTGCAGTATTGTTGGAGCTTGTTCCACCACGCCTCCAAAATGCTACTAGTGGTGATTCTGACACACCTCTCTCCTCCACCGCCTCCTCTTCTTCTTCCTCCATGGCCTCTTCCTCTATAGATTCGTCCTCGGTACCAGTGGTGCTCCGTAGGCGTTCAAGGGGCTACGCAAGCACTCAGGCAAAAAGATGCCATGCGGTGCTTGAGCTGGTGTCCTTAGAGGACAGGAGCCACACTGGGGCAGAGATTCTGTCAGCTCTGCAGGGGCAGGCTCAGAGGTGGTTGACGTCACGCCAGCTTCCATCAGGAATGGTGGTTTGCGACGATGGCACCAACCTCCTCTCCGCCCTCTTTGTGCAGGTACACAAGCATACAGGATCTCCTGAGGCAGACCAGGAAAGTCTGTGTGCATTTCCTTTGGTCATATAATGCCAGTGCTCGACTGGCTGACCTCCAAAAGGAATACAACCTGCCCAAGAACCGTCTAATCTGTGACATGCCCACCAGATGGAACTCAACGGTGGCCATGCTGCAGCAGCTGCACATGCAGCAGAGGGCCATTAATGAGTACCTGTGCGACTATGGCACCAGGACAAGGTGAGGGTAGCTTGGCTTTTTTTCACTACGCCAGTGGCTCATAATCAAGGATTCATGCACTGTCCTGTCACCATTTGAGGAGGCCACGAGGATGGTGATCAGTGACAGTGCATGCATCAGTGATACTGTCCCTCTTGTCTACCTGTTGGAGCAAACGCTGTGTTGAATAATGAACAGGGCACTTGAGGCAGGAAGAGGAGGACTTCCTTACCTCTCAAGGTCCCCTTTATCCAGTGTTCCTGTGGGACCACCGATCACACAGGAAGAGGAGGAGGAGGATTGTGTCAGCATGGAGGTGGAGCCTAGCACTCAGCATCAGCAGCAGTCTTCAAGGGATCGTTTACATTCCCTAGAAACCCATGGACTTGTACGTAGCTGGGAGGAGGTGGCTGCGGATCATGTCGTCCTTAGTGACCCAGAGGACTCCGGACCGAATGCCTTAGCAAACCTGGCCTCCCTGATCCTGCAAAGCCTGCGAAAGGACCCTCGGATTTGTGGTATCAAGAAGAGGGATCATTACTGGCTGGCAACCCTCCTTGATCCACGTTACAAGGCTAAGGTTGTGGAACTTATCCAGCCATCGCAGAGGGAGCAGAGGATGAAACATCTTCGGGAGGCCTTGCAGAAAGGCTTGTGCAACACGTTTCCAGAGCCTGGGAGGTTACAAATTCCTGGTCCTGCACAACGTGTTGCTGAGGCTTCGGTCAGTCACAGAAGGAGAAGGTGGCCGTCTGACAGATGTGTTCAGACAATTTTTTAGTCCGTAGCCCCAAGGTCTGATCGGTTCCAGCAACCATCGCCAGCGCTTGATTTACATGGTGCAGGAATAACTAGGGGCAAGATCAGACTTGGAGACCTTTCCAAAGGAAAATCCTCTGGGTTACTGGGTCTTGAGGATGGATCACTGGCCAGAGCTTGCACAGTATGCAGTTGAGCTATGGCCTGTCCTGCATCCAGCTTTCTTTCGGAACGCACATTCAGTGTTGCTGGAGGCTTTGTAACCGATCACAGAGTGCGCCTGTCCACCGACTCGGTTGATCAGCTCACCTTCATAAAAATGAATCAGTCTTGGATCCCCAGCTACCAAGCACCTGATGCTGTGAGATCCCTTCAAGACTGCCTATGCTGATGCTGAGTGGCTATCCTGTTATGCTGAGTGACTATCTTATTCCTCCTCAATGTTCATGTTAATAGCTTGTAAAAAAATTTTCGGTTCTGGGCACCACCACCAGTGGCTAAAGGCCCAATTTTTCTGCCCCTGTTTAACAGGAGCGTGTAATTACAATTTTTGCTGTAATAGTTTGCAGCAGGGCTTGTTCCTGCGCTCAACTAGAGTATCTGTGAGGGGTTGCAGTGTTGTGGCACCAGCACCAGTGCCTAAGGTCCAATTTTTCTGCCCCTGTTTAGCAGGAGCGTGTAATTACAATTTTTAATATCATTTTTCACAGCAGGGCCCGTTCCTGCGCCCACCAAGAGTAACTGTGAGGGCTTACAGTGTTTTGGCAACACCACCACACCACTGCCAAAGGCCCAATTTTTCTGCCCCTGTTTAACAGGGGCGTGTAATTACAATTTTTAATCTAATATTTCACAGCAGGGCTCGTTCCTGCGCCCACCAAGAGTAACTGTGAGGGCTTATAGTGTTGTGGCAACGCCACCACCAAAGGCCCAATTTTTATTTTTCAATTGTTTTTATTGGTCAAAAAAAAATAGTAACATACATATTATAGTTAATTTTCAATAACAGTATGATAAATATCAGATCATGGGCCATGCAAATTTCTCAGTTAAACATTGAGTCGACAACGTAACAATAACATATTACCAGAATTGCTAGCGAGAATAGTAATTATTCATGAAACAAATCAGACATCAGTAATAATCATGTGAAGGGTCAGGAACGTCAGAGATTATCCCCTAAAAGAACTGTTGATGATTTCATAGGGAGCGGTCGACAAACCGCCCCAGAGGTCCCGTACACTTCACCCCTTTGGGAGCTCACTGTGAGAGTGCATGGTATCCTCTCGGGGTATACTGCCGAACCAACCATCGAGGACTTAATTTATCTAGAGGTAGAATATCTAGGGAGAGTCCTCCTGGTCCAGAATTAAACCCCCTCCGAATAGCTGGCCGTACGGCCTAAATGTGGGGAGACCCTCCCCGGCAGCCTGACCCAGAATGAAAGAGGGATTCTTCCATGGGGGCCATTTCAAATCTTTCGACATGTTAGGTGAGGTATGGGCCAAATGCCGAAGAAGAGAAGAAGGAAATGTGTGAGAAGAAAAGAGTGAAGTCAAAGAAGGGGTTAAGAAAGGGAGGTATCATTCCTCGATGCAGCTATCATACCTGAAAAGAGAGGTATGTTACAAAGATTAGCTCAAGGTTCCCAGGTAGCATTAAATCTCTCAATTTTGTCATTAAGTTTTGCTACTATGCATTCTTGAGTCATAATCCATGATATTTTTCTCTTACAAGCTTGGAAGGAGACAAACAGCTTCTTCCAGGCCTTGGCTATTGTCATTTTTGCTCTCGACAAAATGAAGAAAGAGAGATCTTGAAGGTTCCTGGACAAATTGGGTATATACTGATTAAGCAAGGCAATGTAGGGGTTAGGAGTAATTGTTTCCTCCGTTATGGAGCCAATAGTACGAAAAATGTTCTGCCAGAAGGACCTAATGCGGATATGGAACATAGATTCCTCTAGTTCACAGCCTCTGAAGCATAGAGGCGATGTCCCCGGGTAAATCAAGGCTATACTTGATGGAACATAATACCACCTGGTTAGGACCTGTAGGCTAGCTTCAATTAGCGATACATTGCAAATACCTTTAAAGGAGCGTTTCGAGGCCTGGAACCATTCCGCAGCAGTCCGTGCGCTGCCTGTGTCCTCCTCCCAGGCCCAGACATGAGACGCTTTATCCAAATTCATTTGTAAGGCTGTATAAATCAGGGAAATGCCTCCCCTCTGGTCCATAGCATTTGAGCATCATTGCTCATAAGGGGTTATAGAAGGAGGTTCCATCTTGTTATTCCAGATGGTATTTAGAAAATAGGAGATTTTAGAGAATCTGAACCTTTCTGTGTCATGTCTAGCTTCTTCCTGCAGTGTGATAGGGTAATAGGTCCTGCTGGGGAAAGGAAGTGGCCTATGCGATAGAGGCCCTTATCTGTCCACCAGCAGAAGGCTTTTATGTTGAGGCCCGGAGGGAAGTTCAAATTATTGAAAAGATGGGTTAGTGGTTTCAGTGGAGAGATCAGTGAATGTTGAGCAAAAAGTTTGGTGCTTAAAGCAACGGAGTGAGATAGGGAAAGGGCCATTATGGCTGGCCTACTTTTAGGATTGGTCAATAAGAGGAAGTCTATTGTATGAAGGGGAATAGCTTTCCTTTCCATAGAGAGACAGTCAGGCTTTGAACCCTTTGAAAAAACTAATGAAATTTGTGATAGTTGTGCCGCCTGATAGTACCCCCAAAGGTCTGGCAACCCCAAACCTCCCTGGGATTTCAGGTGTAAAAGGGATCTAGTTGGGCACCTATACCCCTTGTTGCCCCAGACAAAGCAAACTATTTTAGACTGAAATTTGCTGAGGAAGTGCTTCGTGATTGGGATTGGCAGGAGTGAAAAAGATATAATAGGCGGGGGAGGAGCGTCATCTTCACAGCATGCACGCTACCCAGCCAGGACAGACCACAACTAGACCATTTATCCAGATCCTCTCTACATTTGTGAATCATGGGAGGATAATTTGCTTTAAATAGGTTATTATTGTCTGGGGTTAGGCTTATCCCTAGGTATGGAATCGTAGCGGGGGCCCATGCAATGTCAAAGTTGTTGGAAAGTTGTGAAAGTAGATCGCTGGGGACTGTTATGTTTAAGGCCATTGACTTATTCATATTGGCCTTCAGGCCAGAAGTCTCACTGAAATCCCTCAAAATTTGATAAAGCACAGGGATTGAAGTATTGGGGGAAGTTATAAAGAGGAGGAGGTTGTCTGCATAAAGCGCACATTTATGTTCCTGTACCCCACACATAACCCCTTTGACGTCTGGGTTCGATCTAATTGCAATGGCCAGCATCACAATTGCTATTGCAAAAAGAAAGGGTGAGAGTGGGCAACCCTGTCTGGTACCCCTTTTGAAAGAGTCTGAGTATCTACTCATTAGACGTACCTGCGCTGCTGGATTGGGGTAGAGCGATTGTATTAGATTCATAAAATATGAGCCAAACCCCCACCTCCGAAGGATATCAGGAAGGTACGCCCAGCCCACTGAATCAAAAGCTTTGTGTAGATCAATTGAGAGGAGAAAGCCTTTTTGAGGGGGTCCCCCATCTCATTGGGACTTCAGGAGATGCGAAAGGAGTGCCCAGAAAATCGTCTGGGGTTGAGGCCTAGGTTAGCCAGGAGGATATGAGCCTGATGAACTGGCTAGCACTCAGGGGGCTAGTAGGAAAAGGCAGCAACGGGCTGGAGCTAGACTAGGATGGAACAACTGACCTAAGGGAGAAAAGACAGACAAGAAAAACGTGAGTGGCCGAGGTTGTGTGCCACTTGAGACGATGAGTGGCCGAGATCGTGTGCCACTGGAGACGAGTGGCCAAGGCCGTGTACCACTGGAGATGTGTTTACAATAGCGTGTTACAAGAAAGTAGCCTCATAAGGGAGGTGAAGGCAGAGAAATCGGAATGTGTGTGGGGATAAATCATGGCCATGCTAATCGTGTGTTGTGAATGAATGTTCACAAAATGAGAATGAAGCGTGCCAACTTGTGTTGTTGTGAAGCGTGCCGAACCTGGAGTATCACACGAGGTGCGAGTGAGTGTGAATGTGTGAATGAGTGGTATGAGTAGCGACTGGGTTCTTGTGGAAGGTGCCTTGAAGGGGAGACTGAGCTGCAGGAGCTTGTATGTGTGCAGAAAGAACGTATCGGATCGTGCCGGGAATTAAAACTGCTTTGTCGCCAACACGACTGGGATTCGAATCGGGCTGTCGTGGTGTTGTGCGAGTTTAGACCTGCCGGTTGTTGCAAGGCCTGCGCACTGAGCTGAATGCGGTGTAACGGCGCGGTAGCCCTGGGGGGTGCCTGTGTGTACCTGTGAAATAACGAACCATGTTCATGAAAATGACAAGCTACGAATCAGCTATGCTGTGCCGAGTGATGTCGGACAATGGCCGACGACAACTCGGAGGTTCACGAAACTACGAATGAGTCGTACATTTGTACAATGGGTGAATAACAAGACTATAAAAACCTATATCGGCCTGTGCCGAGTGACGTCGGACAATGACCGACAATGGCTTGGAGGCTTTACAAAACTATGAACAGGTCACATGTCTGCGGATGGATGGAAAACAAGGCTGGGGGAACCTAAGAATTTATGAAGCCTGTGCCGAGTGATGTCGGAAGACGACCCTCAACGACTCGGAGGCTTGCGAAACTACGAATGAGTTTGACTTTTACGGGATAGGAGACACAACGAATCGCAACATCGTAGATGGTACGGAAAGGTTTGAATTCTACCTGCGACGACGAGCGAAAACGACCGACAAAGACTATGAAAGGAGGAGCTGCAACACTCGGGTAATCGTTTACACAGACTCACGAACCACGAGGTGAGCTGGGAAGAGTCGGCCTAGTGACGTAACGAATCGCGCACCGGAACCGACAAGGAATGCAGGTGAGTGGGCTGCTTAAATACCCGGACTCCTCCCATAAATTCAGGCCACCATACTGACCTTCTTATATACAGTGGAACCTTGGATTACGAGCATAATTTGTTCCAGGAGAATGCTTGTAATCCAAAGCACTTGCATATCAAAGCGAGTTTCCCCATAGAAGTCAATGGAAACGAAGATAATTCGTTCCACATTGACTTCTATTGCATGCAATACAGCATGTGGCCAGAGGTGGGGGGGCGCCGGAGATACTCGGAGACTGCTCGGATGCACTCGGAAACACTTGGGAACGGAGTATTTCCGAGTGTTTTTGAGTATTTCCGAGTGTTTCTGAGTATTTCCAAACAGCTTCGAGCGGCTCCGAGCATCACCGGCGCCCCCGCACCTCTGGCCAAATGCGGTACTGCACACCGCTGAGGTTTGAATACTGCGAGGCAACATTCGCAAACCGAGTCGGGCTTTAAAAAAAATAATAGCTTGTATTGCAAAACGCTCGTTAACCGCATTACTCGCAATCCGAGGTTCCACTGTATCTATGTATAGATATATATATACACACACAGACGCATGTGTGTCTGAGCTTTGGTTTGGGGTGCACACTCTAATGCAATAGGCTGTGCACACCTATGCCTTCAGCCATGTAAATGGAATGAGTAAAGAACATGTAAACCCAACATGTCATATTTTTGATATGTGCCTGCTGTACCATGTACTTGTATGAAAAAGTATTCTGTTCCCTTTGTATTCCTTTCTTTGTGTTCCTGCCAGTCCCTCTGCTTTCCTATTAAAAACTGATCACACTAAGCAAGAGAACACACATCACGGTCAGTTCTCTAGCTGTGCTGGGTACTCAGCCTGCTCTACTCCAATGATCAGACTTGTCCTGATACGCCCTTCTGCACAGCCTTTCACTGGGAAGCTCAGTGTCCTGTTGTTTTTCCTCCTCTAGCTGGAGCAGAGAGAGAATGTGATCACTTATTAACCACTACACGCCCAGCCTATAGCAAAATGACGGCCGGGTGGTGGTTCAGTTATCCTGACTGGGCGCCATATGATGTCTAGCAGGATAACTGCAGGCGCGCGCCCGTGGGGGGGTGCAACGCGGCGATCAGTGGTGCGGCTTGTCAGTCTGACACACCGCTACGCCGATCTCTTTACCACATGGTCAGCCGTTCCCAATCACGGCTGATCACAGTCTAAACAGGAAGAGCCATTTATTGGCTTTTCCTCACTCGCGACTGACAGACGTGAGTAGAGGAGAGACGATCGGCCGCTCTCCTGACAGGGGGGTCTGTGCTGATTGATTATCAGCGCAGCCCCCCCCCCCCCGCGGATGCCCACACTGGACCATGAGGGATGCCACCAGGACCTTGATGAGCAGGTATGCCCCCCATGGCCACCTGGGATGCCACACGGTGCCCTAAAAGATGCCAATCAGTGCCCACAAATGGTGCAAGTCAGTGCCCACTATGGATGCCTGCCAGATGTCTCCTCATCAGTGATGCCCAGCAGTGCCACCCATCAGTGTCCATCAGTACCACCTACCAGTGTCCATCCATGCCCATCAGTGCCCACCTATCAGTGCCCATCTGTGCTACATATCAGTGCCACCCATAAGAACCCATCAGTGCAGCCTTTCTGTGCCCATCAGTGCCGCCTATGAGTGCTCATCAGTGCCGCCTATCAATGCCCATCAGTGCTGCATACCACTGCCACCTATCAAGGCCCATCAGTGCCGCCTATCAGTGCCCATCATCAGTGCCGCCTATCAGTGCCCATCATCAGTGCCACCTCATTAGTGCTGCCTTATCAGTGCCCGTCAGTGCAGCCTCATCAGTGCCCGTCAGTGAAGGAGAAAAATTACTTATTTACAAAATTTTATAACAGAAACAAAGAAAAAAAAATTTTTTTTTCTAAATTTTCGGTCTCTTTTTATTTTTTGCGCAAAAAAACCCCCGAAGTGATCAACTACCACCAAAAGAAAGCTCTATTTGTGGAAACAAAATGATAAAAAAATTTGTTTGGGTACAGTGTAGCATGACCGCGTAATTGTCATTCAAAGTGCGACAGCGCTGAAAGCTGAAAATTGGCCTGGGCAGGAAGGGGTGGAAGTGGCTGGTATTGAAGTGGTTAAAAAAGGGAAAAAAATATGTATGTTTTCTTTTATATCTATACACAAATGTTTTGCCTTTCATTTCTAGTTATACCCTCATTCACATTGAAGCGACTTGTCGCAGCCTATTGCCATCATTGGCACCGTTCCAATCAGTGCAACGCTGACTTTGCGGCACTGCAACAATTTGCAAAAGTAATTCCTGCACTACTTTTGGCGACTTCGGGTGCGACTTCAATAGACATCTGTGCAGGAAGCCGCACAGATGTCTTTCAAGTCAGGCCCGAAGTTGCACTGAAATGTGGCTTTGTAATCGTGAGGTTTCAGAAGAAGTTGCACGATTGCACAGCCGTGTTCAATTTGATCGAGGGCTGATACTGAATGGGTCGTTTTACAAGGTGATCGTTTACAATCACGTTAATATTTATGAAGCTTTTCTAACACCACAGATGGAATGACTGTATGTAATTAAAATAGGGTTGGTTCCACAACTTTCACATGTTCCATACAGTTCTTTGATAATCAACATTCGCCTTGACACACTCCATGATAATTGGATTATGGTCATTGTTTTCCCTGTGTGGATATAAATGCTGGAGTATGTCCTGACACCTAGAAATGAAAGAAGTGGCTTTGGATAGGCAACAAAACATCTGCAACATTATAATGCAAGTCCAGCTGAATGTGACCAACTACTACTAGTTGGCTTCTATCATAGGAGAAATATTTAGTTTTTGGACTTGTAACAAGCGACGCGGAGCTCTTGACTGACGGATTACAGATGTCATTTTTACCCCTAATACCACCCCACTTACCCTTTTACCCCAATAACTCAAACCACACCGAGCTTGGAGTATTAAAAGGCCGTAGCGGCCTAATTTATTTAACAAATAATCTTAAATATAAAAATATAACATATAAACATTATCTATCATAAATAGAAAAAACATCAACAACAAAACAACATCTGTTAAAACAACCTGCTTAATTATCAAGCGTTGGTCTGAGCAATATCTTAATAATCCGCTGTGTCCATAACAGGACTTGCACTGCGGTCCCATCAAATCTATCAAATAGGCCTCAAGCCGACAAGCTGGCTCAGAGACTAGCAATGACCGCAGTGCCCCATTATCACTTCCCGGCTAACCTCCGTTAACCGGGAACCACCATCATGAGCCATATCAACACTAGCTCCCAAAAAGACTCTTACTTTTTGCCATTTACCTTCTTTTTGCCCAGACCAACGCCCGCCACTGCCATGACCTCGTCAAACCCCTTTTTTTTTTTTTTTTTAATTGACCATAACCAGATCTACCTAACCCTACTATACCAAAAAAGGGGAGGGTGGGCGGGAACTTTCTTCAGCTACAGTTACTCCCCCCTAGGCGGGGTTACCCTATAAAGCCTTACTTGGTACCTCCCCCTCGGTTACTTAATACCTCACCCCTAAAACTATTAACTCCCCTGTTCCCACAGTCATGTATGCCCTCCACTATGCATTACATGCTGCTGCTGTGGGCTTTTCTATTCATCTCTTTTGACCCGAGGAGCCCCACTATGGTCCTTTTGAATTTTTGGAGCAGCTGCTCCAGCTCTATACTTTCCAATATAGGCTTCTTCAATAGTTTTTTGTTTTTTTTTTATTACATTTTTTTACATTTAGGACATGCCATACAATACTGTAGAAAAAGATATGTAAAAACAAAGAAAAAAATGAAAGAGTAGACTGTGTATATATACACTTTTATCTTTGCTCTTCTACCTTAAATCACTTTTCTCAATTATATCATTTATCTAATAAACCCTTCTATACAATATTTAGAACCCACCATTCTCACCTCATCCAAAAAAAAAAAAAAAAAAAAACCCAAACAAAACCCAACCAACCTAAACCCCCCCCCCCCCCAAAAAAAAAAAAAACCCAAACAAAACCCAACCAACCTAAAACTCCCCCCCCTCAAAAAAACAAAACAAAAAACCCAACAACCTAAAAGGTGGGTCCTTATAGAAATGATAAACCTAATTCCAAATGATATAGATTACATAATTTTTGAATCTAAAGGAAATTGTACAATCAGATTGTTGTCTTTGTGGCCTTTATGCTTATTTTATTGTTAGGCTGCGTGTGGAGGCAGTGTTATTTTTTTATTGCTTTTTTTTATTATTATTTCTTTTGGAGTATTGCCCTTTCAAGATTATTTCCGTTTGATAATGATATGCATTATTACTTTGTACATTTTATGTTCTGCATTTATCTCTAAGCTTATCAAACAGTGTGTCTCAGCATAAGAAATATAAGTGTAGCGGGCACCTACTTTTAGGTAGGTGACCTTTCTTGTAGTTTACTAAGTCAGGTAAATTTAGACAGGCTTGTGCTGTTACAGCAGGCCTGTTTTTGTTCATTTCCCATTTGAGTAGCAGGTAGTTTGTATGCTAGTCTCGGCCAATCATCAATTTGCTTGGTAATGCCCGGGACTCTCATATAAAAGAGGGGTCACATGGTTGAGAACAGGTCTTCCAGGCTTCCTGTTGGAGCGTGGAGAAGCCAGCCTGGTTCCCGGAGGGGAGAGGTTTCCCCCCCCCGGGGAGCCAACGAAGCTCCCCCCTTGCGAGAAGGGTGGGGAACCGGTCTCCATGGAGGAAGAGACGACATCTTACAACATGTAGTCGCTGGTGTCGTTGACCGCCCCTGCGGGGAGGGGAGTGGGCCATAAAGGAGAGAAAGGAACTAAGAATCATTGCGGGACAAGTAGCAACAAAGCGGAAGGAAACTGGGTGATCGATCGTTTATGAGTGGCACATGGACTATTGATCACGTGAGTGAAAGCCCAAGGATAGGGTACTGCCAGAGGCTGAGGGATGTTGATACGCAAGTCAGTGAGACAGGCAGTGATGGCCTGTGACTTTGGGTTCAGCAATGCCCCGGGATTCCAATCAGTCGGGCGGGAGAAGTTATTCAGAGTGACTCTTTCTCAGCTCAACTTGGAAGTACCATGTAGATGGGAAGTAGTGGTAAAAAGATAGCGGTGAAGCTGCAAGCACACATAAAGAGATACGGACTGTTCTTGAAAAGTCATGCAGATGAAGAAGTTATTCAGAGCGATTCTTTATCAATTATTCTCTATCAAATCTACTTCCATCTTCCCTGATTGAAGAAATCACACAAAGTGATTTCCTAACTATCCGCAATGATTCTAGTTTTCCCGTAAGAGACAGCAAAAAGATGATAATGTAACAAAAGAGCATCTCAAAAGAAGTCCTTCTCCCATCCCAGTTCATATTAATTAATAAAGCAAGAGAAAAAGCCTTATGGACTGTGTTTGGATTTTATGGGCTGCGATGGGTTAGGTGGTAAACGTGAATTACGGATATAACAATTATTTAGCCCCTCCTTCATAAGCTTTGCCAACTCGTAGGCAGGTTGCCTATTTGAGCCTAGTTAGATGATGCCCCAGTTGGGGGGGGATAGTATTTATTATGTTTCCTGGGTTTTTCTTGGCGGGCTCCATGGTAATGACCCACTGGTCCTATGTCATTTTTAAGGGATAGGGATCCGGATCCCGGGGTTCGCCACTGCTGTTGTTGTTGTTCTCACTACTAATGCTTTTTCCTAGTTAGGTGATGCCGCAATTGGGAGGGATAGAGTTAATTATGTTTCCTGGGGTTTTCTTGGTGGGCTTCTTGAGCCCGACCCACTGATCCTGTGCCATTATAAAGGGATAGGGGTTCGGATCCCAGGGTTCACAGCTGCTGCCATTGTTTTTCTCACTACTCATGTCATTGCCAGAGTCCATCCTGTCAGCCGTGAACCCTGGGATCCGATCAGTGGGATCAGTGTATCATGCCGAGTCCAGAGTGCCCGATAATGAACATGTGGCTTCAGGAGCCTTCCACAGCTTAGGGGGATTGCTGGGACCTGTAGTCCACCCTGAAGAACACCAGCCCTAGACACTGCCACCATGAACTCAACCAGTTATGGCCTCTTTCCTGTGCAGGTACTCTGGGGAAGCCACACGACTGAGTTAGGGATTCGTTTAGGGAAATACTGTTGCCTTTGTTTGAATATCATGCCAAGTTATTTAAGTAAAGTTTTGAAACATTGTTTTTTCCTGGTCTGAAGTTACTAAGGTGTCTGTTTATGAAGCAGTGAGATTTATTCATTGCTTCATTCTCTGGCATTCACAGTGGAGATCTTTCTCCTCTGTGTGCCAGTTTATGAAGCAGAGTAGATCGCTTCACCTTCAGAGGAGTGAAGCAATCTACAAACGCTTCAAACAGTGGAGAACGGCCCCTGATACTGGAATTTCGTGAGACTTTACGAGATTACAGTACCAGAAATTCACAGAAGCACCGAGATGTCAGTTTATTAAGCAGTGATAATTTATCACTGCTCAGTACAAGGACAGACAGTGTGGTTAATGTTAATAAAATAACGAGTCCCCCTACATTATATATATATATATATATATATATATATATATATATATATATATATATATATATATATATATATATATATATATATATGTGGTGATTCATGCGCTGATCCATCATATTCCCTGGGTAATAGCAGGCATTTACCTTCCTCCTCCGGCCTCCCTCCAGGTTTTAAACCAAATCACATCAAAGATGGCTGAATTCTCCACTGACAATGTGGTCCTCCTGGGAGACTTTTACCTCGTTCCGGATGCAGATCTGGACAGGATGCCTCCTGCTGGTACGACCCGGAGGGGGTTTGCAGACTGGGCTGACACATATGGCCTTGTTGATCTGTGGTGGTGGAAGTTCCCTCAGAATAGAGCTTTCACATGTCACTCTGCCTCCCATAAAACCTTCTCCCGTATTGACCTTGTCTACGCGGGCAGTCCGGTTCTTCCTAAGGTCCGTGACGTTAGGATTCTTCCCCGAGGTATTTCGGACCACGCTCCACTTCTTCTGGAATTAGACCTTTCACTGGCCTCCTCGGACAGGCTCTGGAGACTGTCGAGATATTGGGTCTCGGATGTGGAGGTGGAGCCGAAGTACAGAGAGGAATTGGATTTGTTCTGGGGGATAAATGCGGGTACAGCTTCAGCCTCCTCCGTATGGGATGCTTTTAAGGCATTCTCTAGGGGACAATACCAAAAACTTATCGCCGGGGTCCGTCGAGCTCGTAGGGAGGAACTTACTAGCTTAGAACTAGAGACGACACGTCAGGAAGCAGCATATATTAGGTCGCCGAGTCCACAGTCCTATGCCAGATTGCAGTCCCTTTTGCGTGACACCCTCCTGTTAAGGACATCCCTCACGCAGAAGAGGCTCCTTCATCAAACACAAAGAATTTTCGAGCAGGGGGAAAGGACAGGTCACCTTTTAGCTTGGCTCTCCAAGGAGCAGACGGTGGGAATGTCCATAGGACAAATTCGGGCAGCAGATAACTCACTACTGTCCACCCCAGCTGAAATTAACCAGGAATTCACCTCCTTCTATCAGTCACTATATAGTTCCAAGGTGTCTTATGAATTGGAGGAGCTCGCTGCATACCTAGATGGGGTCGACATTCCGACGCTCACCCCAACGTACGCTGCCAAGTTGGATAGCCCCATCAAAGTTGAGGGAATACATAAGGCCATGAAAATGATGCAAACCGGGAAGACACCGGGACCGGACGGCTTCCCGGTAGAGTTTATGCCGAACAACTTGCCCCTAAGCTTCAAACACTGTTTGCCGAGTCAATGGAGGCGGCACTCCTCCCAGACTCCATGAGTGAGGCGGTAATAATTGTTATCCCCAAGCCCGGAAAAGACCCTACCCTTTGTTCATCTTATCGTCCCATATCTCTACCTAACGTAGATACAAAATTTCTTGCCAAAATTCTGGCAAACAGACTTAATTCGGTCATTACAGCTCTGGTTCATCCGGACCAGACGGTATTTATGCCTGGGAGGGGGACAGATAAATATTCGGCGCTTACACACACGTATAGCAATAGCCCCCTCGGATGGGCAGGGAGTGGTGGCCTCACTCGACGCCGAGAAGGCTTTCGACTCGGTCGAGTGGGGCTACCTCTGGTAGGTCCTTGGCAGATTTGGGTTCGGACCCAGGTTTCTAAAATGGCTCAAAATGCTTTACTCCCACCCGACCGCCAGAATCCGTATGGGACCCTTTCCGGGGCGTTCACGCTGGGGAGAGGTACGAGACAAGGCTGTCCGCTCTCCCCGGCGCTGTTTGCCCTGGCACTGGAGCCCCTTGCAGCCCTTCTGCGGGTGGATGACTCGGTCAGGGGACTGCGTGTAGGCCCCCTGGTGGAGAAACTCTAATTGTACGCGGATGACTCCCTTTTATACCTAGCGGATCCCTTTGATTCCCTAAAATCGGCCCTAGCAATTATTGACAGATTTGGTTACTTCTCTGGTATCAAAATTAATTGGAATAAATCAGTCCTTTTCCCTCTGAGCCCAACAATGCCCCTGGTAGACACTGATACCCCTTTGCAATTGACACAGGAACTTAAATATCTGGAAGTGAAGGTGGGTGGGGATCTAGCAGGCTATCTTGACAGGAACGTTCTCCCGCTACTTTCTCAACTCCAACAGAAATGCTCCACCTGGAAATCTCTCCCACTGACCCCAGTAGGGAGGGGAAACCTCCTGAAAATGGTATACCTGCCAAAATTCTTATACTTTTTTAGACACACTCCTGTAACAATCCCTAAGTCATTTTTCCAGAGGTTGGAAAGCGTGGTGGTCTCCTTCGTATGGGCGGGTAAGGCCCCGAGGGTTGCAAAAAACATACTCTACCTCCCCCTATCCAGCGGTGGTTTAGCACTACCCAATTTCCTGATGTACTATTGGGCCGCTGTTCTAGTAACTGTGAGGTGGTGGTTTGCGCAACCCCAACTTAATCCAGCAGTCACCCTTGAGGCGGCTATCTTGGCTCTTACGCAGCCCTATCTAATTTACCGTATAGAGGAGTGAAGGCTGGGGCCGAGGTGACAGGCCCTATGAGGGCTACCATCCAGGTCTGGAGATCTTCCAGGGCCGCCCTCATGAGGGAATCCTCTATTTCCCCGCACACCCCATTATGGGCGAACCCCATGCTCCCCCACCTCCAGACTATACCCGACCCGGCAAGTTGGGCCAGAAAAGGGATTGTTAAACTAAAGCATGTTATCCGTAGAGAGGGTATAATTCCATTCCGGGAGCTGAGGGCTGGACCATGCACTGCCGCAAACCTTTCTCTTTAGATATAGGCAGCTACACCGCGCTCTTAGAGCACAGTTTCCCTCTCAGGTAACCCTCGAGCCAGACCCGATAGAACGTGTCCTAATTTCGGGAATACTGGATAAGCCTCTTTCAACCCTTTACATGCACCTCACAGTGGCTCATGATGTTAAGACAAGTAGGTTGATGGCTAAATGGCAGGCTGATATCCCCTCTTTGGGGGAGGAGGAGTGGGAGGAGTCCCTGTCAACTTTTATCCCCTCTATGATAGCGGCTAGGGACAGATTTGCTCAACTAAAATTCCTTCACAGGGCAAATTATACACCGCAAAGGCTGGCTAATATATATCCAGGGCTCAGCCCCAACTGTAACAGATGTGGAGTAGAGGTGGGTTCCTTCTTTCACACAGTATGGTCATGCACAAGATTACGCCCATATTGGACTTCAGTGGCAGAAATCTTAGGTAACATATGCGGAATCAAAATCCCGCTTAACCCCCTTACTATGCTACTGAGTCACTTGGAGGATATAGAGGGAGATCGCTACACTAAACTCTGTCTTACTTATTCCCTATATTATGCGAGGAGAGAAATACTCCTCAGATGGAAACAGAAAGAGCCCCCAACTATAACAGCTTGGCAAAAGTCGATCAATGGCGTGTTGCCTCTGTATAGGCTTACCTATGAGGGCAGGAACTGCCCACAGAAATATGACAAAATATGGTCAAATTGGGTAAATACATGTGGTTGAGTATAGTCGGGGTTGATGGCCCCTTGGGCTGGCGGACACCTGCGATCTAGTTTACATAATGAGCGGAGACCTAACTGACGTCAAACACCTATCTTTGATGTGATGCAAGGAGGTTGGGAGGAAGAGGCTGAGAGGTGATGGAGTCAATGAGGAAGAGGGGAGGAAACGGACATGCCGATCATGAAAATGTGTAGTGGTGGACGGTTCCCCCCCCCCCCACATCCCCTCTTACCCCTGCCCAGTTCTCCACATTTCCCCTTCCATCTCCTCCTTCTCTCTGCTGGAGAACCGGGGACGAAATAATAACACCCAGGAGGGGACCTCCCGACCCCTCTTTGCTTCGGTTTCCATGTGAGTGATTTTGTGGCTACCCCTCCTATATCAGCGTATGTAGCTCTTATAGGGCCCTTGGTTACTAGATAGGAGGTTACATTAAGAACTGACCATCCATATAAAGAAACGAAAGTATATTATTGGGAAACTCTGTAATTGTAATTATTAATATTCCTATGTATGACTGCTTCTAAATCTGGTCTGTCTTATTGCTGAATAAAACTTTTTTCTGTTAAAAAAAAAAATATGACAAGGGGACATGCTTACAGTGTTGAGGGGTCTGAAAGAGGTAGAAGGAAGTTAAAAATCTTCCTCCTCCCCCCTCAGATCCCCCCAGATTTCCTCTTCACTCCCCGATTCCCCACCTCTGAGCTGGTGAATCGGGGTGTGTGAATTCTGACTCAGATCGCCAGTGAAGCGCTGAGATCACAGCTTCATAAACTGGCCGTTACTGTGTCATTCAATGAGGATTCTCAGTGTGCGGAGATCATCCGCGGGAGAACAAGTTCAAACACTTCTCTCCGATTATCTCTGTTTCAAGGTTAAAAGCTAATTGGATCTCTTCTAGCAATATCTCATAGTAATGTTTTATGGACTATTTTTATTAACACTTTTATGGACTATTTGCATGGCTTAAAGTTGGATTGAGATAACAAATAACATTTTTATTATTGCCGATATTTTGTAACATTGGATGCTTTTTGGTATATTGAGAACATGAATTATGCATGAATATTTCTGAAGATATGCACAAAAAAACTTTTAGTATCCACCATAAAACTGTGATAGGCTAGACTCCTGAAGCCCACAGCTCGAGGTCTCTTACACCTTACATAAAAACATACACACTCTATATCGAGCGCCCTTTTTACAGATTTTTTTGAGCAACAAAGGGTGTATAACACCTTACAGGGGCAGCTGATATTTTTAAGTGTTGGTATTTACAAGGATTACTATATAAGGTAAAGAGAAGCGCCATCCACCGTTTCGACTATTGTAAACAGTATTATGGCCATTGTAACTGCAGTAATGAGCAGTAGTTACGTTTAATCTACCGAGTGCTGGAACTCTACTGTCAGAGTCATTTATGGCAGCTCTGTAGGCAGGTACAGTCTATTGTCTCCACTGCAGGTGGCGCTGTCTGCAGCAGCAATGCAGATGGGGAGGAAGTCGAGAGGAACCTATTTCCTCTATGGTTTCCCCGGTCACAGGGAGGCAGCTATCTGATTCGATGCTGGCACCCCAGGTGACCCCAGGTGACTTTGGTGGTCATCTTGGGTCAGGCAGAGTCTATTTAAAACTGTGGCGCCCAGGTTTTGTGCACCTTTTGCAAAAGGCTAGAGTAGGCACAGGTCATCTGCCTGACAGGGACAATACACAGAGTCAGAGAAAGGTTTCAAAGGAGTAGGGAAAGTGTAGGAACCGCTCCAAATCCCTGGAAAGCTTCCCCCTTGGGTACGGACTATCCAGGCCACATTCTCGTGGCAGACGCTGTGGGTGGGAAACTAAATGATGGACTGCTGCCCTCACGCACGCTATCTCCACCGAAGTGAAGTGAGCGAAAAATAAAATGTGAAAGAAGGGGGGGTGTGAGTGTGGCGCTGTCCTAAATCCTATTATTAGAACCAAACTTCTCCAATAAATAATAAACACAAAAAATATATATTAAAATCCAAATTATTTTAAAGTGACTTGTGCTATAATCCGTTGAGAAAAAATAAATAATAATATATATAAACAAGATAAAATATATCACACGTGACATGCAGCTTGTGAAAATATCATAAACCTTAAAATGATAAAAATAATAAAAAAATGTATGCGATCACATTAAGATATTATATAGTTGGTAATTAAACAGTCCACATGAATGGTGTCACTTCGTGATAAATTTGCTGTTTGAACCATCCGTGATATGTGCCCAGTGCACGATAAAGTGAAATACAACAATCACTGTGAAATTTCCTGGTGTATCCCTTTAAACAAAAACAGGTATGTTCCGAGTGCTGGTGTCTCGTGCTGTGATCGTGCAGAGACTCACCAGCTTTTTATCCCCTTCAGGGGTAGCGTGCAGTCACAGTATGTGCCACTGTGCGGCAGTACTTGGCAGGATCAGGATCACGATGATGTCGTTAGAACATGAAGGAGAAAGGAGAGTTCCATAGTGTAAAACCATTTAACACTTTTATCAGGTCAGGTTACAGGTGGTACTCACATTGTGGTAGATTCAAATAAGCAGTAAGCAGTAAGTAGTAAGTTGTCCAAAAGCGTCAGATACGAGGAGATGTCTGCAAGGCGTCAAAATAGGCCACGCCCTACGCGCGTTTCGTCAGAGGATGTCTAGGGGAGCGTAGATGTCCTCTAACGAAACGCGCGTAGGGCGTGGCCTAATTTATCACGAAGTGACACCATTCATATGGACTAATTACCAACTATATAATATCTTAATGTGATCACATACATTTTTTAATTATTTTTATCATTTTAAGGTTTATGATATTTTCACAAGCTGCATGTCACGTGTGATATATTTTATCTTGTTTATATATATTATTATTTATTTTTTCTCAATGGATTATAGCACAAGTCACTTTAAAATAATTTGGATTTTAATATATATTTTTTGTGTTTATTATTTATTGGAGAAGTTTGGTTCTAATAATAGGATTTAGGACAGCGCCACACTCACACCCCCCCTTCTTTCACATTTTATTTTGCCGTCCCTCCAGGCCTGTGTGTATATTGCTGGACTTCCATTACAATATATTCTTGTTATTGCACCTGGACCTGTGTGTTTTCTGCCCACTGCATCATGCTTCCCCTAAGACCACAAGTCCTAGACCAACTGGGAAGGCACTGTCCAAAAGAAAAGGAGAATGGTAACAGAGGGAACAAGGGAACAAAGGTGGCTTTCAGAATAATTATTACGGGAGCGGCAATCCTATGGGACGTTCTTCTGTCAGCTATTGTTGGGGTCCTTTAAGAGCGTCTTACACTTAACAACAGTCCCAGTTAACCTGCATGCAGTATAGGTATGCAGTCCAGGGACGTGCGGTGAGGTCAGTGGCTGGTGAGGGACCGGCTAGCATCAGAGCCAGATACACACAGGTTATATACGCTGCAAACATTAGAGCGAGAGAAAAAATTCTAGCACTAGAGCTCCTCTGTAACTCTAATGCCCCGTACACACGGTCGGATTTTCCGACGGAAAATGTGTGATAGGACCTTGTTGTCGGAAATTCCGACCGTGTGTAGGCTCCATCACACATTTTCCATCGGATTTTCCGACACACAAAGTTGGAGAGCAGGAGATAAAATTTTCCGACAACAAAATCCGTTGTCGGAAATTCCGATCGTGTGTATACAAATCCGACGGACAAAGTGCCACGCATGCTCAGAATAAATAAAGAGATGAAAGCTATTGGCCACTGCCCCGTTTATAGTCCCGACAAACGTGTTTTACGTCACCGCGTTCAGAACGATCGGATTTTCCGACAACTTTGTGTGACCGTGTGTATGCAAGACAAGTTTGAGCCAACATCCGTCGGAAAAAATCCTAGGATTTTGTTGTCGTAATGTCCGAAGCAAGTCCGACCGTGTGTACGGGGCATTACATGTAACCTGTAAAAAAATTGAAAGCATCGCCTATGGAGATTTTTAAGTACTGAAGTTTAGCACCATATCACAAGCGTGTGCAATTTTAAAGCGTGACATGTTAGGTATCTATTTACTTGGTGTAACATCATCTTTCATAGTATAAACAATTTTTTTTTATTATTATTATTATTCATGAAACAGTTTCTTTCCAAAAAAAAACACGTTTGAAAAATTGCTGCGCAAATACCGTGTAACAAAAAAAGTTGGAACGACCACCATTTTATTTCCTTGGGTCTGCTAAAACAATATATATAATAAACAGCAGAAAAGAGAAAGGCATGGGACTTTCTTCTTTCTCTTTTCTGCTGTTTAATACATATTACGGATAGAGGCTTGCCACTGCTATAATCAGGTTGTGTCAGGTCGCATTAGTACAATATATATTATGTTTGGGGGTTCTGAGTAATTTTCTAGCAAAAAAAATTCAGATTTTTAAATGTAGGAGAGAAGTGTCAGAATTGGGTGACAAGCAGGTAAATTACCATAAGTAAGTAATATACTATCGTAATAAATAATTATTATATATTGTTTTTAAAGTAATTTACTATATTTTCAAAAACTGTAGTCAAGCAGGTGGCTTAACGGACAAATTGCATAGTTGCCAACTGTCCCGAATTTTCCGGGACATTTCCGGGATTCAGACCTTTTTCCCGGTTTTCGTGATTTTTGGGAAATGTCCCGGGAAATCCTTGTTTTATCGTTTTTCCGCCGCCAGCGGCCGCCGCTAGAGGTCCGCGGCCGGCGGAGACAATGTCTCCACCGGCCGCCATTTTGCAGAAGACCAGAATGCCGGGTGGCTGCCAATAGCAATTGAGCTACAGCGCCGCCCACCCCCCAACCCACTTCTGGTCTGACAGTCTGTGACCTGTTGTGGGAGAAGGCCGCGGGGTGGGGGGGTGGTCTACCTCCCGGCCGGCTCAATTTCTATTGGCAGCCACCCGGCCGGCTCCGCCTATTGTTCCACGCTGCCTGTTAGAGAGTCTCAACTGCAGGGGGAGGTGGGCTGCTCCACTGGGGGACACACCTGATGTATGGGGGGGCTGCTCCACTGGGGGACACACCTGATGTAAGGGGGGGCTGCTCCCCTGGGTGACACACCTGATGTAAGGAGGGGCATCTCCACTGGGGGACACACCTGATGTAAAGGGGGCTTCTCCACTGGGGGACACCTGATGTAAGGGGGGCTTCTCCAGGGGGGGCACCGGATGTAAGGTGGGCTTCTCCACTGGGGGACACCGGATGTAAGGGGGGCTTCTCCACGGGGGCACACCAGATGTAAAAGAGGGCTCCGCTGCTGGGGACACCAGATGTAAGGAGGGGCTCCGCTGCCAGGGACACAGATCTGTAAGGAGGGCCTCTGCTTCTGGGGGCACCTGATGTAAGGACGGACTCTGTTGGGGGCACCTGATGTAAGGAAGGACTCTGCTGGGGGCACCTGATGGCATCTGGTGGCTGGCAACGTGGCAGGTGACACGCTGAGGGGTCCCACTGATTCTGGATTATGGTGAGTTGAATGATTTCATTCTATATTACAATGTAATAATAGTAATAATGCGCTTCAACCATCCTGACACCACAACAACCATGGTGCTGGGATGATTGAAGCGCTAAAAAACGGGTGTTTCTCTCCTTCCCTCCTTCTTTACTTCTTTACTTATTTCCTTCTTTCTTTCTTTCCTTCTTTCTCCCTCCCTCCCTTCCTCTTTTCCCCTTTCTTTCTCCATCTCTCATTCATCTCAGACTCTAACCACACCCCTATTTGAACCACGCCCATATAAGCCACGCCCACTAGTTCACGTAAACCACCACACATTTTTCTTTTTTCGCTATGCCTCGCCTACAATTGCATGCCCGCCCCTAATTATAATAAGACTCCGCCCACCACCAAAAAAGTGTCCCTATAAATTTTTTTACAATGTTGGCAACTATGAAATTACTGAAGTTTGAAGTTATAACTTCAAACCACTAATTTCACAGTAAATACCTCTACCAATAGGTAGGTGCTAGTATAGGATTTTTACTAGTTAGTCTGTCAGCATAGGTAAATTTAGGCAGGCCTGTGCTTTGAGCTAGGCCTGTCTGTTTTGATCTGTGGGCAGGGAGTGGTTAGTGTAGCAGTGGGTGTGACCACCTGCAGTTTAGTTCTGATGTGCCTCCCATGCTTTCAGGGAGAATGTTCTGGAAGAGGGGCAGGGCCTGGAACTGGAGTGGCACAGTCATTGGCAATGTCCTCATCAATACACGGTCACTAATGAGGAACTCCTGGAGCAGAGGGGCAGGTGAAGCTGTCGGAAAGTATGGTCCGGTTGAGTTCTCCATCAGGGACTTGGGGCAGAGAAAGGTCGGTGAGTGTACCACAGTGGAGGGCTGGATGTGCCAGGAAGTCTGTGAGGGAACTTCACTTCTACACGATCATTAGTGAAGTACTCATCATTACACGGTCAATGATGAGGAGTCCTGGATCAGAGGAGAGACTGTGGGGAGTTGTGTCAAATCAATGTGGCCTGAGGGTACAGGATTTGCAAGCAGGGCTAGCTGGGAATAGTAGTCCACTGCTCAGTATGTGCTTTTAAACTACTAGGCCTCCGGGGAGAGGTACTGAAGGCCTCTGGCCTAGTAGCAGCAAGCAACCAGAGTCTGCATGAGGAACTATTCAGAGTGGGTCCTTTTTACTTAAAGAAGAAGATGTGACACTACACCAAAAACTACAGTATAAGTTTGTGCAGGAGGAGAGGATTTCTGGGAACATCACCCTTACACGGTCAAGAGTGATGTCCTCATCCTTACACGGTCATGGGTGAGGAAGTTCTGGAAGCAAAAGTCTGCGGGAGTTAAGCAGAGGAGGAGCAATAGTCTGCATGGTGATGCAGGGAAAAGACTGTAGTTGTTAAAACATGTACACTACTGTTCAAAAGTTTGGGGTCACCCAAACAATTTTGTGTTTTCCATGAAAAGTCACACTTATTCACCACCATACGTTGTGAAATGAATAGAAAATAGAGTCAAGACATTGACAAGGTTAGAAATAATGATTTGTATTTGAAATAACATTGTTTTTACATCAAACTTTGCTTTCATCAAAGAATCCTCCTTTTGCAGCAATTACAGCATTGCACACCTTTGGCATTCTAGCTGTTAATTTATTGAGGTAAGCTGGAGAAATTGCACCCCACGCTTCTAGAAGCAGCTCCCACAAGTTGGATTGGTTGGATGGGCACTTCTGGCGTACCATACGGTCAAGCTGCTCCCACAACAGCTCAATGGGGTTCAGATCTGGTGACTGTGCTGGCCACTCCATTACCGATAGAATACCAGCTGCCTGCTTCTGCTGCAAATAGTTCTTGCACAATTTGGAGGTGTGTTTAGGGTCATTGTCCTGTTGTAGGATGAAATTGGCTCCAATCAAGCGCTGTCCACTGGGTATGGCATGGCGTTGCAAAATGGAGTGATAGCCTTCCTTATTCAGAATCCCTTTTACCCTGTACAAAGCTCCCACCTTACCAGCACCAAAGCAACCCCAGACCATCACATTACCTCCACCATGCTTAACAGATGGCGTCAGGCATTCTTCCAGCATCTTTTCATTTGTTCTGCGTCTCACAAACCTTCTTTGTGATCCAAACACCTCAAACTTGGATTCATCCGTCCACAACACTTTTTTCCAGTCTTCCTCTGTCCAATGTCTGTGTTCTTTTGCCCACCTTAATCTTTTTCTTTTATTGGCCAGTCTCAGATATGGCTTTTTCTTTGCCACTCTGCCCTGAAGCCCAAAATCCCGCAGCGGCCTCTTCAATGTAGATGTTGACACTGGTGTTTTGCGGGTACTATTTAATGAAGATGCCAGTTGGGGACCTGTGAGGCGTCTGTTTCTCAAACTAGAGACTCTAATGTGCTTATCTTCTTGCTTAGTTGTGCAACGCGGCCTCCCACTTCTTTTTCTACTCTGGTTAGAGCCTGTTTGTGCTGTCCTCTGAAGGGAGTAGTACACACCGTTGTAGGAAATCTTCAATTTCATTGCAATTTCTCACATGGAATAGCCTTCATTTCTAAGAACAAGAATAGACTGTCGAGTTTCAGATGAAAGTTCTCTTTTTCTGGCCATTTTGAGCGTTTAATTGACCCCACAAATGTGATGCTCCAGAAACTCAATCTGCTCACAGGAAGGTCAGTTTTGTAGCTTCTGGAAGGAGCTAGACTGTTTTTAGATGTGTGAACATGATTGCACAAGGGTTTGCTAATCATCAATTAGCCTTCTGAGCCAATGAGCAAACACATTGTACCATTAGAACACTGGAGTGATAGTTGCTGGAAATGGGCCTCTATACACCTATGTAGATATTGCACCAAAAACTAGACATTTGCAGTTAGAATAGTCATTTACCACATTAGCAATGTATAGAGTATATTTGTTTAAAGTTAGGACTAGTTTAAAGTTAGCTTTATTTAAAAGTACAGTGCTTTTCCTTCAAAAATAAGGACATTTCAATGTGACCCCAAACTTTTGAACGGTAGTGTACATCAATCCTTCAGACTCAAACTATGTGCTAATCTGTAAACAAATCTGTAAATATGATGGCAAAGTGGACTATTCTATGGGCATCCCGTATACCCCTTTCCCCCAACCAAGTTGTACCCCCCAATAAACAAAACCAGCAAAGGACTGTTCATTGTCTCTGCAAGTGATATATGGGAGTCTGGCAGCGGGGTGATATGGTGGATGTTTGTTACTAGTGGCAACTACACCGCTACAGATAAATAATAAATTATTATGTTATATTATATAATAATAATATGTTATTTAGCTTGATTAAAACAGTACCTTTTCAGCAGCAGAAGATTCTCATTGTCCCTCTTAACTGTGTGAGAAAAACATGGGATTGTGGGTAAACCTTATACCCATAAACCCCTGTTTTCTCCTTCTAGTTAAGAGGGCTGGGCTGGAAGGGACCTATTGTCTTTTAGATACATGCCCCCTTCTATGACACTGCAGTGAGAGGAGAGCCTCCACTGCAGCATTTTTATTGGACAGCTTGTTCCAATGGTGCTTTACCATTGATCAAAGGCTCCAAGCTGTCCATTGAGTTTAGTGCCTCTGACAAGAAGTGAGAGGCACTGTGAGCTCATCCTCTCAGTCTACTGCAAACAGAGTGTGCTAGCTTGTATTTAAACTGTATAGTCCAACTTAAAGTTGCGCTATATATAAAGGTGAAAAATAAAAAAACAAATGCAGACACATTGCAACAAAGGAGTCCATAAATTTATAGGAAATCCAATGAATCTCACAGTGCACCTAAACATTCACCAGAATGGTGTGGGAGTTTCAGAGAAAACCTCTACCTCAAAAGAGTGGCCGCTTACCAGCTCTTTATGATCTCCTATTACGGAAGGTATTCCTCACTTGTGACTATATTCCCAGCCAGGAACTTTGTTCATCCAGTGGGATAACACTGTCAAGCATCAGCCACTCAGGAAGGGCCCGATCACATAAGAACCCCCCCCAAAAAATGCTTCCATAGTGTAAAATCTTTTTACGTTTTTAATAATAAAAAATAGGTTACACTTACAAAAAAGTGTTAAAACACGCATGAAATGGATAAGCCGGCCAGTCCTTCCGGGACTTGCGCAAATGCAGTGATGTCAACACGTTGCTCCTTCCTACACGTTTCATCACAAAAAGATGTCATGCTGGGGCACCGGCAGCGTACTTACTCACCGCAATATATACAATACAGATAGCAACCACACTTCGTTCTGAGCTTTGGGCAGTCACCATCGACATTACTCCATTTTGAAAAGAGGGCAATACCCACACATAAGAGAAATATATAGATATTTAATAACTAATTGCACTGTTCGATAAAACCCCCAAATTAGACAATGGGTGGTCACTGTCACGTACCTGATGGCGAGCCTGACGTGTAGAGGAAGGCCTCCCGTACAACTCCGGCTCAAGGGCCGCTGATAGTGGAACAGCTGGCGCTGGAGCACGGTGGAGTAAGAGTGCCTATGGAAGTCCCGAAGTCTGAGCAGGAAGTTGCCGGAACACACAGGAGGACGCTGGACTTGACTGAAAGCAGACAGGAGAGTCGCTGGATCACTGGCAGGTCTCGGCAGCAGAGAGACAGATCAGATGACTCGGCTGGCAGGAACGTGGTCAGGTCACAGGCAGATTCGGCAACAGGTAGGCAGATCAGGTACAAACAGCAGGCAGGAGAGAGGTCAGGTCATAGGCAGGTTCGGCAGCAGGTAGGCAGATCAGGTACAAACAGCAGGCAGGAGAGAGGTCAGGTCACAGGCAGGTTCGGCAGCAGGTAGGCAGATCAGGTACAAACAGCAGGCAGGAGAGGAGTCAGGTCACAGGCCGGAACGATAATCGGAAGTCAACACAGGTAGCAAGAATTCAGGTACACGCTGTAGACCAAGCAGCAACCAGCCAGTACTAAGTCCGTGTTTAAATAGGCCGTCTGGCGCCAGTTCTGATGACAGGCGTGCGCGGACGCGCGCGCACGCGGACGCGCGCACGCGCGGATGCGCGATCGCGAACGCGCGCACTCGCGAACGCGCGATCGCGCATGCGCGATCGCGAATTCGCCGATGCGCCCGTAGTAGTTCTGAGAATCCCTTGCTGGCGCCTGCGCACAGGCGTATGCTTGCAAGCATTAGCTGTATTCTGCGGATGACTTCCCTGACAGTCACACACAGCACAACCACAGATTAATCATAATACCACCCAACTGTCTCTATTAAAAGGTAAACATAAATTTAGCATTATGATACCCAATCATAGTATGTCTACCACAGGAGCGTGGCCACCCCCTATTCATGCGTCCGGCCCCTTTCAGGACGCCGGGCGCCTGAATTACAGCGGCGGGGTTGTTTTTTGAAACACCTGATTAGAGCCATGGGCCATAGGCTCTAATAGGCTTCAAAATAGGGTGGACTCGGAGCGCAGAGCATTGCGCTCATAGCCCATCCAGGTGTGTTAGAAAAGCAAATGAATATTCGCTTTTCTAATACTGAATCGCCTCTCCCCCAATCAGGAAGCATAGGTCTGTTACCCGTTTCCCGATTAGCTGAAAGGTCAGGAGATCCTCATGGGTGCCTAGGAGGAGGGGAGAAGACACACGGCAGAAGCCGCCGTGATCTCAGAAGAGAAGAGGAGATGCTGCCAGATGCCCACCGCAGCCTGATCCCCTGCCCGATGTGCCCGCTGATTTCCGCCACTGTGTGCCCGCTGATCCCTGATGCTGTGTGTCCGCTGATCCTTGATGTGCCCACCGATCTCCACTGCTGAAGGGGTAAGTGCTGGCGGACCGGCAGACAGCGGGGGGGTTGTTTGCTGCCCCCCTAAACAAAAAAACACCAACCGCCACTGGTCTATAGGGATGGGCTGACTGTTTGAGTCGAACATGAGTTTGACTTGAACATCGGCTGTTCGATCGTTCGCCGAAGATCGCACATTATGGGCTGTTTGCGCCGAAATTCGAGCGGCGCATCACGGCCCATAATGCACTGCGTCATCGCAGTGGTTTGCTGGCTGATGATTGGCTAAGCATGCACTATGACCCACATGCTTTGGCCAATCACAGCGCCGTAAGCAAACAGAGCCATAATTGGCCAAAGGCAGGGTGCCTTTGGCCAATTATGGCTCAGGGGGTTAAATATACACCCCAAACTATATAAGGCCGCCTGCACGTCAGGCCTGTGTAGTGTGTTGCTGGCGTTCTAGAGAGATAGAGAGAGTGTGTCATTTCATTTACTTTGAGCAGGCAGTTTATTCAGTTAGCTAGATCTCACTGCAGACCGTTCCTGCTGTACTATTTCTAATCTACTTCAGGCAGGCAGGTGATCCAGTTTAGCTAGATCTCACTGCAGACTGTTCCTTCTGTACTATTTATAATCTACTTCTGGCAGGCAGTTGATCCAGTTTAGTTGAATGAAAAATGTAAACCCAGGTTGAGGATGAAGGCAGTAACGTGAGCCCAGAGAGAGGGGGTGCCCAAAAAGAAACTGGCAGTCATGTCCCCCCAGCTGCAGCATACTGCCAGGTTTGCTCCAGTGGTGAGGAGGGAGGGGATGATGAGGTCATTGACTCTACGTGGGTGCCAGATAGAAGAGAGGAGGAGGCACATTTGCAATGAGGCAGGATGCCCTCCAGGGGCCAGCTTAAGGGCAGGAAACTGACTGCATCACACCGCAGAGCTCCGCATGTGCAGGGCACTGCTGACGCTGAAGCGCGCGTTTTTCCAAAAGTTCTTTGGTGTGGGCCTTTTTTGAGACGTGTGCAGCAGATCGAAACGTTGCTGTTTGCAACATATGTCTGAAGCGTATCAAGCATGGCCAAAACAGCAGCCGCTTGGGCACCACATGTTTGACCAGGCATATGTCGAGCTCCCATGCAGTCCGTTGGCAACAGTACTTAAAAGACCCACACCAAAGAACAAGGCGGACCTCTCTTTGCTCCTCATCAGCTCGGATCTCCAACCCCACTTTAACTTCAGTCCTCTCAAAGACCTGCACTGAGAGGAATGAAGGTGTAGAATTAGGTGTCCCAATCACTTTTCGGGCAATCTGCTAGTGGTACACCAACATCCGATTGTAGCAGGCAAATTTCCCTACCCCAGTTGCTAAACCGGCGAAAGAAATTCGGTCCCAGCCATCCACATGCTCAGCGGCTGAATCCTAGTTTGGCTAAATTGCTAGCACTCCAACTGCTGCCTTTTCAGCTGGTAGACTCTGCCCCTTTTGAGAATTTGTGGAATGTGCGATAGCTCAGTGGCAGGTTCCCAAACGTCAATTTTTTGCTCGGAAGGCCATTCCGGCTCTCTACCAACATGTGGAAGGCAATTTCTTGGCCTCGTTGGACAGGGCAGTCAACGGTAAGGTACATATTACGCTGACTCATGGTCCAGCAGGCATAAACAGGGACGATACCTTTCTTTCACGGTGCACTGGATAACCCTGCTGGCAGCTGGGAAGGATGCAGGACAGGGTGCAGTATTGTTGGAGCTTGTTCTGCCACCACGCCTCCAAGATGCTGGTAGTGGTGATTTTGCCACACCTCTCTCCTCCACCCCCTCCTCTTCTTCTTCCTCTATGGCCTCTTCCTGTGCAGATTTGTCCTCGGAACCAGCAGGGCTCCGTAGCCGTTCAAGGGGCTACGCAAGTACGCAGGCCAAAAGATGCCATGCGGTGCTTGAGTTGGTCTGCTTAGGGGACAGGAGCCACACTGGGGCAGAGATTCTGCCAGCTCTGCAGGGGCAGGCTCAGAGGTGGTTGACGCCACACCAGCTTCAGCCAGGAATGGTGGTTTGCGACAATAGCACCAACCTCCTCTCCACCCTCTGACAGAGACACTTCACCCATCTTCCCTGTTTGGCTCATGCCTTTAATTTGGTGGTGCTGCGGTTCTTTGCAGGTACCCAGGCTTACAGGATCTCCTGAGGCAGGCCAGGAAAGTCTGTGGGCATTTCCGCCGGTCATATAATGCCAGTACTGGCTGACCTCCAAAAGGAATGCAACCTGTCCAAGAACCGCCTCATCTGTGACATGCCCACCAGGTGGAACTCAACGTTGGCGAAACTGCAGCGGCTGCACACGCAGCAGAGGGCCATCAATGACTACCTCTGCGAGTATGGCACCATGACAGGGTCAGGGGAGCTTGGCTTTTTTTCACCACGCCAGTGGCTCATGATCAAGGATGCATGCACTGTCCTGTCACCATTTGAGGAGGCAACAAGGATGGTGAGCAGTGACAGTGCATTCATCAGTGATACTGTCCCTCTAGTCTACCTGTTGGAGCACAAGCTGCGTGGAATAATGGACAGGGCACTTGAGGCAGAACAGAGGGAGGAAGAGGAGGACTTCCTCAGCTCTCAAGGCCCCCTTTATCCAGACAGTATTCCTGGAGGCCTGCCTATCATACAGGAAGAGGAGGAGGAGGATTGTGTCAGCATGGAGGTGGAGCCTGGCACTCAGCATCAGCAGCAGTCTTCAAGGGATCATTTTCAGGCCCCAGAAACCCATGGACTTGTACGTGGCTGGCAGAAGGTGGCTGCGGATCAGGTCGTCCTTAGTGACCCAGAGGACTCTGGACCGAATGCCACATCAAACCTACGCTGCATGGCCTACCTGATCCTGCACAGCCTGCGAAAGGACCCTCGGATTTGTGGTATCAAGGAGAGGGATCAGTACTGGCTGGCAGCCCTTCTTTATCCACGTTACAAGGGTAAGGTGGCGGAACATATCCAGCCATCGCAGAGGTAGCAGTAGATGAAACATCTTCGGGAGGCCTTGCGGAAAGGTTTGCGCAATGCGTTTCCAGAGCCTGGGAGGTTACAATTTCCTGGTCCTCCTGGACAACGTGTTGCCGAGGCTTCGGTCAGTCACAGAAGGAGCGGTGGAGAAGGTGGCTGTCTGACTGATGCGTTCAGACAATTTTTTAGTCCGCAGCCCCAAGGTTTGATCAGTTTCAGCAACCATCGCCAGTGTCTGTTGTACATGGTTCAGGAATACCTAGTGGCAAGATCAGACTTGGAGACCTTTCCAACCGAAAATCCACTGGGTTACTGGGTCTTGAGGATGGATCACTGGCCAGAGCTTGCACAGTATGCAATTAAGCTACTGGCCTGTCCTGCATCCAGCGTTCTTTCGGAACGCACATTCAGTGCCACTGGAGGCTTTGTAACCGATCACAGAGTGCGCCTGTCCACCGACTCGGTTGATCGGCTCACCTTCATAAAAATGAATCAGACTTGGATCACCAGCTACCAAGCACCTGATGCTGATGTAACTGACTCATTTTTTTATGAATGTGAGATCCCTTGAAGACTGCCTATGCTGATGCTGAGTGACTATCCTATTCCTCCTCAATGTTTATGTTTATAGCTTCTAAAAACATTTTGGTTCTGGGCACCACCACCAGTGGCTAAGGCCCAATTTTTCTGCCCCTGTTTCACAGGGGTGTGTAATTACAGTTTTTTCTGTAATATTTTGCAGTAGGGCTTGTTCCTGCGCTCAACAAGAGTATCTATGAGGGGTTGCAGTGTTATGGCACCACCACCACTGCCTAAGGCCCAATTTTTCTGCCCCTGTGTAACAGGGGCATGTAATTACAATTTTTGCTGTAATATTTTGCAGCAGGGCTCGTTCCTGTGTTTAACAAGAGTATCTGTGAGGGGTTGCAGTGTTGTGGCACCATAGCACTGCCTAAGGCCCAATTTTTCTGCCCCTGTGTAACAGGGGCATGTAATTACATTTTTGCTGTAATATTTTGCAGCAGGGCTCGTTCCGGTGTTTAACAAGAGTATCTGTGAGGGGGTGCAGTGTTGTGGCACCATAGCACTGCCTAAGACCCAATTTTTCTGCCCCTGTTTAACAGGGGAGTGTAATTACAATTTTTGATCAAATATTTAACAGCAGGGCTCGTTCCTGTGTTTAACAAGAGTATCTGTGAGGGGTTGCAGTGTTGTGGCACCATAGCACTGCCTAAGACCCAATTTTTCTGCCCCTGTTTAACAGGGGCGTGTAATTACAATTTTTGATCAAATATTTAACAGCAGGGCTCCTTCCTGCGCTCAACAAGAGTATCTGTGAGGGATTGCAGTGTTGTGGCACCACCACCACTGCCTAAGACCCAATTTTTCTGCCCCTGTTCAACAGGGGTATGTAATTACAATTTTTGATCTACTATTTCACAGCAGGGCCAGTTCCTGCGCTCAACAAAAGTATCTGTGAGGCTTTACAGTGTTGTGCTACCATCACCACCACCACGCCTAAGGCCCAATTTTTCTGCCCCTGTTTAACAGGGGCATGTAATTACAATTCTTGATATAATATTTCACAGCAGGGCCCATTCCAGTGCCCAGCAAGTAACTGTGAGGGCTTACAGTGTTCTGGTACCACCAACACCTAAGGCCCAATTTCCTGCAGAGTGTATAGGGCAGGCCTTATAGTATATACAGGCGGTCCCCTATTTCCAAAAATCCGACTTACAAATGACTCCTACTTACAAACGGAGGGAGACAACAGGAAGTGAGAGGAAATCTACCCCTGGAAAGGGAAATTCTCTCCTGTAAAAGGTAATATGGGAAAAAGGGGTCTCCTCCACTAATTTATCACCAATCCTTGTTTCCCTTAAAAACCCCAAATTTTCAAAATCCAATTGTCATTGGGACAGAAAGTGAGGTGAAATCTTCTGAACAGGGGCACAGACAGCAAAACAAATGTTACAGGGCAATAACCCTTCCCTATGTTTTCCAAAAAGCTTTAAAATAGATTTTTTGGCTGGAGCTACACTTACAAAATGTACCTGTTCCAAATTACAGATTCTACATCAGAACAAACCTACAGTCCCTGTGTTGTTTTCACCGCCTGTATACTGCTGTTCAGAGTATATAGGGCCTGGGGGCCCAACGCCTTTTCTTTTTTTAATTTGGGTGCGGGGTTCCCCTTAATATCCATACAAGACCCAAAGGGCCTGGTAATGGACTGGAGGGTACCCATGCCGTTTCTCTCACTGATTTTCATCCATATTGCCGCGACCCAACATTACATTAAAGCCTCAAGCAGTTTTAAATGACTTTTATTCCTTTAGAATTGTCATTTTGTGCAGGGACTGTTCTAAGCACAGGAAACACACGCCACTTTACAGGCTTACTATAGACAGCCCCCAGGTACGATATTTAAAGGAATATTTCACTTTTATTTTTTCACTGAAAGCATTATTAAAATCACTGCTCCCGAAAAAACGTCAGTTTTTAAAACTTTCTTTTCTATTGATACATGTTCCATGGGGCAGGATCCGGGTCCCCAAACCCTTTTTAGGACAATAACTTGCATATTAGCCTTTAAAATTCGCACTTTTGATTTCTCAAGTTCGAGTCCCATAGACTTTAACAGTGTTCGAATGTTCGAGCAAATTTTCGGTCCGTTGGCATGTTCTGGATGCAAACCGAACCGGGGGGTGTTCGGCCCATCCCTACTGGTCTACCAGTTATTAACCACTTGCCGATCGGCTCCTGTACATATACGTTGGCACTTTGAAGATGGATATCTCGGTAACGGCAACAGCTGGTGCCACAACCGAGGTATCCATCTCTTCAGGAGCCGGTCGTATTTACGATAATGGTGGTCTTTGTGGCAGATTCACTGCGAGAATACCGTTTGCGGCGGGAGGGGGGCCCCCCTCCCGCCGCTCTCCCACGCCCTCTGCCGCTTACCGGAGCCACCGGCAGCGGCGGAGGCGATTGGGACCTGTCCGTGGCCGGGTATGGAGACGAGTGAGGGGAAGATGGCCCCCACCCATCTCCATACCATAGCAGGGCGGAAGCGACGTCATAACGTCACTTCCGCCCATACGTCTTAAAGAGCCATTTTTTCAAAGTCATTTTTTCAAATGACAAATTTTTTTTTTTTTTGCATTTTAGTTAGTTTAGTTTAGTTTAGCTCATATTTAAGAGGACCTGTCATGCTTTTTTCTATTACAAGGGATGTTTACATTCCTTGTAATAGGAATAAAAGTGACCCAATTTTTTTTTTTTTTTTTTAAACAGTGAAAAAATAAATAAAATCAAGTAAAATAAATAAGAATTTTTTTTTTTTTAAAAGGGGCCCTGTCTCAACGAGCTTGGGCGCAGAAGCGAATGCATACGTGAGTAGCGCCAGCATATGAAAACGGTGGTCAAACCACACATGTGAGGTACCGCCTCCACTGTAACTCAAAACATGCAACCTGTAGAATTTTTTAAACATTGCCTTGGGAGATTTTTAAGGGTAAAAGTTTGATGCCATTCCACGAGCGGGTGCAATTTTGAAGCGTGACATATTGGGTATCAATTTATTTGGCGTAACATTATCTTTCACAATATAAAAAAAATTGGGCTAACTTTACTGTTGCCTTATTTTTTTATTCAAAAAAGTGATTTTTTTCCAAAAAAGTGTGTTTGTAAGACCGCTGCGCAAATACGGTGTGAAAAAAAAGTATTGCAATGACCGCCATTTTATTCTCTAGGGTGTTAGAAAAAAACAATATATAATGGTTGGGGGTTCTAACTAATTTTCTAGCAAAAAAAACTGTTTTAATTTTGTAAACACCAAAATCTCAAATCAAGGCTAGTCCTTAAGTGGAAATGATCCCACAGGAATCCAAATTAACTAAGTTTAATAATGATCATCAAAGCAGTCATTCAACATGATTTAAAACGTTGCAGTAAGCAAGCTGCTTAAGTTGTCCACTGCAATTTTGACCAGTGGAGGGATAGGACTTTGGCTACCTACCCCCCAAATTTTTGGTCTCTCTGACCCCAGGTCGCTGAGCTGCGACCCTGGAAGCTCAGTTGTTTTTGTTGTTTTTTTGGGGGGGGGTTGTTATTTTTTTGTTATTTTTTTTTTTATGTTCATGGCAGGTGAGGCACCTGCCTCCCCTGACTGCACATCCCTGGTACAGTATAGGTAGGGTATAGTCTCGGCATAGGTGCTAGGTAGATGGTGGTGGTTCAGATGCCGTAAAGGTTTGGTATAATGGGGTATTGAGTTGACATAGGTGTAGTCTAGGCTTGGAACAAGTGTGGTATAGAGTGCCGTATGGGTGCAGTATGGATTGGGCACACTTGGTGTCCTGCTCTCAGTGGCTTAGCCCTGCTAGCAGCATCAGCAATGGGTGAATAGCCCTCTCACCAGTCCTGATGCTATGTTGACCTCTCACTGTAGAAGGGGGCCCCCTCTGTCTCTCCCCAAAAGCCTCCGGTTATGAGCGGTAGAAAGCAGAGGGTGAGTGGCGCTTCAGTCTCCCTGTTGCAATGGTGCAAGTTCTGTGATGTAGGCGGTGCTACGCTGCCCCGGGTGTGTTCTCTCCCAGTTTGAGGCTCAGATCTCCATTGATATGGTCTCCGGCTGGCAGACAAATATCCAGACAGATGAGACCTCTAACTCCCTCAGTGCCAAGAGCTTTCCTGGGCAGTTTAATAAAAAATAACCTCTGCACTCCTCCTGCTGCCTAGTTATCCCATTCATCCCATTATATGGCTGCCATTTCAAACTGCAACTCCCAGGATTCCTAGCACGCTGCATTTAGGTCTATGGGCTTGCTGGGCTTAGCTTTCACCCTGCTGGCCAGAGGAGAATGGTCATGCATAACATCTGTGTCTCAGTAGAGGTAGAGAAGAAAAAAAAGGCAATGTCTACTTTTCCATATAGCTGTAGCCCAGCACCTGACTACATATTATAAATAGGATTATTATGGAATTATGGAATAAAATGTGCACCTTTGTCTATGCAACAATAACAATGGTTAGAAAAATTATAATTTTTTTTGTTTTGCTTTCATTAACTACTTCCCCACTGCCAACAGTACAACAGTACATACACTGCTGGTGGCAGCTTCCCCAGGCCTCATGACATACACACCCCCCTGGGTCCACAGCAGCACAATCTGCAACTGCTGTGTCCACCGGACACAGCAGATTGCGGGGCTCAGTATACTGTGAGTGACCCAGATACCACCTGAACGCTATGTGATCACATGTCACATAGTAAACATTAGTTTATTAGATATGAATGGAATCCAATCATGACATCATTTTTATTACTGTGTGTGATCAGTGATTGGTCACAGTACATAGGTACATAGGCACATGTACATGGTACATAGGCCAATCACACCACCCTTAACCATCCCAGATCATCCCCCAGAGTAGTACAGTGTTACTATGGTGACACTGTACTACTTTGACGACACAGTGTAAACAAAAAATTATTTTTTTTTAAATTGTAAAAAGAAAAAAGAAAAGAATTAAAAAAAAAAGTGGAATAAAATTCATGTATCTTTACATGCTGTCACCATTCAGTATCCCTTATCACTGCCACACCAGTTATATGATGACGCTGTACTGCACTGGTGACAGTAGGTTATAAAAAAAACAGTAAAAAAAGAACAAAACATTTTATTTAATTTCTTCTTTTTCCCAAAAACTGTGACAAAATATTACAACTTCAAAAAACGCACCATGCCTCTTACTAAATACACTGGACTGTCTACTTTCCAAAAAGGGGTCATTTGGGGGGGTATTTGTACTGTCCTAGCATTATAGGGTCTCAAGAAATGAGAAAGGCCGTCAGTGCATCAGGATTGATCAATTTTCAAATATACTGTATATACCATATTTTGTAGACTCGTTCACTTTTGCACAGACTAAATAATATACACTGATGTAGCGGGGGCACATTTTTGATGTAACTTAATGTTAATGTTATATCTCATCCTCTGGCGCCATCTAGTGGCCAAAGTGCAAAAGGACTGAATCTTTATTTTCTTTTCGCTTTTCAAGTTGACCTGGAAGTTTTTGTTTGTTTATATCTGGACAATAACTTGACCTGCCCACAATGCACAGTGACTCCCATGATCCTTGGGGAGCAGAACTGCATTGTGGGAAGCTTAAAAAAGCTGGGAGTGGCCATCTTAGCTCTCTTGGAGATGCATGGCCAGCCTGGGAAGATCTGTGTGAGGTCGCCAGCCCAGGGCAGCCTACCCTGTGCGGAGCAGAACAGCAGCCAGCGATCCTGCCTTACATCACTGCGTGCTGGAGCAGCAGAGTGATCATCCAGAGACCCTTGAAGGAGGTAACCGAGGACTCCCGGTCGTCTGTGAAGTGGAACAGCGTGACGGTGTGGCCGCAGTGAACGAACTGAGATACTGTGAAGAAAGAACCCTGCACCCCAGAGCGGAGTCTCCTGACAGCATGACAGCATTGTCCTGGTTGGGTGAGAGGGCTGAGGCCCACAAGTTTCTTGACGCACTTTCATACATCAGTTTATACAAGATAGAGTTGCTGGGACCTGTAGTCCCACAAGCAAAGTCAAGAGGATTCAACACTAAGTCACTGCATCAAAGTTAGTTATAGCTCTGCTGCATCAGGACTTTGCTTTATATATCAGATTACTTTGTTAAGGAATCATTACCCTTGGATTACAAACTTACCTTACTTGCTAGCAGAAGAAAAGAAGACAAAGAAGGACTGTTAAGTAACACATAAGGCCTTGGGTTACTTTACTATACTGGGGTAGTGTGATACTAAAGGAGGGAGCTCCTAGTGTTGTATTATACTAAATCAAGTCAATATTTGATTTAGTATAGCTTTAAGTGCGCAGGAAATAGGACAGTGCTTAGAGTGAGATACACTCACTCTAATGGTATCCTATTTACTTTGTTATACCTCTCATATATTATTTCAGACATTATACACCTGTATTGTACCTTTGTAAAGTTTAGTTGTTTGTCAGACTATGTTGGTCTGACAGTACAACCATTGTAGTTTAACCCTTCTAATACGACTACAGTAAATACGGTTATTATTTAAGTACAACTATGTGAGTGTTGTTTTCCTCTTCATCACCAGCCAAGAGGAGGGTAAGGTAACTACAGACAGGTATGCTATATTGATTATTGTGAACTTGCCTTTGTGATTTTGTTCTGACTGCACAATATTACACCACAGCTGTGTCAGGGTGACTGAGATATTCAAGGGGGTATAAAGCAGAGTACAGGCCCAAATAAATCAGCAGCTCCTTTGGGGGTCAGTGCTACATGTGGGGGCTCGTCCGGGATCCTGTGACTCTGCAAGCAACCCCCCAGATACCCCTTGGCACCAGTATGGACCCCGCCACTATCGTTCAGTGGTGCAGAGAAGAAATGGCCCGCAGAAAGGTGAGTCTGACCGTTGAGCATCCTCGAGAGGCCCTGGAGGAAGAACATCAGTACAGGGTCCTGAGAGCGACCGCTGACACAATATCCTGGTCCCCACCTATCCAATAAAGCAGGGGGAGCGACCCTGAATTGGAGAAGCTGAGGCTTCAGCTGCAAAGAGAGATGACCAAGATGGTGAAGACGTTGATTGAGTCATCGGATCTCGTGTCTGAGTTAGACACCTTGAAGATGCAAGTGTCTCAGATGGCAGAGATGATGAACAAATTGATGGAAGAACGTACTGAGTTGTCTGGCCAGAAGCCCACGAAGCAAGACGTCTGTCAAAACTGTGGAGGTGTAGATCATTACCAGCAAGTATGTCCAAGTCCACGAATGGACACAAAAGACTGGCGGAGACCTCAGAGAAATGACCCAAGGATGAAGAGAAGATCCGGGTCTTCAAGACGAATTTTCCGGGTTTGGAAGGGAGCAGTGGAGAACACATGCTGTTTATACTGTTTCAGTGGGAAATGCCTATCAGTCTCTAAACCGACGACGGAACCGGTGTGCTCGGCGGCAGAAGCTGAAGAGAGCACGAGTCCAAGTATGCCAATCTGTGGTTACAGATGTTTCTAACAGGCCCCCTACCTAGTTGGTAGGCCCTCTGCCTGTAGTGCCTGTTCTGGTTGAAGGGATCTACACCAGAGCCATCCTTGATACAGGTGCCCAGGTTACCCTGATGACTAGAGACTTTTACAAGAGGTACTTGTCATACTTGCCCCTGAAGAAGTTAGAAGACTTAAAGGTTCAGGGTATCCAAGCAGAAGATTACCCTTTTGATGGATGTCTGCGGATCAAGTTGTCGTGTGATCTATTGAAGACTGGGAAGTCCCAAGATTTTGAGACACTGGCCATTGTCTGTTCCTGGCTGCCAGGGCCCTCAAGAAGTTTGTTGATTGTTGGGACAAACACAGACCTGGTGAAGCAGCTGTTAGCCCCTGTTGTCCCCAGATGTGACCATCACTGCCAGAGGAAGAGTTGGAAGGGTCTACTTTTTCTACGGGTGATGGAGAAAAATCCAAAACAGAAGTGGAAGAAACCTACCTGCAGGAGGCAGAAGTGGTTGAGCGGAAAGAGAAGACGAGTGAGTCTACCGTGTCTGAACCAGTGAATCAGAGGAAACGAAGAGTCATTTCCAAACTCAAGAGACCAACCTGTGATGTGTTGGATGAGAGTTCCACAGAAGTTGTTCTCAACCTTCAAGGGTTGTTGAGAGAGCCTGACCTTCTCACTGCAGATTTGGTGAGAGGTAACCCTAACTCACCCCTTGTCACACCTATATCAGACACCGAGTTGTCAGCAGCAGGTACACAGAACAGCTCCCCATCACCTGAGAATTGGTGGGAGGCTCCTCTGTCAGTGTTATGTAACGGTGTAGAATCAAAAATGTGTTACAGAAACAAAATTTTGCATCTCTTTGGGGACCAAAGAGTTCAAGCAGGGCGAGTGTGTAGCGGGGGCACATGTTTGATGTAACTTAATGTTAATGTTATATCTTATCCTCTGGCGCCAAAGGGACTGAATCTTTATTTTCTTTTCGCTTTTCAAGTTGACCTGGAAGTTTTTGTTTGTTTATATCTGGACATTAACTTGACCTGCCCACAATGCACAGTGACTCCCATAATCCTTGGGGAGCAGAACTGCATTGTGGGAAGCTTATAAAAAGGCTGGGAGTGGCCATCTTAGCTCTCTTGGAGATGCATGGCCAGCCTGGGAGGATCTGTGTGAGGTCCCCAGCCCAGTGCAGCCTACCCTGTGAGGAGCAGAACAGCAGCCAGCGATCCTGCCTTAGAGCACTGCGTGCTGGAGCAGCAGAGTGATCATCCAGAGACCCTTGAAGGAGGTAACCAAGGACTCCCGGTCGTCTGTGAGCAGTCTTTGATCCGGCCTTACATCACAGCGTGCTGGAGGCAGTGTGATCGATCCAGAGACCCTTGAAGGAGGTAACCGAGGACTCCCGGTCGTCTGTGAAGTGAAACAGTGTGACGGCGTGGCCGCAGCCAATGGACTGAGATATTGTGGAGAAAGAACCCTGCACCCCAGAGCGGAGTCTCCTGACAGCATTGTCCTGGTTGGGTAAGAGGGCTGAGGCCCACAAGTTTCTTGACGCACTTTCATACATCAGTTTATACAAGATAGAGTTGCTGGGGCCTGTTGTCCCACAAGCAAAGTCAAGAGGATTCAACACTAAGTCACTGCATCAAAGTTAGTTATAGCTCTGCTGCATCAGGACTTTGCTTTATGTATCAGATTACTTTGTTAAAGAATCATTAACCCTTGGATTACAAAATTACCTTACTTGCTAGCAGAAGAAAAGAAGACAAAGAAGGACTGTTAAGTAACACATAAGGCCTTGGGTTACTTTACTATATTGGGGTAGTGTGATACTAAAGGAGGGAGCTCCTTAGTGTTATACTAAATCAAGTCAATATTTGATTTAGTACAGCTTTAAGCGCGCAGGAAATAGGACAGTGCTTAGAGTGAGATACACTCACTCTGACGGTATCCTATTTACTTTGTTATACCTCTCATATATTACGTCAGACATTATACACCTGTATTGTACCTTTGTAAAGTTTAGTTGTCTGTCAGACTATGTTGGTCTGACAGTACAACCATTGTAGTTTAACCCTTCTAATACGACTACAGTAAATACGGTTATTATTTAAGTACAACTGTGTGAGTGTTGTTTTCCTCTTTATCACCAGCCAAGAGGAGGGTAAGGTAACTACAGACAGGTATGCTATATTGATTATTGTGAACTTGCCTTTGTGATTTTGTTCTGACTGCACAATATTACACCACAGCTGTGTCAGGGGGACTGAGATATTCAAGGGGGTATAAAGCAGAGTAGAGGCCCAAATAAATCAGCAGCTCCTTCGGGGGTCAGTGCTACACTGATTTGGATTTTTTTTTTCTTCTTTTTAAAAATTAAAGGGGGTTATTTTTAAAAAGAAATGTAGCAGAATACATTTTGGCCTGAATCTATAAAGAATTATTATTTGTTTGCAAAATTTTATAACAGAAGCTAAGAAAAACTATTTTTTTTTCAAAATTTTTGGTATTTTTTGTTTATATAGCAAAAAATTAAAAGCCCAGTGGTGATTACCGTATATACTCGTGTATACGTCGAATTTTTCAGCCCCTTTTTTGGGGCTGAAAGTTCCCCCCTCGACTTATACACGAGTCACCGCTGTCTGTCGCATGATCACTCGGCAGCGGCTCTCGGCTCTCACTCATCGCGCCTCCTCATCTGTGATAGGCAGTCAGTGTACAGCCTATCACGGACATTCTCTCATCCTCGTCCGTGGTATGAGGATGAGAGAATGTCCGTGATAGGCTGACTGCTGACTGCTGGGAAATGGAGTTTTCTACCTATCATGGACGAGGAGGAGGTGCGGCTTTTGAACAGTGAATGGCCGCCGCACACGCTGATCAGTTCGGAGCGGCACACGGAGGATGCACAGGACACAGGTAGGATGCACACAGACACATGCACACAGACACATGCACACAGACACATGCACACAGGACACATGCACACAGACACATGCACACAGGACACATGCACACAGGACACATGCACACAGGACACATATACACATGACACATGCACACAGACACATATACACATGACACATGCACACATACATAGGACACAGGTACATATACACATGACACATGCACATATACACAGGTACATGACACATGCACATATACACAGGACACATGACACATATACACAGGACACATGACACATATACACAGGACACATGACACATATACACATGACGCATGACACATATACACATGACACATGACACAAGACACATGACACATACACACATGACACATATACACAGGACACATGACAAATATACACGGGACACATGACACATGCACATATGCACAGGACACATGACATATGCACATATGCACAGGACACATGACATATGCACATATGCACAGGACACATGCACAGGACACAGGGAGGTTTACAGCTGCAGATGGGCATTGTTGACCCTCGTTTTCCACTTACAGTAGCTGCTGCATTTCTCACACTCGTCTTATACTCGGGTCAATAAGTTTTTCCCCTTTTTTTGTGGTAAATTAGGACCTCGACTTATACTCGCATTGACTTATACTCGAGTATATACGGTAAATACCACCAAAAGAAAGCTCTATTTGTGTGAAAAAAATATGATATAAGTTTCATTTCAGTACAGTAAATTGACAGATAAAGTAGCACAGTGCTGAATAGTAAAAAATTCCCCGGTCATGAAGGTGGTAAAACCTTCCGGAGGTCAAGTGGTTAAAATGTATCTGTGTATTCTTCACTTGCAGATATTACCCTTATAGTATTGATTGATTGATTTACTTGAGCAAAAATGCTTACTCCTGCATATTCTAGCAAGATAATTTGAATTTGTCAAGATAAAACATGGGAATGGCTATTAGTGGTAGGTGGTTAATTGTATTATTTCATCAAAGAATTAACAAAAGAATTTCCTTTAACGTTTCCATTAACATTTATGAAAACTAAAACTAATTAACCATTTGACTTGTTTTGACTTTTCCCCATGCATCATGAATATATATATATATATATATATATACACACACATACAGGGGTGGACTGACAACTCATGGGGCCCCCGGGCAATAGGAGATTATGGGGCCCCCCCGGGCAATAGGAGAAGATTATGGGGCCCCCAGGCAATAGGAGATTATGGGGCCCCCAGGCACATACACACTGAAAAGGTACTGGAGAGGCGGGGCAGCTATAATCTTGGGATTTTTTTAAAAAACACAGATTTTTACATAACGTCCCTGGTTTTATTGAGGCTGGCAACCCTGATGGGGCCCCTTAGTGGCATGGGGCCCTCGGGCAGTGCCTGAATGGTCAGTCCGCCCCTGTGTGTGTATATGTATGTATATATATATATATATATATATATATATATATATATATACTCTATAACGAACAAAAGTTTGGTTGCACACAGTTGTATGTAATGCTCCTCACTTTCTCAGTTTAATGTTAAATTTCTTTAGAAAAATTGGCCATACATAAATTGGTATGATCTTATTATAGGGATGGTCTTTTAAGATTACAATTGTATATTGCAGGTTTTGATTATATTTTCCAAATTTTAGGTATCAAAAGTTCAAATTGTTCATGTAAAAATGACTGAAGGATCCATTCAAACATGTAGACTGGGTTCACATATGAGCACGGAGCGGCTCACAGCAGGGTGCCTGGTGCGTCCTCGTTCACCGCTTCAGTTCTGATTTCAGCCCGAATTTTTGGCTGAATTTGGACCTGAAATGGACCAAAAGATCCACAGGGCTCCTGTGCAAATCGCACCGGAGATAGCTTAGAGCGCCGGTCACAATCTTCTGCGGTGCGAATTAGATGCGGGAAAACAAGCGTGAACCCAGCCTGAGATTAACCGATTCATGACCAGGCCAATTTTTGCGATACGGCACTGCAACGCTGTACATAGATAAAATGTATGTCCTTTTTTTCCCCACAAATAGAGCTTTTTTTTTGGTGGTATTTGCCTCTGCGGTTTTTATTTTTTGTGCTATAAACAAAAAAAGACCAACATATTTGAAAGAAAACAAAAAAATATTTTTTACTTTCTGCTTTAAAACATAACCAAAAAAAATATGTAAAAAATAGAATTTCTTCATAAATTTACACCAATATGTATTCTGCTACATGTTTTTGGTTAAAAAAATCCCAATAAGTGTATATTGATTGGTTTGTGCAAAAGTTATAGCGTCTACAAACTATGGGATAGGTTTATGGAATTTTTATTTATTTTTATTTTTTACTAGTAATGGTGGCGATCACTCAGTGACTTATAACAGGACTGTGATATTGCAGCAGACAAATTAGACACTGACACGTTTTTTTGGAACAAGTGACAGTAATACAGTGATCAGTGCTAAAAAAAAATGCACTGTCACTGTACTAATGACACTGGCTGGGAAGGGGTTAACATCAGGGGCGATCAAAGGGTTAAATGTGTTCCTAGGGAGTACTTGCAAACTGTGCAGGGGTGCTTGTACTGTGGGAAGAAACACAGCAGAAACACAAGATCACTGCCTTCCCTTGTCACAGAACGGCGATCTGCCTTGTTCACATAGGCAGACCGCCGTTCTGCCTGTGCCTCGAATGATCAGTTGGATCCGCTGATTGGTCCCCTCATTGTCCAATTACAGCAGGAACGGGTCATCGGGTGGCGTGTGTGCACACCTCCTGACCCAGAAGTGCAGAATCATGTACAGCATCTCACAAAAGTGAGTATACCCCTCACATTTTTGTAAATATTTTATTATATCTTTTCATGTGACAACACTGAAGAAATTATACTTTACTACAATGTAAATAGTGAGTGTACAGCTTGTATTGCAGTGTAAATTTGCTGTCCTCTTAAAATAAGTCAACACACAGCCATTAATGTCTAAACAGCTGGCAACAAAAGTGAGTACACCCCTAAGTGAAAATGTCCAAATTGGGCTCAAATTGTCAATATGATGACATTACAGAGCTGGTGGATGTTAGAGACCTTGTGCTCCTCCACCTTCTGTTTGAGGATGTCCCACAGATGCTCAATAAGGTTTAGGTCTGGAGACATGCTTGGTCAGTCCATCACCTTTACCCTCAGCTTCTTTAGCAAGGCAGTGGTCATCTTGGAGGTGTGTTTGGGGTTGCTATCATGTTTGAATACTGCCCAAGTGTCCCAGTCTGCGAACGGAGGGGATCATGCTCTGCTTCAGTATGTCACAGTACATGTTGGCATTCATGGTTCTCTCAATGAACTGTAGCTCCCCAGTTCTGGCAGCACTCATGCAGCCCCAGACCATGACATTCCCATCACCATGCTTGATTGTAGGCAAGACACACTTGTCTTTGTACTCCTCACCTGGTTGCCACCACACACGCTTGACACCATCTGAACCAAATAAGTTTATCTTGGTCTCATCAGACCACAGGACATGCTTCCAGTAATCCATGTCCTTAGTCTGCCTGTCTTCAGCAAACTGTTTTCAGGCTTTCTTGTGCATCATCTTTAGAAGAGGCTTCCTATTGGGATGACAGCCATCCATGCAGACCAATTTGATGCAGTGTGTGGCGTATGGTCTGAGCACTGACAGGCTGACCCCACACCCCTTCAACCTCTGCAGCAGTGCTGGCAGCACTCATACATCTATTTCCCAAAGACAACCTCTGGATATAATGCTGAGCATGTGCACTCAACTTCTTTGGTCAACCATGGCAAGACCTGTTCTAAGTGGAACCTGTCCTGTTAAACCGCTGTATGGTCTTGACCACCGTGCTGCAGTTCAGTTTCAGGGCCTTGGAAATCTTCTTACAGCTTAGGCCATCTTTATGTAGAGCAACAATTCTTATTTTCAGACCCTCAGAGAGTTCTTTGCCATGAGGTGCCATGTTTAACTTCCAGTGACCAGTATAAGAGAGTGAGAGCGATAACACCAAATTTATAACACCTGCTCCCCATTCACACCTGAGACCTTGTAACACCAACGAGTCACATGACACCGGGGAGGGAAAATGGCTAATTGGGCCCAATTTGGACATTTTCACTTAGGGGTGTACTCACTTTTGTTGCCAGCGGTTTAGACATTAATGGCTGTGTGTTGAGTTAATATGGGTGCTGAAAAAGGAACTGGTTGCATATTAAATTAGCACTCTTATCCATCTAAACAGACCCTATGCATTCTAGAGAGGAAGAAATGCTATTTGTAAAAGGATTTGTCCATTGCATTTAAAATAAGTATTTAGAGCACTATAAAGCTTTTAATTAATTGTGGCTATTTGATGCTGTCAACTGTCACTGCTTGCTGGGGACTGCCGGTGCTTGTTGCCAATTGCTGCTATGTACTGACAAATGTCCCTACACGTTGACAACTGCTGTTACTGAGTGACAATCCCCTGGCATTTGTGGATGATTGCGGCTATCTGCAGATAACTGTTGCTACTTACTGACAACTGGCACTATGAATTGATAATTGGTGCTATTTGTTGAGGACTGGCATGATTTGCTGACAATTGGCATCACTTGCTGTTGATTTGATAACTGGCGATATCTGCTGATAGCAGCTGCTACTGATAGTTGCTGCTGCCTAGTGAGAGCTGTTGAAATCTCTAAAGTGGACTGAACTCCCTCCCATGTATTATAATATATTACTAGATGATATCTGATGAAGGATATCTAATATACAGAGCTAGCTGACTCATTGGATATATATAAGTATCATATAATATCCATTTACTTTGTGTGTGCTTTTAATAATAAAGTAAATAAGTAAACATGAGAGGAAAGTCAGGCAAAGCGGGTAAAGGGGCTCCACCTGCTTTGAGCCCAGGAGGTATTTAGAGCTACATGTCAGCAGAGACAAGCATAATAGAAGATGGGCACGGTAGTCCTAGGCAGGTAGTCTCAACATGTACTGGGGCAGGCAAACAAAAAATGACAGAAGAGGATACTAAAGCAGGAAAGGTGAACAACACACCTGTTGTGCAGTAAAAAATGCTGGGAATATCTCCCAAGGAAGCTACAAAGTGGAGACCAGAAGAAGAGAGGAGCTGTGGATCCAGAGATGGAGGAGGATCTAAGATCAGAGGAAGCTCAAGCAGGCATACCTCAAATTAAAGAGATGCTGGCAGAGATGTTATAACAAAAGCTTGCCACCACCCTCATCTAAAGCTGGTTATCGCAGTAAGCAACATTGGAAGGCTAAAACAGGTATCAACAAAGTCTGGGGAATGTCCAGGAGAAAACCAAAGCCTACTTACCACCAGCTCGCAGACAACCAAATTGACCTGTCTAACAAAAAAAGAGAGATAATTTTGAAAAAAACACAATGGGGTTATTTACTAAAGGAAATTCCACTTTTCACTGCAAGTGCACTTGAAAGTGTACTGAAAGTGCTCGTGGAAGTAAAGTCACTGTAGATCCGAGGGGGATATGCAAGGAAAATAAAAAACAGCATTTTAGATTGCACATGATTGGATGATAAAATCAGCAGAGCTTCCACTCATTTCAGATCTATCCCTTAGATTTAGAGCGACTGCACTTTGCAGTGCATAGTGGAGTTGCCTTTCGTAAATAACCAACAATATTTTGTACTTTTTGCTCTAATAAATATCCCTATTTTTTTTTTTTTAAATACACATTTTTTCTCAGTTTAGGCCGATATGTATTCTTCTACATATTTTTGATAAAAAAAAATCACAATAAGCGTATACTAATTGGTTTGCGCAAAAGTTATGGCGTCTACAAAATAGGGGATAGATTTATAGCATTTTTATTTATTTATTTTTTTCCTAGTAATGGCGGCGATCTGCGATTTTTATTGGGACTGCGAAATTATGGCGGACACATCAGACACTTTTGACACATTTTTGGGACCATTGGCATTTATACAGTCATCAGTGCTATAAAAATGCACTGATTACTGTAAAATTGTCACTGGCAGGGAAGGGGTTAACACTAGGGGGCGATCAATGGGTTAACTGTGTTCCCTATGTGTGTTTCTAACTGTAGCGGGAGGGGACTGACCTAGAGGAAGTGACGGATCGTGGTTCCTAGCTAATAGGAACTCACGATCTGTCACGCCTCACAGAACAGAACAGGTATTTGTGTGTTTACACACACATGTCCCTGTTCTGCCTCTCGTGCCTGCAATCGCTCGTGGCCGGCGATCATTGCAAATGTCAGACACGAGCATGGGCACCCCCGCTGTGCAGTGGGCGCGTGCGCGCGCCTGCTATCCTGATCCCGCGAGCAGACGTATAGCTACGACGGTTCGCGGAATCGTGCCGACCTGCCTCAGTAAAATGACGGTGGCTGGTCGGCAAGTGGTTAAAAATGAATATCTTACCCAGGATGATTCACATCTTTCAAATGATTCCAATAGCGGTACCTCAGGTGTATTTTAGGAAATTAAGATCAATGGTACTAAAATACACATGGGTACATAAATGCCCTAGGATTGCATATGCAACATTGGTGAAGGAAAAAAATGGCAGGGGGACTAGCAGCACCGGATTTTGAGAAATGTTATCAGGCGTTTTCTGTCTTCTGGATTGTAGAGTGGATTCATAACAAAGAGCGGAAAAGTTGGGTAAATATAGAGATAATACAAAGTAAGGTAGATCTACGAAAGATGGTTTGGATACCATGGCAACATTGGGATTTAGCTACTAGCACAAACTAGCACAAACCCACTAACTAGAAACACTTTTAAGATTTGGGATGGGTTAGGGAAAGGGTCTTCAAACTATGGCCCTCCAGTTGTTCAGGAACTACAATTCTCATCATGCCTAGTCATGTCTGTGAATGTCAGAGTTTTACAATGGGAGATTGCACCACTGGGAATACAACTCACCACTAATGTCTATATTGGGCACAAATTATTTTAAGCCAGGGAAAGAGGAACACATATATTTCACTAGATGGGCAAAAGAAGAGGAAATATTACTGCAAGATGTGATGAAAGGTAATAGGATATATATACGTATGCTCACACAATCACACAGAAATGGGGAAATAAGCCACTAGACAAATGGAGGTATGCACAATTAAAGCAGTTTACACAATCACTACCACAACCATTGCGGAGAAAAGGACACATGAGGTTAATAGAGAAACAATTTTGTTCCCCTCTTTGTTTGAATTGAAGTATATCTAAAATTTATAAAATTTTGTTTAAGGAAGTAGAACCTGAATCCCCCCCCCCCCCTTCCCCTATCTGGGAAAGTGGGAGGAGGAGATGAGGAACATAAAAGGAAAATCCTTAGGACAGCTTGTTTCTCGTCAAGCGATATAAGAACAGTGTAAATGTGCTATAAACTTCTGGCGAGATGGTATGTGACCCCACAGAGCTCCCAGGTTCGGGGCAGAAGCCCCCCAACTTGCTGGAGGGGATGTGACGCCCTGGGGACCTATGCGCACCTGTGGTGGGAATGTACAAAGATACAACCTTATTGGGGTAGAATTATAGCAGCGATCCACCAAATAACGGGAGAACGGATGCAGAATGTTCCCTGGGAATGTCTATTTCATGATATGAGAAAGACGGTGTCCCAATACAAGAGTACCTTAATTCCATACCTTCTCAATGCAGCTAAAGGTCTGATCCCAAGCCTATGGAGAACCCAAGAAGTGCCGAATATGAAGGAGTGGGTAGTAAGAGTGGAAATGGTGAAAGCCATAGAGGAAACAATTCATACAGTAGAGTATTCATTAGAGATATATTGGAACATATGGGGAAAATGGATGGAGTTTAAAAAAGCAGAGGGTTGGAGGAACTTGATAGAGGTTTAGGGGTTCAGGGGGAGGGGGAGGAGAGGGGGTTTCTTTTCTTTTTTTTGAGGGGGGGGGGGGTTGGGGGAATAGGGAGAATAACTGTATATTGTAAGTAATGTATGTAATAAGGAATGTTGACACAGGAATGCAATTTTTTATATGTATTTGTGTATCTTTGTCTATATAATAAAATAGAGAATAATCTAAACAGCTTTTTTGAAAAAACGAACCCCATTGAAGTCTATGGGACCCGAACGTGAAAAATCAAAGTGCCCATTTTGAAGGCTTATATGCAGGTAATTGGGCATACAATGTTTATTGGGGTTTGGGTACTGCCCTGGGGTCATGTATCAATGGAAAAAAAAAAGTTGGTAAAAAACGTCATTTTTAAATGAGCAGTGATTTATTGATGCTTAAAGTGAAAGTAAAATGAAAAATTCCCCCTTAGTCCACCTGTAAAGTGGCACAGCTGCACTGTGTATAGAAGCTGCTGCAGAAACAATTGTATTTATAAAGCCAAAAAAATGACATTTTCCCTGCAAGCTTTCTTTATTTTGTAAGCAACGGCTTGGGGGGCCAGTCTGTATGATGAGGCCACAATGTAATGTACTGGGAACAAGATTAGAGACTCTTTGGATAAATTCTGGTGTCTCTACCACAGACTTTTGGATTTCTAATTCATAAATTTAGGCCGGATATATTCTGCTACACTTATTTGGTAAAAACAACCCAAATCAGTGTATATTATTTAGTCTGTGTGAAAGTTATAGAGTCTACAGACTATGGTATACAGTGCATTGAAAAAGTCTTCATACCCATTGAAAATTTCCACTTTTTGTCATGTTACAACCAACAACTTAAATGTATTTTATTGGGATTTTATGCGATAGACCAACTAAAAGTTGCACATAATTGTGAAGTGGAAGAAAAATGATCAATGGTTTCCAAAGTCCAGATGAAAGATATTGTCTAGTACATTTTTGGTATTATATCTTTATAAACTGGTGATAACTAAGGTTTCTCTCTATCAATGAACATCTAAAGTGAGTTTGCAATAGAAATACTTACCTGACCAAGTTCTGAATAGATTGTGATTTTCTTGTTTCAGATGATGTTTTCAAAGTAACACGGAAAGCCTTTTGGGTACAGTCTGTATACAGGAACCTTGAAAAGTACCACAACGTCATTATAATTGAAAACAGAAGAGTCCATTTTAATAAGGGGAAAAGTTTCATGTTTTTCCAAATAGATCTTAATTCTCCGTAAAGTGAGAGATGCGGACTGTAGAGCGATGTGTAGATATAAAGAGATGAACAGCTACTGTAAATTGTATCATGACCACACCTTGTACTTTAGACACATTGCACTTAGTGCTTTGGTGTTCTTGGATCATAATTGAACAGCTTAGTTTCGTTTCTTTCATGACTATGGTATTAACTATGGCTTGTTACCTGCTATACCAATATCCCCACCCTTCCCTCTAATGACCACACAACACTGAAATGGAGTAAATTGGCCATAGCAGCTGTTTTATTAACCAAATATAAATCTCAAATAAATTACTATAATAATTAACATAATAACCTTTTTAAACATGACATACAGTTTATTCACTAAAATGGAACACAAGGTCCCAATAGGAATAAAACCAGAACTGTACCTGCTAGTCACTTCTCGGGCCTCCAGTCACAAAACCACTGACTCAGAGACAACTAGCAGGTACCCATATACCAACTGGGAGCCGTACCTCAGACGGGTCTCTACACCATACCTTTTTGATGTACCCATATGACCTAAAAGGACCTTGCACCCTGACAAGTGCCACAACCAACCCCCTTAGTCGCTCAAGACCCCCAATACTAACACACAATGCCCACCAAAATTGTAGGGTGGGTGGGTGGGAATCTGCTCACCCTCTCTCTCCCTCGTGGTGACTGGCCCTCTCCTTCCTCTCTGGCTCACTTCCTACCCCCAGCTCCACCTCATTCTCCATTAGGGATGAGCTTCGTGTTCGAGTCGAACCCATGTTCGACTCGAACATCGTCTGTTCGCCCGTTCGCCGAATTGCGAACGATATGGGCCGTTCGCGCCAAATTCGTGTGGCGCGTCACGGCCCATAATTTACTGCGGCATCGCAGTGCATTGCTGGCTGATGATTGGCCAAGCATGCACTATGACCCGCATGCTTGGCCAATCACAGCGCCGTCTGAACAGAGAGCCATAATTGGCCAAAGCCAAGGAGGCTTTGGCCAATTATGGCTCAGGGGATTTAGTACACGTCCCACACTATATAAGGCAGCCTACACGGCGGCCCTGTGTAGTGTGTGTTCCGGCGTTGAAAGAGATAGACAGAGAGACAGTGTCATTTGATTTGAGTTAGATAGATTAGGCAGAACAGTCAGTCAGTTAGCTGCACTTACAGTGTATTGTGTATATATATGCATCCCAGGTGTTGCATATATATATATATACACTGTATTCAGTTTAGCTAGATCCGTTCCTGTTATCTTCTTACTGACAGGCAGGCTTGTCTTGTTACAGTATTTACAGCTACCTGAAGAAAATTGCTGGTGTTCTTTTCATCCTATTAGTACCACAGTCAGGCAGCTAGACTATTTACAGTTAGTGCAGTGCGTCCTGCTCACAGTGTTGAGCTAAAACTACAAGTTAGTGGGGTGCATCCTGCTCACAGTGTTCAGCTAAACCTACAAGTTAGTGGGGTGCGTCCTGCACACAGTGTTCAGCTAAACCTACAAGTTAGTGCGGTGCGTCCTGCTCACAGTGTTCAGCTAAAACTACAAGTTAGTGCGGTGCGTCCACCTCACAGTGTTCAGCTAAACCTAGAAGTTAGTGCGGTGCGTCCTGCTCACAGTGTTCAGCTAAAACTACAAGTTAGTGCTGTGCGTCCTGCTCACAGTGTTCAGCTAAACCTACAGGTTAGTGTAGTGAGACCTCTGCACAGTGTTCATCTAAAGCTACAAGTTAGTGCAGTGCGTCCTGCTCACAGTGTTCAGCTAGATCCGTTCCTGTTATCTTCTTACTGACAGGCAGGCTTGTCTTGTTACAGTATTTACAGCTACCTGAAGAAAATTGCTGGTGTTCTTTTGATCCTATTAGTACCACAGTCAGGCAGCTAGACTATTTACAGTTAGTGCAGTGCGTCCTGCTCACAGTGTTCAGCTAAAACTACAAGTTAGTGGGGTGCGTCCTGCTCACAGTGTTCAGCTAAACCTACAAGTTAGTGGGGTGCGTCCTGCTCACAGTGTTCAGCTAAACCTACAAGTTAGTGTGGTGCGTCCACCTCACAGTGTTCAGCTAAACCTAGAAGTTAGTGCGGTGCGTCCTGCTCACAGTGTTCAGCTAAAACTACAAGTTAGTGCTGTGCGTCCTGCTCACAGTGTTCAGCTAAACCTACAAGTTAGTGTAGTGAGACCTCTGCACAGTGTTCATCTAAAGCTACAAGTTAGTGCAGTGCGTCCTGCTTACAGTGTTCAGCTAAACCTACAAGTTAGTGGGGTGCGTCCTGCTCACAGTGTTCAGCTAAACCTACAAGTTAGTGTGGTGCGTCCACCTCACAGTGTTCAGCTAAACCTACAAGTTAGTGCGGTGCGTCCTGCTCACAGTGTTCAGCTAAAACTACAAGTTAGTGTGGTGCGTCCACCTCACAGTGTTCAGCTAAACCTAGAAGTTAGTGCAGTGCGTCCTGCTCACAGTGTTCAGCTAAAACTACAAGTTAGTGCTGTGCGTCCTGCTCACAGTGTTCAGCTAAACCTACAAGTTAGTGTAGTGAGACCTCTGCACAGTGTTCATCTAAAGCTACAAGTTAGTGCGGTGCGTCCTGCTCACAATGTTCAGCTAAACCTACAAGTTAGTGCGGTGCGTCCTGCTCATAATGTTCAGCTAAAACTACAAGTTAGTGCTGTGCGTCCTCCTCACAGTGTCCAGCTAAACCTACAAGTTATTTTTTTGCGAGCTCTGCACAGTGTTCAGCTAAAGCTACTTGTAGAAGGTTGGTGGTGTTTTCCTGATCCTATCACTACCGCAGGCAGCTAAAAAAGCTACAAGTTAGTTTTTTGCGAGCTCTGCACAGTGTTCAGCTTAGTGCAGCTACAGGTCATTAGTATGTCTGGAAGGCCAAAAAGGAGAGGCAGACAGTCACAAGCCAATAAGAGAGGGCAAGCAGGCTCTTTGTCTAGTGCTGGTCGTGGAGACGGTGCATCCTCATCAGCACGTGGCCGTGGGACACGATTGGCCTTTTTTTCGGCAGCTGGCGGTGTTGAGCCGCAACATGCGGAAGACTTGGTCGGGTGGATGACCAAGCCGTCCTCATCCTCCTCATCCTCTCTCACCCATGCCCAGGGTACTTTGTCTGGCAAAGCAGCGGCCTCTTCCCTTGGCTCAATGTCATCAGTGACTCCTTCCCTAGCCCCACCATGTCCTCCTGAGGAGTCCCTCGAACTGTTTGATCACAGTGTTGGGTACATGCTCCAGGAGGATGCCCATGGTTTGGAAGGCTCTGATGATAATACTGAGCTCGATGAAGGCAGTAACGTGAGCACGGACAGAGGGGGTGCCCAAGAAGGACAGCAATCTGGCAGTCATGCTCCCCCTGCTGCAGCATACTGCCAGGTTTGCTCCAGTGATGAGGAGGGAGGGGATGATGAGGTCACTGACTCAAGGTGGGTGCCTGATAAGAGAGAGTGGAGGAGGAGGCATCACCATCGAGGCAGGATGCCCTCCAGGGGCCATCCTAAGGGCAGTACATTGACTGCATCACACCCAAAGCTCTACATGTGCAGGGAGCAGCAGTGTCTGCGCGTTATTCAAAAAGTTCTTTGGTGCAGGCCTTTTTTGAGACGAGTGCATCAGATCGCGCCGCTGCTATTTGCAACATATGTCTTAAGCGTATCTCGCGTGGCGAAAACATCTCCCGCTTGGGTACCACATGCTTGACCAGACATATGTTGACCTGCCATGCAGTTCGTTGGCAAGCGTATCTAAAAGACCCACACCAAAGCACAAAGAGGACCTCTCCTTGATCCTCATCAGCTGAGATCTCCAACCCCACTATACCTGCAGTCCTCTCTGAGACCTGCACTGAGAAGAATGAAGGTGTAGAATTAGGTGTGTCACAGCCAAGTACTTGTGGGCAATCTGCTTTTGGTACACCGACGTCAGATTGTACCAGGCAAATTTCCCTGGCCCAGCTGCTGCACCACCGAAAGAAGTTTGCTCCCAGCCATCCACATGCGCAGCGGTTGAATGCTAGCTTGGCAAAATTGCTAGCACTTCAACTGCTGCCTTTTCAGTTGGTAGACTCTGCCCCCTTCTGTGAGTTTGTGGAATGTGCGGTTCCTCAGTGGCATGTACCCAAACGCCACTTTTTCTCACGGAAGGCGATTCCGGCTCTCTACCGGCATGTGGAAGGCAATGTCCATGCCTCGCTGGACAGGGCGGTCAGCGGTAAGGTGCATATTACCGCTGACTCATGGTCCAGCAGGCATGGACAGGGATGTTACCTAAGTTTCACGGCGCATTGGGTGACTCTCCTGGCAGCTGGGAAGGATGCAGGACAAGGTGCAGTAGTGTTGGAGGTTGTTCCGCCACCACGCCTGCAAAATGCTAATGATTGTGACACACCTCTCTCCTCCACCCCCTCCTCTTCTTCTTCCTCCATGGCCTCTTCCTGTGCTTTGTCCTCGGAACCAGCAGGGCTCCGTAGCCGTTCAAGGGGCTACGCAAGTACGCAGGCCAAAAGATGCCATGCGGTGCTTGAGCTGGTGTGCTTGGGGGACAGGAGTCACACTGGGGCAGAGGTTCTGTTAGCTCTGCAGGGGCAGGTTCAGAGGTGGTTGACGCCACACCAACTTAAGGCAGGAATGGTGGTTTGCGACAATGGCACCAACCTCCTCTCTGCCCTCCGACAGGGACAAATGACCCATGTGCCCTGTTTGGCTCACGTCCTTAACTTGGTGGTGCAGCAGTTCTTGGGCAGGTACCTGGGCTTACAGGATGTCCTGAGGCAGGCCAGGGAAGTCTGTGTGCATTTCCGCGGGTCATATAATGCCAGTGCTCGTCTGGTGGACCTCCAAAAGGAGTTTAACCTGCCCAAGAACCGCCTAATCTGTGACATGCCCACCAGGTGGATCTCAACGTTGGCCATGCTGCAGCGGTTGCACACGCAGCAGAGGGCCATCAATGAGTACCTGTGCGACTATGGCACCAGGACAGGGTCAGGGGAGCTTGGTTTTTTTTCCCCACGCCAGTGGGCCATGATCAGGGATGCATGCACTGTCCTGTCACCATTTGAGGAGGCCACGAGGATGGTGAGCAGTGACAGTGCATGCATCAGTGACACTGTCCCCCTTGTCCACCTGTTGGAGCACACGCTGCGTGGAATAATGGACAGGGCACTTGAGGCAGAACAGAGGCAGGAAGAGGAGGACTTCCTTAGCTCTCAAGGCCCCCTTTATCCAGACAGTGTTCCTGCGTGCCCGCCGATCACACAGGAAGAGGACGAGGAGGAGGAGGAAGATTGTGTCAGTATGGAGGTGGAGCCTGGCACTCAGCATCAACAGCAGTCTTTAAGGGATCAGTCCCTAGAAACACATGGACTTGTACGTGGCTGGGAGGAGGTGGCTGCGGACCATGTCGTCCTTAGTGACCCAGAGGACCCTGGACCGAATGCCTCAGCAAACCTACGCTGCGTGGCCTCCCTGATCCTGCAAAGCCTGCGTAAGGATCCTCGTATTCGTGGTATCAAGGAGAAGGACCAATACTGGCTGGCAACCCTCCTTGATCCACGTTACAAGGGTAAGGTTGCAGACCTTATCTTGCCATCGCAGAGGGAGCAGAGGATGAAACATCTTCGGGAGGCCTTGCAGAAAGGTCTGTGCAACGCGTTCCCAGAGACTGCGAGGTTACAAACTCCTGTTTCTGGACAACGTGTTGCTGAGGCTTCGGTCAGACAAAGATGGAGCGGTGGAGAAGGTGGCCCTCTGACCGATGCGTTCAGACAATTTTTTGGTCCGCAGCCCCAAGGTATGATCGGTTCCAGCAACCATCGCCAGCGTCTGTTTTACATGGTGCAGGAATACCTAGGGGCAAGATCTGACTTGGACACCTTTCCCACCGAAAATCCTCTGGGTTACTGGGTCTTGAGGATGGATCACTGGCCAGAGCTTGCACAGTATGCAATTGAGCTACTGGGCTGTCCTGCATCCAGCGTTCTTTCGGAACGCACATTCAGTGCTGCTGGAGGCTTTGTAACCGATCACAGGGTGCATCTGTCCACCGACTCGGTCGATCGACTGACCTTCATAAAAATGAATCAGTCTTGGATCACCACCAGCTACCAAGTACCTGATGCTGATGTAACCGAATAATTTTTTTTGAAATCTCAGATCCCTTCAAAGACTGCCTATGCTGATGCTGAGTGACTATCCCTGAGTAATTATCCTCTTCCTCCTCAATCATCACGCTGATAGCTTGTAAGAACATTTTTGGTTCTGGGCGCCACCACCAGTGCCTAAGGCACAATTTTTCAGCCCTTGTTTACCAGGGGCGTGTAATTACAATTTTTGATGCAATACTTTGCAGCAGGGCTCGTTTCTGCGTTACAACTAGAGTATCTGTGAGGGGTTGCAGTGTTGTGGCACCAGCACCAGTGCCTAAGGCCCAATTTTTCAGCCCTTGTTTAACAGGGGCATGTAATTACAATTTTTGATGCAATACTTTGCAGCAGGGCTCGTTCCTGTGTTCCAACTAGAGTGTCTGTGAGGGGTTGCAGTGTTGTGGCACCAGCACCAGTGCCTAAGGCCTAATTTTTCAGCCCCTGTTCAACAGGGACATGTAATTACAATTCTTGATCTAATATTTCACAGCAGGGCCCATTTCTGCACCCACCAAGAGCGAGTGAGGACTTACAGTGTTGTGGCACCAGCACCACCACCACCAAAGGCCCAATTTTTCTGCCCCTGTTCAACAGGGGCATGTAATTACAATTCTTGATCTAATATTTCACAGCAGGGTCCTGTGAGGGCTTACAGTGTTGTGGCCACAACAACACCTAAGGCCCAAATTTCTGCTGAGTATATAGGGCAGGCCCCTACTTTCAAACATCTAACTTACAAACGACTCCTACTTGCAAACGGAAGGAGACAACAGGAAGTGAGATGAAATCTACCCCTAGGAAGGGAAATTCTCTCCTGCAAGAGTCAATATGGGAAAAAAATTCTCCTTTCCACTGATGCTTTCCAATCCTTGTTCCACAAAAAACCCCAAATTTTCAAAAAACATTTGTCATTGGGACAAAAAGTGAGGTGAAATCTTCTGAAGAGGAGGAAAGACAGCAAAACAAATGTCACAGGGGTGATAACCCTTCCCTATGTTTTCCAAAAAGCTTAAAAAAGATTTTTTGGCTGAACCTAAACACGTTAAAAATGTACCCGTTCAAAATTACAAACAGATTCTACTTAACAACAAACCTACAGTCCCTATCTTGTTTGCACCGCCTGTATACTGCTGTTCAGAGTATATAGGGCCGTTTGTCTCACTGATTTTCATCCATATTGCCAGGACCCGACATTACATTAAACCTGCAAGCAGTTTTAAATGAGATTTTTTCCTTTAAAAATGACATTTTGTGCAGGGACTGTTCTAAACACGGGAAACACGCGCCACTTTACAGGCATACTATAGACACACCCCAGGTACGATATTTAAAGGAATATTTCACTTTTTTTTTTTTTACTTTAAGCATCATTAAAATCACTGCTCCCGAATAAACGGCCGTTTTTAAAAAAATTTTTGCATTGATACATGTCCCCTGGGGTAGGACCCGGGTCCCCAAACCCTTTTTAGGACAATACCATGCAAATTAGCCTTTAAAATGAGCACTTTTGATTTCGAACGTTCGAGTCCCATAGGATGTCAATGGGGTTCTAACGTTTGTGCAAATTTTCGGTCCGTTCGCAGGTTCTGGTGCGAACCGAACTGGGAGGGGGTGTTCGGCTCATCCCTATTCTCCATAAAACACTTGACAACCCTGCTTCCTAGACCCTCCCCCTTCACTTCACTCCCTGTAACCAAGCCCCCATTAATCCTGTCATGCCAGCCCTCCGTTGATTGCCTTTGGTAATACTCCAGGCCTTTCTGTAATCTCCCAGAAGCAAATTCACAGACAGAGCAAAACAATCAAAGTCTAACTTAGCTACTACACTTGCTTTAAAGCAACAAGTTCACTTAGAGTACACCTAAACTCAAAAAGTAATGATTTTCTATGTTATAGCAAACATCTGGAAGTGTCAATTGCACCTATTCAATATCCTAAAAGGATTGCCTTTAATCTTGAATTCCTTTGCAACATATACTGCATCCTTAACACTCCTGCTCTGTAGCATCATAACTGTATATCTGCAGGGGGACGTCTTTTTTGAAAAATTAAAAAATTTATAGGATAAATCCACCTTTTGCCCCAAAAAAAAAATAAAAAATGAATGCATTTATTTATTTATTTGATTATTTGCATTGGAGCCCACAAAGCATTACAACCGCAATCAGTGGATCATAAGTGCAATGCTCAGGTGCCTCTTACAGACTATTCTTCCAGCCCAAGTACAGAGCTTCAGTGACAGTACGGGTGGAAGTATCAATGGACTACAAGTGCAGTGATGTCACCACACTTGTGCCTTTTGGGAACTATGAGTCCCTCTTCCACAGCGAAGATGGGCCATGCAGTATTTTCATTTACAGATCCAATAAATGACACAGATGTGCGTAGCTCTGTCCAAAAATTGAGAAGGCATTCAAAGGAGAAAACCCCCGGATTTAGTAATAGGTTGGTGGGTGGAGGGCTGCAGACTGTGACCATGTTTCATGTTACACCCTAAATATGGGTGTAACCATAGGCATGCAAACAGGGTGTGCTGGGTGTGTCTGAGCACACCCTAATCACCCCGTGGGGATTAGGGAGCAGGGAAGGGGCTGGTACATATTTCACTAACTAGTTTTTATTTTCTGAAAGAACACAGTGAGTGATCTGTACCAATTTCTCCTGTCTTCATTCTTAATTGAAGCATAGTAAACTACTGTATGTTAGAGCCTTACCTAGACATCAAATTGTTTGTTGCCAGAGCTGTCTCTCTCTGCCTCTCTGCATGGGATGGTGGGTCAGTGCTGCCATGGCCGCCCTGAGTGTTTAAATAGGGTGGTGCAAGTGTGTTAATAGGGTGGTGCAAGTGGGGGGAGCTCCACGTATGCGCATCACTTCCCATGGTGACCAGCGCCATTAGCAAGTCCCCCGAGTCCCGGCACGCGGCGACGCTCTGCCCGCCGCGGGGGGGTGGTGTAGCGTGCAGGATGATGTCAAGGGCCCGCCGCCACGCATGAAGGCCGGATTGATTGTTGCCAGGCAACAAAGAGTAAGCGAGGGAGTGGAAGCATCCTGCTCAGGGGACACAACCTAAACCCCCAGATCCACAACAAGCCAGCCAGGAAAGGGCCGTCATGACCCCAGGCAATGTCCCGTTCAAGTATAACTAAAGACAAAAACTTTTTTTTTTTTAGTTTTGGATAGAGTGGAGAGGGATTTGAACGTTTGTCAGTTTTTATTGCTGTCTGTGCCTCTATTAAGGAGATTCATCCTAATTGTTCTGTTTAGAATTATTGTTGAAAGTGAACGTAAAAGAAAATCCTAAATTTTGGGTTGTCCCCAGAAAAGTAATAGAGGGGAAATCTTCCAATGGGCACACTAGTTCTGGTGATCTGGGGTCCCCAAGGAATTCCCTTAGTTTGCAGGAATTTCCTCTCACTTCCTGTTTGGATCTGGGACAGGAATTGAAGGGAAATCTCAGCAATAGGACATAGATGACAAAAAAAATGACAGGGCTTATAACCCTTCCTTGCTCTATCCAAAATGACAAAAAAGTTTTGCCTATAGTTCTAGTTTAAATGTGCCTACTGCACCCAACAAAAGAACACCCCTGTTTGCTACATTGGGCCTGTTGTGCTCTCAGGGGGTCATTTCCTTTGTTTCAAAATCCTAAATGTTACTATTCCAACCTGCTCATGGTGCCCAAGCCAAATGATAATGTGCAGCCCATTATATACTGTACCTAAAGCACTTAAACAATCTGTGCAGTCAGCGTGACCCAAAAAGACACAATTTAGGTGCCGCTCAGGTAGATAGGTAAAGTCCAACTAGATCCCTGTGAGTGCAGGCAGGGACAGGGAGCTTGTCCTAACTCCAAGCTGCAGCAATGTCAAAGGAAAAGGTCCAAAAGCTGCATATCATGAAGCAGACCCATGTGCATGAAGTGAGATGAAGGCAGCCTCAGCCCGGCCTCCAGCCAGGCCATGCCCCCAAAATGTTTTGCACCGCCCCTTGGAATGGGGGTCCCTATGATTAAGCTCCAAAGGCTGGAGCAAAACATGTTGGGGGCATGGCCTGGCTGGAGTTCAGGCTGAGGCTGCCATTAATCTCACTTCATGCACATGGATCTGCTTCATGATATGCAGCTTTTGGATCTTTTCCTTTGACACTGTGCAGTCAGCTTCCCTCTGTCAGGTAAACTTGCTGGCCTCAGTGGACATCAAGAACACATACCTACACATCACCATTTGTCTGCTTTATCAGTGCTACCTGTGGCTTCAGTTCGTGCCTAGGCCCTTTGTCCTGACCACAGCACCATAAGTATTCATAAAGGTGCTATCCTTGATTTCTGTATCTTCTTCTACAAGCTTTAGGAATTTCCAATCTGGGATATTTTGACAATCTGCTCCTGCGAAAGCAATTGCCAGTCAGCTTTAAGGCCAGTGTGCAGTATACGGTGCAAATCTTACAGAACTTTGGATTCCCAGGAGCGCCTCCTCTATTGGCCTTTGCATTGGGAGGGTTGAGTTTGATGGTAACCTTCTTCAAGGCAGTCCCATTCTCTCAAACTTATCCAAGGATCTTTCAACTCAACATCCTGACAGCATGGTACAAGAAGACTCTGTCTTTGGATCGTGCCATGTGTCTGAGCACCAACACCACGTTTGCCATGGATTGGTGGCTATTTAGCCCTGCACTGAAGTTGGAAAAATCTTACAATGGTGTAGAGGGTGCTGACTAGGGATGAGCTTCGAGTTCGAGTCGAACTCAATTTGGGATGTTCGCTGCAAATTTGAAAGCCGCGGAACACCCTTTAAAAGTCTATGGGAGAAATCAAAAGTGCTAATTTTAAAGGCTTATATGCATGGTATTGTCATAAAAAGTGTTTGGGGACCTGGGTCCTGCCCCAGGGGACATGGATCAATGCAAAAAAAAGTTTTAAAAACTGACGTTTTTTTCGGGAGCAGTGATTTTCATAATGCTTAAAGTGAAACAATAAAAGTGTAATATTCCTTTAAATTTTGTACCTGTGGGGTGTATATAGTATGCCTGTAAAGGGGCGCATGTTTCCCGTATTTAGAACAGTCTGACAATAAAATGACAATACACACAAAAGTTCATTGATAGAAACAGCATGGGATTTCCCCACAGGGGAACCCCGAACCAAAATTAGAAAAAAAAATGGCGTGGGGCGTCCCCCTAAATTCCATACCAGGCCCTTCAGGTCTGGTATGGTTATTAAGGGGGACCCCGGCCAAAATTTAAAAACAAAAATGGCGTGGGAGTCCCCCTCAAAATCTATACCAGACCCTTCAGGTCTGGCATGGATTTTAAGGGGAACCCTGTGCCAAAATTAAAATAAAAATGTTGTGGGGTCCCCCCAAAAATCAATACCAGACCCTTTTCCGAGCACGCAACCTGGCAGGCCGCAGGAAAATAGGGGAGATTAGAGAGCTCCCCCCCTCCTGAACCATACCAGGCCACATGCCCCTCATTTTAACAAGGGAACCCCAAGATCCCGCCCCCCCGTGTGAAATGGTAAGGGGGTACAAAAGTACCCCTACCATTTCACAAAGAACTGTCAAAAATGTTAAAAATGACAAGAGACAGTTTTTGACAATTCCTTTATTTAAAGTCTTCTTTTTTTCCATCTTCTATCTTCTTTCTTCTATCTTCCTTCGGTTTCTTCCTCCATCTTCTAGAAGAAAGAAGATGGAAAAAAGAAGACTTTAAATAAAGGAATTGTCAAAAACTGTCTCTTGTCATTTTTAACATTTTTGACAGTTTTTTTGTGAAATGGTATGGGTACAAGTACCCCCTTACTATTTCACACAGGGGGGGCCGGGATCTGGGAGTCCCCTTGATAAAGGGGGCTTACAGATTCTTATAAGCCCCCCGCCCGCAGACCCCCACAACCACTGGGCAAGGGTTGTGGGGATGAGGCCCTTGTCCCCATCAACATGGGGACAAGGTGCTTTGGGGGCTTCCCCAAAGCACCCTCCCAATGTTGAGGGCATGTGGCCTGGTACGGTTCAGGAGGAGGGGCGCTCTCTCGTCCCCCCTCTTTTCCTGCGGCCTGCCAGGTTGCGTGCTCGGATAAGGGTCTGGTATGGATTTTTGGGGGGACCCCACGCCATTTGAACCAATGAACTTTTATGTGTATTGTCGGACCGACAATTTATTAATAGCCACGAGTAGTTATAAATAACTTTTTTTCCTTTGAAATTTTATTTTGCTGTCAGACTGTTCTAAACACGGGAAAAATGCGCCCCTTTACAGGCATACTATAGACACCCCTCAGGTACGAAATTTAAAGGAATATTACACTTTTATTGTTTCACTTTAAGCATTATTAAAATCACTGCTCCTGAAAAACGGGCTGTTTTTAAAACTTTTTTTTGCATTGATTTATGTCCCCTGGGGCAAGACCCAGGTCCCCAAACACTTTTTATGACAATAACTTCCATATAATCCTTTAAAATTAGCACTCATGTTCATGTTCGAGTCCCATAGACTTTAACAGTGTTCGCGTGTTCAAACAAATTTTTTGCCTGTTCGCATGTTCTGGTGCGAACCGAACAGGGGGGTGTTCGGCTCATCCCTAGTGCTGACAATGCATGTTAGCCTAGCTGGAGAAGTGCCATGAATTGCTTGTCAGTTCAGGAGGTATGGTCACCAGAGGAGGCAAAAATGCCAATCAACATCCTGGAGCTCAAGGCAATTCAGCTTAGCCTTCAGCACTGGACCCTCCAACTCTGAGAATTGCCAGTCCAGGTTCAAGGCTGAACAAGGAGTCAGGCAGCACTTGAAGAAACAGAGATCATTCTCACTTGGGCAGAACTGCTGTGTCCATGGTGTATATTCCAGAAATGGAAAATTGGCAAGCAGACTTCTTGAGCCATCAGCATCTAGGTCATGGAGAGTGGTCTCTCCACCCAGAATATTTTACTCTGTCTCTAGTGAGGGGCACCAGATGTAGACATTCTGGCGTCCAGACCCAACAGCAAATTGGACAGGTTTATTACTTAGTTACATAGTTAGCCTGGTTGAAAAAAGACACAAGTCCATCTAGTTCAACCAATAAAAGGGAAAACAAAATTATAAAATCCTATATACACACAATCCTATACCCACAGTTGATCCAGAAGAAGAAAAAATCCTTCCTGGTCCTCCAAGAGGCAATCGGATATTCCCTGGATCAACTTTACTTATAAATGTTAGTATCCAGTTATCTTATGTACATTTAGGAAAGAATCCAGGCCTTTTTTAAAGCAATCTACTGAGTTGGCCAGAATCAGCTCTTGAGGGATACTATTCCATGAAAGGCTACGAGGAACAGGAAAACTGGGTGTGAGCCAAGTCTTATGTGTCCATCTCTTTGTGACCAGTGTAGTGAAAAATATATATTGTCAACCACGCTAGCTAAGCATCCACACCACTTAGAAAACTGCATGCTATGTACACTTTGTCCCTGGGGGACATGGGGAACTTAGGAGAAGTATAGGGAAGAACATCTAGGTTAAAGGAATTATATTGAAGGGTAAAAGTACCATCATCCCAAGTGTCAAGTTCAAGGAGAGGAAGGAGGTAGGGGACGGCCGCAGTTAGCTGCTCCTGTCAGCCGATGTCTCCACCCCCCAACAGGGGAAAAAGGGGACTATTGCGGTACTCAGTGTAACTATGTACTAAGCAAGGAAAGGTAAAGAGGGAAATAACGGTTTTATAAAATTTCAATTTTAATAGAAACAATATTAAAAGGTTATTACAATATCACATAGAGTTGCAATTTGAAGCAAGGAAAATATATACAACCATATGGATTACACCCAATTTTTGATGGTAGATAAATATATAGCTTGAATTCTCGACCGGTTTCGCGGTTTTCACCGCGTCCTCAGGAGAGCCATATCTATAGTGCAACATAAAATAGTTGTAATAAATACAAACAAATCAACAGGTGTATAATAAAGTTATTATCGCAGCAAAATTATTAATGATACATTAAACAATTACATACAAATTGTATACAATAAGGATAAGCTCACCCGTTCAGGGATTCTCTGTGGGTATGTAAGGCCCCATGTAATTCCCCCTGCGGCGAACACAGGGGATAGCAAACAGCCTCTGATGGATAAATTTAAATGATTGAATTATACAGATCACCAGACTAAAAAAATCCAAAGAAAGATGGAATATAGGGGTGCCAGTGATATAGCTAAAAAAAATTCCGAGGCCAGTGTGCAGGAGAGGAGCAGAAGGAAATTGGTTGTGAAGTGGTGGAAAAAAGAGAAGTGCAGAGGGATAGGGAGGAGGAAGGGGGAGGGGGAAGGGGGGAGAAGGGAGGGTTGAAGAAGAGAGGGAGACAGTGAGGGGTCAAGAGGAAAAACAGGAACCCAATGATTCCATCTGTGTAAGGGACAGGTAAGGACTAAAAGGAACTGCACACAGATGTTTAGGGCTGGCACTCACCACTTGGAAATTAATTGGTTAAAGGACGCATGAGCTGGGATAGGTGAGGACATCACATTGAGAGGACCGTATAGCAGAGAGGTCAAAAAAAACCATAAACTATTAGCAATGAAAGCCCCCCAAGGCTGGAACCATTAATGTATAAGGAGAGAGGGAGGTCACAGCAGCAACTGAAATCGAAATTTATATCAAAATTACCATCCATAGATATACAAGGGGTTAATCCACAGGTAAAAAACGGTATAAATGCAACACACTGAGGATAGATAGAGTAAGAATTACAGTTGTATGAGGTAATACAGGCTGGCAGTGGGTATAAAACAATCAATACCAGGTTGGGGGGTGCTAATCACCAGAAGAGGGGAGACAATGTGAATATGGCAATGAACAGGGATCCAATAACACTGCAAGTAGAGTTGCACAGAGAGGCCGCACTAGATGAACTTAGTGCGGGACCAGGGTGAAAGGTGAAGGAAAAGTCTAATAATAACAGGGAAAGAGAAGGGGGACAAGGCTTACCCAGAGGATCGATCCTCCGCCGGCGCAGCGTCAAGAGGCTGTAGGCTCGTACAGCGGCCATGACCGGCCGCTATAAGAGCACCCCAACCCGGAAGTCAGGGACGGCGTGACAGGGGCGGTTTCTGATGTAGCCGGGTCTGTTCGCCCGCACTGCGCAGGTGCACAACCAAGTGCTACTGCGCAAGCGCGCGCTCCTGTCAAAGGGAATCGAATTCCCAGACACGGAGACACAAGCGGCCCGAAGGCTGCCAGGGCGAACATGTGTCCGCCGCAGGGAGAAGAATCGGAACACAGCAGTGACCAACAGAGCCTGATAACGGGGGAGAGGTTATCCTTGAACAGCAATAGAAATTACAACATAATAAAACAATGATAAATAAGAAAAAACAGTGTATTGATTCTATATGTAGGCATCGGGGTGTCAGCAAATAACAACACTAAGGGTAAACCTTAAGCAGGGAAGGCATCATACATAACGGTAAATCCCAATAGTGACAATCCCTCTGCACTTCTCTTTTTTTCACCACTTCACAACCAATTTCCTTCTGCTCCTCTCCTGCACACTGGCCTCGGAATTTTTTATAGCTATATCACTGGCACCCCTATATTCCATCTTTCTTTGGATTTTTTTAGTCTGGTGATCTGTATAATTCAATCATTTAAATTTATCCATCAGAGGCTGTTTGCTATCCCCTGTGTTCGCCGCAGGGGGAATTACATGGGGCCTTACATACCCACAGAGAATCCCTGAACGGGTGAGCTTATCCTTATTGTATACAATTTGTATGTAATTGTTTAATGTATCATTAATAATTTTGCTGCGATAATAACTTTATTATACACCTGTTGATTTGTTTGTATTTATTACAACTATTTTATGTTGCACTATAGATATGGCTCTCCTGAGGAAGCGGTGAAAACCGCGAAACCGGTCGAGAATTCAAGCTATATATTTATCTACCATCAAAAATTGGGTGTAATCCATATGGTTGTATATATTGTCCTTGCTTCAAACTGCAACTGTATGTGATATTGTAATAACCTTTTAATATTGTTTCTATTAAAATTGAAATTTTATAAAACCGTTATTTCCCTCTTTACCTTTTCTTGCTTAGTACATAGTTACACTGAGTACCGCAATAGTCCCCTTTTTTCCCCTGTTGGGGGGTGGAGACATCGGCTGACAGGAGCAGCTAACTGCGGCCGTCCCCTACCCCCTTCCTCTCCTTGAACTTAGGAGAAGTGTAATCATAGGCGTGCTCACGGGGTGTGCCCAGGCACACCCCAGGGCTTTTTTGCTGGCAGGATCTCCGTTCTGGCACCTCTGCTGATGGACAATGGGAATGCTGCGACTATGCGAGTGGGACTGTTTTTTATTTGGCTGTATAACTCCTGTGAGTGCAGACACTGAATGCGCAGTGAGCAGGCAAGTGGCCGCATTTTCCGATGCTACTTCTATAGTTCCGGCTACTGCATCCCTGACAGCTGCATATCACTCCACCGCCTGCTGTCAGGGGTGCTATAGCCACAACTATAGAGGTAGCATCGGGGCTGGATTAACCCCACTGTTTTTAAACAAGACCTGCCCACTGCCACCGCAGGGCTTTTAGTCCACCACTGCCCTTTGTCCGAGAAAAGTATTTGCCAGGACTGTCCCAGGCTGTGGAGGAGGAGGTAGCTTTTTCCTCCCTGCTCCGCCTCTCGAGTGCCCCGCCTTCCAGCTTCCGCCCTGCAGTGCCGACAACGCAACAACCTGAGGTGAGGAGGATGCGCCGGGACTCAGGAAATGTCACTGGTAAGGGGGGAGTTGGGGCCACAGACTTTAGCAGTGTGTGTGTGCGCGGCTCTGCAGCAGGCAGGGAGAGAGGGGGGTGTAGTGCTTTCCATCTATACTCTGAATTCTTTCATTTGTTGTATTGAACAGCTAGTAAGAAGTGTGTATCACTGTTCACATGTTCAGGGATGTTCTTCTCATCACATGAATATACATGCTCTTTGGTTCCCAGTCACTATGCAATGTTCTGTACCTGAAGTCCAGGATATGTCATGAGTAACCTACCCATAGTACAGCCCTGTTAACCTAATGGCATCCTATTGTAGTAATAGCCTTACAAGGGCCTAATTAGAGGGTACAGTATAAGTACATATCCTGTGTAAATATCATCACATCTCCTGCAGGGAATAAATATTGACCCCCCTGTCTCGAGGATTAGTAAGTCATTCTCTGGTAAATGTGGCTGCTAATTGCAAATTCATACTTTCTTGGGTTGAGTTATTCAGTCGGCAGATGCTGCCAAGCACAACTGTACATTAAATAGGATTTGAATATTAACCTGATTTTTACACAATTATATATATATATATATATAAGCACTTTTTTGCTTATATATATTTATTTTTACACTATATATATACAGACGCATGTGTGTTTGAGCTTGGGTTTGAGGTGCATACCCTAATGCAATAGGCTGCTCATGCCTGTGAGTGTAATGATACTCTTTCTTTAAGTACAGCAGCAGCCAAATATGGTTCTTTTGAACATGAAAACAAGCTTATTAGGTAGTTTTGGCTACAACTCTTGGTTTTGTTTTTAGCCAGTAAAAAATAAGCCTGAACTAAACAAGGGAAAGTAGCAGCCACAACAGATCTAAAAGCTATAGGAAAGGTTACTGTTAAGAAAAACAAAGCTAAAGCCCTTAAATTCATACAGATTGGCCAGTGGCAGAAGATTTACAGTACATAATATAGTTTGTGGGCTTTTTCGCAGTACCACACTGCATTGTCTTAAAAGTATGATAAAATGCCAATACAGTGTTCAAAAAAACACGTCAAAACCACAGACTCCAACATTCCGAAAACCTTCTTCCATTCCAGTATCCCCTGCTATGCCCAACATTTACAAAATATAGGCTTCAGGTACATAAATGTTTGGTAAAACTGGCTAGCAATTAGAAAGAGACAAGATTATCTTACAATAAAAATGATTGTGTATTATCAGGGAAATTATAGCCACAAATATTGTTCAGTGGTTTGACAGTATGTAAGCAGCTTGGCTAGGCCCCAATATAAGAAGGAAAGAGGAGGTAGGTTTTATCTTGAAATAGAAATTAGAGTGTATTGTTTGAGAGACAATAGCCACAAAAATTGTACAGTGGCTGAACAGTGCAGCTGATGCCCGCTGCCATCTGGAGCTGCAAAAAAAGCTACACTTTGACCATTCCCAAGCCTGGAAGTCTGGGCCACACTTTGTCAGAACTCTTTGCACTGTAATCTCTTCCACTTTACCACCTAGTGGAAATTTCCTGGTCTGGGTTGCCCTTTTGTATCAACAAATCCAAGCCTAGTAGATTCACTGCAATCAGATTATAGCACGTGGGACCATCTTAAGAAAACAGCCCTGTACATTTTTGAAGAGTATTGCAAGCAACGCTGCAAGGCTTTGAGGACCACCTGCAAATGTCAGACACTTTTATATTAACAGACTTATTTATTAAGTCAGAGCATAATGTGATCACCAACAGCAGCCATTCAAGGCTCATGTACCAGGGCATCAGATTCAGAATCAAGTCAAATGCAAAATTATTTATAGAGTTAGTTGACATTGTGGAGAAGAAAAACAGCTCAGGTGCAAACAAAAAGCAATGCACATGCCAAATTTCAGTCACTAAGAAGATGCTGTCATCTACCAACCTGTGTGGCAGGGTTTTGTAAATCCTAGAACTGGATGGACAGAAATACAAATACTTTGGTAGATAAAACAGCCTCCTTATATGTATTTCATCTGTGTATTTAGTTGTTTTTTCTAAAGCTCAGTTTTAATCAATGCAAGTGTTTGTGTTGCATTACGCTGAGCTGAGACTCTAGCACATGCAGGAACTGACACAAATCTAGAAGCCTGTGACAGGTCAGTGAAGAAGCCATGACAAGATTACTTGGACGTGTATTTTAATATCTGCGTATAAGGACTTAGCCTGAGAAGGCCTACTTAAGTGGGTGATTAGAGGAAGTCTACAATCCTTTGTATGTAGGAGGGGTGAGCAAGAGAAACGCCATATAATCTCTGACATGCTGTATCACATGTTGACCTGTCCATCTGTCTGTCTATCTATCTATCTATCTATCTATCTATCTATCTATCTATCTATCTATCTATCTATCTATCTATCTATCTATCTATCTATCTATCTATCTATCTAATCTATCTACATTATTTATCTATCATGCTTATGGTATTTATTTGAGGTCACAAACAATCTTTAAATTGTAAACCTTCATATTTTGGATACCACCAAAATGTTGGGATGGAGCCATTGGCATTTGCAAACCCCCTAGATGGCTACCGTTGTATATTTTAGAATAACACTTTAATATCCTGACACTTGGCCAGTTTTATTGACAGATGGATTGATTGTCATTGACACACCTATCACAATCACACCAGGGAGCAAGCTAGCACATAAAAGTGATAATTCTCCACCTCAATGTATACAAAATATGTAATGCAGTGCTACTTTTACTAAACACAATTCACAGAAAAAGCCTTTCTGCATTTGAAAACCCCCTAGATGGCTACCGTTGTATATTTTAGAATAACACTTTAATATCCTGACACTTGGCCAGTTTTATTGACAGATGGATTGATTGTCCATGGTAAAGTCAGGAACTTTGGTAGCAGTACTGGCATGTGGAGGAGTTGTTTTCAACAAGGAACACCAGATGTAGCAAATCCAGCCCGGGATCAACCAATAAATCATTGTTTGGTGATTGGTCCTAGACATGAAGCTCTAAGGGTACTACTATCTCAAAATGGATTGCAAGGAGGAAAAAACTTTTGTTGCAAAAATGCATTTTTTTTCAGCTGGTGACTATTATTGCTGTTGCAACTACATGATTTTCTGGTCCTTGATGACCATTCAGCCCATTCACAAATTCTGAAGGGGTAAACAAAGATGTTTTATGGAATTGTAATGTTGATTTATGTGGGTTTATAATGTATCCAATTTAAAAAAAAAAGGATGTTTTATTTTTTTCTATAGACATTTAGTTATACATTGTTTTTAAGAGTCATGGACGTTGTATGGTTATACTATATTGCTACTTTTATAGGAAGTATCCTCTGCTAATAAAAAAATAAAATAAAAATGTCAATCTGCATACCTATCACAATCACACCAGGGAGCAAGCTGGCACATAAAAGTGATAATTCTCCACCTCAATGTATACAAAATGTGTAATGCAGTGCTACCTTTACTAAACACAATTCACAGAAAAAGCCTTTAATGATCAGCTGATATAAATGTCAAATGCCTTAGTTTTCACGCAGTGTTGTTTTGTTAGTAATATTTACAGCTTTTTCACTTTAATTATTATATCACTTGATTATTGAAATCTTTTTCTGTGAGCCTCAGGCCCCTTTCAGATGGAGTGAAATCCATTCAAGTGGATCCACCTGCTCAGCGTTGGATCTCTCCGCTGATCCCTGTTGAGCAGACGGATGACAGATCCATGTCTGCTCCTCTATGCAAAGCGGACATGGACACAGCCTGCTGATTTCTATGGGGCGGTCGGATGGAAACAGACTGCATGTCTGTTTCCATCCGATTGTCATTCGATCCGATCCATAGCGGACCAGATCAGATGCCGGTGGGTGACAGAGCGCTGACATCCGCCACCCTATAGAGAACAATAAGTTATCCGATTGGGTTCGCCTGAAAAACAGATAGACGGACCCAATCGGTCCACTGGCGTGAAAGGGGCCTTAGTTTTCCAATTCTGCAAAGAAGCAACTGCTGTAGGTTTGCACAAGGCTACACTAACCCGCTGCGTATGTTTATTTAAATGCAGAAGTTATCTGGGACGTATAAAATACTTTAGGCTTCCCAGATCAAATTCTCATGCGCATAAATATACTTGCGTTTATGCGTGTTTAGATGCGTCCATGGTATTTAATCTGCCCCTGGAAGCAGAGAATTCGAATTGCTCTAAATGCAGCTAAACTGAATGCCAGTAAACACACAGTGCGTGTGATTTACTAAATTGGGTGTACACAGATTCTGGTGCAGCTGTGCATAGTAACCAATCAGCTTCTAACTTTAGCTTGTTCAACTAAGCTTTGACAATAAAACCTAGAAGCTGCTTGGTTACTGTGTACAGCTGGACCAGTTTTAGTAAATCCCCCCCAGTGTGAATAATAACATTTAAAATGATTACATGCATGTATGTTCATTTTAAATGATGCGTGTAATGTTAGACTGTCTTGTTAGACCATATAAAAGCATGTACGTCATTGTTAGTGTGCATGAGGCCTTATTGTAGTAGAAAAGCTTAATAATTCACATAAATAACAAGACAGTCTAATGCCCCGTACACACGGTCGGATTTTCCGACGGAAAATGTGTGATAGGACCTTGTTGTCGGAAATTCCGACCGTGTGTAGGCTCCATCACACATTTTCCATCGGATTTTCCGACCCACAAAGTTTGAGAGCAGGATATAAAATTTTCCGACAACAAAATCCATTGTCAGAAAATTCCGATCGTGTGTACACTAATCCGACGGACAAAGTGCCACGCATGCTCAGAATTAATAAAGGGATGAAAGCTATTGGCCACTGCCCCGTTTATAGTCCCGACGTACGTGTTTTACGTCACCGCGTTTAGAACGATCGGATTTTACGACAACTTTGTGTGACCGTGTGTATGCAAGACAAGCTTGAGCCAACATCCGTCGGAAAAAATCCTAGGATTTTGTTGTCGGAATGTCCGAACAAAGTCCGAACGTGTGTACGGGGCATTACAGTACACACATCAGAGGAGAATAGGCGGAATAGATAAATGAACTTCCTTGCATGTTTCATACGGGTAATAAATATATATGATATAATATGACAAAATGTGACTCATTTATAAATAATCACAAACAATCTTTGGATTGTAAACCTTTATGACACACATAAATACCAGAATAAACAGTCTACCACCACGTACAGTAAAGACAGAGGATAAGTAAAGTTCCATGTATGCTTCGTCGAAGGAGGTGGAATTGTGTCAGGTAACCGCACAGCCACCTTTTTCTTTGAATGGATTCTTATCTTCTGGAACTCCTTTCAACAATGGATCTTCTGTCGCTAGCGATTCAACATAGGTCTTCATTTCTTGTGCAGACTTGGAAACCTTAAAATAATTAAATTGATATCAGACATATGTACTGAGAAAAACTATACCAATACATTTGTGGAAAAAAAAAAACTGAAATGATGCAGTAAAAAAAAAAAGCGATATAGCGGTATCAATGTAACAAGACTACTTTTTTGCCAGAGTGTTTTACGTCTAGACCAGCGGTGGTCAACTTTCTTTCTTTATATAGGGTGCCTCTTGATATCACCAATGGGATGCACATCCTTTTCAGTTAATGTGTCGCTACAGAAAACTGTCAGATTGCAGACATACTGCAAGAGATGGGCAAAAAACTGCACACATGCTTGAGGAGTTGCAGCCCCCCCTCCCCAAGGGCTGCAAGTGGTGACTAGGCCACAGGTTGGGCATTAGGTGTATATATGGTGGGCAGAGCACCTGTGGTCCCCAATCATATGGCCTTCAATTCCATGCTTCCAGTTTTTAGCCATACTTTGTTAGTTAAGCAGCTCAATACAGGGCACTTACACCCCCTTCCTGCCCAGGCCATTTTTCAGCTTTCAGCGCTGTCACACTTTGAATGACAATTGCGCGGTCATGCTACACTGTAACCATGTGAAATCTTTATCATTTTCTTCACACAAATAGAGCTTTCTTTTGGTGGTATTTAATCACTCCTGTTTTTTTTTTTCCTAAAAAAAAAAAAAAGACCAAAAATTTTGAAAAGAAAAAAATTTTTCTTAGTTTCTGTCAGTAAATTTTGTAAATAAGTAATTTTTCTCCTTCACTGATGGGTGCTGATGAGACAGCACTGATGGGCGCTGATGAGGCAGCACTGATGGGCACTGATGAGTTGGCACTTATGGGCACTGATGAGGCGGCACTTATGGGCACTGATAAGGCGGCACTTATGGGCACTAATGAGGCGGCACTAATGAGGCACGTATGGGCACTGATGAGGAGGCACGAATATGCCACACTGATGGGTGCCACTGATATGTGGCACTGATAGGTGGCACCGATGGATCTCACTGGTGGGCACAGTTAGGCGGCACTGATGGGTATTGATGGGTGGCATTGATGGGCAGCAGCGATGAGCATTGATGGGAGGCAGTGATGTGCAGCACTGATAGCCTGCACTGACTGGCATCACTGTTGGTCACTGATTGCTGCCCCGATTACATCCCTAGTCCTCTATGAGGAGATGCCACTGATCAGCTCTCCTCTCCTCAGACTCTGTCAGTGTGAGGCGAGGAGCGACGATTACGGGCATCTCCATGTTTACATGTGACCGGCTGTGATTGGACACAGCCGATCAAACTGTTAAAGAGCCACAGCTGTGGCTCTTTGCACAGATTGGGGTCGCGCTGTGTCCTAGCTACACGGCGTGGCTGCTGCACTACGCGTTTAGGAGCAGTCGTTCTAGAGGGCCATCATATGACGTCCACCCAGAACGAGAGCCACGCAGCTCAGCCGTCATTTGACGGCCAGTGGGCGGGAAGAGGTTAAAGCTACAGGGCATCCGTGTAAACAGGCCCTTACCTTCAGTTTTAATCAAAATGCTAACGTGGCCATGCTCTTTGCCTGCTGGGGCTACTTTGTTTATATTTTCCTGAGAATGTCACAATTAACCACCACAAAGAAAAATATGCTACTACTGCCTTGTACACCAGTGATTCAACTGATCAGTTTAAAGCTCTGATGAAGGGATATACAAATCCCGGAAACATGATGGCTAAGATTAGATTCTAAAGACCTAAACAAGCATCTTTGAATGGAAAATATTCACCCATTCCTATATAAGACTTTGCAACCCTGGACAGGCGTAGAACTCTCACTTTTTGCTGTACAAAAGTAACATGTCATAATGACGGTATGCTTAAAGTAGAACTATAGGCAATAGTAATGGCGAGTTACAACCCCTGTCAGATTTTGTTCGCCATTTGTGTCCCATTTGTGTTTCCCTTCACTTCCTGTACCATAGCCAAGCAGGAAGTGAGAGAAAATCCCTGCAAATTAAGTGAATTCCTTGGGGACCCCCAGGTCACCAGAACCGGTGTCCCCATTGAAAGATTTCCCCTCTATTACTTTTCTGGAGACACCACAAAATTTGGGATTTTCTTTTATTTTCACTTTCAATGATAATGGTAAACAGGACAAATAGAGAGGGTGAATCTCCCTTACGGGGGCACAGACAGATATAAACACTGACAAGCATTCTAATCCCTCTCCATTCTAATCAAAACTAAAAAAAAAAAAACATTTTGCCTTTAGTTTTACTTTAAAGCAATTTTCAATTGCAGAGATGAATGAACTTTGCTCTAAATTAACAAACTTACACCCCACTTCTATAGCCAGCAAATTCTAGAATGTGATCTACGAAAGAGGTTGTTCCACTCTTGAAGGAAACCTTCAAATAGCCTATCAGTAGTAAGGCACTTTTTTTTTTTAATTCTGCTGAAAATGATTGTCTGTTTACTGTGAACACGTTTTGAACACATTTTTTTTATTAAGAATGAAAATGAAACCATTAGTAAATCAGATTTTCAATGTATTATAATTTTTATAGTATACATCTTGGTGTTTAATAATGACTCTAAAAAATTGATGATGGATTCTAGATCTATTAAAATAGTTATTTTAGCACAGTAGAGGAAGACTAGACCCACACCAACTTTATTTTGCTCTCGGTATTGCAGTTAGTTATTCAGGTTGTCTTAGAAAGCAAGTCATAGCCATAAGACATTTATTCTTATAAAACACAGAGGTGTCCTGTTTTTGATGTGTATAACAAATCATGAAAATTAACATAATAAAACATCTCAATAGCTTATTCCCTGCATGCTGGCTTACTCCTCATTAACTTACACTTCTCTGTCATTTAAGGTTTGCTCCTATTGGCACCAGTTCATGTGGCCTAGGCTAAGAACTCTTCTATGGAGAAGTCCACAAGATGACAACGAGATGTAGCTGTCAATGCTCAATGACACTTTTCGACAATAGACACACCTAAATCAGAGCATGTAAGGTCCATTATCTGTTCAGAACTTTTCTTGGGAGCACTAAGGACTTTAATGGGACTGCATCTTAGTTTGGATTCTTGGTATCTACTATTTCTGTGCCTCATAATAGACAAAGTGAGAATCCCATGCAGTACTCTTCTATGAGAGAGAAACAGCTTCTTGGTTCTGGGTGCCTGAATGTGCTGGGCAAGACAGACATAAATGTACAATCATTGCACGCACCGACAGAGGCAGTCCTCATTTAGCAATGGAGAAACAATTTGAAGCATTTGACCACCAGTACAAGAGTGTAGGAGCTTTCCCATTGCACTCCAACAACCCCACTTCTATAACTCTGAGCTTGGCCCATGTTTAACCAACCAAACCATCCAACTCACCTAAATACCCCCTGCATCTAAAACTCTAAACCTCTAAGAATCCTAATAAAAACTCCCTGTATATTCAATTCTCCCACAACATATTCACCCACCCTGAAGTAGATTGAGTCACTCCTGATACAAAACCTACACTGACAAATGCACCATTATATTACACAATATACTATCATTGGCCATACTGGCTAACAGATATTGGACAGACATAGGAGCTATGTTGCATTTAAGCATGTGTTATCATTATTGAGTATAGAAAATTGAGTTTGAGTATAGTCTAGCATATATATGCAAACCTTCTAAAGACAAGCACTGTATATAAGTATTTATCAGGCCATACCCGTAACTATTGATGACTGGTCAACCCAAATCACACCCAGATGAGTGCCTGGTTGTCTTTAGAAGGTAATGACATCTATGTGCACCACCTTGATCTGGAAGATTTGGGTGCTTGGTAATGAAAATGGCAAACTTCTATATTCTTTAGCAGTCAATAGTAGTTATACATCTGCATACCCCAGGCAATGAGGTTGATTTACTAAAAGCAAATAGACTGTGCACTTTGCAAAGTGCAGTTGCATTCTGCAAATGCAGTTGCTCCAGATCTTAGTAAATGAGGTGCAGCTTCACTTTGCAAAGAATACCCAATCATCATCAACGATAATGAAAAAAAAACAGCATTTTTGCTTGCACATGATTGGATGATGGAAGTCAGCAAAGCTTCTGCTCATTTATTAAGCTCTGGAGCAACTGCAACTTGCAGAGATCAACTGTACTTTGCAAAGTGCACAGCCTATTTGCCTTTAGTAAATCAACCCCATTGTGTTAGCTGTCACTGCATACCTGCATATTACATTTTGCCCTTTTAACTACCTAGGAGGATATTAGTTGGGCCTATACGTGTGCTGTGTACTGGCAGAATATTCCTAAAACTACATAATCTAGCCAATAGCCATGGCTATTTTTAGTGTACCCCATCAGTTATAAGCTAAAAGGGTAACCATGAACAGTAGTTCACATATGGGAGGACAATTTCAGGCAAAGGGTAAGTAATAAGTATTAAATAATATTAATAATATGACAGGTACATTAATCTAAAAATCCAAAGGGTTTTCAACTAACAAGCAGATGCACATTTCTAAGATGAGATATCTTAGTGACACCCATTAAAAGGAGTACCAGATACAGTTAGAGTCATGGAGTAATTGCTAGGATCTCCACAAGACAGCCCCAAATGGGTTAAAATTATAGTTGAAGCCAACAGGATGACACAATTCATAAACAACAAAGGGTAATGTAAAGACAGAAGAGACAAAAGGAAAAAATTACCAGTGCTCTTTCTGTCTTTATCTCCTTCCTTAACTGTTCTACTTCCATCTTTAGAAGGTCCTTCTCTGTCATGTCTTGAGCCATTGGAACTTTTGAGGTGGACCACCCAGCAGAATGGTTTTGGAATGGTTTTAGTGGACTTCACAGAGGCGCTAAGTACGCTAGTAGATGTTGATGTGGAAATTAGGCAGATGAGGTGACCTTTCTGCGTTGCTCATCCAGAAACAGCGGTCAGAAGCTGGCCTGTTGGTTGTTCAGATCACTTGGTTCAAAGATGGTTACGGTGATGTCTTTATCTGTGTATTTTGTTCTGCCAGAGACCAGTAAACACTGAGGCTGGCCCTTCTCTATCTCCTCTCATATCTGATCCCTCTCACTCAGTCCCACGATATAGAAGGCCACAGATGGAAGATCCTTCTTTAATCCTAATCTGATAAAGGGCTTAAAGTGTATCCTGCTTATAGCTCAGTGAGGATGGACAGTATATATACGTATGTAAGAGAGGAAAACAAATACGCAGGGTGCATCAGAATAAAAAGAGGTGTTTAATGCATATATTTGTTTTATACATAATGGCCTGCTGTCAGATTACACTATAAGTGTGGAGGCAGTCAATTTTTTAGCTGTGTGCATCAATTTGTCAGAGATGGTAGTTTCTGCTTCTTACTAGTAGCCATGCACAATAATGGTGATTTATAAAACCTTTTTTTTTCATTCCCTTTGTGTTTGCCAGTAATATAACAGGTTACTACTTTTTCAATAGTGTGTTCTTTCAAATGGCTTTCTTAAGACCCTGAGAAAGGTGGGCTGCACCTTATCAAAACATTGATGAGCATTGCACCAGAGTAACCCTTGAAATCATTTCCAGGTCCCAGGAAACCATTGCTAAGACTAGTCCCTTGGGGGTCATTGGGAAAATACCCTTTATATTGGTGAGTGCAGGGTAGGACTTAGGGTGGTGGAGGCCCCTGGGTTTGAGTCACTTTCGGGCCCTACCCTTCTATACAAATGCACAGCTCTATAAAACAGAAATAGAAAAGGACAAGGTGTGCCAGACTCAGTGCAGTATTAAAGAACTTCTGTTTAATTGGACAAGACAAAACAGCCAAATGGCTACTCACAAAAGTAGATAATATATAAGCGTATAACTGGGGGATTTATGGGAGTATAACACGCATCCCAAGTTTAGGAGGGAAGTTTAAGGAAAAAAAACTTACATTTAAATGCCCATCAATGCAGCCTTATCAGTGTCCATCTGCAGCCCTGTCAGTGTCATTGCAGCCTTGTCAGTGTCATTGCAGCCTTGTCAGTGTCAATGCAGACTTGTCAGTGTCAGTGTAGCCTTGTCAGTGTCAGTGTAGCCTTGCCCCAGTGTCATTTGCAGACTTGTCAGTGTAGCCTTGCTCCAGTGTCATTGCTGCCTTGTCATTGCAGCCTTTCAGTTTAAAAATGGTGCCACCGAGATACAGAGCCGAATGTCCTGTGTATCTTGGCGGCTCTCGGCGGCTTTCGGTGGCTTTCGGCCGCTCTCGGTGGCTTTCGAAATGGGCCCATGGGCTTGAGCCCAGTCAAGCTCAATGGTAAGTTCGGCCCTGGGTGAGTGGGAATAATGTTCCCCCTAAGGCTACTTTCACATGGGCTGGATCTGGTTTTTCTCAGTAGGGGATCTGTCCATTGATCCCCGGCCAGATGACAGGTTCATGCCCACTTCGCTTATGCAGAGCGGACACGGACACAGCCCACTCTGCTCTAAGGGTAGTCAGATGCAGTGGCGGCTGGTGCTAAAAAATTTTGGGGGGGGCGCAAACAAACTAAAAAAAATGTGAAAAAAAAACCATCAAACGCTGCCCCTGTGCCCATCAAATGCAGGGACTGTGCTATCAATTACAGCCAGTGTGCCCATCAAATGCTGCCACTGTGCCAAATGCTGCCAGTGTGGCAAATTCTCCATACCCCCCCCCCTCACTTGCCCACAATAGGACCTACAGATAGATAGACACTGGGTGGGAGAGATAGACAGACAGATAGATCTATCTATCTATCTATCTATCTATCTATCTATCTATCTATCTATCTATCTATCTATCTATCTATCTATCTATCTATCTATCTATCTATCTATCTATCTATCTATCTATCTATCTATCTATCTATCTATCTATCTATCTATCTGTCTGTCTATCTGTCTATCTGTCTGTCTGTCTGTCTGTCTGTCTATCTATCTATCTATCTATCTATCATAAAATATAACTTTTAATAATGTGCATTATAAAACTAGCATAAATCCAAAGCCATACACATACCAAAATGGGACTGAAGCATAAATGTTAGAAACTACAATGTATCAACCTTTTTCGCGCACATTGCATAGTTACATAGTTACGGAGGGGTTATTTACTAAAGGCAAATCCACTTTGCACTGCAAGTGCACTTGGAAGTACAGTCGCTGTAGATCTGAGGGCAAGAAAAATAAAAAAACAGCATTTTTGCTTGGACATGATTGGACAATAGAAATCAGCAGAGCTTCCCCTCATTTCAGATCTTCACCTCAGATCTACAGAGACTGCACTACAAAGTGCACTTGTGGTGCACAGTGGATTTGCCTTTAGTAAATCAACCCTATAGTTAGTCAGGTTGAAAAAAGACACAAGTACATCTAGTTCAACCAAAAATAAATTAAAAAAATACAATCCCATATACACAATCCTGCACCCACAGTTGATCCAGAGGAAGGCGAAAAACCCCAGCAGTATTTTGTAAAGGGCCTACATGCTCAGACCTGGACCTTTTTACTGTTAATAAATTTGAAGAATTTTTGGAGGTTTGTCCTACTACCTTATTAATGCCATTGAATCCCATATAGGACATACGAGACAAATTAATTTTTAAATCAGATCTGCACTCTCTCATTGAATAAATTACAATGTAGGGTCCACAAACGACCCACAATGAAGGAACAATGTGTAAATTCCAAATGTTAGCAGATGAATTCCATTTCCAGGTAAAGTCTCCTGGGGTCTCTTCCTGTGTTAGTCTTCTGCCGAAAGGGGAGAGATGTGACGGGAGGGCTAGTGGAACCAAGAATCCCTTGGAAAGGTTGGGAAACCCATGTTTCAGCTCCCCATGCACCTCTTATGTCTAAGTCACCCTGTGCCATCCTTGCACAGGGTGACTGAGAAAATATATCTTGGATTACTTAAAATGGGACAGTAATATTTATCCACAATATCTCCAAGGATATATGTAAAGACTATTCTTGGTTTGTTTGATTCTGAACTCAACATGTTGAAAGATCTGATCACATTGGCCTCTAGAACTGGATAGGAGCCGGACAGTCTACTCCTACTATAGTTTGTTGCCTACTAGGCTGAGGAGGGGGGGGGTGACTGTTTTAGCTCCTGCTATTGTGAGAAGGTGTCCTGTGTTTATACTAATGTGTGAAGCTCGGTGACAACAAGTCTGGCCTGTAGTGAAATCCTGATTAATCATACAATGCTCAGGAGGGCACGGAGTCACATCAGCTGCTTTAAGGGATTAGTTAATTAGTTCATGTTAATTCTGTTTCTGGTTACAGTTGTATTGTTAGAGTAATATGAGCAGGAGGGGGGGGCCTCCTCTTCTACTGTAGATAAGACTGTATTCTGGTTCTAATAAGAGAGTCCATGTTTAGCAACTAAACAAGTGCTGTCTTGTTTTGTGCTTGTGAGCGATTGGAATATCTGATATCTATATTCAGACTGGAAGGAAGTGGTATATGACGAAAGCACTCAAGCGGAGTGTAGGGACATTCTGTTACAGTTTTCAACATTTTTTTACAAATAAATATCTAAAAAAAATGTGGCGTGCATTTGTATTCAGCCCCCCTTACTCTGATACCCCTAACTAAAATCTAGCGGAACCAATTGCCTTCAGAAGTCACCTAATTAGTAAATGGAGTGTAATTTAATCTCAGTATAAATACAACTGTTCTGTGAAGCCCTCAGAGGTTTGTTAGAGAACCTTAATGAGCAAACAGCATCATGAAGGCCAAGGGACATACCAGACAGGTCAGGGATAAAGTTGTGGAGAAGTTTAAAGCAGGGTTAGGTTATAAATAAATATCCCAAGCTTTGATTGTCTAACGGAGCACTGTTCACTCCATCATCTGAAAATGCAAAGAGTATGTCACAATTGCAAAACTACCAAGACATGGCCATCCACCTAAACTGACTGGCCAGGCAAGGAGAGCATTATACAGAGAAGCAGTCAAGAGGCCCATGGTAACTCTAGACGAGCGGCAGAGATCCACAGCTCAGGTGGGAGAATCTGTCCACAGGACAACTATTAGTAGTGCACTTCACAAATCTGGCCTTTATGGAAGAGTGGCATTGTTGAAAGAAAGCCATAAGAAGTCCTGTTTGCAGTTAGCTAGAAGCCATGTGGGGGACACAGTAAACATGTGAAACAAGGTGCTCTGGTCAGATGAGAGCAAAATTGAACTTTTTGGCCTAAAAGCAAGAAATTATATGTGGTGGAAAACTAACACTGCACATCACCCTGAAAACACCATTCTGACTGTGAAACATGTTGGTCGCAGCATCATGGATTGGGGGGGATGCTTTTCTTCAGTAGGGACAGGGAAGCTGGTCAGAGTTGATGGGAAGATGGATGGAGCCAAAAACAGGGCAATCTTAGAAGAAAACCTGTTAGAGTCTGCAAAAAACTTGAGACGGAGGTTCACCTTCCAGCAGGACAACGACCCTAAACATACAGCCAGAGCTACAATGGAATGGTTTATATCAAAGCATATTCATGTGTTAGAATGGCCCAGTCAAAGTCCAGACCTAAATTCAATTGAGAATATGTGGCAAAACTTGAAAATTGTTGGCAAGACGCTCTGCATCCAATCTGACAGAGCTTAAGCTATTTTGCAAAGAAGAATGGGCAAAAATGTTACTTTCTAGATGTGCTGGTAGAGACATCCCCAAAAACACTTGCAGCTGTAATTGCAGCGAAAGGTGATTCTACAAAGTATTGAATCAGGGGGGCTGAATACAAATGCACGCCACACTTTTCACACTTTTCACATATTTATTTGTAAAAATTTTGAAAACCATTTATCATTTTCCTTCTACTTCACAATTATGAGCCACTTTGTGTTAGTCTAGCACATTGATGGTGTACCTTGGCACCCCAGATGTTTTGGAACTACATTTCCCATGATGCTCAACTACACTGCAGAGTGCATGAGCATCGAGGGGAACGTAGTTCCAAAACATCTGGGGTGCCAAGGTTCACCATCTAGCACATAAAATCCCAACAAAACACATTTATGTTTTTGGTTATAACATGACAAAATGTGGAAAATTTCAAGGGGTATGAATCCTTTTTCAAGGCACTGCACAATAGGCAAAGTGGGAGTTTTTTTTAAACTTTGACCTATTAAGCTCAGAACTCAATCTTCTACAAGGCAATCTGTCCTATAGGGACATAAACAAACATTGCTGTGTGTGCCTTGCTGTAACTATTTCTTGTATGGGTGCCACAAGGACAGACATATAAGCCTTACAGAAGTTTTAACACTTCATTCTATAAAAAAAAATGACTGTAGTTGGGCTTTAAATGCAAGCGTTAGTGAGTGGAGTTTCGTATTTAGCGCATACATGTGTTTAATTCTCAGACAACAACACGAATTAACATCTCTCTGCAATCCTATTATGTAGCAAGCCAGATATGTGGCCGTAGCCTCAACATTATCCTCCTGACCTTCTCGAACAGATGTGGGTAATATGGGATAAATCAGATACATTAAAAAAAACAGAGCAATGGAGAAACAAGGGTTTTGTTACAGCAGCCAATAAATTTATTGTTTTAACTTTCTATGCTGCAATTTGATTTGCTGTTAGGGTTGCCTAGCAGCCACAGCTAAAACGGAGGCCAGCAATGATGGGTCAAATCAGCTATTGTTTTCTGCTTTGTTATAAGGTTACATTTATGTTTAGATTATCTAAACTTTTTTAGGGAACATGTTCCCATTAAAACAGATTATTTGAAACATGGGATCTTGGAACACAATGTCAAATATCATAAAATATACACCGATTAACCATCATTTTATGACCACTCACCATAACATGTGGAGACATGGACTCCACTAGACCTCTGAAGGTGTGCCAGGCCATTTTTTGCGATACAGCACTGTGGTGTGACCCTGTACCCAAATAAAATTGATGTCCCATTTTTTCCCACAAATAGAGCTTTTTTTTTGGTGGGATTTGATCACCTCTGCACTTTTTATTTTTTGCACTATAAATAAAAAAAGACCGACAATTTTAAAAAAAAATTTTACTTTTCTGCTATAATACATATCCAAATAAAAAAATGGGAAAAAAACTAATTTCTTTATAAATTTAGGCCAATATATGTTTTTCTACATATTTTTGGTAAAAAAAAAATCCAAGAAGAGTATATATTGATTGGTTTTCGCAAAAATTATAGCATCTACAAACTATGGGATAGATTTAGGGACTTTTTAATTTTTTTTACTGGTAATGTTGGCAATCTCCGATTTTTAGCTGGACTGCGACATTGCAGTGGACAAATCTGACACTGAGTTTTTGGGGACCAGTGACACCAATACAGTGATCAGTGCTATAAATATGCACTGTCACTGTATAAATGGCACTGGCAGGGAAGGGGTTAACACCAGGGGTGATCAAAGGGTTAAATGCTCCCAAGGGAGGTGCTTACTAACTGTGTGGGGCAGTGTCACACTGAAAGAAAAGAGAGATCCGTGATTCACTTTCATCTAAGGCTCGCCAGTTCCAAAATGTCTTGCAGGACAATTTTATGGGGCAAATGGTAAACTCACCAACTAGAAACAAAGTGTTACTAGACCTACTGATTACCAACAATACAGACTTGATCACGGATGTAGAAATACGGGGCAATTTAGGAAACAGCGATCACAGGTCAATTAGTTTCAGTATAAATCACACTAATATGAAACATAAGGGGAATACAAAGACACTGAATTTCAAAAAAGCCAACTTCACTAAACTACGAGCATTGCTAGAAGATACAAATTAGGATAAAATCTTAATAACAAAGAACACAGAGGAGAAATGGGTATGCTTTAAGAGCATATTAAATAAGGGCATTAGCCAGTGCACCCCAATGGAAAATACATTTAAAAGAGCTAATAAAAGTCCTGGGTGGCTTAACTCCAATGCAAAAATGCATATAAAAGCAAAGGAGAAGGCCTTCAAAAAATAAAAGGTTGAGGGATAATCATCAGCATTCCAACTTTACAAAGCATGCCACAAGAAATGTAAGGGTACAATCAGGGCGGCTAAGATAGAACACGAAAGACACATAGCAACATAGCAGAGGAGAGTAAGAAAAATCCCAAGAAATTCTTTAAGTACATAAATAGTAAAAAGGGAGGTCAGATCATATTGGTCTCATAAAGAATGATGAAGGGAATCTGGTTACTAAAGATGGAGAGATGGCGAAGGTATTGAATTTATTCTTCTCCTCAGTCTTCACAAGGGAATCGGGGAGCTTCAGTAACCAAAACTGCAACGTTTATCCTCATGACACATTACAGGAAGCACTCTCATGGCTAACAGAGGACAGAATTAGAAATAGACTTGAAAAACAACATTTATAAGTCACCGGGACCAGATGGCTTGCACCCGAGGGTCCTTAAGGAACTCAGTCAAGTAATTGCCAGACCATTGTTCCTAATTTTTACATACAGTCTACTGACTGGAATGGTACCAGCTAATTGGAGAAAATCCAATGTAGCACCAATATTTTAAAAAGGGCCAAGATACATCCCTGGGAATTACAGACCTGTTAGCCTAACATCGATAGTATGCAAGCTCTTGGAGTGGATGATAAGGGACTATATACAAGATTTTAGCAATGACTACTGTATCATTAGCAGTAATCAGCATGGATTCACGAAGTATCGTTCTTGCCAAACCAATATATTAAGCCTCTATGAGGAGGTGAGCTCCCATCTAGATAAAGGAAGGCCCATAGACGTGGTGTATCTGGATTTTGCAAAAGCATTTGATACAGTTCCCCATAAACGGTTACTGTACAAAGTACGTTGACATGGACCATAGGGTGAGTACGTGGATTCAAAACTGGCTACAGCGGCGAGTTCAGAGGGTAGTGATAAATGGGGAGTACTTAGAATGGGCAGGGGTGAAAAGTGGGGTCCCCCAGGGTTCTGTCCTGGGACCAATCCTATTTAATTTATTCATAAACGATCTGGAGGATGGGATAAACAGTTCAATCTCTGTATTTGCGAACGATACTAAGCTAAGCAGGGCCATAACTTCTCCGCAGGCTATGGAAACCCTGCAAGAAGCTCTGAACAAATTAATGGCTTGGGCTACATGGCAAATGAGGTTTAATGTGGAAAAATGTAAAATAATGCATTTGGGTGACAAAAATATGAATGCAATCTACTCACTGTGGGAGAACCTCTAGGGGAATCTAGGATGGAAAAGGACCTGCGGGTCCTAGTAGATGATAGGCTCTGCAATGGCATGCAATGCGAAGCTGCTGCTAACAAAGCAAACAGAATATTGGCATGCATTAAAAAGGGGATTAACTCCAGAGATAAAAAGATAATTCTCCCACTCTACAAGACTCTGGTCCAGCAGCACCTGGAGTATGCTGTCCAGTTCTGGGCACCAGTCCTCTGGAAGGATGTGCTGGAACTGGAGAGACTCCAGAGAAGGGCAACAAAACTAATAGAGGGTCTGGAGGACAGGTTATGAGCACTGAACTTGTTCTCTCTGAAGAAGAGACACTTGAGAGGCGATATGATTTTAATGTACAAATACAGTACTGGCGACCCCACAATAGGGATAAAACTTTTCCACGTTAGGGAATTTACTGAAATTAGAAGAAAAGCGGTTTAACCTTAAACTGCGTAGAGCGTTCTTTACTGTAAGAGCGGTTAGGATGTGGAATTTCCTTCCACAGGCAGTGGTTTAAGTGGGGAGCATCAATAATTTCAAACCTTGGCCAGATCTGTGCCTTGCCACAATTCTGTCTCTGAGCTCTTCATGCAGTTCCTTTGACCTCATGATTCTCATTTGCTCTGACATGCACTGTGAGCTGTAAGGTCTTACAGTATATAGACAGGTGTGTGGCTTTCCTAATCAAGTTCAATCAGTATAATCAAGCACAGCTGGACTCAAATGAAGGTGTAGAACCATCTCAAGGATGATCAGAAGAAATGGACAGCACCTGAGTTAAATATATGAGTGTCACAGCAAAGGGTCTGAATACTTAATACCATGTGATATTTCAGTTTTTCTTTTTTAATAAATCTGCAAATATGTCAACAATTCTGTGTTTTTTTGTTAATATGGGGTGCTGTGTGTACATTAATGAGAAAAAAAATGAACGTAAATGATTTTAGCAAATGGCTGCAATTTAACAAAGAGTAAGAAATGTAAGGGGGTCTGAATACTTTCTGTCCCCACTGTATACCATAAAAGTGCATGCAGGGCACTGGACAAAGCATTAGGGACAAAAGAGATGCGAAATAATTTGATACAGTAATGTAATCTGTAAGTGCCAGTTCACACAGGGGCGACTTGTCAGGCGATGCGATGCATAGTAGCCCATTATGCTTTACCTTTGCAGGGAAACAAAGAGGAAGTAAACCCAGACGGGCCGACTCCGAAGTTAGTCCAAAGTTCCAGTCCTCTAATGCCTGTACCCACACAGTACCCCAAACAAATTGCTCCAAACAGAGCATTACTCACCCAGCAAACCTCTGACTCTCTCATAGAACATACCCGCTGCTGGGGGGAAGTGCAGACTGGTCCTTCCCCCTGGAGTCCCTTCAGCTGCTGGAGTGAAGACATTGTTGCTGGGCTTACTCTGTCATGCTGTTGGGCATCTGGGCCGACTGCCCAGCATCCCTGGGGTATACAGGTGGAGACTGAAGTCCCATCCACCTTTACAGGAAATCCGTCCTCTGTTAGTTGAGGGCAGAGGCCAGCAGCCTGTTGCCAGCCCTTCTGCTGGAAACCCCACACCATCTGCTCCGGCTAACTGTAGGAGAGGGAGGCCGACTGCCCCGGCTCCCTGGAACTCTGTAGTTGTTGCCGGTGCGGGGCAGAGGTTGGTAGCACTCTGCCTGCTTGCCAGCACTTCTGCTGGGTTTATGTTAGTGGAGACAGCAGGCCCATCCACGGACACCAGATTAAGCTGCAGTTGTGAGGTACCGATTGCATTCTCTCCTTGGGTCCTGATCTGCTGCTCGGGGGTGACGCCACCTCCTCACCCTGGGCCTCCGGAACTGCCACAGGAATGGGGCAGAGGTCTTGGACCCTCTGTCTGGTGACCAGTGCTTCAGCTGGGGAAGTTCCTTGCAACTCCACAGATACTGCTGTTGGTGCTGGGCAGAGCACAGTGAAGTTTGGCCCTAATACCAGCTCTTCTGCTGGGGGCTCACCAGATTGTTCTTCCTCAGCAGAAAAGTCTATCAAATCCCCTGTCTCTGCAACTGGTGTCTGGGGATAGAGGTTCACCCTCTGTGGTCCGTGGAACCCAGAAGATGCTATCGGTGCTGGGCAGAGGTTAGCAGAGCTCTGCCCTGTTGTCAGCACTTCAGCTTTGTGGATGGCAATCTCCAGATTTTCCACTGCCGATTCTCTGGGCATGCTGCTGGACAGGCACATTCCTCCATCCAAGATCATCCCATGCAGAAACAGGATCATCAAGGTCAGTCAGCACTTGCTGCATCCGCCATAAGACCTCCGCGTCCATAGCTGCGGGGGCAGGTTGGAAAAGCACACTGTTACTCTGCTACATTGCCGACTCTTCAGCCAGGATTTCAGAGTTGTCAACTGGTATTTCCTGATAGTCCCAGGCAAAGGGAGCCCAGCCCTGGCGCTGAGCAGAATCTAGCAGCTATCTGTAGGCGATCTCCAGCTCCCATTCCTGAACAGCCAGGAACTCTATATCTTCCAGTGCCGAGTGCACTTCTGAGACGTTCAGTAGCCCTTCTCTGAAATCCATGATTTCGTCCAACCGCCGCTCCAAATCACTCCCAAAGTTAGGGTCCCCTGTCAGTTTCATATACAACAGTCCCAGGCCACCGTAGCAAAGCCTTCCGTTGCGCTGTCATCCGCTATCCAAGGGCATGCTTGGGATACATGCCACCGGAGGGCTCTGTAGCTCTCATCCAGCCGCATCTCTGCCCAGACCAGCCTGCTTAATTCAGCTGTCTGTTCCTTGTGCGGTTTTTCTTCCAAAAACAGCTCCCGCAATCCATAATGTGACCAGTACCTTTCCTGGATGGAGGGGAGAACTTTTCCCTGGTGTCGCTGCTCACGGGCTAGCACTTCCTTCCAGAGTTCACAGCAGATAGAATCAAACCATCCCAGCAGGACCTGCTCTGATACTGGTCCTCTGTGCTGTATCTGCATCTCTCACAACCTCTTTCTGAATCCCTCTTCCATGGCGGCTGGTATCTGTACCTCTCCTATCCTCTCCTGCTATCCGGACCTTGGATCCAGGTGGAAGTTTGGATGTCCCAGACTGCAGGAAGCGTCCCACTGCTTACCACCAATGTAACGGAACTTCTCTACACTCCGCTTGAGTGCTTTTGTCATATCCCACTTCCTCCCAGTCTGAATTTAGATATCAGATACTCCAACCGCTCACAAGCAAAACACAAGATGACACTTGTATAGTTGCTAAACATGGACTCTCTTATTAGAACCAGAATACAGTCTTATATACAGTAGAAGAGGTCCCCCCTCCTGCTCATATTACTCTAACGATACAACTGTAACCAGAAACAGAATTAACATGAACTAATTAACTAATCCCTTAAAGCAGCCAATGTGACTCCGTGCCCTCCTAAGCATTGTATGATTAATCAGGATTTTACTACAGGTCAGACTTGTTGTCACCGAGCTTCACACATTAGTATAAACACAGGACACCTTCTCACAATAGCAGGAGCTAATTACAATTAACAATACAAACAAACAACTAGTAGGCAACAAACTATAGTAGGAGTAGACTGTCCGGCTCCTACCCAGTTCTAGAGGCCAACTAACATGTTGAGTTCAGAATCAAACAAACCAAGAATAGTCTTTACATATATCCTGGGAGATATTGTGGATTAATATTACTGTCCCGTTTTAAGTAATTGTGACAGACCTAGCCAGGACAGAGGCTTTTGGAGGGGGGAATGGTGCTCCTTGGGAGCTGTATGCCTGGGGACCCTGGAGGTGGTGTTACTTTGGATTGAGGTCCATGTCCCCCCAAGACACACAGACTCTGGGAAGCCTGTCTGTTCTCTGCTATAATGTGTTTATTGTAAATAAGGCTAGTGTGGGCTCTAAGAATCTTTCACCCATTGTTGTTTGTGTTAATTAACTCTGCTATTGTGAGAAGGTTTTCTGTGATAATGTTGATTGTGTCTTCTCAGCTAAAAGACGGCAAGTCTGTCCTAAAGGTCATGTCTCTGAGTCACCTAGGCTGCCTAAAGGATTAGATAATTAGCTCATGTTAATTAGGTTTCTGGTTACAGTTTGTATTGTCATCCTGCTGCATATATTTGTGGGAGATCTCAAATAAAGAAAGCTATTCCTGATGTACTCCAAGACTGGTGTTGTCTGGTTCTTGGGAGTTCCTATAGCCAGATCCATTGGACTTGTGTTTCAGGACTTAGGAAGCGATATACCGTTGGACGCACTCAAGCGAAGTGTGGGACGTTCCGTCACAGTAATCCAAGATATGTTTTCTCAGTGGCACAGGGTGACTTAGACATAAGAGGTGCATGGGGAGCTGAAACATGGGTTTCCCAACCTTTCCAACGGATTTTTGGTTCCACGGGCCCTCCCATCACAAAAACCATTTATCATTTTCCTTCCATTTCACTACTATTTGCCACTTTGTGTTGGTCTATCACATAAAATCCCAACAAAATACATTTTCGTTTTTCGTTGTAACATGACAAAATGTGGAAATTTTCAAGAGGTATGAATTCCTTTTCAAGGCACTGTATTCAGAATACCTGAACAGTTGCTGCACATGATTTCATGCAGCTTCCATCCAGCTCCTTCAATTTTTCAATGTAAGGATATCAGATGGGAGGGGGGCAGACAACAAATTTCAGCCAGTTTATCAGTGCATGACCAGTCTTATAGACCTGCTTCTTCTTCCTACCCGAGTACTTAGACAACTGCTAGGGAGCACAAAGACAACTTTTTTTGCAGCTTCATTGTGAACTCACAGAGTGGTAATACATCAAAATATTAATCAAAGTCACTATGATAGCTTTAGAAATTCTCACAATACCAAATGAGGAAGCTATTAGGTATTTTTTATCAATGCGTCTGCAGACTGAACTGGCCCTGCTCCCCGATACCAATTAATCAAGATCAAACCCTTTACCTGCAACTGCCGATTCCCAGTTTGAATCTGAAACGGCAGCGACTTTCGGGACATCGCTTCCATCAGACTGTATGATATGCTTGACAATAACAGATGGATTGCAGGTGTGTAATTCACGTATATTATACCTCCATTTACGTAATAGGCAGAAAGGTCATTTTTATTGAATATTAGTCTAGAGGTAGTCTGTGGCCATTACATTTGCTCGTGGTGCGCAACTGAACCTTCTACGTTTATGACTGTAATGCAATCTGGCTATGTATGCAGTAATGAATATGCTTGTTGTTTTGTTTTTTAATTGAATATAAGCTGCAACAATAGTTAAAATACCCTGTGCTGACAGCACACTGGAGAGTCAGATGACTACTTTTACACCCACTGCAGCTGTACGGGTCTCCATAAGCCTTCTTGCACACTGCTCCAATTAACAGCACTGCTCAGGGAGTGTTAATGCGCAGGGGAGAGGAGAGGAGGGTAACCGCTAAAGAATAGGGTCACTACATTGTGTTTGAGAGCACAGCCCGACTCTCCAGCGTGCTGCCAGTACACAATATTTAAACAACTTCAATACAGGGCACTTTTACCCCCTTCCTGCCCAGACCAATTTTCAGCTTTCAGCGCTGTGGCACTTTGAATGACAATTGTGTGGTCATGCAACGATGTATCCTAACATAATTTTTAGAATTTTTTTCACACAAATAGAGCTTTGTTTTGGTGGTATTTAATCACCACTGAGTTTTTTATTGTTTGCTAAATAAATGAATAACGACCGAAAATTTTTAAGAAAAAAAAAGTGATTTCTTTGTTCTGGTATAAAATTTTTTAAATAACTAATTGTTCTTCATACATTTAGTCCAAAATGTATTCTGCTACATTTCTTTGGTGAAAATAACCTAAATCAGTGTTTATTATTTAGTCTGTAGGAAAGTTATAGAGTCCACAAACTATGGTATATACAGTGGATAAAATAAGCATTGAAGACATCACCATTTTTCTAGGTAAATATATTTCTAAAGGTGCTATTGACATGAAATTTTTACCGCATGTCAGTAACAACCCATGCAATTCATACATACTAAGAAAAAAAACCAAATACGTTTTGTATCAATAAGGTTGTGAAGGTATACAACGCTCCTACAGCGCCTCAAAGATGCTGCTTGCAGGACTTTTTTTAGCGTCCTGCCAGCACACCCCTCCAGTGTGAAAGCACTCAGGCTTTCACACTGGAGTGAGAGGAGAGGCGCTTTACAGGCGCTATTTTTAGCGTTATAGTGACTGTAAAGCGCCTCAGTGTGAAAGCAGCCTTATGCCCCGTACACACGGTCGGACATTGATCGGACATTCCGACAACAAAATCCTAGGATTTTTTCCAACGAATGTTGGCTCAAACTTGTCTTGCATACACATGGTCACACAAAGTTGTCGGAAAATCCGATCATTCTGAACACAGTGACGTAAAACACATCCGTCGGGACTATAAACGGGGCAGTAGCCAATAGCTTTCATCTCTTTATTTATTCTGAGCATGCGTGGCACTTTGTGCGTCGGATTTGTGTACACACGATCGAAAATTCCGACAACGGATTTTGTTGTCGGAAAATTTGATAGCAAGCTCTCAAACTTTGTGTGTCGGAAAATCCGATGGAAAATGTGTGATGGAGCCTACACACGGTCGGAATTTCCCACAACAAGGTCCTATCACACATTTTCTGTCGGAAAATCCGACCGTGTGTACGGGGCATTACAGTTACATATCTGTTATATGTTTTTTTTCATGTTAATTTCTTTTTTTTTATGAGACTATAAAGCAGTAATTATTTATGTTCATTCTTTAATCATACTACTACATACTATCATACTACTACACTATTATGCAGGTCTCAGCGTACTTAGCACAATGGCTTACATGAATAAAACAAATGAATTTAAAAGCAAACTTGTCACTAAACAAACATTAGGTCTGCCATTGCTGGCCTCTGCTTGTGAAAATTCTAACAGCCTGGTTTGCAACCAGAGACTCTGTCTTGGAGCAGTTGTCTATAGCATATGCAGATTTGTGGTGGTGTAACATGCTTTAGTAAGCCCCTCTACCTATCCAGTGTCTGGGGAACGGTCTCTTTATCTTCCCACACATGTCTTTCCCTTGGATGTTTCCTTGATATTCGAGCTTTGGACCAGATGACTTACAATATCTCCTCCTGAATTACACTTACCTCTGCTAAGCGGTGTACAACAAAACTACTCCTATATTCACTGACCAATTTTTGGTCCTAAATTGATCTCTGATTGAGCTCCCATGCATTGAGCTATTCATTGATGTGCGGGCACTTGGATGCCTCCCAGTGGTGTTAATAGATGCTCAATCTCTTGTTGATTTTTTAACCTACTACCATTTCTGTCCACCAGAACCCCCTGAAGAAGACTCTACGCATTGAAACGCGTAGGGTTCACCACTGGACCTTGCAGCCCTTGTGGTAGACTTATGCCCCGTACACACGATCGGATTTTCTGACGGGAAATGTTGGATGTCAGGCTGTTGGCGGAAAATCCGACCGTGTGTATGCTCCATCGGACATTTGTTGGCGGACTTTCCGTCAACAAATGTTGGCCAGCGTGTTCTCAAATTTTCCGCCAACAAATGTGTGTTGGCGGCTTTTCCGAGCGTGTGTATACAAGTCCGTCGGACAAAAGCCCAAAGTAAAAATGCGCATGCTCGGAAGCAGAAGTGATCGGTCTTGTAAACTAGCGTTCGTAATGGAGAATAAACATTCGTGACGTGGCAAATTATTAAATCTCCAAATGCAGCGCACAATTCTCTTCTTTAATGGGATAATAATGAAGCTACTTTGCTGGTGATACCGATGGAGTTATTGAAAACAAATTTTCAAAGGCTTTTTTTTTCTAGTGATATCAAGAATAATATTATTATGGTTTATGTTTTTTATTTGGGCAAGTTACCACAACCCCATTATCCTGTAGTTTTTAAGATCAAAGATACAACTATGTTGGTGTCCCTTGTGAATTTTACATTGTATTTTTTAAAATGTAACTGCCTACTCCCAAACTGTTATTTGAAGTAAAACACATAGCCAAGTATTATACGCCACTATTTTTTTTATTGTGCATTAAAAAAAATAAAAATAAACATGCTATCTGCCAATAAAAAGTGCATTTTTTGCATCCAAAAATATAGAAAATATACCAAATCAAATCATTATTCAACCAAAAAAAAATGTCAAAGCAAAAACTCCAAGGCAAATAATAAATAACACGTTATCTCCTTCCGCAACATGGCTGGTTGACCAACGGCCGTTCGGAAACAAATTGAAAAGCGCAAAATGAAAAACGCGAAAAGAAAAGCTCAAATCAACACTCAAACTTCTACTAACACGAAATTAGCAGAAGGGACCCAAAGGGTGGCGCTAAAGAGCTGAAAAACCACGTAGTACGTCTAGTACGTCACTACGTTCGTAATTGTTGGCCAACATTTGTGTGACCATGTGTAGGCAAGACCAATTTGAGCCAACACCCTTCGGACAAAATTCCACGGTTTTGTTGTCAGAAAGTCCGGTCGTGTGTGCGAGGCATTAGAGTAAAATATGTTATGGCTTTCTCTCACATTGAATTGTTGCGTCTTACTCTCTTTAAACCTAGGTTCTAATAAAAGCTTTGGAAATTTTTTTATATATTTGTTGATGGTTATTGGTGCCTTAAAGTCCCCTCCGTGGTGCTGTGTACTCATGGTTGTCAGCCTGGTCCTCTTGCTTTAATGCTCGCAGTCACTGGCTCAGAACAAAGATGCAGATAAAGACTTTTCTCTGATTTGCATATTCGGTCCTTAAAAAGATTTAAAGCCAAGAGATCAGCATAACAGCCAGGCAACTAGCATTTTAAACAGAGGGCAGCAATGGCGTTCCCATAGAAAAGGATTACTGTATGATCGAAATATTTTTTTGCTGGTAATCTGTGGGGAAAAATATGCCCACCCAAGACATTTCTAAAGTTCAGCAAAATTGGGTGAGAAAGGTCCCAGGGCGTATACAACAATAGAGGTGGTGACGCTCATTTCATGGTGACAAGCCGTGTGTTGCAGTGTGTTAGTCTAGGCGCTCTGTACATTGTGGTTTCGTGTGAGGAAGTATCTCGGAGCCACAGTCTGCTGCTCACATACATATACTGAGACGCTGACTATGACACATCTGGAGGTGGGGGGCTGACTGAACATAATACCCTAGATTCTCAGTAACGACGGAGGCAATGACAGATAACTACAGAGAGCTTTCTGCTGCGCGGCAGGCTCTGCGAGACAGCTACCAAAACCTGCAGAATGTCGCTGATTACTGCGAGAAGAACTACATGGAGGTAAGATTTGGGGAACAGTGGAAGGAATGGGTCCCTTTAAGAAGCCCTTGCTTTAACTTTACGATCTACCAACTAATGCCTTGTTTTAAGAAGGCTTAAACTGTATGTACATGCTAACAATGATCTTCTCCCTTTTGCTCCTTTTTGGTCTGTTAAAGATACTAATAAAAAGGTCAATAGTCTGTTTAATAAGTGCAAAAAAAAAATACCTGTCGATCCTGCCAGAAATCCAATGAGCTCAAAAGCTCTTGTGAATTCTGCTGCACTGCACCAATGTCAACACCTCTGTTAACTGTTGTCCAAATCAGGAGGGCAGCCTAGAGAGAGTGTAGAGTAGTGAGCGTTGTCACCCTACATTGTCACCCTACATTGTCACAGGAAGTGTGTGACTGATAGGATCCCCATGTGAAAGTAAAGGGGGAAAATCCTGAAAGAAGAAAACGAATGGACCCATCACACCTAAGGGCCGGTAAGCTATAATACATACATTCACTGGCCATTTTATTAGATACATTTGTTCAATTACTTTGTAACACAAATTACTAATCAACCGATCACATGGCAGAAACTCAATGCATTTTGGCATCTAGATATGGTGAAGACAACTTTCTGAAGTTCAAACCGAGCATCAGAATGGGCAAGAAAGGGGTTTAATGTTTCATGGTTGTTGGTGCCAGATAGGCTGGTCTGCGTATTTCAAAAACTGCAACCATCGCTAGGGTTTACAGAATAGTCTGAAAAAGAGAAAATATCCAGTGAGTGGCAGTTGTGTGGAGGAAAATGCCTTGTTGATGTCAGAGGTTAGAGGAAAATGGGCAGACTGGTTCGAGGTGACAGAAAGGTAACAGTAACTCAAATAAGCACTTGTTACAACCAAGGTATGCAGAATACCATCTTTGAATACACAACACATCAAACCTTGCAGCAAATGGGCTCTAAAAGCTCAAATCATCTCACCACTCACCAGATCTCCAACCAATAGAGCACCTTTGGGATTTGGTGGAACGGGAGATTCGCATCATGGATGTGCAGCCGACAAATCTGCAGCAACTGCGTGATGTTATCATGTCAATATGGACCAAAATATCTGAGGAATGTTTCCAACACCTTGTTGAATCTATGCTATGAGGAATTAAGGCAGTTCTAAAGGCAAAATGGGGTCCAAGCTGGTACTAGCAAGGTATACCTAATAAAGTGGCCGGTGAGTAGATAGTAGATAGGTGGTAGAGTAGATACATAGATACTGTGTATAGTTATGTTGCCTCAATGGGACAATTGGGAAATTGACCAAACATTTCTCCCCCATTGGCTTTCTTACTAGATGAAACAGTTGATCCTGGAGACAAGCTGTATTTGTGGTACAGGGAGATTGGTCTCCAGGGGAGGGGATGCCAACACAGGAAAGGTAAAAATGCAAAAAAGGGTTGGATCCAAAAAAAGTGTTCCATACCCAATGACTGCCACCAGACATTCGCAGGCAGGGGGTACTCACTGACACCCAGGTGGTCATAGTCTTACATAGTCTTGCATGAGCATTTTATGACCAATCTATGTGATTATAAGGAGTCGGAGATTACCCTTGAGGGAGGATGTTTGGTGATGATGGTCTTCAAGCTTGGATTTTATTTGAATTTGATATTCAGTTGGAAGTTTGGGCTCCAGCTATGTTTTTGATCTGCAGAAGAAATGCAAAGCTGTTATTTTTAAAAAAGGGTTACATTAACATTCAGGAGCATTAGGATTAGAGTAGGGGGTTCAGGAATCGGTAATGTGAGGAGGGCTTAGGATGGGATGGTATTCTTTGCTTTGGGAGTGCCAAAAACTACCAGATCCATTACGGAGAGCTAATGTATAGCATCACGTCAGATGCTGCTACAACCATTTCTGTTCAGCACATTACTAATGTATTATTACCCCAGTATTATCAGCATCTTGTGTGTGGCTAGCTTCATAAACTGTGATTGCGAGGATAACTGAGCTGCCATAACAGTCACACAGTATATTGCCAGCCTTTTTGCCCCCATTTTTGTTGGGGCTTGATTAGGCTTATCGTTGCTCGTCCATTAGCTCACCCACTACTCACTTACTGAGAACAAAACCCATCTTTGTAAATGGTTTTAGGCTTAATGTGTATTTAAAGTGAAAAGTCTAATTGGAATGACTTCTCCAACAGCCATACACGTGTAACTTGATCAATGCGAAGCATCATGTTTGACTTCTGTCTGCGATCAGGTTGTCCATCAATCTGTATTAGAAACTGCCGGCCATTTACCAGTGACACCATGCAAGAGAAATTGGAATATGAAATTCCACTTTCAATCCAAAGTTTTTTTCAGCATTTGATAGAGTGGTTGAGGAGTTAGAACCCCTATCAGGTTTTTGTTGCTGTTCATCTTTTTATTGGGGAAATGCACTCAATTTGTCCTAGTGACCACTGTCACTGAGACTGTTAGTGACGAAAAATCCAAGCAAGTTGTCACCAGGACAGGAATAGAAGAGGAAATCTTTAAGGTCTCACCATGAACATTTTTCTGGACGATCTGCTGGCTGCTCGTATACATCCACCGCACGGTGCAGTGGACGTCTATCAGACACAGGGGCGTAGATAAGAGGGGGGGTCAGGGGTGTTCAAACCCACCCCCAGAGCATCCTGGCAAAATGCGCAGACAGTGTCCCTGCTGTTTAGCCTCAGCATCAGCATCAGTAGAAGCAAGCAGAGTTTTGGAAAGCAGCAGCCAGCCCCCCTTCTATTGTGCCCCATCCCCTCAGTTTAATAAGGGGTCCCCCTAAAAAGCATGAAATTACTGCGAGGTCTCAGATGCCGGCAATTGACAGTGTGGTTGAGGGAACTCCTAGACTCCTCCTCGAGGTATCATCATCTCAGATGTTCCAATCTCTGCTCAGCCTGTACACCTGAGTGATGGGCTGAAAAGAGCCAAGGCTGTCTGCTGCTGTAAACACGATCCACCTGTATCTGCACATCCAGTGGTTACCTGCAGGTAGAGATACATTTTTGCCCTTGGATAAAATCTCTCTGCATCCAGAGTCAGAAATTTGTCCCTAACAGCAGGTAACCACTGTGACCCACAGCTTGTTAATGTGTTGCTCAGGCTCAATCGATGTGGGGATTAATGTAGATATCAAATGTGCTACAGGAGTGTCAGCAAGGGATGGAGCTCATCCCAGCTCTTGTAGTCACTGAAGGGAAGAGAGAGAAAAAAACCTTGGTGCCGCACATCCATGGAGTCCAATGGTAATGTAGTAGTGATGGGAGAGACCTCAGCCTGTGTTCCCGCCAGGCCACACCACAGTGTGTTTTACTTTGTCCCCCGGAGCTTAAATATGGGGACCACTGAATGTGCAGATACATGTTAACAGCAGTGGCTCTTTTCAGCCCATCACTCAGGTGAACAGGCTGAGCAGCTGACAAAAATTGGAACATCTGGGATCCTGGCTGTAGCTATTCATGGTATATTTGCTATTCCATGGCCATTTAAAACAAACGAATGAGATCTAAAGCCTGGTTCACACGGTAAGTTTTTTTTAGCGGGCTGAACGAAAAAAAAACTAGGGAGCTTAGGAGGAGCTCGCTGTACTAATGAGTACACTAACGCATCACAACTGCGTGCATTGCGTTCTATTCAGTTTAATGGGGATACGTTTTGTTGCGCTGCATTGCAAAGTCTCATGGCCCCAATCTGCTGTCACATGATTTAACCATACCTCCCCCAACATAAAAGTGTAAATGATGCCTTTAAGTTTGAAAGACCTGAACCCCCCCCCAGGAAAAAAATTATCTACAGCGCTGATTAGACATATACCCGCACCTGCACAGATGTCAGATAGGGAGCAGCAGCTGTGTCTATGTAGCCAATGCCTGACAATTGACATCAATGGGACGATCTGCACTGGGATGCACAGAACACCTGTTAATGCCCGTGTGGGTAAACATGTCCCTCACATGGATGTACACTATAGTATGCCCACATGAACAAGGAATTACAAGAATAGAGGTGAACAGTTGCAAATTCTTTGTTGATGATGGGTGTAAAGTTCTGTTGTAACTTCCTTGGTTAATCCTCCTGGGTGAATTTATGAGGAAGAAGTGGTGAACATATACAGTGGGGAAAAAAAGTATTTAGTCAGCCACCCATTGTGCAAGTTCTCCCACTTAAAAAGATGAGAGAGGCCTTTAATTGTCATCATAGGTATACCTCAGCTATAAGAGACAAAATGTGGAAACAAATCCAGACAATCACATCAGTCTGATTTTTTAAAGAATTTATTCGCAAATTATGGTGGAAAATAAGTATCTGGTCAATATCAAAAGTTAATCTCAACACTTTGTTATATATCCTTTGTTGGCAATGACAGAGGTCAAACGTTTTCTGTAAGTCTTCACAAGGTTGTCACACACTGTTGCTGGTATGTTGGCCCATTCCTCCACGCAGATCTCCTCTAGAGCAGTGATGTTTTGGGGCGGTCGCTGGACAACACGGAGTTTCAACTCCCTCCAAAGGTTTTCTATGGGGTTGAGATCTGTAGACTGGCTAGGCCACTCCAGGACCTTGAAATGCTTCTTAAAAAGCCACTCCTTCGTTGCCCAGGTGGTGTGTTTGGGATCATTGTCATGCTGAAAGACCCAGCCACGTTTCATCTTCAATGCCCTTGCTGATGGGAGGAGGTTTGCACTCAAAATCTCACGATACATGGCCTCATTCATTCTTTCATGTACATGAATCAATCATCCTGTTCCCTTTGCAGAGAAACAGCCCCAAAGCATGATGTTGCCACCCCCATGCTTCACAGACGGTATGGTGCTCTTTGGTTGCAACTCAGCATTCTCTCTCCTCCAAACACGACGAGTTGTGTTTCTACCAAACAGTTCTACTTTGGTTTCATCTGACCATATGACATTCTCCCAATCCTCTTCTGGATCATCCAAATGCTCTCTAGCAAACCTCAGACGGGCCTGGACATGTACTGGCTTAAGCAGGGGGTCACGTCTGTCACTGCAGGATCTGAGTCCCTGGCGGCGTAGTTTGTTTCTGATGGTAGCCTTTGTTACGTTGGTCCCAGCTTTCTGCAGGTCATTCGCTAGGTCCCCCCGTGTGGTTCTGGGATTTTTGCTCACCGTTCTTGTCATCATTTTGACCCCACAGGGTGAGATCTTGCGTGGAGCCCCAGATCGAGGGAGATTATCAGTGGTCTTGTATGTCTTCCTTCTTCTAATTATTGCTCCCACAGTTGATTTCTTCACACCAAGCTGCTTGACCATTGCAGATTCAGTCTTCCCAGCCTGGTGCAGGTCTACAATTTTGTTTCTGGTGTCCTTCGACAGCTCTTTGGTCTTCACCATAGTGGAGTTTGGAGTGTGACTGTTTGAGGTTGTGGACAGGTGTCTTTTATACTGATAACAAGTTCAAACAGGTGCCATTAATACAGGTGATATGTGGAGGACAGAGGAGCCTCTTAACCACTTGAGCCCCGGACCATTATGCTGCCTAAGGACCAGAGGTCTTTTTCCAATTTGGCACTGCGTCGCTTTAACTGCTAATTGCGCGGTCATGCAATGCTGTACCCAAACGAAATTTGCGTCCTTTTCTTCCCACAAATAGAGCTTTCTTTTGATGGTATTTGATCACCTCTGCGGTTTTTATTTTTTGCGCTATAAATGGAAAAAGACCGAAAATTTTGAAAAAAAAAAGATATTTTCTACTACTACTACTCAATTTTAGTCATACATTTAGGCCAAAATGTATTCGGCCACATGTTTTTGGTAAAAAAAATGTCAATAAGCATATATTTATTGGTTTGCGCAAAAGTTATAGCGTCTACAAACTAGGGTACATTTTCTGTAATTTACACAGCTTTTAGTTTATGACTGCCTATGTCATTTCTTGAGGTGCTAAAATGGCAGGACAGTACAAAACCCCCCCAAATGACCCCATTTTGGAAAGTAGACAACCCAAGGAAATTGCTGAGAGGCATGTTGAACCCATTGAATATTTATTTTTTTTGTCCCAAGTGATTGAATAATTAAAAAAAAAAAAATATTTACAAAAAGTTGTCACTAAATGATATATTGCTCACACAGGCCATGGGCCTATGTGGAATTGCACCCCAAAATACATTCTGCTGCTTCTTCTGAATATGGGGATACCACATGTGTGGGACTTTTTGGGAGCCTAGCCGCGTACGGGGCCCCGAAATCCAATCACCGCCTACAGGATTTCTAAGGGCGTAAATTTATGATTTCACTCTTTACTGCCTATCACAGTTTCGGAGGCCATGGAATGCCCAGGTGGCACAAAACCCCCCCAAATGACCCCATTTTGGAAAGTAGACACCCCAAGCTATTTCCAGAGAGGCATATTGAGTCCATGGAATATTTTATATTTTGACACAAGTTGCGGGAAAGTGACACATTTTTTTTTTTTTGCACAAAGTTGTCACTAAATGATATATTGCTCACACAGGCCATGGGCATATGTGGAATTGCACCCCAAAATACATTTAGCTACTTCTCCTGAGTACGGGGATACCACATGTGTGGGACTTTTTGGGAGCCTAGCCGTGTACGGGACCCCGAAAACCAATCACCGCCTTCAGGATTTCTAAGGGTGAAAATTGTTGTTTTTACTCTTCACTGCCTATCACAGTTTCGGAGGCCATGGAATGCCCAGGTGGCACAAACCCCCCCCAAATGACCCCATTTTGGAAAGTAGACACCCCAAGCTATTTGCTGAGAGGCATGGTGAGTATTTTGCAGCTCTCATTTGTTTTTGAAAATGAAGAAAGACAAGAAAAAACTTTTTTTTTTTTCTTTTTTCAATTTTCAAAACTTTGTGACAAAAAGTGAGGTCTGCAAAATACTCACTATACCTCTCATCAAATAGCTTGGGGTGTCTACTTTCCAAAATGGGGTCATTTGGGGGGGGTTTGTGCCACCTTGGCATTCCATGGTCTCCGAAACTGTGATAAGCAGTCAAGAGAGAAATCAAAAATTCACGCCCTTAGAAAGCCTGAAGGCGGTGCTTGGTTTTCGGGGTTCCGTACGCGGCTAGGCTCCCAAAAAGTCTCACACATGTGGTATCCCCGTACTCAGGAGAAGCAGCAGAATGTATTTTGGGGTGTAATTTCACATATTCCCATGGCATGTTTGAGCAATATATCATTTAGTGACAATTTTGTGCAAAAAAAAAAAAAATTGTCTCTTTCCCGCAACTTGTGTCGCAATATAAAATATTCCATGGACTCGACATGCCTCTCAGCAAATAGCTTGGGGTGTCTACTTTCCAAAATGGGGTCATTTGGGGGGGTTTTGAACTGTCCTGGCATTTTATGCACAACATTTAGAAGCTTATGTCACACATCACCCACTCTTCTAACCACTTGAAGACAAAGCCCTTTCTGACACTTATTGTTTACATGAAAAAGTATTTTTTTTTTGCAAGAAAATTACTTTGAACCCCCAAACATTATATATTTTTTTAAAGCAAATGCCCTACAGATTAAAATGGTGGGTGTTTCATTTTTTTTTTTCACACAGTATTTGCGCAGCGATTTTTCAAACGCATTTTTTGGGGAAAAAACACACTTTTTTAAATTTTAATGCACTAAAACACACTATATTGCCCAAATGTTTGATGAAATAAAAAAGATGATCTTAGGTTGAGTACATGGATACCAAACATGACATGCTTTACAATTGCGCACAAACGTGCAGTGGCAACAAAATAAATACATTTTTAAAAGCCTTTAAAAGCCTTTACAGGTTACCACTTTAGATTTACAGAGGAGGTCTACTGCAAAAATTACTGCCCTCGATCTAACCTTCGCGGTGATACCTCACATGCATGGTGCAATTGCTGTTTACGTTTGACGACAGACCGCCGCTTGCGTTCGCCTTAGTGCGAGAGCAGGGGGCGACAGGGGTGCTTTTTTTTTTTTTTTTTTTTTTTTTTCTTTATTATTTTTTTGCTTTTTTATCTTATTTTTAAACTGTTCCTTTCATTTTTATTTTTTTTTAATCATTTTTATTGTTATCTCGGGGAATGTAAATATCCCCTATGATAGCAATAGGTAGTGACAGGTACTCTTTTTTGAAAAAATTGGGGTCTATTAGACCCTAGATCTCTCCTCTGCCCTCAAAGCATCTGACCACACCAAGATCGGTGTGATAAACTGCTTCCCCAATTTCCCAATGGCGCTATTTACATCCAGCGAAATCTAAGTCATAAAATGCTCGTAGCTTCCGGTTTCTTAGGCCATAGAGATGTTTGGAGCCACTCTGGTCTCTGATCAGCTCTATGGTCAGCTGGCTGAATCACCGGCTGCATTTTCAGGTTCCCTGTTGAGACAGGAGAGCCAGAGAAAAACACGGAAGACGGTGGGGGGGGGGGCATTCCCTCCCACGGCTTGTAAAAGCAGTCTAGAGGCTAATTAGCCGCTAGGATTGCTTTTACATGAAAGCCGACCGCTGGCTGAAAAGAATGATACCAAGATGATACCTAAACCTGCAGGCATTATTCTGGTATAACCACTCAAAGTTGTGAATGGCGTACCTGAAGACAAAAAAATGGTTAACAATAAAGCACAGTAAACGGTAAAGTATAAAAAATTGCATACCTGAAAAGCAAACATTATAAAACATAATAACAATAAAACATTGCAGAATAGAATACAGTAAAAAAGAGCAGAACAATAGAGAGAATAGAGAGAGAGAGAACAATAAAACGACAACTATTTTTTTTTATTTTATATATATTTTTTTTTTTTTTTTTTTACACTTTTTTTGTAACTAACTTTTATAACTGTAACCGGTTCCAGGTTCGGGTCTCTCAAAATGCGATGGCATCTTGGGAGACCCTGTGAAAGTGTGCCTAGTCTGTGCAATGCTGTACCCTACGCTAATACTCAACTAGTGCATGGTAGCGTTCAAAACATTCACCAATGCAAAGACCAGGATTGTCAGGACAGGAGGGACAATAATAGCGGGTGTCACGCCTATATCCGCGCTAGCTGCAGACACAATATCTTTTTTGGGGGCGTTCGCTGGGTAGGGGTACTCGGGAGGACATAAAGAAAATGCCTCTCATGCAGCCGACTGCATTTGGTTGGGGATGTGAATGGGGGAAGTACGGGCGCTGCAGAAGTGGTGGGCTCCCAATTGGGATTGGCAAATGCAGCAGGAAGGGCACTATGGGCACGACAGGCCTTGCACAATTGGTGGCTGGCTAAATACTTTTTCGCCCCACTGTATTTGGTTATTTATGTCATACATATTTATTAGCACTCGAGTCTTCGTTTTTACAGACAACCACTGGGGTTAAAGTGGTTCTAAAAGTTCGTAATTTTTTTCCTTTAAAATAGAAAACACATCATACTTACCTGCTCTGTGCAGTGGTTTTGCCCCGATCCTCCTCTTCTCAGGTCCCCAGCAGGCGTTTGTGGCCCCTCCCCCTTGCTGAGTGCCCCCAGAGCAAGCTGCTTGCTCTGGGGGCACTCATGCGTGCTCACTCCCGAGCAGCCTCTGTGTGTCTGTGGGACATGTCCCGCCCCCTGCTCCCTCCTTACTGGCTGTGATGGACAGCCAATAGCTCCCGCTGCTGTGTCTCAGCCAATAAGGAGGAAGAGACCCGGGAGAGCCACTGCTCTCGTGCACATCGCTGTATTGAGATTGGGCTCAGTTAAGTAATAGATATTCCTGCACGGAACACTGTCTACCCATGGGCTTTCAATCAGCGGAGCATTTCCATAAGCATAAAGAGTCCACCATCCACAAAAGTGATCAGTTAATTCTAATGTGACCCACAAAAAAATGTGCTTAGCCACGTTCAGTGGTTGAGCCATACCTCCCAACTTTTTGAGATGGGAATGAGGGACACCTATCAGCAAAAGTATGCAGGCATAGGACACACCCATTGTCACACCCCCTTAAAAGAGAATTCTACAAAAAATAAAAGATTGGTTAAACCTACCAGTGCTTTTTTTACCACTACTATTCCTTTATATTGGCTTTTGGAATTTACATATGCAGAAAGCACTCGGGTTTTCACACTGGAGTGAGAGGAGAGGCTCTTTACAGGCGCTATGCATGCGATATTTTTAGCACTATAGCGCTTGTAAAGCGCCTCAGTGTAACAGCAGCCTTAGTAAATCAGTCCATAGGTTTGTTTGTTTCTCTGCGGTCCCTAATGATACTAAACACCCACAATGTACCTGGTAGCCAGAAACCATATAATTTTTGTCTAGGCTGTAGGTCACATGATGAAAATCAGAGTATATCTCAAGTTATAATGTGATTAGGCCATTTTGATATTTTCGCTCCTGATTCAAGGGAATGGTGAGTTTTTCATTATATTAGGTCCACTTTATTATTCCTGCTCTGAGCTTTGCATGTGTTGTCATAAGAACACTATTATTCCTGAAAACCCCAGATGTATTAGGATTAGTAGGAATTCCAATGGATTTATAGCACTTTGTAGAAAAAAATCCTGGGATGATAGGGATAAAATACTTGATGTCAATTTTAAACAAAACATAGGCATTAGATGGTGGTGAGATGTACAGGAATTTTTTATAACGATCTTTTTTGCAACCATACCATGAACATCATTTTATTACAGGTATTTATATAGCACCAAAAATGTATTTACATTTACATATATTATTTACATATATAATATATATATACTGTATATACAGTATCTCACAAAAGTGAGCACACCCCTCACATTTTTGTAGATATTTTATTATATCTTTTCATGTGACAACACTGAAGAAATGACACTTTGCTACAATATAAAGTAGTGAGTGTACAGCTTGTATAACAGTGTAAATTTGTTGTCCCCTCAAAATAACTCAACACACAGCCATTAATGTCTAAACCGCTGGCAACAAAAGTGAGTACACCCCTAAGTTGGGCCCAATTAGCTATTTTCCCTCCCCGGTGTCATGTGACTTGTTAGTGTTACAAGGTCTCAGGTATGAATGTGGAGCAGGTGTGTTAAATTTGGTGTTATCGCTCTCACTCTCTTACACTGGTCACTGGAAGTTCAACATGGCACCTCATGGCAAAGAACTCCCTGAGGATCTGAAAAAAAAATTGTTGCTCTACATAAAGATGGCCTAGGCTATAAGAAGATTGCCAAGACCCTGAAATTGAGCTGCAGCACGGAGCACCATACAGCGGTTTAACAGGACAGGTTCCACTCAGAACAGGCCTCGCCATGGTCGACCAAATGAGTTGAGTGCACGTGCTCAGCGTCATATCCAGAGGTTGTCTTTGTGAAATAGACATATGAGTGCTTCCAGCATTGCTGCAGAGGTTGAAGGGATGGGGGGTCAGCCTGTCAGTGCTCAGACCATACGCCGCACACTGCATCAAATTGGTCTGCATGGCTGTCATCCCAAAAGGAAGACTCTTCTAAAGATGATACTCAAAAAAATTGCTGAAGACAAACAGACTAAGGACAGGGATTACTGGAACATGTACTGTAGTCCAATGAGACCAAGATAAACTTAATTGGTTCAGATGGTGTCAAGCGTGTGTGGCGGCAACCAGGTGAGGAGTACAAAGACAAGTGTGTCTTGCCTACAGTCAAGCATGGTGGTGGGAGTGTCATGGTCTGGGGCTGCATGAGTGCTGCCGGCACTGGAAAGCTACAGTTCATTGAGGGAACCATGAATGTCAACATGTACTGTGACATACTGAAGCAGAGTACGATCCCTTCTCTTCGGAGACTGGGCGGCAGGGCAGTATTCCAACATAATAACGACCCCAAACACACCTCCAAGATGACTGCTGCCTTGCTAAAGAAGCTGAGGGTAAAGGTGATGGACTGGCTAAGCATGTCTCCAGACCTAAACCCTATTGAGCATCTGTGGGGCATCCTCAAATGGAAGGTGAAGAAGTGCAAGGTCTCTAACATCCACCAGCTCCGTGATGTCGTCATGGAGGAGTGAAGGAGGACTCCAGTGGCAACCTGTGAAGTTCTGGTGAACTCCATGCCCAAGAGGGTTAAGGCAGTGCAGAAAAATTATGGTTGCCACACAAAATATTGACACTTTGGGCCCAATTTGGACATTTTCACTTAGGGGTGTACTCACTTTTGTTGTCAGCGGTTTAGACATTAATGGCTGTGTGTTGAGTTATTTTGTGGGGCAGCAAATTTACACTGTTATACAAGCTGTACACTCACTACTTTACATTGTAGCAAAGTGTCATTTCTTCAGTGTTGTCACATGAAAAGACAGAATAAAATATTTACAAAAATGTGAGGGTGTACTCACTTTTGTGAGATACTGTATATACACAATACACACAGTTTATATATTACATTCACATCAGCCCCTGCCCTTAAGAAGCTTACAATCGAGGGTTCCTGACACACATGCATACATACACTAATGCCCCATACACACGATCGGATTTCGCGACAACAAATGTTGGATGTGAGCTTGTTGGCGGAAAGTTCGACCGTGTGTATGCTCCATCGAACATTTGTTGTTGGACTTTCCGCCAACAACTGTTGGCTAGCAGGTTCTCAAATTTTGCGCCAACAAATTTTTGTTGTCAGACTTTCCAATCGTGTGTACACAAGTCCGCTGCACAAAAGTCCATGCAAGCTCAGAATCAAATATGAGCCGGAAGCGCTCGGTCTTGTAAAACTAGCGTTCATAATGGAGATATCACATGACTATTGAACTTCCTTTTTATCGGCTCGCTGTACGTCTTGTACGTCACTACGTTCGTAATTGTTGGCCAACATTTGTGTGATCGTGTGTATGCAAGACAAGTTGGGGCCAACAACCTTCTAACAAAATTCCAAGGTTTTGTTGTCGTAAAGTCCGATCGTGTGTACGGGGCATAAGACAAATTAAGCTATGAACTTCCTTCGGGGTGTGGGAGAAAACCAGGATAAACAGAAAAAAACAACGCAAGAACAGGGAGAGCATGCAAACTCTATGTAGGTAGTGTTGGGGTTGAAATTCAAACTGACAACTCTAGAGCTGCCAGGCAAAAGTGTTAATCACTAAGCCACTGTGCTACCCTCTTTGCCTTCATTTACACATACATATCTATGTAGTGGTGAAGAGTCATTAGGCACATCGCAGGCAGCCCTTTTCTCAAGGAAAATGAATGATTGGACATTAAAAAAAAACCCAACCAGTCACCTGTTGTCCAGGGAAGGATTGGCCATTGTTATCTGCTGCTACTTGCAGACAGGATGATAATTGTTGTCCAGTCGGGCTGAAATCTTACAAATTGGTAAGGCGCATTCTCATCTTGTGACATGGGGATCTTGATTTGAGGGCTGTTTTAGGAATTAGGTTAAAGTGGTTCTAAAAGCTTGAGTTTTTTTACCTACATGCATTCTATGCATCTTGTGTGCAGCAGCCCCCCCAAATACTTTTCTGAGCCCCATCGCGATCCAGCAATGTGCATGAGAGCTTTGCCTACTCATTGGCTCATTGGCTGAGTCATTGCTTTCAGTCACGGTCAGTGTGCCAATGAGAAGAGAGAGGGGCGGGGCTGAGCCTTGGCTCTGTGTCTGAATGGATACGCAGAGCAGCGACTCAGGAGCAAGCCTGCTTGGAGGACAAGTTTGTAAATTTTGTGCCGAATGAACAATAAATTGAAAGGTTAATGTGTTTTCCGTCCCGTCCCGTAGTGTATAGCCAGCATAAGTGTTTTGATAGAGGAGGTCACCTGTTAAGGTTAGAAGTTAGCTGTAAGGGTTATGTGTTAAGGCAGCCTAATGCCACGTACACATGAGCAGAATTTCCATCGGAAAAATCTTGGATGGTTTTTTCGACAGAATTCGGACGGAATTCCGCTCAAGCTTGGCTTGCATATGCACAGTCACACAAAAGTTTGCTGAACTTTCGACCGCCAAGAACGCGGTGACGTACAACACTACCATGAGCCAAAAAAATGAAATTCAGTGCTTCCGAGCATGCGTCAAATTGTTTCCTAGTATGCGTAGGAATTTTGCACGTTGGAATTGATACAGACGATCGGAATTTAAGATAGGAACTTTTTCCAACCGAAAAATTGAGAACATGCTCTCAATCTTTTGCTGGCTGGAACTCCGCCAGCAAAAATCCGATGGAGCATACACATGGTCACATTTTCAGACCAAAAGCTCTCATCGGACTTTTGCTGGCGGAATTTCCGCTCGTGTGTACAAGGCATTAGAGTAAGAGGCTTGGTTTAGGGGTTGAGATGCCATCCGTGAACTGATGCAAACTGAACTGAACTCATGAAACTGAACTGATATAAACTAAGGTAAACTGAACTGAACCGAAAATGGATGTGCAAACTGAAGTAAATCGAATCTGTTTTTTCTTTGGAAAAAAACATGACTGAACGGATGACGTCTGTGTGAAAGTATTACAGACCTGTTTTAGTTTAGTAGTGTAGGATTATAGTTGGTGGCTGTTAAGTGGGTGTAAAGTGGTCATTTTGGTGGTTAAGTGGTGATGAATAATTATGGGGATGGTTAAGTGATAAGAGTTCATGTAACAAATGGGTTTAGTGTAGGTAGCTATGTAGCATAGTGCCCATTTACTTACCATGTTCAGATGCAGGTGGCAGGCCCTTTTAACTCCATTAATATCAGTAAAATTCCATTCATAGCAGGAAAACAAGAAAAAAAGATGATAGTCAACTGGCTGCATCTTTTAACCCCAATTTCCACAGCTCCCTGGGTTCCTGGACATGCCCATGCCAAAGGAGTTAAAATTCCTCAGCTTCCCTTCAATGGAAGCCCAGAGAGGCCACACCTGATGAGCAGCCAGGTGAGATGTCCTTCACTGTCACAACCAAGATGTGGCCAGCCGGGCCTGAGCCTCATAGCAATCTCCGAAAGACCCATCCAATGTGGACATCCTTTCCCTGACTGCTACCAGAGTATTGAAGTTCAAGTGGGGTGCCCTTTCCTGTGTCCTCCGGCCTCCCCCTTACATCAGGGTCCTCATCAGAGCCCCTCGCTTACATCAGAGTCTACACTTGCAACATCGCCATCCTCCCAGTGGCGTCACTAGGGTTGGTGTCACCTGGTGCAGTAAAGCATGGCGTCACCCACTCCCACCCAGGTGCCATCCGCACCCCCATAGCAACATCACTGCATCCTCTTGTGTATGCTCGGTGAAAGCACGTGATTGGTTGTTAGGATGTCAGCAGTTCAAGCAACTAACAACAGCACAATGACAGTGCAGCCAAAGGGAATCTGTGCTAGAGACCGAAGATGGGATTGTGGAAGCTGGGGATAATCAGAGATCATAAGCTGACCTAAAGACCTGTTTGTTATTCTTCATGAGAAACAACTAACCCTAGCTGTGAGCATTTGACTGCATTTCAAGTCATAGTTTGGAGACCCCTGTTATAGAGAATGTATTATACAGCCATATGTTACCCTAATTAAGCCACCTAGACATTGCGTTGAAGAGTCCATGTTCTTTACCATCATTAACTTGTTTTCATTATTTTTTAGTGTATGCATGCTTTTGCCATTCTGAACCTGTTTTGCATTATCATTTCTAACTTTGCACCTGTTTAGTAAACTGCAAAATACAGCACCCTGTTTGATCATTCTGCCAAGTATCTATTATTGTTTAAGAAATTATTAGTATTGCAGCAAGGTATTCATTTGTCTCAGATATCTGTTCTTCATCTAAGTTCCTGAACCTTTACTAGTGTGTCTTTAAAAATGCTCTCAAAGTTTTATTCTTTAAAAATTATTGATCCTTTGAAGAGCTGTCCTTGGCTTCTCCACAGGCTCCTGACAAGCGCAAGGCTCTGGAGAACACCATGTCTCTAGTCACCCAGACCCTGGCCAGTGTGGTGTCTCAAGTGGGAATAGCTGCCAGATACATGTCTGAGATGCTGGAAGAGCAGAGCCTGGATCTGCAGAAGGAGGAGGCTAAAGTCAAAATTATCACCCAGGTTGGTTACTAGGTGTTTGCACAAAGCATGTGCAGCCTATGGGCAGAATGTTTCCCATGTATCATAAGGCACCTTCATAATCCTTTCCTCCTACAGGAACCACAATAACCTTAACCAGGGCCGATCCTAGGGTCACAGACGCCTGGGTGCAGAAATATTTCTGGTGCCCCCACATGGGTGTGGTCATCTTACCAACTCCTCCCCTTTACAAATGTTTCTATGGCAACGACTCAAACACAGAGATGCTCCCCTAAGAAGTCTTTGTTACCCTGGGATCCTCCCATGATCTTTTAACAATAAAGAAAATACAGGAAGAGCGTACACTAATGAGACCTGGAGGGGAGTCTCTCTGATGCACACAGGGAGGGCTTCTGTTAGAGAGTCTGTTAGAAAGAGCCCCCAGACATAGTACAGGAGACAGTCAGAGACTGTAGACATGATACAAGAGACGGTCAGAGACTGCAATCATAATACAGGAGATGGTCAGAGACTGCAGACATAGTACGGGAGATGGTCAGAGACTGCAGATATAATACAGGAGATGGTCAGAGACTGCAGATATAATACAGGAGATGGTCAGAGACTTCAGACTTAGTACAGGAGATGGTCAGAGACTTCAGACATGGTACAAGAGATGGTCAGAGACTGCAGACATAGTACAGGAGATGATCAGAGACTGCATGCATAGTATAGGAGATGATCAGAGACTGCAGACATAGTACAGGAAATGGTCAGAGACTGCAGATATAATACAGGAGATGGTCAGAGACTTCAGACATAGTACAGGAGATGGTCAGAGACTTCAGACATAGTACAGGAGATGATCAGAGACTGCAGACATAGTACAGGAGATGGTTGGAGACTGCAAACATAGTACAGGAGATGGTCAGAGACTGCAGACATAGTACAGGAGATGGTCAGAGACTGCAGTTCCTATGGACGTTAGTAGATGATGGCTGATCGGCCCTCTCACCTGACCCAGCGATACAGCAACGGTTCAGAGTCTCTGACGATGGTCAGAGACGGCAGACATAGTACAGGAGATGGTCAGAGACTGCAGTTCCTATGGACGTTAGTAGATGATGGCCGATCGGCCCTCTCACCTGACCCAGCGATACAGCAACGGTTCCTCTGATCAGGAGTCAGCTCACGCTGAATTGCCCGTGGCGACTCCGCTGGATAGCATCCAGATCTGTATTCCTGCAATAACTCCATTCCTTTCTCTGCCAGGGATGGTGCTAGGCTGAGTGGCTTTCCCACTGGTGGTGCAGGGCAGCGGGGTTCTCTCTCTGATGGTGTTCTCTCAGCACTGTCCTCTCCCTCTGGAGTCCTGGGTGTACTTCCCTGAAAGCTTTCCCGGCTCCTGTCTCTCTCTCTCTCTCTCTCCCATTCAGCTGAGCCTGCTGTGTGGGCTGCAGTTTCCGTGTTACAGTGGGGCTGCCAGTCCTCGGGACTACATGTCCCACAATCCTCTTCTCTGCTCCTTTTTTCTATTCTATTTCTTCCCTGGCTGATGAAGGCGGGGAAGAAATAGAGTGGGCAGCTGTGCTGGCAAGCGCTGCGCACTAGTACAGCACCGAGGAGAGGGAGGGAGAGGGAGGGGGGAAAGAAGAGCCCGCAGCTGCAGTGGCATCACTAGGGTTGGGATCACCCCCCCTTACACCAACTATAGTCGCCCCTCAGTACAGACCCCCCTCCACTAAGTATAGACCCTCCTCCATCAGTGCAGAACTCGCACTAAGTATAAACCCCTCCCTCAGTACAGACCTTCCTCAGTACAGACCCCCCTCCATCAGTACAGACCCCCCAGAAAACCCCCCCATTAGTACAGACCCCCCAGGACAGACCCCCCTCCATTAGTACAGACCCCCCCAGGACCAACCACCCCCCTCCATTAGTACAGACCCCCCCAGGACAGACCTCCCCCTCTATTAGTACAGACCCCCCAGGACAAACCACCCTCCATTAGTACAGACCCCCCTCTCCATTAGTACAGACCCCCCCAGGACAGACCCCCCCATTAATACAGACCCCCCCAGGACAAACCCACCTCCATTAGCACAGACCCCCCAGGACAGACCTCCACCCCCATTAGTACAGCCCCCCCAGGACAAACCCCCTTCCATTAGTACAGACCTCCCCCAGGACAGACCGTCACCCAGGACAGACCCCCCCCCCCATTAGTACAGACCCCCCAGGACACACACCCCCTCCATTAGTACAGACCCCCCCCCATTAGGGTACATAAAAACACCCGGGCGGCAGCTGGAGAGGAGAGGACAGTGTGTAGCCACGCCAGCCCGGGTGGAGAACAGTTCACAGCAGGCAGGAGTGAGAGACACAGAGAGGAGGAGAACATGCATCAGGTACGGACCACCCCCCCAGCTACGTCACTGCACGGCTGGTCTCTCTCCACACAGAGACCAGCCGCTCCGCCTCCGATCTCATCTCCGGCTGCTCTCCTTCTCTGACAGGAGGAGGGGGGAGGGGCTTGAGCAGGAAACACACCCCAAGCACCCACCTAGGATCGGCCCTGACCTTAATGTGAACCTGTACTACATATTTTAAAAATTCTGCCTACAATATACACTATACAGTATTAACCTTACAAGACAGAAAAGCCTTTATAGCATGCATCTATGATATTGGTTTAACTTTATTACTGTGGCCTGGCTTTCCCTGTACCAACTGCCATTCTTCTGCTCAATGACAGTGTCCTTACTGGCCATTAAAGCAATGTCATTGGACAATAGAACCTTGACAGTTGTCAGAGCCCAAAGTGACACCAAACTCTGGTCTAAAAAATGATATTCTATTATGTATTCTTAACTCAGAAAGGTATCTTTATGCACTCATCCGCATCTGAATCTCCATATTCCTTTTTTGTTCTGCTGTGATCCAGCTTCCAGTTAGAGGGTAGCCAGGTTCATTCTCCATGGTCCCACTACATGTAGGAACATAGTCACCTTGTCCTTGCAAATGATACTGGGGTAGATTTACAAAAACTAATGCACTCAGAATCTGGTGCATCTGGTGCAGCTGTTCATAGTAACCAAACAGCTTTTAACTTCAGCTTCTTCAGTTAAGCTTTGGCAATACAACTTGGAAGCTGAATTGTTTCTATGCAGAGCTGCAGAAGATTTTCATGCTCCAATTTTAGTAAATAATCCCCACTGTGTAGCTGATAGCATCCCAACAACTAATGTCACTGTGTGGACGACAGCATCCTAGCAACTAGTGACACTATGTTGCTGACTGCATTAGGACTGCTAGGGCAACTGGTGACACTGTGTAGCTGACAGCATCCTAGCAACTAGTGACACTGTGTAGCTAACAGCATCCTAGCAACTGGTTACACTGTGTAGCGGACAGCATCCTAGTACCTGGTAACCCTGTGTAGCTGACAGCATCCTAGCAACTGGTGGCACTGTGCAGCTGATAGCATTCCAACAACTAATGACACTGTGTAGACAACAGCATCCTAGCAACTGGTGGCACTGTGCAGCTGATAGCATTTCAACAACTAATGACACTGTGTAGACAACAGCATCCTAGCAACTGGTGACACTATGTAGCCTACAGGATCCAAAACAACTAATGATACTGTATAGATGACAGCATCCTAGCAACTGGGGACACTGTGTAGCTGACAGTATCCTAGCAACTGATGACACTGTGTAGCTGACAGCATCCTAGCAATCAGTAAGGAAGTGGCACATGCCAAGATGTATACACATTGAAACCCCACTGTGAGCATTAGGGCTTGTCTCTTTAACCTGATATAGAGTTGGCTTTAATTGCCTTCAATTTCCTTATCTATGAACTGGAAATAATTATTTTTGAATTTGTCACAGCAATAGCAACCCATTATGAACGTGGTAGAAGTAAGAACTAAATGTTGCATATGTAAGAACTCTTAACGAAACTGTGGCAAGGCTTTCATGAAGTAGGCACGGGACGTTCTAAAGGGATCATTCTGCCAGAAAAGTGTTGCAAATGCTTTATTGTCCTTAGCCAAGGGATGGAGGTTGGAACGGTATTGCATCGTGATGAACACTAACTACAATAGAAGAAGAAGAGAAAACAGTCAGAGTTCCTGTACAGACCTTTGTGCTGATAAAAGGAAAAGCAGGTGCTCGATAGCACAATGAAAAGAAAACTTTCTTCACAGTCTCTGCAAATGTGAAACTATGTATATAGTATATTTAGAGAAAAGACTAAGTGCTGCCATCTACTGTTATTTTCAAGAATTGTTTTTCTTTGTTGAAATGGTTTTCATTGTTCTTATTTGATGATTATTGCAGTTCATATTTACTAGCAATCAAGGTAATTTTACAAATAATTACATATGTAACTTCTTTACTTTATAAGCCAACTCTCTATGTTTAATGAATCACACTCTGCAAAGAAGGACAATGATGAGCCAGCTCAACTTGAAACTAATATTTCAATACTGTGGGGTTACCCGCCACTCTCACCACTTACCACTCGGTGTCTACAATTGCAAGATTTGCTTGATGAAGTCGATGGCTCTCTGCCACAAAAGGTGTCACTCTCTTGTAGTTATGTAAAAAAGGATGAAAGAGCATGCCACAGGTTTATATCAAGTCCAGTAGAAAGTTTTATTAGAAGTCACAGACCATAGTCAATGCATAGTCCAGTAGAAGGTTTTATTAGAAGTCTGAGACCATAGTCAATGCATTTTGGAGGCTCATAACTCCCCCGTCATCAGGATTGAAGACTAAAATAACATAAAACAATATACTGTAAGTAAAAGTTGGCAGAACAAACAACCTATTGAAAAAGTATACTGCATTGATGTAATAAATGTTTAAAACACATAATCATCTCATGCATTTAAACATAAAAGGCCTTTATATGTAGAATGCGCATTATATATGTATATACATAGGCACACAAACACACAGTATGTAGTTCTTACCCTCAAAGGAGCCACTGTCCTTTGTCACTGTGCCCACAACTCTGCAAATAGCACCAAACAAACAATTAACGTAGACAGCAACCCCACCTAAACCATATAATGGGGCAATCCTAACTAAGGAGAGCCAAGCCACATTAACAGTTCAGCAGTCAGTAACATATCCTCTCTCTTCTGCTGACCAGCTCGTTGGGGACCAACTATTATGTCAATGTGCTCACGATAATGTCCCTTTAAGGGCTGATAAAGGCACTGACTTTGTAATACTTGCAGGCAGCACTGTTCCTCTTTTTAAAGTGTAGTAGTAGGGTTTGTCCAATGGTATCTCACTAACACCTGTGATAGCAGGTGATCTCCGTCTGTTCCCTGTTGACAGCACAACTGGTCAGTCTCTATGGTGTCCTTCCCCTTGATCGGGCAGGGGGTTCCATCAGCATCTGTGGCATATCCCATGATGCCTGACACTGTTCCTCTCTCCCTCTCAGGTGCCGTAATGAATATTCTGCTGGCAGACTGAAGCACAGACATTCCCTCTGAACGTCCTCCACACTCTCTTTCCCTTCAGCCTGGAAGCAACAACCTCCACCTTTTAATCTCTGTTGAGAGCTCTAACTACTCTGGTATCTGTAGCTTCTTTTTTGCTCAGTCCATAAGGCAACTTAATCTATTAGGCTCTACTTTTCCCAAAATCCCCTGCTCTTCCCAGTAGCCACGGGGATCCAAGCAGTCTTTCCTCTGTGTGGTGGGTAGACCCAGCAGGCTACACAAGTTCTGTAGTCTCACAGTCTCAAAATGCAACTGTGCCTGTACCTCTATTAAAAGCAATGACAGCAGAATTATACACAGTATATACAAGAGGTGTCCCAAAAAGTTCATGGCCCAACATGGAAGAAGTGACCACAGAGACATGAAACTTGAAGAAGAATGCTCAGAGTGTTCCATCAGCAGGCAAAGTAATGGCGAATGGTGTTGAATCCAAGAAGACTGTCGCCATCACTTTGACTGCTGATGGAACTCTCCAAGTCTTCTTCCACTTTCTCTATTTTCAACTCAACCATGGGGGGAGGGGGGTGCCAATTGTTTGCAAGGAGTGCATGAAAAATGTATATCGTGCATGCATCATTTTCAGTGCCAAACATCCAGAAGAGTTTCTTGGTGCACTGATAAAGTTTCATGTCTGTGTGGTCGCTCATGCCGTGTCGGGCCATGAACTTTTGGGATGCCTCACATATATACAGTAGATAAAAAAAGAAAAAATACAAGGGATCTAATACAAATAAGAATATACAGTAGTAATAAAACCACTGAAACAATAAAAGCAATAACCAAGGAAACACTGCAGATAATATACAGTATAATAATAAAATCATACAATAGTAAAATATCATATCAATTACTCACATAACCAATAAACCAACCAAAACCAATCAAACCAACAAATCAAAATCTTGCATACCAAGAAGTCTAAAAAAAAAATTCCAATAGCGTTTATTGCAATAGATGACATAATGATAAATGAATTAGCAGTCTGAGGATTCTGCTGATGAATGAATAACATGTAAGTAGAAATGTATGCAGAAAAAAAAGGTGTTAGTAAGGAATGGCAGAGAAAAAAGCATAGGAATTATAGCAGGAAAAAGAAATAGATGTATATATGAGCCAGTACATATGGTAGAGATGAAAGGTATTCTGTTTGGCAAGATGTGAGAGAGACTTTGTGAGTAGTAGAGATGAGGTTGAACTCAGAAGTCTATTGCCTGTGCCGGACCAATGAACTGTGAGAGGGAATTCTCCTCCCCACAGGTGCATGTACTCAAACTGGAGGGGGTGTTCGTGACATCATTGACCTGATATGGCAACATGGCCATCCTAAGTCTAATGCCGCGTACACACGGTCGGACTTTTCATCTACAAAAGTCCGACAGCCGGTCCGACAGACTTTCGGCGGACTTGCGGCGGACTTGCGGCGGACTTGTTGCAGACTTTCTAACGAACGGACTTGCCTACACACGACCACACAAAAGTCCAACGGATTCGTACGTGATGACGTACACCGGACTAAAATAAGGAAGTTGATAGCCAGTAGCCAATAGCTGCCCTAGCGTGGCTTTTTGTCCGTCGGACTAGCACACAGACGAGCGGATTTCGGGGTCCGTCGTAGTTACGACGTAAAGATTTGAAGCATGTTTCAAATCTAAAGTACGTCGGATTTGAGGCTAAAAAAGTACGTTGAAAGTCCGGAGAAGCCCACACACGATCGGATTACCAGCCAGCTTTAGTCCGTCAGCGTCCGTTGGACTTTTGTAGACGAAAAGTCTGACCGTGTGTACGCGGCTTAAGTCAGTGTCATAGACCTAATATGGCCATGTGGCCATCCTAAGTCTATGTCAATGTCATTGACCTGATATGGCTATGTGGCCATCTCAAGTCTATGTAAATGTCATTGACCTAATATGGCCATTTGCCCATCCTAAGTCTAAATCAATGTCATTGACCTGATATGGCCTTTTGGTCATCCTAAGTCAATGTCATTGACCTAATAAGGCCATTTGGCCATCCTAAGTCTAAGTCAATGTCATTGACATGATATGGCCAAGTGGTCATCCTAAGTCTAAGTCAATGTCATTGTCCTAATAAGGCCATTTGGCCATCCTAAGTCTAAGTCAATGTCATTGACATGATATGGTCATGTGGTCATCCTAAGTCTAAGTCAATGTCATTGACCTAATAAGGCCATTTGGCCATCCTAAGTCTAAGTCAATGTCATTGACATTATATAGTCATGTGGTCATCCTAAGTCTAAGTCAATGTCATTGACCTGATATGGCCATGTGACCATCCCAAGTTTAAGTCAATGTCATTGACCTAGTATTGCCATGTGGCCATATTAGGTCAAGGTAATGCTGCACATATGGTTAATAAACTTCACAGTGCGAAGTGGGATGAGTAAAATGAGGGTGCTTTAATAAATGGTAGCTGCAATGAAATAGAGTACATTTATCACATTGGGGAAAGGGGTGTAACTGACAGGAAGTTCCCACGAGAAATGAGTAACGAAGTTCCCCTTTCCACTGGCTTTGCTTTGAGAAAGGTACCCTCTTTCTAAAAACAGTTTTACTGTAGTCGCAGGGTGTTATTACTGAGAATATAATAGTTTTTTTTTTTTTTTTTTGCTGGCTGCTTGCTGGTGGTCATTTTCACATACTTTATACTCTCCCCAACAAAAATTATGCTGTCTTCAACATAAGCAGATATGGTATGGCACAACAAAATTTTATTTCTGTCTTGCATTATCTTTAGGGGGTTAAGGGTAAGTAGCAATCCTTGTAGCTGGGGAGGCATGCTCTCTGTGACAGTTGCTCCCATAGGTGGTCAGTCACAGTTTCTTACTAGGCCTATTGCATGATATAGTACCTGGTGGTGTCTTCTTGCTAGTACACCAAGCTATTTGGTAAACCTTGTTCATCACATATTTGTGTAAGTTACTGTAATTCAACCAGGGATGATGAAGAACTAGGGGACACACTCCTACTTTTGTCCCTTTGCTTAACTAAACGGCTAGATATATATTTGCCATGTCAGTCTTTTAAAAAAAATTGTATTATTTATGTTTTAGGTGAGAACGCATTGAACAACGTCAGGGACAGCAACATTTGGCCAAAGAAAGAAATGAAAATGAAAATATACAGTTCCTAAAAAATTGTTTTAAAGTAAACTAGTAGACCAGGGCCTAGAAAGAAGTCACAGTGAGCACTAGGATGGACAGCGGTCAGTTAAAAATTGATAGGTGGAGATGGAAAGACGGGAAGCCCTAACTACCGGGTTTTTTGCCACATCAGTTTATAGTTCCCACTAATAACATTGTCCATTTTTGTGGCCAACTTTTTTCCTCTTTAACTGCTCCCCGACCGCCTCCGGTATATATATGACGGCAGAATGGCTTTGCTACGTGAATTGCCGTATATATATATATTGGCTCCTTTAAGAGCCATAGCAGGCGCGCGTGCCCGCTGCACATGCGGTTGTGGGCACGAGAGCAGGAACGGGGATTTGTGTGTGTAAACACACAAATCCTTGTCCTGTCAGGGGAGGAGAAACAGATCGTGTGTTCCTACTAAGTAGAAACAACGATATGTCTCCTCCCCCAGTCAGTCCACTCCTCTCACAGTTAGAACACACCTAGGGAACACACATTTAACCCCTTGATCGCCACCTAGTGTTTACCCCTTCCCTGCCAGTGACATTTATATAGTAATCAGTGGCTATTTTTAGCTCTGATCGCTGTGTAAATGTCAATGGTCCCAAAAAAGTGTCAAAAGTGTCTGATCTCTTCACCGCAATGTCGCAGTCCTGATATAAATCGCTGATCGCCGACTTTACTAATACCAAAAAAATAATAATAAAAATGCTATAAATCTATCCCCTATTTTGTAGACGCTATAACTTTTGCGCAAACCACTCAATATGCGCTTATTGCAATTTTTTTACCAAAAATATGTAGAAGAATACATATAGGCCTAAAATGATGAAGAAATTAGTTTTTTTTTTTTTTTTTAATTTGGGATATTTATTATAGCAGAAAATACAAAATATTGTGTTTTTTAAAAATTGTCGCTGTTCTTTTGTTTATATCGCAAAAAATAAAAAACACAGAGGTGATCAAATATCACCAAAAGAAAGCTCTATTAGTGGAAATAAAAGGACGTACATTTTGTTTGGGTACAATGACGCACGACTGCGCAATTGTCAGTTAAAGAGACGCAGTGTTGTATCGCAAAAAATGGACTGGTCAGGAAGGGGGTAAATTCTTTCGGGGCTAAAGTGGTTAATCTAGTTCCATCACCTAAAACTGTACTTGCTTTACTATCTGCAATCAAAGTTTATGGCCCAGCTCAATTGGCCCAGGAATGACAGCTGCCTTCCAGGTTCCCATCACAAGTGGGTAGCAGCAGGAGAAAAGACAAATGAGGTGTTTGCATTGTAAAGGCAATAATTTAATAGAGGAAAATATATAATCTAAATATATAAACCCGCACACTCGCGCACACTCGATGGTGTGAAAAAAATGGGTGACAGAAAAATGATTGAATGAAGCTGCTATTAATAAAGTGCTAGACAGTTGGACATAGTGATAAAAGATATAAATACAGCGCTCACAAACAAAAACCCATAATAGGTGATGACAAAAACATAAAGTCCATACAAGACTGTGAAGGTGCTTCACAAATAATGTGTAAAAATGCGGAGAATGCTTCACATCTGATGTGCGGAAAGTGAAGAAAACATTTTCAGGTGTTCCAAGACACCCCCAATAATTTAATAGAAGATTTGGTGGATAATAGCAGAAGGAGAGATAAACAGCGTAGTTACAGATTACACAGGTGTAGCACTTATCCCCAAAGAGGCCAACCCAGGTCCCTTACCTGTCTAGAGGCTGCCAGCCCAGGTACCAGCTCCAGAGCACACCCAGGTTCAGTCTAATGGTGTCTTTTTGAAGATTTATTGCAGTACTGGGGTAGAGAGATGAGGGTACAGGATACTTCAAAGCACGTGCAGGCATTAGAGGACAGGTTATCAGGAAAAGTCCTTCAGCCTTAAAGAAGAATTTTTATTTTCCCATTCAGTGGGGCTGTGCCCACACTGCATGGGTTAACTGCGTGTTTTGTCCAGGGGTGAAAAGAAAGGCTATCCTTTCCCAGTCCTTCAAACCTCTGGAAAAAATGCTCCCCCACATCCAGCGTTAGACTGTTCCTGCCTTGCTCACGTTGGCCGTAGAGCTGGTCTGTGGCCGTGAAGATATCAGGAGCAGTCCATTCACAAGACTGCTAGCAGGTAGAGGGGCTGGAATGGTGGGGATCGGGCTTGCGCTCAGAGGATCTGAGGATTAGGTAAGTATATCTCATCTCTGTAATCACCTAAAAAAAAACAAAAAACAAGCAGTTAACCCATGCAGTGTGGACATAGCCCCACTGCATGGGAAAAAAAGTATGCCTGTAGTACTTCTTTAAGTATTGTTGGCGGTAGAGGGGATAGCCAGCTAGTCTCTATGCAAATATTCACAGTCCTTGTAGCAACCTCTGGAGTCTAACCATCAAAGCACAGGCACACCTAGATCTCTGGGCAAAAGGTCCTACTCACAATGTAGGAAGACAGCTCCCCAACTAGCTTTCCCGTGACACTCTTCAGGGAAAGGGGTCCTTCTCCATCCCAAATTTCTGAAGTAGTTTCCCCCTGCAATTGTCTTTCAGTCCATATTCATTTAGGCCTTCACTCAAGCACTTGTTGAGGCCTGATAAGAACAGCTTTTCAGTAGCACAAGCTGCCTCCCAGAGGCAGAGACCCCAGAAGAGAGAGAGCTCAGACCCTCCCAAACATTTAACCTCTCCCCAGCCACAACTTCTTGGGCCTCCCTCCCAGGGATTGGCTAGGGTCAGATACATTTTCATAACCCAGTGGTTAACCCTCCTACTCTTTTTCTAGAAGCTTCTTCCAGAGGCAGGCAGGAGCAATTAACCACCAAGCTTTGGGATAGACCTGACCAGGCCTGAAAAATAAATTGCTGCTTAGCTGGGTGCAGCAGAGCCAAAAATTAAGTGCATCCAGCTTAGGGCAGGGTGCTACAAAGGTATCTAATAAAGTGTTACTAACTCTCTTGTAGCTGGACTCCCCAGTTTCTTCTACACTCCAACAAATCTATTGGATGAATGTAATGTCATCATTGGGTTTATCATGGCTGCAGCAATTGATTAAAACTAGGAAAGGTGGGGATTTCCAGCCACTGGTGGCCATGAAAGATATAAGAAGCAAGCACTTTATTTATACAAACCTGAAATAAAAGTTAACGTTGGATTTACTTTTAAAGGCTTAACTTTGTACATACCTGCTTTGTTCCCTTATGCGTATAATAATTCAAATGTTAATTCTTTCCTAGCAGAACTGCAATTACAGCAGAGTTTATGGAATGCAGTGTGCAAACTGGGAGCAGTTATAAGAGATAAAGCGATAATTCTCCCACTCTACAAGACTCTGGTCCGGCCGCACCTGGAGTATGCTGTCCAGTTCTGGGCACCAGTCCTCAGGAAGGATGTGCTGGAACTGGAGCGGGTCCGGAGAAAGGCAACAAAGCTAATAAAGAGTCTGGAGGATATTAGTTATGAAGAAAGGTTGCGAGCACTGAACTTGTTCTCTCTGGAGAAGAGACGCTTGAGAGGGGATATGATTTCAATGTACAAATACCGTACTGGTGACCCCACAATAGGGATAAAACTTTTACACGAAAGGGAATTTAATAAGACACGCGGCCATTCACTAAAATTAGAAGAAAAGCGGTTTTCCCTTTAGCTGAGTAGAAGGTTCTTTACTGTAAGAGCGGTGAGGATGTGGAATTCCCTTCCACAGGCGGTGGTTTCAGCAGGGGCATCGATAGTTTCAAAAAACTATTAGATAAGCACCTGAACGACCGCAACATACAGGGATATACAATGTAATACTGACATATAATCACACACATGGGTTGGACTTGATGGACTTGTGTCTTTTTTCGGCCTCGCCTACTATGTAACTATGTAAGCATTTAATCTAATCAGCTGTGTTTGTATTGTCCCCTGGTGGTAAGGAAAATGTAAAATATCATCCATGGCTACATAAAATGACATTTATTTTTTCATTCTATTTCTGTCTGCAGTTAATAGATATCCATGGCGAAAAAGTTTCCCGGCGCAAAATTGGAGGTTTGACCATTTCGAAAAAGTTCCCACGCACTCAAAAAATTGTGTATGGAGAGAACAAAGGACCACAGTCCACATATGTCAGAAATCCCATAAATTTCTCTTCCCTTGATAACACGGGTCATGGAATCGTGGTGAGCCTTTCACTCATTGTGAACATTGTAACATTGTACATGTTTTGTAGTTTTACATCCACTTTCTTATTACAACAGTTGTGCAGGGTGTTTAAATATGATTGTGCAGTTCAATAGCCATCAGAGTTAGACCCAGTACATTCAGTAATCAGCTCTCAGTAAAAGACCTGGTCAGATACTCCCCTTCTTCTCTGCAATATAAGTGTAAAGCCACTTGTGATGGCTGCTACTCAGCTCTGCCAGCAGAGAGCACTGGTGAGTGTAGGAGAGACTAACTGGATTTTAAAGTGATTCTAAAGGCTTTTGTTTAAATAATAAACATTTTATAGTTAAAGTGGGGTTCCACCCAAAAAACAAAAATACCTGGAAAAATTCTATAAAAAAAAACAAAAAAACATTTGGATATTTTTTTTTTCACTTACCTCTAAATGCCTGTTGCTGGGTGGTCCCTCGTAGTCTGCCTGTTCCTTTGCCTGGGCTGGTGACATCACTTCCCCCCCAGGCACAGGAAGGGCTCCGCTCTGCTCCCTCCCTCCTGTCAATCATCTGGGACCCATTACAGGTCCCAGGTGATTGAGCGGCCAATCACGGCGTGCGGCACCGCTCGCGCATGCCACAGCCCAGCGCCTACAGTTGAAATGCCGGCGCCGACGAGCGGAGGAGGGGGACGAGCAGGTCTTCGATCCCCCGCATCGCTGGACCCAGGGACAGGTGAGTGTCCAATTAAAAGTCAGCAGCTGCAGTATTTGTAGCTGCTGACTTTTAATTTTTTCTTTTTGACGGCCCCCCTGGGTGGAACTCCTCTTTAAAGTGATTGTAAAGGATCTTTTTTTTTTTTTAATAACAAACATGTCATACTTACCTCCACTGTGCAGCTCGTTTTGCACAGAGTGGCCCCGATCATCCTCTTCTGGGGTCCCCTGGCGGCTCTCGCAGCCCCTCCTCGCATCAGATAACCCCCTAGGAGAAGCGCTCTCCCAAGGGGGTTACCTTGAGGGCGTGCTCCCGAGTCCAGCATTTGCGTCCACAGACACGAATGTCGGGCTCGGCCTCGCCCCCTGGCACCCGCATCATTGGATTTGATTGACAGCAGCGGGAGCCAATGGCTGCGCTGCTATCAATCTATCTAATCAAGAGCCGGGACACTGTGGAGAGAGGGACAGTGCGTCTCCGCCGAGGGGCTCAGGTAAGTATAACGGAGGGGGGGGAACGATGACTGTCAGGTGTTTTTTCGCCTTAAAGCGAATGTAACCCCAAATTTATTTTTTTATGTCATAATGTAGAGTATAGGATTTCCTATCATTTGAGCCCAGTCTTGCCACAAAGAGTTAATCCATCTCTGAGCAATCCTCTTTTATTGTTCAGTGAGATAAATCTTGACAAACAGAGAAAAACTTTGTCAAATCCTCCCCCTTGCTGTGAGTGACAGGTGATTTACATATCTCATGCACTAGCCTAAGAGACAGGCAGTAATTTTTAATTCCCTCCCCCACTCCTTTCTTCAGCAGCTCTGCAGGGATTGGCAGTTCCACACCTCAGCATGATTGGGCATGCTGAAGTCATGTGGTTACTTTTCTGTCTTTTCACTGGATGATAGAGATCATAGCAGAAGTTCAGTGAAAGAAATACACAGGAGAAAATGCATATTGACAAGGGGAGTGTAGAGGTGGGCGGGGATTCTACTGACATCACGACTCCACCCACCGAGCTTCAGACAACAGACCCGCCCACAGAATCTGCAGTTTTTCGGGTCTCATAACAGACAGAGGGGAGACATTTGACAGGTAAAGATACATGCAGGAGGAATTTATATCCTTATAGATAACACCTATGGCAGTAGTTTAGAAAGGATGACATTGGGTTTACATCCACTTTAATGCATAGGATGTATTAAGGTGAGAAAACACAAGAGTTTACAACCCCTTTGACTGCTGTGTGCAAGGGTTTTGCACTAAGCAGCCCCAAACCTCCTCTTCTGGGGTCCCCCGCCGGCGCTCTAAACACCTCCTGTTCTTTGAAATGGCTTATTCATCCCACAGGCCTTGTGTTTGGCACATGTGCATTAAGGTAAAAAAAAAACCTTTTTTACCTTTATAAAGGCAAAGAATGTTGGGCACACCAATTAATCCTTAGGGGTCTGTTTATAAAAAAATGTGCTGTGCAATGTCTCAAGCATTCACACAGTTGTCACAATTACGGTAACCCACATAATTTGCCTAATTCATTTATTTCTTATGATGATCATCAGCTCCAACTAGTAGCCATATTGTGGTCTTTTCCTGAAATGCCCCAATCAGAAAATGATGGAAATTATTTGAGATGGCTGTGAGGATGCTTCACACATTCTCACAGCAAATATTTGATGAATGTTCCCCTTAGCAACCAATACAAATTAATTTTAAATTGATCTGAAATAAAGTGAACAAATCTGATGTAGTTACAACTCATTATTACTAGTTCTAATGTTCGGCGCGCACGTTGCACTGCACGGGTGCCGATGCGCGTGGCCGGCGGTCGCGATGATTGTGCGCGATCGCGGGCACGAGAGCCAGAACAGGGACGTGTGTGTGAACACACAAATCCCTGTTCTTTGAGGAGAGACAGATTGTGAGTTCCTAATAGCTAGGAACAATGATCTGTCATTTCCTCCAGTCATCTCCCTACAGTTAGAACACACACTAGGGAACACACTTAACCCCTTGTTCGCCCCTGGTGTTAACCCCTTCCCTGCCAGTGAAATTTACACAGAAATCAGTGCATTTTTATAGCACTGATTGCTGTATAATTGTCAATGGTCCCAAAAATGTGTCAAAAGTGTCTGATCTGTCCACCATAATGTTGCAGTCCTGATAAAAGACGCTGATCACCGCTGCCATTACTAGTAAAAAAAAAAAATATATAATAAAAATGCCTTAAATCTATCCCCTATTTTGTAGACGCTATAACTTTTGCGCAAACCAATCAATTTACGCTTATTGCGATTTTTATTACCAAAAATATGTAGAAGAATATATATTGGCATAAACTGAGGAAAAAAATAATTTAAAAAAACGGGGATATTTATTATAGCAAAAAGTACAAAATATTGTTTTTTTTCAAAATTGTCGCTCTTTTTTTGTTTATAGCACAAAAAATAATAACCGCAGAGATGATCAAATACCACCAAAAGAAATCTCTATTTGTTGGAAAAAAAGGACGTCAATTTTGTTTGGGTACAGTGTCGCACGACCGCGCAATTTTCAGTTAAAGCGACGCAGTGCCATATCACAGAAAATGGCCTGGTCATTGAGCAGCCAAATCTTCCGGGGCTGAAGTGGTTAAATAAGCCCATTTTACATGAGAAAGGTAGAGGGCTTGCCTGATTATTATTTACTTGTATTTTCTCACTGTTAGAGCTGGAGTGTCAAACAAAAAGGTCCCCATAGGAGCTTTTTCTATCTCTCATTGCAGTAAGGCTACCAAATTTCAACATCACATAAACTATATTACCAAAAGTATTGGGACGCCTGCCTTTACACCCACATGACCTTTGATGGCATCCCAATCTTAGTCTATAGAGTTCAATATTGAGTTGGCCCACTCTTTGCAGCTATAACAGCTTCAATTCTTCTGGGAAGGATGTCCACAAGGTTTAGGAGTGTGTCTATGGGAATGTTTGACCATTCTTTCAGAAGAATATGTGAGGTCAGGCACTGATGTTGGGCAAGAAGGCCTGGCTCACAGTCTCCACTCTAATTCATTCCAAACGTGTTCTATCGGCTTGAGGTCAGGACTCTGTTCAAGTCAGTCAAGTTCCTCCACCCCAAACTTGCTCATCTATGTCTTTATGAACCTTGCTTTGTGCACTGGTCCAAATCATTTGGTGGAGGGGGGATTATGGTGTGGGGTTGTTTTTCAGGGGTTGGGCTTGGCCCCTTAGTTCCAGTGAAGGGAACTCTTAAGGTGTCAGCATACCAAGACATTTTGGACAATTTCATGCTCCCAACTTTGTGGGAACAGTTTGGAGATGGCCCCTTCCTGTTCCAACATGACAGTGCACAAAGCAAGGTCCATAAAGACATGGATGAGCAAGTCTGGGGTGGACAACCTTCCCAGAAGAGTTTAATCTGTTATAGCTGCAAAGGGTGGGCCAACTCAATATTGAACCCTATGGACAAAGACTGGGATGCCATTAAAGTTCATGTGCATGTAAAGGCAGGCGTCCCAATACTTTTGGTAATACAGTGTATAAAAACCTGCTAACCACACACAAGGAATACAGTAAAGTGGTAAAGCTCCTCATAGTAATAATTTTGGTCTCAGAAAATGCATTTTTTAGTCTACTGAATAAAACATTAGGGCTGCATAAAGCCAAGGAGTAGCCACACGGAGGGGTAAATCATGCTTTTTTTTTTTTTTTACTCTAGTGTCTCTTCAGGCTTTTAATAATTCTGGTTTAATTTTTTAATCATTTAAAAAGACAGTCTGCGGTGTATGATCAAATGACGTCATTATTAATGTGCTATTTATAATGGACTATTATAAAATCCATTCAGCCAGAATCTGGTGAACACAATGCTGATTTTATACAATGTAGAAGCCAGCAGAGCAGAAAGGCGCCCCATACAAACCACAGCCAGAGTGTTGAGCCATACCGAAAAGAGAAGTAGATGTAAAAAACAGAAATAGAATTAGACAAGTGAAACAATGACTTCAGTTCCCACTATTGGCTCTAATTATCTCAACGTTCATTCTCTGTGGAGATCAGGAGAGAGTGTTTCATACAATCTAAGGCCCCATTCGCATCTGAGCGTAGCGGAAACGCGGGCAGAAATGCGCGTTTCTGCCCATACTTCCGCGAACGTGCAGAAAACACGCTAAAATGTGCATTGCGCCTGCGGTACAATTATTTCTTAATGGCCCCCCAAACATGGGTAGCAAAAACACGCAACGCCAACTGCACTTGGCTCAGTCCCAAAATTTGGTACTTGAGTTTCACGTGACAGGCAGCCCATTCAAGTCCAATGTCTGTTGATCGAAAAACATGGCAAAAATGTGCTAAAACGCCTGTCGCAAAACACTATGCTCAGATGTGAATGTAGCCTTAAAAACTTACTGTCATTCTTACAGGTTAATCTAAGGGTAGTATACAGTGTTGTGAAAAAGTATTTGCCCCCTCCCTGTTATTTTTTTTTTTTTTTTCTGCATATTTGTCACACTTAAATGATCCAGATCATCAAACAAATTTTAATATTACACAAACAAAACCCAAGTAGATCCAAAATGCAGTTTTTAAATGATGAGGGGAAAAAAGCTGTCCAAACCTGCCTGGCCCTATATGAAAAAGCAGTTGTCCCCAATAACCCCCCCCCCCCCCCCCCCGCTAAATCATTAATGAACTGTGATTAGCCAGATTTTTTGGGAAGCTGAGTTAAATTTCACTTGCCACACCCATGCCTGATTACTGCCAGACCTATTGAATCAAGAAATCACTTCAATAAAAGCTGTCTGACAAAGTGAAGTACGCTAAAAGATCTCAAAAACACATCATGCCACAATCTAAAGAAATTCAAGAACAGGTGAGATACAAAGTAATTGACATGTATTCGTTTGGAAAGGGATACAAAGCCATTTCTTCTGCCGCGTACACACGAGCGGAATTTCCGTTGGAAAAATCTTTGATGGTTTTTCCGACGGAATTCTGCTCATTCTTGGCTTGCATACACACGGTCACACAAAAGTTTGCTGAACTTTCGACCGACAAGAACGCGGTGACGTACAACACTACGACGAGCCAACAAAATGAAGTTCAATGCTTCCGAGCATGCCTTGAATTGTTTCCGAGCATGCGTAGGAATTGTGCGCGTCGGAATTGGTACAGATGATCAGAATTTCCGATCGGAACTTTTTCCGCCAGCAAAAGTCTGATGGAGCATACACATGGTCGCATTTTCGGACCAAAAGCTCTCATCTGACTTTTGCTGGTGGAATTTCCGCTCGTGTGTATGGGGCATAAGGCTTTGAGGCTTTGGGATTCCAGGAAACCATGGTGAGAGCCATTATCCACAAATGGAGAAAACGTGTAACAGTGGTGAACCTTCCCAGGAGTTGCCAGCCTACCAAAACTACTACGACAACTCATACAGGATGTCATAAAAGAACCCAGAACAATATTTAAAGAACTGCAGGCCCTACTTGCCTCAGGTAAGGTCAGTGTTCATAAGTCAACAATAAGAAAGAGACTGGGCAAAAAATGTATCCATGGGAGAATTCCAAGGCAAAAGCCACTGCTGACCAAAAAGAACACAAAGTCTCGTCTTACATTTGCCAAAAAAATCTTGATTATCCCCAAGACTTTTGGGCAAATATTCTGTGGACTGATGACACAAAAATTGAAGTTTTTGGAAGGTGTGTGTCCCGTTACATCTCGCGTAAAGCTAAGACAGCTTTTCATAAAAAGAACATCATCCCAACAGTCAAACATGATGGTGGTAGTGTGATGGTCTGGGGCTGCTTTGCAGCTTCAGGATCTGGACGACTTGCCATAATTAATAGAACCATGGATTCTGCGCTCTACCAGAAAATCCTGAAGGAGAATCTCTGGCCATCAGTTCCTGACCACAAGCTCAAGCACACTTGAGTTATTCAGCATGACAATGATCCGAAACACACCAACAAGTCTACCTCTGAATGGCTCCAAAGAAAATAAATGAAGGTTTTGGAGTGGTCTAGTCAAAGTCCAGACAGAAATCTGATTGAGATGCTGTGGCATGACCTTAAACGGGCTGTTTATGGTCGAAAACTATCCAATGTGGCTAAATTAAAACAATTCTGCAAAGAAAAGCGGGCCAACATTCCTCCACAATGATGGTAAAGACTCATTTCCAGTTATTGCAAATTCTTGATTGCAGTTGTTGCTGCCAAGGGTGGCCCAACCAGTTGTTAGGTTTAGGGGGCAATTACCTTTTCACATCAGGGTCAGGCAGGTTTGGACAGCTTTTTTCCCTTAATAAATGAGATCATCATTTAAAAACTGCATTTTGTATTTACTCGGGTTATCTTTGTATAATATTAAAATATGTTTGATGATCTGAATCATTTAAGTGTGACAAATATGCAAAAAAATATAAAAAAATCAGGAAGGGGGCAAATACTTTTTCACAGCACTGTATGACACTGTATGACAGCTGGGACCTTTTCAAACTATAGGATACTCAGTCTACTGGATTGAAATTTGTCCAGTCCCTGCTAAACCAGATGAATTTCGATCCATGTATGACCATCTTTAGGGTTTAGCACTTCTGCTTTGCAGCACTGGGGTCATCGATTCAAATCTGCATGTTCTCCCTGTGCTTGCATAGATTTCCTCCCTCACTTTAAAGACGTGCGTGTAGGTCAATTGGCTCCTGTCTAAAATTGGCCCTAGATTGTAAGCTCCTTGAGGGCAAGGACTGATGTGAATGTACCATATACACTATATTTGTAAAGTGCTGGGTAAATTGTTGGTGTTATATAACAACCTGTAAGAAATAGTACTTATCTTGGGACTACAGAACAAATAATCCTTTTGTTGTGCAGATTTTCCGTCATTTTGCAAAAGGCAACTGGGCAGGGCTGACACCACTCCACCACAAAACTGTTGTCAGTCAACAACAGGGCTTAAAGTGATTGTAAAGTCTCGTTTTTTTTCTCTAAAAATAACAAACATGTTATACTTACCTGCCCTGTGTAGTGGTTTTGCACAGAGCAGCCCGGATCCTCCTCTTCTCGGGTCTCTCTTCAGCACTCCTGGCCCCTCCCTCCTGCCGAGTTGCCCCACAGTAAGCAGCTTGCTATGGGAGCACCGAGCCGAGTCACAGCTCCCTGTGTCCATTCAGAGACGGAGCCCCAGCTTGGACCCGCCCCTCTCTCTCCTGATTGGTTAACTGACTTTGATTGACAGCAGTGTGAGCCAATGGTGTCGATGCTGTGTCTCAGCCATTAAGGAGGAGAGTCCCGGACGACCGATGAACATCGCTGGAGAGATATGAGGCTCAGGTAAGTATTAGGGGGGCTGAGGGGGGCTGCTACGCTAATATCTGGCAGACTAACAGGTATTTTTCTGTACTTTCATTGGTCTTGAAAAGGATAAAACATGGGAAGAACTGGAATTTGCTGCCAGGCAAGGTTGTGGGGTTGGTGACCCACTAGTGGTGGATGTGGGCTGAATTGCTAACCAAAGTATTATTCTATATACTGCAGGACTCTGAAACACAGCAATTATCAAAAACTGGGACCATGTCACGCAAGATAAGTGTAAAATCGATGACCCAGCCTCAGAACTCATTTGGGTAAGTGCAGAAAAAGACTGATTATCATTCAAACATCTGATATGGTTTAAATAAATAACAGCCAAGTCAGTGGGGTCTGAACCAGGTTGCACTATAAATGGCAGGGCTAAAAATTTTCGAAAATTAAAATTATTAATAAGATTGTAACAGTGGAGTATTAAATAGTTGTTAAGGTGTCCTGTTGCCTGAGACTGATTGGTAAATCTGTAATGGAGGAGCCTGCTGCACGCAGCCACCTCTACCAGCCAATCTGATTGTTGGCAAAGGGATAAATGGCATTGGTTAGATGACCCTCCAGAAAGAGTTTGCTGAGGTATAGAGTGGAGTGCAGCCAATCACTTCCCATAAATATTATTCATAAGAATGAAACAAAAATGGCAGACGCTAAGCATGTCCCCTATCCCCCATATTATTTGTTCTCGCTCTCAAACCTTTTCTTCGTAAGATACGTGAAAATATAGATATTCACGGAGTCACCATAGTTGATAAACAATACAAAACTACCGCTTTCGCTGACGACATTCTATTATTCTTATCTAAACCCTTTATAGCCCTACCAAACTTCCTCAAAGACTTCCGTCTATTCCAGTTCATAGCCCATTTCAAAATCAGTTTCACAAAATCGTATGCTCTCAATGTAACACTAACAAAACCACAAGTCCTACAATGAAAACAAAACTTTCCATTTACATGGAAAACAGACGCAATAACCTACCTAGGGAATCAAAATTAGCAGACCTATACTCGAAAAATTCTCTACCACTTCTCAAGACTATCGCAGAGGAGTGCGATAGTCAGAACAAAGCACACTTCTCCTGGTTCGGCAGAGTGGCTATCATTAAAATGAATATCCTGCCACGCATACTATACCTCCTTCAAATGACACCTATCAAACTTCCCAACACCTTTATGCAATCATTCATAAAAATATGCAGGAACTATCTCTGGAATCAAAGACACCCCAGAATTAGTTACACCTAGTTAATAAAACCCAAAACCAAAGTGAGAATAGGCCTACCTGACATACATCATTACTGTTGGTCCTGTCATTTACAGCGTATCATAGACTGACACACCCACCACCGGGTAAAAGATTGGGTAACCCTAGAAAACTCTTTCTCCTTATACCCTGTTAGCTGCGACTGGATCAGTCGAAATCTTACACCAAAAGACCTAAAACACCCCACCATAAGCCCTACATTGGAATGTTTCACCAAAGTCTTCCATAAACTCAAACTTTCCAAGAACCCGGGCCCTCTATCACCAATCCTAATGAACCCTCAGGGATCTCACGATGGTACCGCACCCCCTCTATTTTACACAGATTTGACAATTCCAACTCGGACAAATGCTGGAGATGTCGACAAGCTCCGGGCAATCTCTTGCACATATGGTGGAACTGCCCAACTATACACGCCTACTGGAAACAGGTCCACGAACTAATCAAAAAAATAACCATATACTCTCTGGAATTTACACCTGCGCAATTCTTATGCCCCGTAAACACGGTCAGGTTTTCCGACGGAAAATGTGTGAAAGGACCTTGTTGTCAGAAATTCCAACCGTGTATACGCTCCATCACACATTTTCCACCGGATTTTCCGACACACAAAGTTTGAGAGCAGGCTATAAAATTTTCCGACAACAAAATCCGTTGTCGAAAATTCCGATCGTGTGTACACAAATCCGACGGACAAAGTGCCACGCATGTTCAGAATAAATAAAGGGATGAAAGCTATTGGCCACTGCCCCGTTTATAGTCCCGACGTACGTGTTTTACGTCACCGCGTTCAGAATGATCGGATTTTCCGACAACTTTGTGTGACCATGTGTATGCAAGACAAGTTTGAGCCAACATCCGTCGGAAAAAATCCTAGGATTTTGTTGTCGGAATGTCCGAACAAAGTCCGACCGTGTGTACGGGGCATTACTCCACCACCATGAATCAAATGACACACCAAATTATAAATCATTAGCTATGATGCTAGTTAACACAGCTAAAATGTGTATTCCCATACTATGGGGTATGACTAGAGTCCCCTCCATTTCAAACTGGTACAAAAGAATAAATAAAATTGCAGAAATGGAAGAACTTATGTCAATCTTGCGGAATTCTCTGCATAAATTCACTACTGTATGGGCTTGCTGGAACCATTTTCAATCCTCCAAAGAATACCTGCAAACAATGAACCTTCCTCCCCCCTAAAAAAGAAAAAAAGACCCGCTACACACGTAGGAGTCTAGAACAAATTAATACTCTATCTGACGTTAAACATTATACACGTTAATGCATCCTATCATACTGGTAAAATACAAAAACCTCATTATAGAAACCTACTTGTCCCTTCCAAAACAAACACATACCGTATATACTCGAGTATAAGTCGTTCCGAGTATAAGTCGAGGCCCTAATTTACCACAAAAAAATGGGAAAAACTTATTGACCCGAGTATAAGACGAGGGTGAGAAATGCACAGCTACTGTAAGTGGAAAAGAGGGTCAACAATGCCCATTTGCAGCATCACTGTGCCCATTTGCATGCCTCACTGTGCCCATTTGCAGCCATAGGTCCCCTGAACTTCAAACTCGGTAGTTAAGGGTTCCTAGATGCCCCCTAGCTGCAGCCAAAATTTGGGGTCTCTGAACCCAAAGGGTACCGAAATGACATTGCTGCAGGTGGACACAGTTGACTGAATTTGGGGTCCCGTATCTCGGGGCCACTTAGTGCTAGGAACCCCAAATTTGGTGTGCAAACCCAGTGGAACTAGCACCATAAAATTTCCAAAGATGGGGTTTCTAGCACCAAGTGGTCCCGAGATACAGGGCCCCAAACATCAGTTCAGAAAATGTCAAGCACTTTTCTGCAGCAGAGAATGACATTTTCCGAACCGATTTTGGGGCCCTGTATCTCGGGGCCACTTAGTGCTAGGAATTTCAGCTTTGGATATGTTGTGGAACAAGTTCCACTGGGTTTGCACACCACATGTGGGGTTCCTAGCACCAAGTGGCCCTGAGATATGGGGCCCCAAAGTCGGTTCAGAAAATGTCAAGCACTTTTCTGCAGCAGAGAATGACATTTTCTGAACCGATTTTGGGGCCCCGTATCTCGGGGCCACTTAGTGCTAGGAACTTCAGCTTTGGATATGTTGTGGAACCAGTTCCACTGGGTTTGCACACCAAATTTGGGGTTCCTAGCACCAAGTGGGACTGAGATACGGGGCCCCAAATTCGGTTCGGAAAATGAAATTTTTTGCTGCAGAAAAGTGCTTGACTCCAGTATAAGTCGAGGGGGGCACTTTCAGCACAAAAAAATGTGCTGAAAAATTCGACTTATACTCGAGTATATACGGTACATATACAGGCACATGAACTTAAACCCACTAAGATATGTAAACACCTCTCACCCCCTTTTCCACCTCCCAAACCCACTCCCATACCCACTTTCCCTTAGTTCCCCCCTCCAAAATACTACACCCCCATTAATTCTCTATAAAAGACCTGAGCTAAATACAATTGTTGTGCTGGACACAAGTATACACGTACAAGTAGATATCTCCATAGCAGATGCTATTCTCCCAACAGACACATACTAACCAGAACAAATAATAGTGGTACATATTGAAAAGAGAGGAGTGACGGAAACAACACACACACCCTGGACGCCATACGCCCTACTTTTAAACCTGTCACATCTCCCTATTAGCACTGCTGAAGTGGTACCCACTGTTATGCCCTGTACACACGATCGTATTTTCCGACAACAAATGTTGGGTGTGAGCTTGTTGGCTGAAAGTCCGACCGTGTGTATGTTCCATTGAACATTTGTTGTCGGACTTTCCGCCAACAAAGTTGGCTAGCAGGTTCTCAAATTTTATGCCAACAAAGCATTGTCGGAATTTCCGATCGTGTGTACACAAGTCCGACGCACAAAAGTTCACGCATGCTCAGAATCAAGTAGAAGGAGCCTCACTGGCTATTGAACTTCCTTTTTCTCGGCTCGTCGTACGTCTTGTACGTCACCACGTTCCCACGTTTGTAATTGTTGGCCAACATTTGTGTGACCGTGTGTATGCAAGACAAGTTGGAGCCAAAATCTTTCGAACAAAAATCCATGGTTTTGTTGTCGGAAAGTCCGATCATGTGTACAGGACAATAATGTTACTGTCTCAACCTACCAATGCAATTCATGTCGCACTTGTCACCTATATATTTATATTTTTTTTTTATTCTTTCCTTATCTTGATAAGATCTGGCTGTGTTTTTATTCTGTTTTTGTGAATGTAGCACACCTTTTTGATGGTCTTGTAATCTTTCTCTTCTTGCACACAATAAAAACAGGTTGGAAAAAAAATAATAATGATAATAATAAACTATATTTTATATAGTGCTTTTAAAGGTATCTTCTCAACGCACTTTAAAAAAGAAACAAATACAAGCAATACACAAGAAACTGAATAAAAAAGGAGCAGTTAGGTGAAGGCTAAAGAAAGAAAATGTTCAAATTTTATTGGAAAAAGTTTGAAGAAGGTGAATCTCTGATGTTCTTAGGAAGAGAATTCCAAAGCTGTGGGGCATAACAGGAGAAGGACCTGTTCCCCATAGAGTGTTGACCAGTATGAGGGACACACAGAGGACCAGAATTAGAGGAGCCAAAGTTACAAGAGGAGGAGTAAGGTCATAAAAGTTCCAATAAATAACTGAGTGTCAATCAGTGGCAGCCTTCCATAATGGTTGCACGGGCGCCGCCCCCCATATCCATGCATCCGGTCCCCTAATCTACACGCAGGGCGCCGGACACATGGATTTCAATGGGGTTTTTTTTTCTTGTTTTTTTTTTAAGCACATGATTAGAGCCTGAGCCTTTGGCTTCAAAAAAGGGTGGGCTCGGGCCACAAAGCACTGCGCCCCGAGCCCACCCACTTGTGTGACAATAGCGAATTAATATTCACTATTGTCTTCCTGATTCTCCTCTCAGCCAATTGGGTCTCAGTCAGGACCCACTTCCTGTTCGACCTGGAGGAGAAGCAATGGCCCGGAGTGAGGAGCTGCAGCTCAGATCCATGTCTGCCTGATATGCCTCCTAAGGTAAGGAGGCCTCTGATCGCCGCCGCATTCCCATCCATCTCCTGCGAGGGGATTGGTGCATTCCAGTCCGTCTGGTGTTGGTTTGACCCCCACCCCCCAAAAATATTGAGCACCAGCCACCACTGGTGTCAATTCATACAGATCCTTACGGCATGCATGAGGATTTTGATATACTAATGACGCGTACACACGAGCGGAAATTTGGCCCGCAAAAGGCCGATGAAATTTTTTTGACGGAAAATGCGACCGTGTGTATGCTCCATCGGACTTTTGCTGGCCGAATTATAGCCAGCCAAAAATTTAGAGCATGCTCTTAATTTTTCGGTCGGAAAAAGTTCCTATCCGAAAATGCGATCGTCTGTGGCACGTCTGTGGCAATTCCGATGCGCAAAATTCCTACGCATGCTCGGAAACAATTCGACGCATGCTCAGAAGCATTGCACTTCATTTTCTCGGCTCGTCGTAGTGTTGCACATCACCGCGTTCTTGACAGTCGTAATTTCAGCGAACTTTTGCGTGACCGTGTGTATGCAAGGCAAACTTGAGCAGAATCCCGCCGGAAAAGCCATCATACCTTTTTCCTTCGAGAAAATCGGTTGTGTGTACGCGGCATTAGAAGTACTGGGTATTTTGTTTTTGCTCCCAGCGCCAAATAGAGCATCAAGCCATTGAAAGGGAGGGTGACTATGTGCTCCTGGCAGGGTCACCATAAAAATGAACTTTTTGCTTTGCTATGCATGAGTAAAGGATGGGTTCACTTTAAAACACAACAGTTTTGGATAGTGTGAGGAAGGATTAACCTTCTATAGGGTTTTAATTACTGTTGAGGCTCTCTTGCTCCTCATTGACTCAGATACAGCAGCAGGAGCCATTTGCCAATCAGAGCCAGTGATGAGGGAGTGGGGGACAGGACCATGTCCCACTCTCTTAAAGCAATGGCAATCTATGGATTTTGTCAGTTTCAAGCTTAAAAATTTTCTGGGAAAAATAACTAAACAATACACTGTACATGATGTGCAGAACGGCATTGCTTTATATGTTTAATAAAACTTTATTATAATAAAACAGCAAACATAAAAGCCATCCAAGGTCAGACCTGTTCCAAAGGCGGACCCTTTGCCTTAGATCTTTGAAGGAACTTTGCGCTGCCTGATGGGATCAAACATTGATGTTTTCTGTAACCAGTTGGCGCAGGTCTCAGCTTGGTTAGATTTTATGATTTATGGTGTTTGCCAATTACCTTTAAGAGTATAGCATATTATTATATAATAAAGTTTTATAGAAGATATCACATGATGCAGGTGCTCTTTCTGTTTGCTCTGTAGGGTTGTGCTTGTGCAAAGATAATTAGTCTGGATATAATTGCTGAGGGAATACCTAAATGGATATTTTATGGAAGCACCAATAGTTTGTATCTATTTGTAAATGAGGTGTCTTCGTCTCTAACACTCAGAACACACCTCCTTTTTTTTCGTCACATCTGATTTTTTAATAATAAGAATTTCTCTTACTATGCTATGTTATGGTAGGCACATAAAAAACATGTCAAGGCAGTCACTTCCTAAATTGTATATGAATTGCTCTCCAGTTGGCCTGGGTTAGTGGCTCAAAATATTGAAGCTAGAAAGTCAGTGTGTAAGCCAGGTTACTAGCATTTTCAGAAGGAGAGGCCAGCAATGATAGCCTCTATGTTATTCTTATAAACAGGGCCGCTAATAGGGCAGTACAGCCAGCCCTCCTGTAGTGGGCTCAGTTCAAAAGGGGGGACTGAGCACCTGCTGAGTAGGAGGGCCAGCTGTACTGCAGACACCAATCCATTTCTGCCTCCCCCTGCAGCTCTGCCAGCTTCTCCCCCTTTTTCTCCCTCCATCTGCTGGAGGATTGGTTCTAGCACTTTTGCCCCTTCCATCTGCTGTTCGGGCCCCCCTGTGTGCCCCTTTTCCCTGCAGCGCTGCCGGCTTCCCTCCTCTCCTCTTCTACCGGCAGCTGCTGCCAGCACACAGGGGGATGTTTCCGGATGGAGAGCAGGGGAAGGGACCGGTAAATATGTCATTTACCGGTCCCTTTTTTTCCTGAATGAACATAGTGAGCGGTTGGTACCAATCACTCCTGTGTCCATTCTCTACTGAAGCATAGTCAACTGTGTTTACTATGTTTCCGTTTGTAAATGAGCAGGAAGCCTCAGAGTGCTTTTCTATTCATTCATCTGTGCAGCTGAGGACTGATAAATGATGTCTTCAGTCACTTTCGGCCGGGGGGGGGGGGGCCCTTTCAGGTATGGCCGTGTGCCTTCGGTTCCTGTCTGTCTACAGCTGAGAAATTACAGTACCACACAATGATGCAAGATGTAAAGATACTCTCCACCACACACCTATAAAAGGATTTGGGAAGTTAAATCCCAAGGCCAGCACACCACAGCCTCTTCAAAATGCAAAAGTGTTAGTATACCGTCTTCACCATGTTGGCTGCCGTGATTTCTAACAGCAGCCCTGCTTATAATATATATATATATATATATATATATATATATATATATATATATATATATATATATATATATATGTATTAGAGATAATACAACTTCTGCAACTAAATCAGTAATACCCTATCACTGTGTGTCTTAATACAGTAGAAGCTGTCGGATAAAGGATCCAGTCGCCCCTCCCCTGGTTCCTGATGTGTTTCAACAGTAAGTATTTATCTCACTTTCAATTTGTTTTCATTAGAAGATATCAAGATACAGGCAATAATATAGAAGAGCATGCAGGTAAAAGCAATGCACAAATAGTTGCCCGAGTTGTAGAACCCAGTGGCGTAGGACCATATCAAAGCATAACAGAAGCCTATAGTTTTTCTGGTCAGTAAAGCCATGGCACAAACGTGGTCTACAATAATTAAGTATTAAATTAGAAGTCTGGTAAGAAACTGGCTAGGATGTAGTGCCAAGTTCAATTGGGGGACAAAGCCTGTTTTGAAAAGGAAGAACATAATGTTGGTGGGAATGTCCCCTTTGTAGAAGACTGAGAAGAGAATAAGAGGAAGAGATGAGAAAGTTCAGAATTAGATTTTTTTTTGGGTAGATCAGACTGAACTTTAAAATAAAAAAAAACTCAGTCTCAATTGTATATAACAAAAGACAAGACAATCTCGTAAAAACACTTAAAGACAAATAGTTCCCTGAATATCACTACAAATGCACTACAGTCACTTTAGGGGGGGGGGGGGGGTAATGCAATATATTATTCATGAGTGAGGTCAAACTCAGGTCCACTACTTTATTTCCATTTTCTGAATTTCTATTAAAGTAAAAAAAAAATGTCCACAATCCCCAACCCATTCGGAGTGACCCCAGCAATGTACATAAAGGCTGCAATACCCATGGTTTGAAGGCCATGAACGTGATGCCTCAGGAAGTGGTGCAGATATGGAGAGGGAGTTTACCTGTGCCTGACTCCTTATCTGTTAATCACAGCATATCATGATTAAAAAAAGTAATTACTTAAACAAATAGTTCAAGGTTGTAACCATTTTTAATGTTACACCTATATTTAGGTCACATTCCCCAATACCACCCTCAGATGAGTGGGAGGGTGCTGGCAGGGGGAGCCTATGTGCCACATACCTGTTCCTTCTAGGGACAAAGTAGGTGGTCACTCCCTCCCTTGTTAACTGGTTTTGGGAATCCTTTGAGCCCCTAGTAAAGCATGCATGTGGGTCAGTAGTGGTAAAAATAAAACAAACCATGCACAATAAAAATATTTTTAATGTGGTTAATTTTTTTTAACTACATTTAACGTTCCAGCAATGTCTACAACTGTCTCCCCGTGGGTCTCCTCCAGAGCTGGAATGCCTGCCGAGAGCACAGGCTCCCTCAAAGGGTGCCAGGTAGGTGGGAACATGAGCCCCCTCTGGACATCCTCCCCAATGCAAAGAGCCCAGTGACCATCAGCATTGGGCACTGGTGCTTTGAGAGGTGTACACCTGTTTTTAGGGATCTCCTTTCAAAACACACCCTCAATGCTAAAAGGCATTCACTTGTATCAACATGCAGGGGCTGCACGATTACTGCTCACTTGCCATAGAGATACCAGCAGGAATGCCTTGTGTGCCAGGCTGTTTTTTTTTAAAAGGAATAAGGGCAAATATTTTATTTTTTAAACTTAAAAATAAATTCTATTAACAAACAAATACATTTAACTTTTCTAGTGCCAAAAAATGTGTAAATAACAATAAATTAAAGAAAAACAGCTGGCAACCAAATGTGAGCCTAAACATTTTTTATATTGGTATTCCATTTATTTTCTGTCTGTAATGCCTTCTGTTCTCTGGCATTATTTTAGAATTCCCAATGGAACAGCTTCCAGTATCCCTAATTCCCCCATTATGGGTAATAATCTTCCTTTAACCCCTCTACCTGCACTGTTTGAGCACTGTGACCCTCCTGCAGATGAAAGGCACACAACGGGATCAGGTAAGTGACAGTATCTCACTGCTGACCTCTCCTGTTTTACCATCTATTGAGGCTCAGCATTTTGGAAGCTCAAATTTGCCGACCTGCTAAATATATCCATTATTTCTAATATTTTACCCATTTATGTACTGGACGCTCTTTGGTTTCAGTAACAATAGTTGCTCCTTCTGTTTGCCTACCATCATGGCTGTGCAAGGAATTTGTTTGCCTAAATTGGAACAGGGCTGTCAGTGTCACGTACCTGACTGTGGAGCCCAAGATGATGAGGGTGGCCTCTTGCACAATTCCTGTCCAGGCACCTCTGGTAGTGGAGACAGAGACTGTTAGGGCAGTGGAAAGGTGCAGGTGTCTGGAAGCTGTAAGAGTGAGCTGTAGCTTGGAGACACAGGAGTCCTTCCAGTGGTGGTGTGGAGTCTGGTCACAAGCCTTTTTCAGCAGGAGTCAGGCAGACAGGTGCAAAATCAGGATCATGTTGTGAACATCAGAAGTTGGTAACATGCTGGTGGTGGGGTACAAAATCAGGAAGCAGAGACGTAGTCATAGATCCAAACTGAGGTTGATAGCATAAGCGAGAAGCAAATAAAACAGACAAGGGTGATCCGAGATCCGAGAAAGATGTCAGACATAGCCGGTCAAGAACAAGGTTAGCAGACATGGATTAGAATCAGGAACACAGGAAAAAAAGCTGAAGACAATCCAGCACTGAAGCCAGGCAGACTCTCAGTTTAAATAGTATGCTCAGAGCCAGAATCTGTGGATGCATGCGCACTCCTACGTGTGCGTGTGCATTTTAGTCCTTGTTTGTGTTGGGCTTCTATGCTCGTGACTCTGCACATGCATATAAGAATGAGCACAAGATCCCTGACAAGGGGCCCAGATCAGAAAATGTTACATCAGCTCAGATATCTGCGCCTCACTTCTCCATGTGGGATGGTAACAGGTAAATGATGATAAGTTTATACATTAGTAAGTGTGTAGAAGATGTTAACATAACCAGAACATTTACTAACCACCCCAACCAGAGATCCTAGTTAAAAGCAGAGGTTTGCGCTGTGCACAAAGCAGAGATTCTGTGTGTAGATCCATTGAGGCTTTTGTTCAATGAGCAGCAAGGACAAGCCAGTGCAATTATATGTATCAGGATTCCTCGTAAGTGCTGCAGAATTTTGTAGTCCGTCGGTCACCCAGCCCCAGCCAGGCACACACTTGTCATTCATCCAGAGACATAAAAGCAGTCCTTGCTGTTTGTTTTTTTGTTTTATTGAGGAGGATTGAACTTAGATATGGATGGGGACTTATGAGATGCCCATGGAATCAACACATCAACAATTGGGACTTTATATACATCCTGTATATACATCACTCCTTTCCTCATCCTGCACATCGCTTCCTTTCTTCAGAGTATCACTCCTTACTCCTCCTGCACATCGCTGCCTCTCTTCCCCAGACCATCTAGCACTGAATTGGTAGGCCTGACACTGGCTCAGCCAGGCCTAAAGCAGATGCCCTTTGTAGGCAGGGATCGCGGGCCACTATGGTGTAGCAAAAAGAAAAGTCCCAGTGTTAGCTGTCCCTGTGGCTACTGCTCCCAGCACCACCTCTTCAGGCACTGCCAGCCCTCCTGGCTGCAGTTGCCCCTTTCCACTGTGTGCCACCACAATCCTCCTGACTGGCTCTGCACTCATCCCAGACTGGTCCATCAGTCCTCTCAGGCATGCCTCCCAGTCCTCCGGATTGTGTAACACTCACCAGCCCTCCTGGCTGCCTCTGTGGAACTCCTGGAGACTTGCCCGGCAGTGTTCTCCCGCTGTCCTCTCTTGCTCCTCTTGTGCCTCCTGTCCAGGACACCTCCAAGTTTTCTTAGAGGGCCCCGTCCGTACCCGAGCCCAGGCTCAAGGTCAACCCCCAGACTGGGGAGCTCCCTCAAAGGCCCCAACAGCCTAACACTCCATCTCCATTTTTCCATCTGATCAACTCATCCCCAGCTGGGCTGACCATGGGTATTTAAGGAGGCCTGCCTCTGCCAATCCAGACTGGGGATTGGTCAGCGTTCCTTAGATTACCCCAGGTGGCTCAACCTCCCCTCTATGCCTCCCTTTCTAGAAAGAAGATTCTAGAAAGAAGTGGGAGGTCCTAGTAATGCCTCATGTCACCCAGCGCTACCCTGAGCAACTCCCAGCCCAGATCACAAAAACACACCCAGGCTTGGCTACCAGCCAAGCTTGAAAGTTGACCTACACTAGAGGGTGCTACATATAAAAAGGGCAAAGCTAACTATGCTTTCAAAATTCAGGGTCACTTTTCCACCAATAACCCACGGAGCATGTGGAAGGGCATTAAGAGCCTCACTTATTACTCCAGTAGAGATGCAGAATGCCCAAGCGACCTGTTCCTTCCTAATGCTCTAAATACTTTTTATGGTTAGTTATAAGATTTTCTACACCTCCCCTGACTCTCCATCACCATAAAGAGAACAAAGGGGGTGATTGTAGACTTTAGGAAGAGCCGCACCAGCCCTTCTCCTCTCTACATCGGGGTGCAGTTGTTGAGATGGTCTCATGTTTAAATACCTGACAGTGCCATCTCTGATAAACTCCCCTGGGGCACCAATCCAGCCAACATGGTGAAGACAGTATACCAACACTTTTGCATTTTGAAGAGGCTGTGGTGTGTTGGTCTCGGCGCTTAACTTCCCAAATCCTTTTATAGGTATGTGGTGGAGAGTGTCTTTACATCTTGCTTCATCTTGTGGTACTGTACTTTCTCTAATGTAGACAGACAGGAACTGAAGGCACACAATGGCAGCAGTACACCCTTCATCAGTGATTTTTAAAACAGAAGGAAAACAGCATTCAACATCAAAAAGGCCCTTCTCATCTGTTTATGGATTGTTTGCCCTATTCCCTTCAGATGGGAGGTTACATAGCATCAAGGCTAGAACCAACAGACTAAGGAACAGCTTCTTCTCTGATGACAAATTCTGAATTATAATGAACAATTGCTAAATTATTGACACTTATTATTTATCTTCATGCTCCTTTGGCAGAACATCTAATTTTGCAAAAAAATAAGTTTAAAGTAAAGATGCCCTCTTTGGACAGCTGCAGGTGTAATAAAGGAGCAGTCCACAACCTACAGAACCACATTGTGCCGATATATGCTTCTAATGCTGCGTACACACCAGCGGACTTTCCAGCAGACTTGGTCCGGCGGACCGGACTCCGTCGGACAACTGGATCGTGCGTGGGCTCCAGCAGACTTTTTTTTCCCAAAAGTCCGGCGGACCTAGAAATAAAACATGTTTCAAATCTTTCCGACAGACTCGAGTCCGGTCGAAAAATCCGCTCATCTTTATGCTAGTCTGACGGACTAAAACCGATGCTAGGGCAGCTATTGGCTACTGGCTATCAACTTCCTTATTTTAGTCCGGTCGTACGTCATCATGTACGAATCCGTCGGACTTTGGTGTGATAGTGTGTAGGCAAGTCTGTTCGTTGGGAAAGTCCATTGGAAGTCCGCCAAAAGTCTGTCGGATAGTCGGTCGGACCAGTCCGGTCGAAAAGTCCGCTCGTGTGTATGCGGCATTACACCCTAAGGCCCTTTCACACAAATATGAACCATTCGTCTGTTTTTCATCCATCCGTTGACTGATGAAAAACAGATATCAATGCATTCCTATGGAAAAACGGACGACAACGGATGATCATTCATTTGCATCCGTTTTCATCCACTTTCCGTTATGTAATGAACAAAAAATGAATGTTAGCAGGCGACATTTATTTTCTTATTTATTTTACCTTTTATTTTTATTTTTATACTGTTTTTTTTTTAAAAAATTGTGTCACTTTTATTCCTATTACAAGGAATGTAAACATCCCTTGTAAAAAAAAAAAAAGCATGACAGGACCTCTTAAATATGAGATCTTGGGTCCCTCTCGCGCCCCCGATAAAAGTGATCTTGCAGTGAATCCGCAGCAGAGACCACTTTTATCTTGTAGCGGACCGCCGCCCGAACAAGAGGATACCGGGGTTATGGCAGCTAGCTTCTGCCATAACAACGATATTCATCCTCAAAGTAAGGAAGTTAAACCCTTTTTTCCCCCTCACTTTATATTAACTGGTTGCTAAGGAGGGGGTCAGGCAGCTGGCCGCCACATCCTTAACAACCGGAAAGTCATCAACTGAATGTAAAAATATGATTGCCGGCAAAAAAAAATTGCGGAAAAAAAAATTGTTAAAAAAACAGCGTGGGGTCCCCCCCAGGTCCATACCAGGCCCTTAGGCTCTGGTATGGATTCGGAGGGGACCCCCCCCCCACACCAAATTTAAAAAAAAATCCATTCCAGACCCTTATCCAAGCATGTAGCCTGGCAAGTCAGGAAAGGGAGGGGACGAGCGAGCACCCCCCCCCGAACCATATCAGGCCACATGCCCTTAACATTGGGGGGATGGAAGAGCCCCCCCAAAGCACCTTCCCCCAGTTGATGGGGACAAAGGCCTCTTCCCGACAACCCTGACCGGTGGTTGTCGGGGTCTGCGAGCAGGGGGCTTATGGGAATCCGGAAACTCCCTTTAACAAGGGGGCCCCAGATCCTGCCCCGCCACCCTATGTGAATGGGTATCGGGTTCCTTCCTACCCCTACCCTCTCACCCCAAAAAGCAGTGAAATGTAAAAAAAACAAGATCTGGTATTTGACAAGTCCTTTACTAAAAAAATAGCTCTTAACCGTCTTTTCCCCGAGCCATCTTCTCCCTGAGCCGTCTCTCCCAGTGCCGTCTTCTCCTGCCACGTCTTCTCCTGCCCCACTGTCTTCTTCCCCGCCACCGCTGTCTTCTTCCTCGCCCCTGGTTATCCGCTAAAACCAGAAAAGCCGTTCTTCTCCTGAGGCTGTCTTCCTTCGTTGTGTTGTCCCCCGCTGTCTGACATCTCTTATATAGCCATGGGGCATGGCATGCGATGATGTCACCAGGGGCGGGCTCTCCGGGTGATGTAATTTGGGGTGCTTTTTGGGGTGAATGGTTAGGGGTACGATGTACCCGATACCCATTCACATAGCGAGGGCGGGATCTGGGGGCACTCTTGTTAAAGGGGGCTTCCAGATTCCGATAAGCCCCCCTGCTCGCAGACCCCGACAACCACCGGCCATGATTGTCGGGAAGAGGCCCTTGTCCCCATCAATATGGGGGCAAGGTGTTTTGGGGTGGGGGTGCAAAGCCCTCTCTGCTCCAAAGCTCCCACCCCCCATGTTGAGCACATGCGGTCTGGTATTGTTCAGAAGAAGGGCGCTCACTCGTCCCCTCCTTTTCCTGACTTGCCTGGCTGCATGCTCGGTTAAGGGTTTGGTATGGATTTTGGGGGGACTCCATGCCATTTTTAAAAATAAAATTGGCGTGGGGGAGGTCCCCTCCGAATCCATATGAGACAGATGCAAAAAACAATGAAGGCAGCTCTGCATTCATTATGAAAACTTGGAGTGTATTTAAATTGTGCAACAAGTGAAATGTTCAACAAGAACTGTACCTTGATCTGACTTGGGATCAGCCCCAAGTGTACTTGGAATGAGAGAAGAAGGGGCAGAAGATCATGCAAATGTGTTGACAATGAACATGCTGACAGAAGAAGAGATCAGAGAGTTGACACTCTGAATCTGCTGCTGCTCGAAACAGTAGTCTTGGAAGGTGACCAAGCCTTAATACATAAATGCAGTAGAGAAAAGTGATCAACATAGCTGTGCTGTCTGGCACGACTGTAATAATGCTAGAACTGGAATTACAGAAATAGAAATCCTTTGGCAAATAAAATAGCTGCTATATTATGTTTTTCAACTTTTCAACTTGGCTGTTTGCCTGGGGTTCAGATTTAAACCCTGACAGGAACACTTCTGCCAACCACCCATTACCATTGGTTCTCCAATGTGATTCAGTATATACAAACGTCATTTCCCACAACCATCAAGCAGAATTTATGCTGGATTTTTCTATACAATGAGCTCCAGGCTGTCCTATTTTACAAGCCCAAGCCCATTTTTTTCATCTTAGCGCTGCTGAGCCCTGATACTCATATTGCATGCTTTCCAGTGAGGACTGCATGACACTTCTCTTTTACAATATTTTTATTGAAAAATAGTTTTTAGACAGTGAGATTAGAAAACACCCAACAGGTACATGAATTGGCAAAAACAAATGAGCCAAACCCTTTACGTAACAGATAAATTCGATGAAAACAGAAAAGAGGAGGTCTTTCCAGAGACAAAGTCCCAACAATATGGTTTGCTACATAGCATTGATGATAGAAATTAACACCAAAAATAAATACGTTTATAGAAAAGGTATACCGTAGAAAATTATAGGCTTAAACCAAAATAAGAGTAAGAGCAGCACCAGGTATCAATGTGTGTTCCAGAAGCGGGGGAACAAAGAGCCAAGCCAAAACTCTATGGTGCTACTATGGGGACCATCTTGTATGGAAGGCCAAATTTAGGCCTGCATAGGAGAAGAGTATATAGTATGTGAGGAAATTAAAACTCAAGGGAACTGACAAATTACATGGTGGTTTGGGTCAAAAACAATGAATAACGCTAATGAGGGCACCAGAGAGATAAAGAAAAAGAGGGGAGGAAATGACTAGGTAACAAGAGAAAGAAAGGAAAAGAGGGTCAGTAGAGTGAGAACAGAATACCTCCCCGGAGGGGGAGAGAGGTGGTCCATGACCAGCTTTGGAAAGTCCGAGTAGCACCTTACAAGTCTAGAAAACGCAGTGGTGGACTTGTCAAAGGAGCTGAACAAGCCAGGGCTGCCAAGTCCGCAAAAATGTGTGTATGTCAGTGAGGATTGCTGTTAATTTCAAAAGCGTACTGTGCAATTCTTGCTGGGGCATACTACCATCTGGAAATTACCTCAAACAAATTCTACAGGGCTAGTACATTATGTGAAGAATACAAGAGAGCCTCCCATTATCTTAGTCCAATCGGCAAGAGCCTGAGGGACCCCAAAGTCATGTTCTCACAATGCACAATAGGAGGGAGTTTGGGTGGTGGTAACCTTCAAAAGGGAAGTGTACAGTGATGATATGAGGACTTGAGTGGTCGGGCAGATGCAACAACGATGTTCATATGCCGCTGAGGGTTTATAACTATCGAAATCCCAGATTAAGAAGTCCAGAAAATTAGGAATTTGGATACAGTGATATTGCTCGGAATCAGGAATATCATGGTTTCCTTCAACTGCTGAAATTAACAGATACCTTGGGTAGTCTAGAAGGAGAGAACCGTTGACGAACCTTTGGATGCATGACACTTTTCATGGCAGGTTTACTGATGGTGACAATAGTGGGCTATGCCTGTTAATGTGTGCTAAACTGGTCATTTGTAGTCTCCTTTAGAAGTTCATGTGAGAGGTGGCAATACAAGAACACATTTAGGAGACAGGGACAGAGCGTTGTCACCCTATAAGAGGAAGTGTCTGAACAATGACCATAACATATGGATTATCAGGTTTTATTTTAAGGAAGGCGGCAGATTTAAAGATATGAAATTTACTTTTGAAATGATATTAATGTAGCGCCACCCTCACCGGAGCTGCTGATTTGTGTCCCAGGGTCTTTTTCCACTGTGTAGCAGCAGCCAGGCAAACGACAACTCCACTGGCTCCAAAAAACAGTCCAGGGGTTGCCTTTTTAAAAATTTATTGCAGGTTAACTTCGATGGGGTTTAGGGAGCTGTATGATGCTCCAGAACACTAAAACAGGAATGTGAGGACACTCTCTCCTTGGCAGTAGCTTCTCAGAACAGTCCCTTCAGCAGTAAGACAGAAAATGGACAGCACTGGGACACTATTAGTAATTACCCAGGCCAGGCAGGCCTTAAATGCAGCAGAACAGGGGTTAAAAGCAGCTCAACAGCCACTGCGATCCTTCTTCCTTAGGTCTATACTCAGTGTCTCCAGAGTTTGGATGTCTCCCTCAGTATCAGTCAGTCTGACACCTCTGTGAAGTTCAGATCAGATACATATCTTCATATCAGAAGTTCATATCAGATCCTCAGTGGCACCCCTCATTTGGCTTCCATATGACTTGTAGCATGATAGGGCCCCCCGCTAAACACAGCTGGGACCTCGATGAGATAAACAGAATCCTAACAGGATTACCAGGAAGGGCTGGCAGCCCTTCTGGCAGGGAACCTCTCCGCCAGGTAAAAAAATAATCTCTTGGGGGCCGCCAACTATTTATGCACTTCCCAACCACCACCTGGGCACATCTCCACAGCAATTGGCTGGAGCTGCATAAATATTCATGCTGCTAATTTGACGCTCCCACCCACTATGTTCTGGAAATCTCCAGAAAACAGGGGGAAGCAATCAAACTTGCATCCTGCAGAATTGATTACAGGAGAGCCACAGAACTAAATCTGCTTAACTTAGGAAGGTGCTACATAAAAATTTTTAGTACTTAGGTTTAAATGTAAAGGTCCCAGTGATCTTTTTTTGCTCCAATGAGTTAATGTGCCTCTCTAATTTGAAAGTAAAATCCAAACTCTACAAACTGAGTCAAATAATTAACAGACGATAATTTCCTATTTGTCCTTTTTACAATTCCTTCCCACACTTAGTGACTTTAGACACAGTTTACTCTCTAGTCTCACCAATGTGCATTTTCACTTCCTATATAGGCTCCAGTTTCCTGACACCTCTTCTTGAAATGATTTCACAACTCTCCCCGAGTCCCACATGAACTAATCAGTGTGGCTGCTAAAATCTATTGTATTCAGTGTTTCTAGTATATATGGTGTTGTGGATTTGATAAAGGTGAGATAAATAATAATGTCCCCAGGAATGCAATTTATCCTTCCCCCATATGATTGAGACAAGCCAAAACCATTAGGTTCCTGATTCTACTAGTCTAACTGAATTCTGCATTTTTGCCACTAGATGGCGCTGTGCTTGAACGTAAGCTTATCACAGGACTATATTGTATGGTGAACACTGCATGCTGTGGTAGTTAGCTTTTTTTTTGTAATAGGATTCTGATTTGTGTCCCACCAAAGTTCCTGTCTGCAGGAGGTTTTTACAATCCCCCTTTGCTTAATCACTTGCCTACTGGGCACTTTCACCCCCTTCCTGTCCAGGCCGATTTTCAGCTTTCAGTGCTGTTGCACTTTGATTGACAATTGCGCGGTCATGCAACACTGTACATACCAGACGTCCCCGGTTTCTGGGGACAGCCCCCGGATTGAAGAGACTTTCCCCGGTTTTGTCCCTGGATTTCAGGGCCGATCCTGGGTGGGTGCACAGTGAGCTGGTGCAGATGGGGGATGCCCAGGATCGGCCCTACCATGGGTCCCGCTGGGCTGTCTCTGGGGGAAATGGGGGGGGGGGGTGTCGCCGAATTATACAGAGCAGGGATGTCCAGCTTACCTGGCTGTCAGACAAAGTCCCGCCTGCTGGCCGGCTCCTATGATAGGCAGAACATTGTCTGAGGACAGCGGCCATGCAGGGTAAACAGGAGATCCCGTCCGCTCTGTATAATCCGTCTCCTCTCCTCGCTCGCTCTACACTAATCACAGGTAAAGCTGAGCTGCTGGGCACTGAACAGGCTGCATTGAGTGGCACTGAACAGGCTGAGCTGCTGGGCACTGAACAGGCTGAGCTGCTGGGCACTGAACGGGCTGAGCTGCTGGGCACTGAATGGGCTGAGCTGCTGGGCACTGAACAGGCTGCATTGAGTGGCACTGAACAGGCTGAGCTGCTGAGCACTGAACAGGTGGCATATTGAGGGGCATTGAACAGGTTGAGCTGCTGACCACTGAACAGGTTGAGCTGCTGACCACTGAACAGGCTGAGCTGCTGGGCACTGAACGGGCTGAGCTGCTGGGCACTGAACGGGCTGAGCTGCTGGGCACTGAACGGGCTGAGCTTCTGGGCACTTAAAGGGCTGGGCTGCTAGGCCTTGAAAGGGCTAAGTTCATGGGCACTGACCAGGCTGAGCTGATGGTAACTGAAGAGGCAGAGCTGATGGTAACTGAAGAGGCAGAGCTGATGGGCACTGAACGGGTTCAGCTGCTGGGCACTGAACGGCCTGAGCTGCTGGGCACTGAACGGGCTGAGCTGCTGAGCAATGAACGGACTGAGCTGCTGGGCACTGAACGGGCTGAGCTGCTGGGCACTGAATGGACTGAGCTGATGGGAACTGAAGAGGCAGAGCTGATGGGAACTGAGGAGGCAGAGCTGCTGGGCACTGAATGGGCTGAACTGATGGGCACTGAATGGGGTGAGCTGATGGGCACTGAATAGGCTTAGCTGCTCGGCACTGAAGGGGCTGAGTTGTTGGGCATTGAATGGGCTGAGCTGCTGGGCACAGTACAGACTGATCTGATGGGCACTGAACAGGCTCATCTGATAGGCACTGAACAGGCTGAGCTGATGGGCACTGATCAGGCTGCATTGATAGGCACTGAGCAGGCTGCATTGATGGGCACTGGGCAGGCTGAGCTGCTGGGCACTGAAAAGGCTGACCTGATGGGCACTGAACAGAGTGAATTGATGGGCACTGAACAGGCTGTGCTGCTGTACACTGAACAGTCTGCATTAATTGGCACTGAACAGGCTGTACTGATGGGCACTGAAAAGGCTGAGCTAATGGGCACTGAACAGGCTGAGCTGCTGGACACTGAACAGTCTGAGCTGCTGGGCACTGAACAGGCTGCATTGATGGGCACTGAAAAAGGCTGAGCTGATGGGCACTAAAAAGGCTGAGCTGATGGGCACTAAAGAGGCTGAGCTGATGGGCACTAAACAGGCTGAGTCGATGGGCACTAAATAGGCTGAGCTGATGGGCACCGAACAGGCTGAGTTGATGGGCACTGAACACACAGAGTTGATGGGCATTGAACACACAGAGTTGATGGGCACTGAACAGGCAGAGTTGATGGGTACTGAACAGGCTGAGCTGCTGGGTACTGAAAAGGCTGAGCTAATGGGCACTGAACAGGCTGAGCTGATGGGCACTGAATAGGATGCATTGATTGGCACTAAACAGGCTGAGCTGATGGGCACTGAACAGGCTGCATTGATGGGCACTGAACAGGCTGCATTGATGGGCACTGGACAGGCTGAGCTGCTGGGCACTGAAAAGGCTGAGCTGATGGGCACTGAACAGAGTGAATTGATGGGCATTGAACAGGCTGTGCTGCTGGACACTGAACAGTCTGCATTAATTGGCACTAAACAGGCTGAACTGATGGGCACTGAACAGTCTGAGCTGCTGGGCACTGAACAGGCTGCAATGATTGGCACTGGTAAGCTGCACTGATGGGCAACTGATGAGGCTGCACTTATAAGGCGGCACTGACAGGCAATGATAGGTGGCACCAATGGGCACTGATATGCAGCACAGATGGGCACTAAGATGCTGCACTGATGGACACTGGCACTGATTGGGCTGCATTGATAATCAGTGCCTTGATTATCAGTGGGCCCTGTCACAGGATAGTCAGTTAGTGGCTTTCCTTTCCTCAGATAGTAACAGCACTTAGAAAAGGAAATGTCAATAACCGGCAATTGTTTACATGTAATCAGCTGTGATTGGACAGAGCTGATCACATGGTAAAAGGCCACTGTGATTGGCCCTTTAACCTCGATCTGTGATCAGCTGTGTCCGAAGGACTCAGCAATCACAAAGCGTGCCGATGCGCACCCAGGGCAGGGTTCCGGGAGGACGTCAATTGGCGCCCTCCCGGAAATGTGTGACTGCGCTGTAGCCATCATTCGGCTATAGTGTGGTTGGCAAGAGGTTAAAGTGATATCAAACCCTCAGTTTTTTTTTAGCACTTTCAGCAGCTGATTTAATCATGTTCTGAGTATGCAGCTACTTTATCTTTTAATCCTTGTCTATGTTCCAATTTGAGCTGGTGTCATGACCATTTCCCCAGATTTCCGGTTTCAGGGTGGCCACCCTTGCATGCAGGGACTGAAGCTGTGTCTCCCTACACTGTGTGCATCAATAGAAACACAAAGCCCTGTAGCCTAGGATGGCACTTGCTCCTCCCTCCTCCTCTCCCCTCCCTTCCCCAAGCAAGCAGACTGACTGGAGACTACACTGTCCACTGTGAAGACCAGAAGGAGCACTGAGAGAACAGGAGCCAACAGGAACAGCGGCCAACAGCAGTAAAAGCTGTAAACTGCAAGTGCTGGGCTAAAAATTTTAACAAATAGTTTACTGGGGGATCTTTATTTTATTGTGCTCAATGTGTTCATCTAAAATGCTGAGGGTTTAATGTTACATTAAGTGGGTTTCCTCTAGGTGCACCAGCTTCCTCCCACAGTCGAAAAACATACATGTGGCTTCATTGACTTCCCCTCGTATTAGATCTGCTTTGTGTCAGCATAGGTATGACTGTGCGAGGGACAATAGAGCGTGAGCTTTTCTGAGGACAGAATGTGATTAACAGTGTAAAGCAATGCAGAAGAAGCATAAGTGTTATATAAAATAGAACAATAATTACAGTAACTTACAGGCCTGCGGCATACTCAGCTCAGCTGAGCAATCAAGCCTATCCTGACCTGAAGGCCTCACCACCATGGTCCATAAAAACCACCAAGGCTGGAAGGGATCAAACCCAAATCCATCCAATTCCAATGAATCTATAGGCATTTACAGGTATTGGATACCAATGATGGCTTGCATAGCAGGTTATCTGTGCACTACTATTAACCTGAAAGGAAAATTCTCATTTTGGTGGACAGAATTGGAAATTTCAGCCTATCTCTTGTTGTACATGTCTCATCAGTTTAGTTCTAATTTATTAGAGAAGCTGCATGGATTTTTGGAATGGAGATTTGACTCATTGAGGATAGACACAGACAGACAAATGTTCATGGAGGATTTAGTTTAAAAAAAATGATTTTAATGTACGCCTATCACAGATATTGAAAATAAGATGCAGATAATATTCATTCAAACCAGATTTTACAAACATGATCAATGGAACAGAGGGATTCCTTGTAAAACCTTGAGGATGAGTGACATCTAGTGGCCAATGTAACTAAGTGACTACGTTTTATATTAGGAATAACAAAGATAAAAAGGTACAGAATACAAAGCGAGGAGGGACACAATGCTCTCAGGTTATCATATAGGTAAAACATAAATTGCATTGACAAGTGGCTATTGTGGTTACTACTACATCTATTTTGAAGTGCATGGGAATTTTTACAGTTGCAGTGAGGCGAAAAAGACCCCCTGCTGATTTTGATCTGTTTGCTGACAAAGAAATGATCAGTCTATAATTTTAATGGTCGGTTTATTTTAACAGTGAGACACAGAATAACAACAAAAATATCCGGAAAAACGGATTTAAACTACTTCAGCCCCAGAAGGATTTAAATCATTCCTGACCAGGCCATGTTTTTCAATATGGCACTGCATCACTTTAACTGACAATTGCGCGGTCGTGCGACGTTTTACCCAAGCAAAATTTATCCCCTTTTTTTCACACAAATAGAGCTTTCTTTTGGTGGTATTTGATCACCTCTGCGGTTTTTATTTTTTGCACTATAAACAAAAAAAGAGCGACACTTTTGAAAAAAAAACAATGGGGGTGTTATTTACGAAAGGCGAATCCACTTTGCACTACAAGTGCAGTGCAAGTGCACTTGAAAGTGCACTTGGAAGTGCAGTCGCTTTAAATCTGAGGGGTAGATCTGAAATGAGGGGAAGCTCTGCTGATTTTATCATCCAATCATGTGCAAGCTAAAATGCTGTTTTTTATTTTCCTTGCATGTCCCCCTCGGATCTACAGGGACTGCACTTCCAAGTGCACTTGTAGTGCAAAGTGGATTTGCCTTTCATAAATAACCCCCAATATTTTGTACTTTTTGCTATAATAAATATGAGAAAAAAATTCATCAGTTTAGGTTGATATGTATTCTACATATTTTTGGTAAAAAAAAAATCACAATAAGCGTATATTGATTGATTTGAGCAAAAGTTATAGCGTCTACAAAATAGAGGATAGATTTATGTCATTTTTATAATGCTTTTTATTGTATCCCCCTTTTTTAGGGCTGAGTGATTTGTTATATGGTTTTGGGGGCATGCTGACCTTGGATGATGCCTAAACAAAGATGGTGCTGTCCTTTAGGGAGGCAGATAGATGACGACTTTGCAGGGGGAGGACAGAGATTTCTCTTAGGTGTTACATCAACACATTTTCTAGTATGCCCTTGTTGGAGGTGCCATGTAGTGGTTGGCATGGTTCTGCAAAGGATGAGGGTGGGTGGACTTTATTATATAGGAGGGTAAGTCTTTTTGAAGTTGGAGGTCTTTGTGACCCTAATGCTTTCATCTGCACTATTTAAGCCATGTATATTCTCCATGATCCTAACCACAAAGAGAAGTCAGGTGAGTGGAACTGTACACTAGAACAGACGTAGTGCTGTTCCAAATACAATGCAGTGGGATACTTGGGGAGAAAAGAGGGAAACTTTTTTTTTCTTCAAAGGAAGACTGTTTACAGTGCCTTGAAAAGTATTCATACCCTCTCCAAATTTTGCACATTTTGTCATGTTACAAGCAAAAATGTAAAATGTATTTTGTTGGGATTCTTTTTGTGATAGATGCATAATTGTGAAGTAGAGGGGAAATGATAAATGGTTGTCATCATTTTTTACAAATAAATATGTGAAAAGTGTGGTGTACATTTGTATTCAGCCCCCCCTGGGTCAATACTTTGTAGAATCACCTTTCACTGCAATTACAGCTGCAAGTCTTTTGGGGATGTCTCTACCAGCTTTGCACATCTAGAGAGTCACATTTTTGCCCATTCTTCTTTGCAAAATAGCTCAAGCTCTGTCAGATTGGATGGAGAGCGTCTGTGAACAGCAATTTTCAAGTCTTGCTACAGATTCTCAATTGGATTTAGGTCTGGACTTTAACTGAGCCATTCTAACACATGAATATGCTTTGATCTAAACCATTCCATTGTAGCTCTGGCTGTATGTTTAGGGTCGTTGTCCTGCTGGAAAGTGAACCTCTGCCCCAGTCTCAAGTCTTTTGTAGTCTCTAACAGGTTTTCTTCTAAGATTGCCCTGTATTTGGCTCCATCCATCTTCCCATCAACTCTGGCCAGTTTCCCTGTCCCTGCTGTAGAAAAGCATCCCCACAACATGATGCTGCCACCACCATGTTTCACGGTGGGGATGGTGTGTTCAGGGTGATGTGCAGTGTTTTGCTTTTAGGCCAAAAAGTTCAATTTTGGTCTCATCTGACCAGAGCACCTTCTTCCACATGTTTGCTGTGTCCCTCACATGGCTTCTTGCAAACTGCAAACGGGACTTCTTATGGCTTTCTTTCAACAATGGCTTTCTTCTTGCCACTCTTCCATAAAGGCCAGATTTGTGGAGCGCATGACTAATAGTTGTCCTGTGGACAGATTCTCCCACCTGAGCTGTGGATCTCTGTAGCTCCTCCAGAGTTACCATGGGCCTCTTGGCTGCTTCTCTGATTAATACTCTCCTTGCCCGGTCTGTCAGTTTAGGTGGATGGCCATGTCTTGGTAGGTTTGCAGTTGTGCCATACTCTTTCCATTTTCAGATGATGATTGAACAGTGCTCCATAAGATGTTCAAAGTTTGGGATATTTTTTTATAACCTAACCCTGCTTTAAACTTTTCCACAACTTTATCTCTGACCTGTCTGGTGTGTTCCTTAGCCTTCATGATGCTGTTTGGTTTACTAAGGTTCTCTAACAAACCTTTGAGGGCTTCACAGAACAGTTGTATTTATACTGAGAATAAATTACACACAGGTGGACACTATTTACTAATTAGGTGACTTCTGAAGGCAATTGGTTCCACTAGATTTTAGTTAGGGGTATCAGAGTAAAAGGGGCTGAATACAAATGCACACCACACTTTTCAGATATTTATTTGTAAAAAATGTTGAAAACCATTTATTATTTTCCTTCCACTTCACAATTATGTGCCACTTTGTGTTGGTCTATCACATACAATCCCAATAAAATATATTTACGTTTTTGGTTGTAACATGACAAAATGGGGAAAATTTCAAGGGGTATGAATACTTTTTAAGGCACTGTATGTAGACCAGTCTCTCTCAACCTTTTCACTTTTCAAAGATTTTTATTGGTAACAATCAAATAGTAGTTACTGACAATACAGTGTAAATTAGAGTAAGTACAGACAACAGAGTACATTTCGATAGTACAATATGGTGATAACATGTTGGAGAGGGGGGTACAGAGTATGATTAAGATAACATAGATTATACAATACAATAGGAACCGTAAATGTTGTAATAAGGAAGGGGAAGTGCCCTTTGACACTAGAGGGTTGGTTAATGGTATTACTCTGTAAGAAGGTGATCACGGTACCGACTAAACAATATGTACTAACAGATTACGTTACCAGTGGTGAACATTGATTAAAGAGGGAGGGTTTGGGAGGAGGGAGGGGAGTCAAGAAGAAAGAGGGTTAGGAAGAAAGAAGGAAAGGTTAGTTAGCGGAAGGGTGGTCGGGTAGCCCGCACGGGCCCAGGTCGCATAGTGTCATTGTCGCTGAAGGTCAGGGTGAAATTAGGGTTCTAAGAGATGCTTGTCAAAGTCAGTGGGCAAAAAGTGATCTATCCATGGACGCCAAATTTTGAGGTGCTGGAGAATCTTGTCTAAGATCGTTGCTTCAGTTTTGCCATGTATCATAGCCTGGGTGACCCTATTTTTCACTTCAGCTATGTTTAGGGTCGGTGTCTTCCAGGCCTTAGCAATCGTTTGCTTGGCCGCTGTGGTGAGTTGAAGGAGAAGGCGCAGTTGTGCTCTGGTGTATTCCTGTGGGATATAATTTAGTAAGGCAACTGATGGGTCAGGGTCTAGATTTTCTCAGAACAATGTGGAGGCCATTTGAAATGTTATTGCCCAGAAGCGTTGTACAATCGGACATGTCCACCAAATGCGTGCATGTGTGCCTCTTTCACTGCAACCTGGGAAGCAATTCGGGGGATAACTCGGCAGGAACTTAGCGATTCTGGCTGGGACCAGGTACCATCTCATGACAACATTTTGAGTTTTTTGTGTTGGTCCATATGTTCGTCCAGTCTTCCAGATCCAGGTCATTTGCTAGGTCCTTGGAACTCATGATACATTAGTGTGATGGTCAGTAGGAAAAATGATCCTTACAGTTGTGGTCATTGGGAAGAATTAGCCCCTTACAGATACCTAAAAAGATCAGTGGTGTCAGTGGGAATTTATCTGAGAGGAAAATTTTGTACATTGCTCAAGGAACTCCTAGCAATCTCTAGGAACACTAGGGGTGTTATTTACGAAAGACAAATCCACATTGCACTGTAAGTGCACTTGAAAGTGAGTGTAAGCTCTGCTGATTTCATCATCCAATTATGTGCAAGCTAAAATGCTGTTTTTTATTCTCCTTGTATGTCCCCCTTGGATTTACAGCGACTGCACTTCCAAGTGCACTTTAATGTGCACTTGCAGTGCAAAGTGGATTTTCCTTTAGTAAATAACCCCCTAGGATTCCATGGAACCCTGGTTTAGAAATCCTGAAGTAGACTGTCTACTTTTATACATAGTGGCTATATAAAAAAATCCCCCCCCCCCCCCCCCCAAATAATCACATTTTGTTGCTTTGCATCCTGCAATGAAGACAGGCACAGTTTTTGTTTTATTAAGCTGTATTTACTAGTGCAACTTCTAACATCAAAGTGAAAGATATAACACTAACATGTCAGATTTTTTTTTTAAATAAAATTTAAAAAATAGAATCACTGAATGGGAAAAAGGATCACCTCCCGCAAAACAACCCTCCCCCCCACTACCCCTATGTCAGTATTTTGTTAAACCACATTTTGCTTTATTCCAGCCTTTAGTCTGTTGGGATATGTCTCTATTAACCTTGCACATCTAGACTTTGCAATATTTGCCCATTCTTCTTTGCACAACTGCTAAAGTTCTGTTAAATTTGGTGGTGACCGTTTGTGGACTGCAGTCTTCAAGTCATTCCACAGATTGTCAATGGGGTGTAAGTCTGGGCTCTGACTAGGCCATGCAAGGACATTCACCTTTTTCTCCTTCAACCACTGTGTGGTCATTTTTGCTTCAATTACAATTACATTTTAGTCTTATCTGACCACCTTAAACACACCTTGAAGATTCTGAGGCCACATGGAAAAGGTGTTATGATCAGGTGAGACTAAAATTGAATTATTTGGCCAAACGATAGGTCTGGTGGAAATCCAATACAACTCACCATCCAAATAACACCATTCCTACAGTAAAACATGGAGGTGGTAATATCCTGTTATGGGGGAGTTTCTCTGCAGCAGGGACTGGAGCACTTGTCAGGATAGAAGGAAAAATGGATGGGGCAAAATACCATCAAATTCTTGAGGAAAATCTGCTGCTCTCTGCCAGAAAGTTGTCAATGGGAAGAAGGTTTACCTTCCAACATGACAATGACCCAAAGCACACAGCAATAATGCCCACACAGTGGTTGAAGGAGAAAAAGGTGAATGTCCTTGCATGGCCTAGTCAGAGCCCAGACTTAAAGCGGAGTTCCACCCAAAAGTGGAACTTCCACTCATTTGTCTCCTCTCCCCCTCCGGTGCCACAATTGACACCTTTCGGGGGGAGGGGGGACAGGATACCTGTTTTTGACAGGTATCCTGTTCCCACTTCCAGTAGTCCACGCCACGGCCCATGACATCACTGTGGGGCTCCCTCCTCCTCCCCTTGTCGCTGGACCAATAGGAGAGAGGAGTGGGGTCTCACGCATGCGCTGTAGGGTTTCCGGCGTGAAGCCATAAGGCTACATTACCGGGTTCCCATAACCGCAATGGCGGCGGCAGCACCCGACAGCTGATGAAAGCTGAAAATTGGTCTGGGCAGAAAGGGGGTTTCAGTGCCCAGTAAGCAAGTGGTTAAACCCCATTAAAAATCTGTGGAATGACCAGAAGGCTGCAGTCCACAAACAGTCACCATCAAATTTAACTGAACTTGAGCAGTATGTCTGGAAAGATTTCACATTACATTAAATAAAAACAAGACTAAAGAATGTTAAAAAAAACTAAGACAATGCGCTTCCTTTAGACCTGCATTTTGCAATTCATACACTAGATGGCAACATTTGATAATCATGTTCACAAGCCAGACTAAACGCTGATGGAGGAACCTCTGCGTTTATGTAATACATTTATTAAATCATTCCCAACTTGTTTCAAGACCTTCCTATATAAAATAAAGTGCTGTAACACAATACAAAAATCACAACATTATATCAGATGTCAAGTGGAAATGAAAGGTACTCAAAATGATGCCGCTATCCATGTAAAACCAGCCTAAATATAGTAAAGGATTTACAACATAAAGTCCTACCTATCAACCTCCAGCACCAGCATGTCCTTAGTGAGGTGAAACGCGTTGAGGCTGGAGGTGGACAGGCTTTCATATATATGTTGTTATTGGGGTTTTATTGTACAAGAGTAAGGTGGTAACTAAAGCAGTGTGTAAAATGTGCTATTAGAATGTGTAGAATGTGTCCTCAAACACTCCAAAGACATGCTGGTAGGTTAACTGGCTCCTGTCTTAATTGGCCCTAATATGAGTATGTATGAATGTGAGGTTTTTTTTTAATCATTTTTTTTTTCCTTTTTTTCAGATGCCTGGTTCTCCCACTTCTCACCTACAGATAATACTGATGAGTTTCTCCCTCCACCTCCTACTCATGATTATGCAATGACAGATACGTGTTGGCCTAAAGTAAATGGTATGAGATAAACCATACACCAACCCTGCCTACATCCCATTTATACATATCCAATCCAATTGTCTGGCAGGCAGGTTAGATAGAATGAAGGGATGGAAGATAGATGGATAGATAGATAGATAGATAGATAGATAGATAGATAGATAGATAGATAGATAGATAGATAGATAGATAGATAGATAGATAGATAGATAGATAGATAGATAGATAGATAGATAGATAGATAGATAGATAGATAGATAGATAGAGTGGGGCAAAAAAGTATTTAGTCAGCCACCAATTGTGCAAGTTCTCCCACTTAAAAAGATAAGAGAGGCCTGTAATTGTCATCATAGGTATACCTCAACTATGAGAGTCAAAATGTGGAAACAAATCCAGACAATCACATTGTCTGATTTTTGAAAGAATTTATTTGCAAATTATGGTGGAAAAAAGTATTTGGTCACCTACAAACAAGCAAGATTTCTGGCTCTCACAGACCTGTATCTTCTTCTTTAAGAGGCTCCTCTGTCCTCCACTCATTACCTGTATTAATGGCACCTGTTTGAACTTGTTATCAGTATATACAACCTCAAACAGTCACACTCCAAACTCCACTATGGTGAAGACCAAAGAGCTGTCGAAGGACACCAGAAACAAAATTGTAGACCTGCACCAGGCTGGGTAGACTGAATCTGCAATGGGCAAGCAGCTTGGTGTGAAGAAATCAACTGTGGGAGCAAAAATTAAAAAATGGAAGACATACAAGACCACTGGAAATCTCCCTCGATCTGGGGCTCCACGCAAGATCTCACCCCGTGGGGACAAAATGATCATGGGTAGAAGGAAAAGATCTAAGTGCTCACCGCTTAAGTATAAGATTTAATTTTTGTGTTCAAACACAAACTACTCACATAAAGATGATAAAAACACAGCATGTAAAGCCGACAATCGTGTTAGTTCCATAGGCCAGCAGCGGGTGATGTCATGCGATGTCATGCATAGCTCCTCCCCCGTAAGCATTACGTTCAATCAGAACTTCAACGTCACCGGACTCCCTGAAGACCCGGAAGCCGGCGGAGAGGTGAGTACCGATCAAAAGAATTTTGATCAATCAAAAACATTAATCGATTAATCAAGGAATTAATCTTTAATTTCCACAGCCCTAAAATTAACATGAGCTGATTAACTAATCCCTTAAAGCAGCCGATGTGACTCCCTAACTACATTACACATTATCATACATCTCAACACAGAACTCCTTCATATAATTGCAGGGTTAATTAGTACAAACAATGGGTGAAAGACTCTTAGAAGCTGTGGCAGCCCAGACTAGACTCATTTACATTATAGAAGACAACAGACAGGTGGCTGGAGTTGATGGCATTAGCATCTAACAGTATGTGTCCCAATGGCATATACAGGGTTCCCAGAGTCTGTGTGTCTTGGGGGGATATGGACCTGAATCCAAAGTAACACCACCTCAAGGGTCCCCTGGCATACAGCTCACAAAGAGAACCATTCCCCCAAATGCCAGGGCCCAAGATTGGTAGGCAAGAGGCCAGCATTCAGTCCTCTCCAAAAGCCTCTGTCCTGGCTAGGTTTGTCACAGTAGCACACCCCTTGGAAAAAATAACTGAAATCAATCGCTTCCTGTAACCATCAATGAGTTTCTTACACCTCTCTACTGGAATTTCAGACCACTCTTCTTTCGCCAATTGCTCCTGGTCTCCTAGATTGTCCTGTTGTAAGACCCATGACCTCTGACAGAGACCCAACTTTGTGACACTGGGCTTTACATTGCACCCCAGAGTTCTTTGGTAGTCTTCAGATTTCATAATGCCATTCACATGGTCATTATTGACTCCTTCTCAAAATTGTAAGAATTAATTGCATTACAAGTTTGTGATGCTCCTGCAATTTGTACAATAATTCCATTCAAAGTTTGTGATGCTCCTGTAATTTGTACTTAAACTCACCTGTATCAATTAACAGGTGCTGACAATATAGAAATCACACTGGCAACCAGTTAAAATGGTGAAAAATGTATTCAACCTTTCTGTTGTGTGTCTGTGTTTGCCACACGAAGCATGGAGAAGAGATAGAGCAGCAAAGAATTGTCTGAGGATTTGAGAACAAAAATTGTGGAAAAGCATGGACAATCTCAAGGTTACAAGTCCATCTCCAGAAATCTTTAATGTTCCTGTGTCCACTGTGTGCAACATTGTCTAGTACAGCCCATTATACTATAACTAATCTCCCTTTACGTGGTTGAAAGAGAAAAACTGATCAGTGTCAGAATACTGTAACTAATCTCCCTTTACGTGGTTGAAAGAGAAAAACTGATCAAAGAGTTTGCCAAAACTTACCTGAGGAAGACAAAATCCTTTTGGGAGAATGTGCTGTGGACAAGGAAACAAGATTACACCTTTTTGGTAGAGCTACTGTTTTCAGAAAAAGAAATGAGGCCTTTAGAGCAGAGAGTACATTGCCTACAGTCACACATGGTGGAGGTTCACGGATGTTTTGGGTTTGCTTTGCTGCTTCAGGCTCTGGATGTCTTGACTGTGTGCATGGCATTATGAAATCTGAGGACTACCAAAGAAATCTGGGGTGCAATGTAGGGCCCAGTGTCAGAAAGTTGGGTCTCCGTCAGAGGTCATGGGTCTTACAGCAGGACAATGATCCGAAGCACTCGTTAAAAAGCACCTAGAAATGATTTAAGACAAAGCACTGGAGAGTACTGAAGCAATGAGTCCAAATCTAAATCTCATAGAGCACCTGTGGAGAGATCTCAAAACAGCAGTTGGGAAAAGGAATCCTTCCAATCTGGGAGACCTGGAGCAGTTGTGGAAAGGGTGCCATTAATTTTTCCCAGTCCATTTTTGGAGTTTTTTTGAGTGGAATGTGTCAGATTTGACTTTTTGTTTCTTTTTTGTGTCATGCCAATACAGACAAAAGAAATAGAGAATGTCTAAACATTTGTAACTGCGACAATTTACTGGGCGAAGTGGTGCATTATCTGACAGAAATGCAGGGTGACCGATATTTTTGGCTATGACTGTAGACAGACAGACTAAGATGTCCATCTCATAACTCCAATAGTTTGGAACCTTTTGTCAATCTTTGCTCCTCAGTTGTCCCTCTCTTTGATCAGATGTATAGACCGCTATAAAATGCTCTCTTTAATTACCCAAAGTGTTATAGAACACCAAAGCTTTCTCTCTAAATGATTGCAATTATTTTTAAGAAATAAAAAAACAAAGCCAGCTTTTGCTGCAATATTTTCCCTTAATCTAGAGACTTCCCCCACAGTACTTTTTTCTGCCACCTGATGTCCTCAGTCTGATGGCCATATCATTCAACCTATTCCTCTGAGCCCAGGTCATTCTGGACCAACGCCCTTATCCTGTGATTGGACAGTGAAATGAGGAGCAGTTCAGTGTTTAGCTTCTTCTTCCAATTGTCCAGTTCTGCTGTACAAGAGGCTGATACCAGGTTCAGTGTTAAAGGATAAGTTCACCTTTTGTAACTTGAATATGGGTGTAACATGTACCGGCCCCCGCTCCCCTTTTCTGACAACTTCTCCCTACTTCTCCCTTCTCCCATACTGCAGCTGCTGACTTTTAATAATTGGACACTTACCTGTCTTAGAGTCCAGCAATGTCGGCATCAGCTGTCAGGTGCTGCCTCCATTACGGCTTCACACTAGGAACCCTACTGCGCATGCGCGAGGTGCCGCTCCTCTCTTCTACTGGCCTGGCACCTGGGGAAGGAGGAGGGAATAAATACCCACGGCTGAGGCTCCCGGAAGTGGGGACAGCATACCTGTGAAAGACAGGTATCCGGTCCCCCCTCCCCCCGAAAGGTGCCAAATGTGGCACCGGAGGAGGGGGAAGTACAATGAGCGGAAGTTCCACTTTGGGTGTAACTCCACTTTAAGTCTTCCTGTCACAATGCAACTGCTTGGCCATAGCAGAGGTACAGCCAGACAAGATACACAGACAGTCTGCAGTACCATGGCATAAACCCACAAATATATCTGCTGATCGTGGGTGCAATGCTTTACAGGTCCATTGCTAAAACAAAATAATAAATGTATATTTTTTTTACCTGCAATGTGCATTTCTTACTTTTTTCTGTAAAGGTGAACTTATCCTTTAAGTGTTTGCTGTAGTCAGGTTGTATCCTTAACTAAAAAAATTCTTTGTTTTCCAGGTTCTCAATTGTCCGGATACTCACTTGCAGAATATATTGGTGATTCTCTGCCACCGCCTCCCGCCCCTGAATTCGAAACAACAGGTTCCTATTGGTCATCTGGAAATGGTATGCTGGGTTTGGGTAACCAACCTTGAATGATTCAAATGGTATTTATAATGCCTAGAGGCATTGAATACATGTGATAAAGTAAAAAAAAAATAAAAATAAAAAAAAACGCCTGTCCTGAATATAGGTTGGTTTAGGAGACGCTTTCCTTAAAGCCCATTTAAAGCCTTGACTTTTTATTTGCTATACAGTCAGGCTGAAGAACACGTAAAGAGAATAGTATTGTTTTTTAGCTGTCAGTGTGATCTTCTGGATTCTCTGCTTTCTTAGTCTCCTCGAACCAGAGCAAGCAGACCACAAGGGACATCTGAAATCCCCGTCTATATACTGTACTTGTTCCTCTTCGGTGATTGAGGAGGTCTCGAAACCAGAGGATCAGAATGATAGCCAAGTTACTAACATCTGCAGACGAATACCCTCCTAAAAATGCTAGTTGGCTGGCTGGTAAAGTTTCATCACTATGAATCACGGTCACGGACCCAAAATTCCAATGAAGTCAGCTAGTTGATCAGACCGAAGTCGGAACTCCAGAAATGCCCCCTTGGTACGAGAGAGTGATGCAAAAAAGTATTAAAGCCATTGGATGGAGATAACAGATGGGCAATTAGCATTTTAAGGGGAACTCAGCAATGGCAGCCTCCTTATTTATCTTGGTATAGGTACCCTTTGAAGTGTATCTGAACCCAAGAACAAAGTTCTTAGAAACTGGGACATTGATAAAATTCAGCTTAAGCAGAGCGCACAGGAAGTTAGTAGCTCAGATTTCTGACAGGATCAATATGTATTTTTTTATAATGATCACCAGATAAAATAAAACATTGTCAACAGTTAATTTAACCTGTTCCCACAGGCAGTACGCATATATGGGCTTTAACACTAAGCCACCACACTTATGTGTTCACAGTGAGCGGCTTTTCTGTGCTAAGGCTAGGTTCACATCTGTGCGAGTGGCTCCTCCTGAAGGTCTGCACCAGTTGCCACAGCTGCAACCACCCGCACAGAAAAACGCAAGAGATGTGTGTGGGTGCATTTAATCCCAATGGCACGCTGCACGCACTGTAAATCGCTCCCACATTGAGAACCGCACAGCAGTTGCAGTTCCCATGCGGGCTACAATTCCAAAAATGGAGCAGGGACCATTTTCATGTATTTCATGCGGCCAACCTTAGTTGCTCACTTTTGTATTTCATGAGGCCAACCTTAGTTGCTCACTTTTGTTCTACTGACCCCTTGCCACTGCTCCTGCTCCAGCTCTTACGGAGGATCTAAATGCCATGGAGGGGCAAAGGCAGGCTTTCCGTTCATGTGATTGGCTGTCACAGTGGTCACAGGTTGGCCTGGTTCGCACTGATGTGAACTCTAGGAGCTGCTGTGCCCGTGCAAAAAGCAGCTCCTAGAGTTCACATCAGTGCTAACCAGGCCAAAATGTGACTACTGTGACAGCCAATCACATGAACGGAAAGCCTGCCTTTGCCCCTCCATGGCATTCAGATCCTCCTTAAGAGCCGGAGCAGGAGCAGTGGCAAGGGGTCAGTAGAACAAAAGTGAGCAACTAAGGTTGGCCATAGATTACAAGATTTTCTTTCCTGCCACCATGGGTGGCAGGAAAGAAAATCACTTGATTCTTCCATCAACACAGTCAGTATTGATGGGGGAATGCCACCTGATGCACTATTGTATTCTGCCAGCAGGGAGGGGGCGCGGGAAGCATTCCCAGCTGGCAGAATACAATGGTTACTGCTAGCAGCTGTAGCCGCTGGCAATAACCGCATGTAGAAAAAATCTGACATGCTGCTTGTTCCCAAGTCGGTCGTTAAATCGACATGGGTACAATCAGCCTGCACATAGATGGATCAAAATTTAGCCGGGCCTTGCTGTACCGGACAAATTTCGATACATGGATGGCCATCTTCAGTCTTATTTTTAAGTAGTGCACCATTAATTTTATTGATATTGTTAAAGTAAAACTAAAGGAAAAACTTTTTTTTATTTTGGATAAAGGGAGGGTTATAACCACTGTCAGGTTTTTTTTTTCCTATCTGTGTTCCTAAACAGGAAGTGAAAGGAAATCACTTCAAAGTGAGAGAATTCATGGTTGTCACCAAAACTAGTGTCCCCATTGGAAGATCTCCTCTCTATTCCTTTGCTGGCAACAACCCAAAATTCAGAATTTTCTTTCACTCTCAGTCGTAACGGGACAAATCGAGAGGGTGAATCTTCTTAAGGGGGACACAGACAGCAATCAAAAGCTGACAAGTGTTCCAATTCCTCTCCACTCTATATCCAAAACTATAAAAAAGAGTTTGTCCTTAGTTATACGATATTGTCTTGATCGTCTGTGTTGGAAAGATGAAGGGAATTATTTGGTTGCTATGTACAGCACAGACAGTTCTCCTGCATCGATTAGGTCCTATAAGTACGCAGATAATGATTATCAATGTTTCATTGTGTATTAGCAGCAAGCCTGACTATCTCTGTTCATTGTACAGCTTCTGATGTCCCACCGTGTCCTCCTCCCCTGGATGACCTTCCTCCTCCTCCAGACTGCTAGACACAGCGATTTCTCAGAAGAACTCTGGGAGGGTTACAGAGGGCAGACAGCTTTTTGTTTCTCTTTTTCCTACACCAATCGCATTTCAAGACTTTGACGTTTTTCCTGACTACAATGGAACTAGAAACACGATAAATGGGTAGACATTATCTCAGATAGACAGTTGGTCTCATTTTGCACTGTTTTCCTTTTTCATATAGTCATGATCCAGCCAAGAAAGAGTGGGCCTGGATTCCATTTTCACTTTTTTTAATAAATATTTTTAACATTAGATTCATGATCCAGCTGGAGAACAGTTATATCGGAATATACATGACATTAAGGCTACTTTCGAACAGGGGCGTTGGGGGCACCGACGGTAAAGCGCGACCCTTTTCGGCCGCTAGTGGGGCACTTTTAACCCCCCGCTAACGGCCGAAAAAGGGTTAAATGTGCCCGCAAAGCGCCACTGCAGTGGCACTTTATCGGCACTTCGGCAGCGCTGCCCATTGATGTCAATAGGCAGGGGCGCTGTAGGAGCGGTGTACACACCGCTCCTACAGCGCCTCAAAGATGCAGCTTGCAGGACTTTTTTTGGTGTCCTGCCAGCGCACCGCTCCAGTCTGAAAGCACTCAGGCTTTCACACTGGAGTGACAGGAGAGGCTCTTTACAGGCGCTATGCAGGCGCAATTTTTAGCGCTATAGCACCTGTAAAGCTCCTCACTGTGAAAGCAGCCTTAGTGATACAGCATCAAGGAGAGGCCAAATGTTCGATTTGTGTGCCTGCACAGTAGGGGCCCTTTTAAACCCTATAGAGGAGACTAAAACTGGAGCACACAGAATCTGGTGCAGCTGTGCATAGTACCAATCAGCTTCTAACTTCAGTTTGTTCAATTAAGCTTTTACAATAAAACCTGGAAGGTGAATGGTTACTATGCATAGGCGTACTATATTCTGTGTGCTCCAGTTTTAGTAAATCTCCCCCCCAATTTGTTTTCACTGGACACTGTGGACCAGTGGTGGTCAACTTGTGTTTACTAGAAGGCCTCAATTGTGGCAATTCCAAAGGGTCACACAATAGCTGCATATTTTTGTGCATTGAGGTGTACTGCAATGCATTACAAGTTAGCCAGCCCATTTAAAATGGAAGGGCTCTAATGCACCCCTAGTCCCGATGCTCTAAAATGCCAGTCCTTTATTCTTTAAGCAAATCCCAATGCACACTGAAAAAGTTGTAGCACAATAACCCCAGTATCGGTGTCAGAGGCAGTAATATTATCCCCATCATTGGTGTCAGTGAGTGCAATAAGAGCCTCCATCCTTGGTGTTGGTGAGTGCAACAAAATCCCCTATCATCGGCATAAGTGGATGCAGTAATAACCCCCAGCATTGGTGTCAGTGGATGCAATAATAACCCCTAAAACTGATGTCAATGGACGTAATATCCCTGTTATTGATGTTAATGTGTGCAATAATAACCCTCAACATTGATGTCAGTGAATGCAATAATAACCTCCATCTTTGGTGTCAGTTAGTGCAACGATACCCCCCCTCCCCCCATTGATGTCAGTGGACGCAATAATGACCCCCATTGCTGATGTCAGTGGACGCAATAATAACCCACAACATTGTTGTCAATGGACACAATAATAACCCACAACATTAAGTCAATGGACACAATAATAACCCCCAACATTGATGTCAGTAGATTCAATAACCCCCAGCACTGATGTCAGTGGACGCAATAATGACCCCCATTACTGATGTCAGTGAGTATAATAATAACCTTCAACATTGGTGTCAGTGGACGCACTAATAACCTCCATCTTTGGTGTCAGTTAGTGCAACGATACCCCCATCATTGATGTCAGTGGATGCAATAATAACCCTCAAAATTGGATGTTATGTGGATGCAATAATGACCCTCGATATTGGTGTCAGCGTGTACAATAATAACCCCTAACATTGGTGTCAGTGAATGTAAAAATAACTCCCAGCCTTGGTGACCACAATAATAGCCCCAAGCACTAGTATCAGTACCATTGACCACCACTACCCCCGCCCCCCCCCCCCCCCGCACACACACACACATTGGTGGTAACTGGCAATGAAATTTACCCCCTGCAATGGTGCACAATGACAGTGAAATTTAACCCCCTCCCCCTGCATTGGTGGTCATGGCAATGAAAGTTAAGTTCCTATTGCCCCCCTCCTCCCAATGGTAGTCAGTGGCAGTGAAAGTTAACAACCCCTCACCCCTCTTTATTGGTGATCACTTACCTGACCGCGTGCTCCTGAGCTGCTCTCTCTCTCCCCAGACTAGGACTTTACTTCTTCTGTGGGAGATAACTTCACCCACACAATACAGTTCCTCTTTTGGAGTCGGGTGCTGAAATACAGAAAGCATTCCAGAACCCTGTACCCCACTGCCTATATGCTCCCTAACTGGTGCCCCAAAGTTTGTAGGCCACAAACAGAGGGCCAGCCAGTGGACCGTATGTGGCCAATGGGCTGCATGTTGGGCACCAGGGCCCTAACTACAGTATGCGGATACATCCCTAATTAACACAGTGCAGAGGTAAATGTTGTCATCTAGAATCTGACACAGATGGAGATGTGTGTATTTAATTTTTTGGAGTTCAGAAAAATGAAATAACCCGTAATAACTTCCATCCTGTGCAGTGCACAATCATAATACTTTCTGCAAAAGCCTGGTTGTGCAGAAAGAAGATGTTAGACTCCAAACGTGTCAGCTTTATACATTATAAAAAATGGGATAGTCTTGGTCCTGGTTTTGCTAGGCCTAAATATTCATTGTTTTGTGTCACATAGTACAGTGCCTTGAAGAAGTATTCATACCCCTTGAAATTTTCCACATTTTGTCATATTATGACCAAAAATGTAAATTTATTTTATCGGGATTTTATGTGATAGACCAACACAAAGGCACATAATTGTGACGTGGAAGTAAAATGATAAATGGTTTTCAAAATTTTTTACAAATAAATATCTGAAAAGCCTGGCGTGCATTTGTATTCAGTCCCCTTTACTCTGATACCCCTAACTAAAATCTAGTGGAACCAATTGCCTCAGAAGTCACCTAATTAGTAAATAGCGTCCATTTGTGTGTAATTGAATCTAATTATAAATACAGCTGTTCTGTGAAGCCCTCAGAGGTTTGTTAAAGAACGTTAGTGAACAAAAAGCATCATGAAGGCCAAAAAACACACCAGACAGGTCAGGGATAAAGTTGTGAAGAAGTTTAAAGCAGGGTTAGCACTGTTATCGTGGAGCACTGTTCCTTCCATCATCCGAAATTGGATAGAGTATGGCACAACTGCAAACCTACCAAGACATGGTCCACCTAAACTGACAGGCCGGGCAAGAAGAGCATTAATCAAAGAAGCAGCCAAGAGGTCCACGGTAACTGTGGAGGAGCTGCAGAGATCCACAGCTCAGGTGGGATATTCTGTCCACAGGACAACTATTAATCATGCACTCCACAAATCTGGCCTTTATGGAAGAGTGGCAAGAAGAAAGTCATTGTTGAAAGAAAGCCATACGAACTCCCTTTTGCGGGTTGTGAGAAGCCATGTGGGGGACACAGCAACAGAGGCGGCTCTCTAATTAGGCAAATTAGGCTGCCGCCTAAGGCCTCGCATTCACAGGGGCCTCGCGGCTGCCTAATTTGCCTCTGCTCGATCACAACAGGCTCCAGGTGCCATCTGTAAAAGCCGTGCGGGCAGCCATAGAGCACACCGGGCGGGCCGCAAATCCATGTAAAAGTCCAGCGCGGCTGCTCCTTCAGCCCACGCTGCTCATCTGGCCTCTCCGCATCTGGCCAGCTGCCTATCCGGGTCAGGAGTCGAGCCAGCAGGCGGAAACTATCCCTGCCCTATGACTGTCTGTGAAGGGGAAGGAGGAGCTCCGGTCAATGGATCCCATCCCAGCGCCTGCTGCAGCCTGGCCAACCGCCCAGAGAGAACGTGAGTGCCCGGCCGTGCCGCCCTCCTGTGTGCCTGGATAGGAGGAGCGGCGGGGACAGCTGCATAAGGAGGACTTGATCTTTTCATGTTCCTCCTGCAGCCGCTGAATGATCGCTTCTTCTGCGGGCGTTCATTGGCTGCAGAGTATGGAAAGATTAATTCCTTCATATGCAGCTGTCCCCGCCGCTCCTCCTATCCAGGCACACAGGAGGGCGGCACGGCCGGGCACTCACGTTCTCTCTGGGCGGTTGGCCAGGCTGCAGCAGGCGCTGTGATGGGATCCATCCACCGGAGCTCCTCCTATCCAACTCTTTTACTGCCCCGTGCTCCCGGGTTCCTCCCAGTTCTCCCTGCATACCCCCTCTGCTCTCTGGCTCCTCCCGCCAGTGCTCTCTGGCCCCTGTGCTCCCTGGCTCCCCCACTGTGCTGTCCAGTCACACCCACTGCTTCTCAGCTCCCCCCATGCTCTCCCCCACTGTGCTGTCCAGTCCCCAATTCCTGTGCTCCCTGGCTCCCCCACAGTGCTCTCTGGTCCCCTCTGTGCTCCCTGGATCCCCCATGCTCCCCCTTCCACTGTGCTGTCCAGTCACCCCCCCCCACTGCTCTCCACCTCCCCCCCCAGTGCTCTGTGCTCCCTGGCTCCCCCCACACTGATATCCCCCCACAGTGCTCTCTGGTCCTCCCTGTCTCCCCCAATACTCTCCCCCCAGTGGTCTCCGACCCCCCTGCTCTCTGGCTCCCCCCAACAGTGCTCTCCAGCCCCCCAGAGCTCCCTGTTCCCCCCGTGCTCCCTAACCCCTCCTAGTTCTACCTGCACCCCCGCTGTGCTTTCAACTTCCCCCGTGCTCTCTAGCTCCCCTCTTGTGCTTTCCAGACCCCACTTTTCTCCCTGGCTCCCCCCACCCCCCTGTGCTCCCTGGCTCCCCCCCATGCTCTCCACCACACTGTCCTACCCAGCTGCCCCGGTGCTCTCCAACCCCCACCCTCCCTATGCTCTTCTGCCCCTCCCCCAGCACTCTCTGGCACCTATGCTCTCCATCACCCCCCCATGCTCTCTGCCCCTGCCAGGCTCTTTACTCCAGTGCACCCCCTAGTGCTCTCCAGCTCTCCCAGTGCTCTCCACTCCCCCAGTGCTCTTGCCCCTCACACTCTCGGGCCCCCCTCCCTCTGCTGTTTTCAGCCTCACTCCCGGGCTCTCCACCACCCCTGTTCTCTTTACTGGCCCCCTTACCCCTGGGCAGCTCTGCCAGCTCTGCCTGCTCTTTCAGGCTGGGGAGTGGGGAAGGGACCGCTATCATGGGCTGCTCAGTCTATTTTTTGTCCCAGTCCGGGCCTGGCGGGCAAGTTGAGCAGTGAGGCTTGCAAGGATCGATAGTGCTGGAGGAAGAAGAGCTCTCAAGACCTCCCAGGACTGGAGGACAGGCTGACTGGGGCCGGAAAACGAGGACGGGTGGAAGGTAAAGGTGACCAGGGACCACTCCACATCACAGCAAACAGATCCTCTGGAAGGAGCAGGACACTGTCCCCACCCAGAATGAGAATGGACCCTGCCTGCTGCTGGCCGTCATGAACATCCTGCATGGAAGGTACCGTACCAACCATCACACACAGCTTCCCACAGACAGGCACTGCAGACTGGGACATAATACACAGGAGGGGCTGCAGACAGGAACGGGGCTAGAGATCTCTCTCTCCCCCTTCCTCCCTCCCTCCCTCTCCCTCCCTCTCCCTCCCTCCCTCTCCCTCCCCCTCCCTCCCCTCCCTCCCCCCCCCCTCCCTCCCCCTCCCTCTCCCTCCCCCTCCCTCTCCCTCCCTCCCCTCCCCCTCCCCCTCCCTCCCCCTCCCCCTCCCCTCTCTCTCTCTCCCTCCCCCCTCCCTCTCTCCCCTCTCTCTCCCTCACTCTCTCTTCCTCCTTCACCCTCCCTCACTCTCTCTCCCCCTCCCTCTCTTTCTCTCCCTCCCTTTCTCTCTCTCCCTCCCTCCCTCTCTCCCTGCCTCTCCCTCTTCTCTCTCCCTCCCTCTCTCCCCCTCCTTCTCTCTCCCCCTCTCTCTCTCCCTCCCCCTCTCCCCCTCCTTCTCTCTCCCCCTCTCTTTCTCCCTCCCTCTCCCTCACTCTCTCTTCCTCTCTCTCTCTCTTCTCCCTCACTCTCTCTCTCTTTCTCTCTCTCTCCCTCCCTCTCACCCTCCCTCTCTCCCCCTCCCTCTCTCGCACTCCCTCTCTTGCTCTCCCTCCCACCCTGCCTCTCTTTCCCTCTCCCTCCCCCTCCCTCTCCACATCCATCTCTCTCCCCCTCCCTCCCTCTTTCCCTGCCTCTCCCTCACTCTCTTCCCCTCTCCCTCCCTCACCCTCCCTCTCTCTCTCTCGCTCCCCCTCCCTCCCTCTCCACATCCCTCTCTCTCCCCCTTCCTCTCCCTCCCTCTCTCTCCCCATCCCTCTCTCTTTCTCCCCCTCCCCCTCTCTCCCTCCCCCCTCACTCTCTCTTCCTCTCTCTCTCCCTCCCTTGACCCTCCCTCTCTCCCCCTCCCTCTCTCCCTCCCTCTCTCCCTGCATCTCCCTCACTCTCTTCCCCTCTCCCTCCCTCACCCTCCCTCTCTCCCTCTCTCCCCCCTCTCTCTCCTCCTCCCTCTCTCCCTCTCACTCTCTTCCCCTCTCCCTCCCTCACCCACCTTGCCTCCCTCCCTCTCACTCCCTCTCCACATCCCTCTCTCTCCCCCTCCCTCTCTCCCTCTCACTCTCTTCCCCTCCCTCTTTCTCCCCCTCCCACCTTCTCCCCCTCCCTCTTTTTCTCCTCCCACCTTCTCCCCCTCCCTCTTTCTCCCCCTCCCCCTCTCACTCTCCCTCTCCCTCCCCCCTCCATCTCTCCCCCTCCCTCCTCCCCCTCCCTCTCTCCCCCTCCATCTCTCTCCCTCCCTCTCTCTCTCCCACCCCTTCCCTCTATCCCCCTCCCTCTCTGTCTCTCCCCTTTCCTCTCTCTCTCTCCCCCCCTCCCTCTCTCTCTCTCCCCCTCCCTCTCTCTCTCTCCCCCTCCCTCTCTCTCTCTCCCCCTCCCTCTCTCTCTCTCCCCCTCCCTCTCTGTCTCCCCCTCCCTCTCTCTCCCCCTCCCTCTCTCTCCCCCCTCCCTCTCTCCCCAATCCCTCTCTCACCTTCCCTCTCCCCCCTTTCTCTCCCCCTTCATCACTTTCTCCCCCCCCCTCTCTCTCTCCCTCCCTCTCTCTCTCCCTCTCTCCCCAATCCCCCTCTCCCCTTCCCTCTCCCTCCCCCCCTCTCTCTCCCTCCCTCTCTCCCCATCCCTCTCACCCCATCCCTCTCTGTCTCTCCCCCTCCCTCACTCACTCTCTCCCTCTTTCACCCTCCCACTCTCTCTCCCTCTCTCTCCCCTCCCCCTCTCTCCCTCTCTCTCTATCTGCGCTGGGATACCCCCACTCTCCTTCCTCTGTGGATATGGAATGATTCAGTGACACCCCCTTCCCATTCTCCCAAGGCACAGGGGAAAATCCTAGAGGGGTTGTCACCTTGCTAGGTCCCAGATGTTGTATTGGCTGCATATGTCTGATGGGTGAGGAGGGTGCCCTGAAAGTGGTGCTGATCGCCTGTGTGCTAGATCCACGCATCTTTCTGCAGCCATTTTTACTTGCTTGAATTTTTTTTATCCATTATGGGCGTGAGTGGGGCCTCGTGTCTAAATTTTGCCTAAGGCCTCACAAAGCCTGGAGCCGCCTCTGCCACAGCAAACATGTGAAAGAAGGTGCTCTGGTCAGATGAGACCAAAAATTAGCTTTTTGGCCTCAAAGCAAAACACTATGAGTGGCGGAAAACTAACACTGCACATCATCCTGAACACACCATCCCCACCATGTAACATGGTGACAGCATCATGTTGTAGGGATACTTTTCTTAAGCAGGGAAGCTGGACAGTTTATGGTAAGATGGACGGACCCAAATACAGGGCAGTCTTAGAAAAAAAACCTATTAGAGTCTGCAAAAGACTTGAGACTGGGGCGAAGGTTCACCTTCCAGCAGGAAAACGACCCTAAACATTTAGCGAGACCTACAATGGAATGGTTTAGATCAAAGCATATTAATGTGTTAGAATGGCACAGTCAAAGTCCAGACCTGAATCCAACTGAGAATCTGTGGCAAGGATTGAAATTTGCTGTTCCCGGATGCTCTCCATCCAATCTAACAGAGCTTAAGCTATTTTGCAAAGAAGAATGGGCAAAAATGTCCCTCTCTAGATGTGCAAAGCTGGTAGAGACATCCCCAAAAAGACTTGCAGCTGTAATTGCAGCAAAAGGTGGTTCTACAAAGTATTGATTCGGGGGGGCTGAATACAAATGCATGCCACACTTTTTACATATTTATTTGTAAAAAAAATTCACAACCATATATCATTATCCTTCCAGTTCACAATTATGTGCCACTTTGTATTGGTCTATTACATAAAATACCAATAAAATAAGTATATTTTTTGTTGTAACATGACAAAATTTGGAAAATTACAAGGGGTATGAATACTTTTTCAACTGTAGATAAGGTTGGAAAAAGACACTGTATTGATGGGTTTTCTTCAAATATTCACAAGTCCAGCGAAACCAGTGTTGATCTGCTGTTCAGGGGACTAGATTCCACATTGCCATCTTGGACTGATAGGGGCTGGCTCTTTTACAGGTTCAGGCAACCAGCTACAGATGACATGCATTAGGCCCGTCTGCCAGTTGCTCTGTGTTTCTGGTCCTGCAGCCTCCTGGGAAATGTGATGTGGAATCCCAGGAGGCTGTAGGACCAGAAACCAGGAGGAGGGGAAGCAGGCCTGGAAGAAATTTAAAACATGTAAATAAAAATATGGTTTCCATATCTGGAGGGGGGCAAGACTGAAAAGGAACAAACTGCCTTTGGGAGCAAAAGCCTGCTTTAACATAATTGGCATCAGAGTGCTTTTTCTCCTTCATTGTCCTATCACAGACTGGGGTCAGTCCAGGCTTGGTGCTTAACTGTAATATAATCTTCTGAGAAATCCAGGACCTAGCTATGATGGCTGGCAGGGGTGACAGGCATCACTTGTACAGGATTACAGAACCTTTGCCAGTAAAGTGTTCCTGTAGACATATTTTAACTCTGTATTTAACGGTTTGTCTGGATATCAGCTTTAAATCAAAACAAAATTTTACAGTCATGTTTTCGGTGATGTTGCTTTGAGATAGTATTGTAACACTTAAATAAAATTATTTTTATGAGTGTTTCACATTTTTACTTTTTTTTGCTGTATGTGTTATCTATATTATATTACATACTGTATGTATTCCTGAAGGCTGGCCATAGATGGATCGTAATTTGTCCAGTTCTGCAGGGACCGGCTGAATGTCAATTCATGATATACTGTATGGCCCCCCCTATTCAACGAAAGTCGACTGTTTGACTTCTGGTGAACATAAAACTTTAGTCAATTTTAGTCAATTTCTCAGCGGTACTGATTCCTCTTTTCACCTTGCTTGTATGGCTGTAGGAACCAGCAAGTTTTTTTTTCCTCACCAGCTCTCTTGCAGTCATCTACTGTATGGCCGCCTTTACTGTAAAAAGTGTTTTATAAAGTACATATTTTGTTAACACCAGTCCCCACAGCCAAAGGAGCAGAGTTTAATGCTCCTTCTACAGTTTACAGATACACAAGAGCAAATGAGTCTATTACTACGTTTTTGGCTTGTGGAAGGATTGCACTGTGTGAGAGCAGCGGTCTGGCTCTCCAGTGTGAGAACAGCAGTCTGGCTGTCCAGTGTAAGAACAGCAGCCCGGGTCTCCAGTGTGAGAACAGCAGTCCGGCTCTCCAGTGTAAGAACAGCTGTCTGGCTCTCCAGTGTGAGAACAGCTGTCTGGCTTTCCAGTGTGAGAACAGCGGTCCGGCTCTCCAGTGTGAGAACAGCGGTCCGGCTCCCCAGTGTGAGAACAGCGGTCTGGCTCTCCAGTGTGAGAACAGCGGTCCAGCTCGCCAGTGTGAGAACAGCGGTCCGGCTCTCCAGTGTGGGAACAGCGATCCGGCTCTCCAGTGTGAGAACAGCGGTTCGGCTCTCCAGTGTGAGAACAGCGGTCTGGCTCTCCAGTGTGAGAACAGCGGTCTGGCTCTCCAGTGTGAGAACAGCGGTCTGGCTCTCCAGTGTGCTGCAGCAGAGGGCATCTTTTTATCACTTGTGTAAGCAAGCAGTGTTTAATAAAGTACATATTTTGTTAACATCGGTCACCACAGCCTAAGGAGATTACAGTTTAATGATCCTTCTACAGTTTACAGATAGACAAGAGCCAATGAGCCTATTGGCTTGTGGAAGGATCGCACTGTGTGAGAACAGCTGTCCGGGTCTCCAGTGTGAGAACTGTGGTCCGGCTTTCTAGTGTGAGAATAGCAGTCCGGCTTTCCAGGATGAGAACAGCTGTCCAGCTCTCCAGTGTGAGAACAGCTGTCTGGCTCTCCAGTGTGAGAACAGCGGTCCGGCTATCCAGTGTGAGAACAGCGCTCCAGCTCGCCAGTGTGAGAACAGAGGTCCGGCTCTCCAGTGTGAGAACAGCGGTCCGGCTCTCCAGTGTGAGAACAGCGGTCTGGCTCTCCAGTGTGCTGCAGCAGAGGACATCTTTTAATCGCTTGCGGACCGCCCCACACACATATATGGCAGCAGGGCGGCCGCTCTGTGCCATATCATGTACCTAGTATGTGATCTGACACTTCCTGGGCTGGGCTGCACGCGCGCTCTGCCAGCGAGACACAGCGGGAGCCAATCAGCGGGTCCGGCGGACTCAATGTCCACTGGGCACTGGGACACACCGATTGTTCCTGAGAGAAGCAGGATCTCTGCCCTCCCATAGTACAAGCCCCCCCCCCCCCCCACAGTTAGCAAGCACTCCCTAGGAACACATTTAACACTTTGATCGCCTCTGATGTTAACCCCTTCCCAGTCAGTGTCATTAGTACAGTGACAGGGCATATTTTTTAGCACTGATCACTGTATTAGTGTTACTGGCCCACAAAAAGTGCCAAAAGTGTCAGTTAGGTGTCCGATTTGTCCGCTGCAATATCGCAGTCCCACTAAAAGTTGCTGATCGCTGCCTTTACTAGTAAAAAAAAAAAAAATTATAAAAATATTCCATAGTTTGTAGACGCTATAACTTTTGCGCAAACCAATAAATATACGCTTAGTGGGATTTTTTTTAACCAAAAATATGTAGCAGAATACATATTGACCCAAATTGATGAAGAACTCTGATTTTTTTTTTTTATTTTATTGGATGTATTTTATAGCTAAAAGTAAAAAATATTGTTTTTTTCGTTCAAAATTGACGATTGTTTTTTGTTTATAGCGCAAAAAATAAAAACTGCAGAGGTGATCAAATACCACCAAAAAAAAGCTCTATTTGTGGGGAAAAAGGACAAAAATGTTATTTGGGTACAGCGTCGCACAACCGCGCAATTATCAGTTAAAATAACACAGTGTCGTATCGCAAAAAATGGCCTGGTCATGAAGGGGGGTAAACCATCCTGAGCTGAGGTGGTTAAAGACCAAACAACACACAAAGAAAACAACAAAAAGGATTGTATATTACTAATGCTTTTGCTAGACATAAAGAATGTGCGGTGATTATTTTTAGTAAATAGCTGTACATATATTCCTATAAAGACATACCGTATATACTCGAGTATAAGCCAAGTTTTTCAGCACTTTTTTTGTGCTGAAAGTGCCCCCCTCTGCTTATACTCGAATCAATCACTTTTCTGCAGCAAAAAATGTCATTTTCCGAACCGACTTTGGGGCCCCATATCTCGGGGCCACTTGGTGCTAGGAACCCCAACTAGCACCAAGGGGCCCCGAGATACGGGGCCCCAAAGTCGGTTCGGAAAATGTCATTCTCTGCTGCAGAAAAGTGCTTGACATTTTCTGAACAGATTTTTGGGGCCCTGTATCTCAGGGCCACTTAGTGCTAGTAACCTCAGCTTTGGATATATTGTGGTGCTAGTTCCACTGGGTTTGCACACCAAATTTTGGGTGCCTAGCACTAAGTGGCCCTGAGGTACGGGGCCCCAGAGTTGGTCAACTGTGTCCATCTGCAGCAATGTCATTTCGGGACGCTTTGGGTCCAGAGACCCAAAATTTTGGCTGCAGCTAGGGGACATCTAGGAACCCTTACCTACCGAGTTTGAAGTTCAGGGGACCTATGGCTGCAAATGGGCACAGTGAGGCATGCAAATGGGCACAGTGAGGCATGCAAATGGGCACAGTGAGGCTGCAAATGGGTACAGTGAGGCTGCAAATGGGTACAGCGAGGCTGCAAATGGGCATTGCTGACCCTCTTTTCCACTTACAGTAGTTGCGCATTTCTCACCCTAGGCTTATACTCGAGTCAATACGTTTTCCCAGTTTTTTGTGGTAAAATTAGGTGCCACGGCTTATATTCGGATCGACTTATACTCGAGTATATACGGTAATCAATAAAGCACTGCTAAACATTGTAGTGGTAACATCTGCATAGTATACTGGTATTGCAGGTGCAGCTAGCCCAGCCATTGCATAATTAGGCATGTTATAATCAATGTGTGAGTCAAGAATGCTAGAAGTGTTGTATAATGATCAGAAGAGTCCACGTGTCCATTTTGGAATGCAGACATTTACACAAGACTCAAGGTGTGTTATATCAGAGCTAAGTACAGCCAGAGGCATTGAATCCAGAGGCATTGTGTAACTGACACAATAAGTTATGTCTTCATTTAAAATGCTGAGCTGAGCAGCTTTAACTTGAGTGTTTCTTCTGATCCCTATTTTATGTTTGGATGTCCTTCGTCCTTCTGGGTCACTGGCACCCTTATTTATGCTTTTAGAGAAAAACGCACTATTCACACTTAAACTGATGAGATAACATAAGCTGAGTATAAAAAAAAAACAACTCATTCTGTAGGAATCAAGGATATGTTTTGTGTTTCTATGGCTTTCAAATGCACCCTTTCACAGTTGGAAGCACAGGGGCATCTTCATAACGTGCTCCATCACCGGTTTTAGATGTATTTCTCCTTACCCTAAAACTAGATTGGATTGACATCTGGAGAATTTGGAAGCAAAATTAACATCTCAAACTTGCTGTGTTCCTCACAAAATTGTTGAACCATTTTTTGCAGGGTGGCAGAGCTGCTGAACGAGGGCACTGCCATCAGTGAATGCCATTTCCATGAAGGGGTGTACTTGGTCAGAAACAATGTTTAGGTAGGTGGTACATGTAAAAGTAATATCCACATGAATGGCAGGACACAAGGTTTCCCAGCAGAACATTGCCCAAAGCATCACACTGCCTCCACCGGCTTGCCTTCTTCTCATAATGCATCCTGGTGCCACCTCTTCTCCAGGTAAGGGACACACACGCACCCAACCATCCACATGATGCAAAAGAACAAGTGATTCATCAGACGAAGGCAAAGTTCTTCCATTGCTCTATGGTCCAGTTCTGATGCTCATGTGACCATCGTAGGTGCTTTTGGTTGTGGACACGGGTCAGTAAGGGCACTCTGACTGGTCTTCAGCTACGCAGCCCCATATGCAACCATCCGTGATGCACTGTGTGTTCTTACACCTTTCTATGAGAACCAGCATGAACATTTTCAGCAATCTGAGGTACAGTAGCTCTTCTATTGGATTGGACTACACAGGCCAGCCTTCGCTCCTCATGTGCATCAATGAGCCTTGACCTTCCATGACCCTGTTGCCGGTTCACTGGTTTTCCTTTCTTGGATGACAAGGGCTGTAGTTTTGGAGTTGCTCTGGCCCAGGCATCACTAAATGGTGAACTACAGTCCAGATCCGGACCGCCGAGGTTGTGCCATTTAGGAGCCAGTTCTTTCCCCCAGCCCCCTCTGCTGTCATTCTTACAACGTAGTGGAGAGGAGGAGTCACAGCAGCACTGGATGGAGAGCAGGAGTGGGAGCTGGCCGAGTTATCTTTCCAAGTTAACCAGCAGGTGATTGGTTGCCAGGATGCTGGGTGGTTCTAGTAACCAATCACCAGCTGGTTAATATGAAAATGTAACTCCGGCATCTCCCACTCCTGCCATCCAAGCAGTGCTACTGTGGGGGGTGGTGTGAAGGGGCCAGTGCTGTGGGGGGTATTTGATGTGAAGAGGGGGTCACAGACACTACTGTGGGGGTGATGTGAAGGGGGGCAGAGGACACTACTGGGCGGGAGGTGTTGATGTGAAGGGGAGGGGGGACACTGCTGTGAATGAAGAGGGAGGGAAGGGAGGGGTGATGTGAAGGGGGGTCTGAGAACAATACTGTGAAGAGGAAAATGTGATGTAAAGGGGGGATTGTAATATGCAGGGGGGACTGAGGATGTAAAAATGGTTGAATTGTAAAAAACACCTGGTCTAGCCATTACAATTTGGTCCTTGTCAAAGTTGCTCAAATCCTTATCCTTGCCCATTTTTTCTGCTTTTAACACATCAACTTCTGGGGCAACATGTTCACTCGCTCCCCAATATAGCCCACCTACTTTCAGATGCCATTGTAACAAGATAATGAATGTTATTCCCTTTACCTTTCACTGGTCATTTGTTATTGCTCATCAGTGTATGATAATCCCTACACCACACTATTGAGCAATAAATACACTATATTGTCAAAAGTATTGTGACACCTGCCTTTACACGCACATGAACTTTAATGACACCCCAGTCTTAGTCCGTAGGGTTCAATATTGAGTTGGCCCACCCTTTGCAGCTATAACAGCTTCAACTCTTCTGGAGTCCACAACTCTTCTGGGAAGGCTGTCCACAAGGTTTAGAAGTGTGTCTATGGAAATGTTTGACCATTCTTCCAGAAGTGCATTTGTGAGGTCAGGCACTGATGTTGGACGAGAAGGCCTGGCTCGCAGTCTCCGCTTTAATTCATCCCAAGGGTGTTCTATTGGGTTGAGGTCAGGACTCTGTGCAGGCCAGTCATGTTCCTCCACCCCAAACTCGCTCACCCACACTATATTGCCAAAAGTATTGGGCCACCCCTCCAAATTATTTGGTTGAGGGGGGATTATGCTGTGGGATTGTTTTTCAGGGGTTGGGCTTGGCCCCTTAGTTCCAGTGAAGGGAACAGCATACCAAGACATTTTGGACAATTTCATGCTCCCAACTTTGTGGGAACACTTTGGGGATGGCCCCTTCCTTTGGGGATGGCCCCTTCCTGTTCCATGGCTGTGCACCAGTGCACAAAGCAAGGTCCATAAAGACATGGATGAGCGAGTTTGGGATGGAGGAATTCGACTGGCCTGCACAGAGTCCTGACCTCAACCCAATTGAACACCTTTGGGATGAATTAGAGTGAAGGCTGCAAGCCAGGCCTTCTCATCCAGCATCAGTGCCTGACCTCACAAATGCTCTTCTGGAAGAATGGTCAAACATTCCCATAGACACACTCCTAAACCTTGTGGACAGCCTCCCCAGAAGAGTGGAAACTGTTGTAGCTGCAAAGGGTGGGCCAACTCAATATTGAACCCTACAGACTAAGACTGGGATTTCAATAAACACTTCAATACCAGGCACTTTCGACCCTTCCTGCCCAAGCCAATTTTTAGCTTTCAGCACTGTCGCACTTTGCATGACAATTGCGCAGTCATGCTACACTGTACCCAAACAAATTTTTTATCATTTTGTTCCCATAAATAGAGCTTTCTTTTGGTGGTATTTGATCACTGCTGGGGTTTTTATTTTTTGCGCAACAAATAAAAAAAGACCGAAAATTTGGGAAAAAATTTTTTTCTTTGTTTCTGTTATAAAATTTTGTAAATAAGTAAGTTTTCTTCTTCACTGAGGGGCACTGATGAGGCTGCACTGCTGCACTGATGGGCACTGACAGGCAGCACTGATGGGCACTAATAGGTGGCACTGGTATTCAGCACTGATGGGCACTGACAGGCAGCACTGATGGGCACTAATAGGCAGCACTGAGGGGCACTGAAAGGCTGCACTGATGGGTACTTATGGGTGGCACTGATAGGTGGCACGGATGGGCACTGATGGGCAATGATAGGTGGCACTGATGGACACTGATGGGTGGCACTGATGGACACTGATGGGTGGCACTGCTGGGCATCACTGATGAGGAGACATCTGGCAGGCATTCATAGTGGGCACTGGCTGGCACCATTTGTGGGCACTGATTGGCATCTTTTAGGGCACTGTGTGGCATCCCTGGTGGCCATGGGGGGCATACTTGCTCCTCAATGTGTGGTGGGCACCCTGGTGGTCCTGGCGGTATCCCTGGTGGTCCAGTGAGGGTATCCGCGGGGGGGGGGCTGCGCTGATAAACAATCAGTGCAAATCCCCCCTGTCAGGAGAGCCGCCGATTGGCTCTCCTCTACTCACGTCTGTCAGACACGAGTGAGGAAAAGCCGATAAACGGCTCTTCCTGTTTACACTGTGATCTGCCGTGATTGGACACGGCGGATCACGTGGTAGCATGACATGTCGCACCACCAATTGCCACGCTGAACGCCCCAAATGGGCGCTATCACGGCTTATCCTGCAGGACATCATATGACGTCCAGTCAGGATAACTGAACCACCACCCAGCCGTCATTTTGCTATAGGCCAGGTGGGAAGTGGTTAAAGTTCATCTATGTTTAAAGGCAGGCATCCCAATACTTTTGACAATATAGTGCAAGTACAGTTGTGCTCATAAGTTTACATACCCTGGCAGAATTTATGATTTCTTGGCCATTTTTCAGAGAACATGAATGATAACAAACATTTTTCATTCATTCATGGTTAATGTTTGGCTGAAGCGATTTATCAATCAACTGTGTTTACGCTTTTTAAATCATAATGACAACAGAAACTAATCAAATGACCCCGATTAAAAGTTTACATATCCTGGTGATTTTGGCCTGATAACATGCACACAAGTTGACACAAAGGGGTTTGAATGGCTATTAAAGGTAACCATCCTCACCTGTGATCTGTTTGCTTGTAATTAGTGTGTGTGTGTGTGTGTGTGTGTATAAAAGATCAATGAGTTTCTGGACTCCTGACAGACCCTTGCATCTTTCATCCAGTGCTGCACTGACGTTTCTGGATTCTGAGTCATGGGGAAAGCAAAAGAATTGTCAAAGGATCTGCGGGAAAAGGTAGTTGAACTGAATAATACAGGAAAGGGATATAAAAAGATATCCAAGGAATTGAGAATGGCAATCAGCAGTGTTCAAACTCTAATCAAGAAGTGGAAAATGAGGGGTTCTGTTGAAACCAAAACCACGGTCAGGTAGACCAACTAAAATTTCTGCCACAACTGCCAGGAGAATTGTTCGGGATGCAAAGAAAAACCCACAAATAACTTCAGGTGAAATACAGGACTCTCTAAAACATGTTGTGTGCTTGTTTCAAGATCCACAATAAGGAGGCACTTAAGAAAGATGGGCTGCATGGTCGAGTCGCCAGAAGAAAGTTATTACTACGCAAATTCCACAAAGTATCCCGCTTACAATACGCCAAACACCATACAGACAAGCCTCAAACTTTCTGGCACAAAGTCATTTGGAGTGATAACACCAAAATTGAGCTTTTTTGGCCACAACCATAAACACTACATTTGGAGAGGAGTCAACAAAGCCTATGATGAAAGGTACACCATTCCTACTGTGAAATTGCTGATGTTTTGGGGATGTGTGAGCTACAAGGGCACAGGAAATTTGGACAAAATTAATGGCAAGATGAATGCAGTATGTTCTCAAAAAATACTGGGGGAACATTTGCATTCATCAGCCAGGAAGCTGCACATGGGACGTACTTGGACATTTCAACATGACAATGATCTAAGGCCAAGTCAACCTGTCATTGGCTACAGCAGAATAAAGTGAAGGTTCTGGAGTGGCCATCTCAGTCTCCTGACCTCAATATCATTGAGCCACTCTGGGGAGATCTCAAACATGAAGTTGATGCAAGACAGCCCGAGAATTTACAGGAACTGGAGGCTTTTTGCTAAGAGGAATAGGCAGCTTTACCATCTGAGAAGATAAAGAGCCTCATCCACAAATACCACAAAAGACTTCAAGCTGTCATTGATGTTAAAGGGGGCAATACACGGTATGAAGAACTGGGGTATGTAAACTTTTGATCAGGGTCATTTGGGTAGTTTGTGTTGTCATTATGATTTAAAAAGAGTAAACACAGTTGATTGATAATAAATTACTTCAGCCAAACACTAAACATGAATGAAAGAAACGTTTTTGTGTTATACATATTGTCTTAAAAATGGCCAAGAAATCATAAATTCTGCCAGGGTATGTAAACTTATGAGTACAACTGTATTTATGCAATGATCTGGTTTTATAAGGTGTGTTTAATGCATCTTGTACACAGGATATTTTCTGCTAGCTGTCCATAACTATAATTATTTCACCACACCCAGGCAAGACCGCATGTTCCCTCAGATTGTAACAGGGAAAGTCATTCAGGCCTGTACAGAGAAGATAAGCTAGATCATTTAACTTGCTGTGTTCAACATAGACACTCAATCTATGGGCACACTGTTACTTCCCTGCTTGTAATGATTATGAGGTTTGGAAAGAAGGGGGAGGATGGGTGTATGCTGTTGTAAGGGTCACCCAAACCCACATCTTTCATTAGACAATCTCATTAAAGGACAACTCCACCTTTTATTTGCTAACATATTCCTGTGGGGACATGTCCTATTCCGTTGTATCCCTAACTAAAATTAGAGTGTGTTTTGATAGGCTGTAGGTATTTTTTTTACCTTTTTCTGGACTTTGCAGGTCTTCCCTAAGCTAAGTGGGTTCACGGATTCTGCCAGTTTCTTTAAAGGGGGCTCCAGTAATTAGAGTGAGAAAGGACAATCGTTGAGTTATGGATATGTAATTGACCCAACCAAATCCTGATGCCCTTGCTTAGAGGTATGGTTTGGCAGATGATACATATTCAGGGGAATCAATCCTGAGTGTTCTCTTCCTCCTGGGCTTGTGCCTGGAAAGCATGTGTCTAGAAGTATCTCTACTTGGGCCTTGCAACAACATGGGCAAGGTTCTGTATGTCCAGGACTGTAGCTCCCTGTGGAAGGGGATAGCTGGAGGGAGCTGAGCTTGTAAAAAATCTACTTTCTGAAGAGTGTTCCAGAGGGGCTGGGTAGACGCTACTTTTGGACATTGTAAGAAGGGTTCCTTTCCCATACTTCAAGGTACCTTTGACTGCTACCATAGGGCAAGGGATAACTTGATTAGCGAGAGCTTTTTTTAACCGGTTCCTGCCGACGTGGCACATATATGTGGCCTCTCGGCAGGTGGGCTTTAACGCCGATAGGCCACCTATATGCGGCCCCAGGGCCAGAACAAGCGGTGGGCAGGAGAGGCGGCTGCCCTGGGCACTGTGGTATAGCATAAGGGGGGGGGGGGGCACCACAAGGAAATTGGGGGAGATGGGATTTGTGTTTTGGGTTAATTTGGGGGTAAGCATTGTTTATAGGAGGGGCATTTTTTTGGAGGGGAATGCTAAGAGTTGTGATTTAGGAGGTTTTTTGCTGGGAGGGGGAGAAGCTTTGTGCTAGTAGGAGGGATTTAAAATGGAGTTAGAAGATGTGTACTAGGAGGGGAAATTTTAGTTGTAGATGATTTGTGCTAGGAGGAGTGAATTTTTTTTTGGGGGGGAGGGCAAAGATTTGTGCTGAGAGGGGGAATTTCAGCAATGGGCGGATTTGTACTGGTAGGGGGGGGAATTTATGCTTAGGGGTAAGGCATGCAGAATAGTGCTCATTGTTTTTGTGGAGGGATTTTTGCTGACACATCTTTGTGGGGGGCAGTTTTCCCTGGGCTCTAGATGACCATATCTTGGCACTGTGCGGCGCTATGTAAGTACTCTTCTGTGTTGAGAGCTGGTAGGTTAATTGGCTCTTGTCTAAATTGTCCCTAGTATGTGTATGTATGAATGTGAGTTAGGGACCTTAGACTGTACGCTTCCTGAGGGCAGGGACTGATGTGAATGTACAATATATACAGTGCCTTGAAAAAGTATTCATACCCCTTGAACTTTTCCACATTTTGTCATGTTACAACCAAAAACGTAAATTTATTTTATTGGGATTTTATGTGATAGACCAAAACAAAGTGGCACATAATTGTGAAGTGGAAGGAAAATGATAAATGTTTTTCAATTTTTTTTACAAATAAATATCTGAAAAGTGTGGGGTGCATTTGTATTCAGCCCCCTTTACTCTGATACCCCTAACTAAAATCTAGTGGAACCAATTGCCTTCAGATGTCACCTAATTAGTAAGAGTCCACCTGTGTGTAATTTAATCTCAGTATAAATCAGTGGTGTATAAAGGTTTTGTGCTGCCCTAGGCCTGACTAAATTCATGCACCCCCTAATTTAAATATGACCCACCCCTTCATGTCAAGACCACACCCCCTTATGTTTAAGATCCGCCTTATCACCTGTAAACCTCACCCCTTTCTCTTTAGGCTCCACCTTTTCCTCTTAGAGCTCCACCTCTTCCTCTCTATACATTAGTACTCACTATCACACACCATCAGTTTCATAATATCAGAGCTTATTAGTGTATATATGTAGCAATATGTAGCAATAACTCACGGTGGAGCTGTTGATTTAAAGCGGGCTGTTTCCGTCACCTTTTTACCTTTAGTTTCACAAATACCAGATTTAGAGTCCACGTTGAACTTATCATCTAACAATGTAGGCACCAGTCACTTTAGTTCTTTTCCAATGCTTTAATGGGAGATAACTGGAAGAAGTAGCAGGAAAGAGGTAGAAGAAGAGTTGCAGGGAAGTTCAAATACCTTTTCTTGGTGTAGCACTAAGGAATTGAAATCTCAGGGATGAATATATCTTCGGTTCAGGATTAAATCTTTGCTCGCCCGGATAGGTCTCTCTCACTAACCTAGCAGCCGGTGCGCAGCACGAACAGAAAGTCTCTGCCACAGACTTGAGTGAAACAAAACTGTACGATCCTCTGCCACAGGGTGTAGTAGTTTTCAGTGAACAGCAACACAGTACCAGAACCTTTAAGCCGACCCGGCAGTACTATGTGGTAGGTTAACTTAAGATGCGTCCTCCAATTGAGTCACCAGGCCCCTCTCCAGACCAGCGCTCCGCATGATCCTTCCATGATGGGTCCTCCCCTGGATTCTTCTCAATTGTCCAGCTTCTTCCCGCAGGACAGACAGCACAGGACCATCTCCGCAGCAGCTGTAGTAGGCCCCAGACAGACTTCTGGGCCCACCCACACGCTGCAGCATCGCAGTCCTCCGACCTGGAGGACCACGAGGTAGGACTCCTAACACATACCTGTCGGTCAGGAGGGCCGGCAGGTGGAACGAAAAAGACCCAGAAATATGGCGTCTGTCCCATTAATACCCCCTCCCAGAATGCACTGCAGGGGACAACCTCTGCCGAGTTACTTCTGAGAAAGAAGAGCACTCAATACACCTCAGTCTGCTGCTTTCCAGCTCCGGTCTGTAGTGACACCGACATCTACAGGCGACGGAGTGGAACTGCACGCAACACAACCAAGGTTGGAACAGAAGCTAATTTAGCTATAGATTAAATCTGAACTATGTACAGAAAGGATGAACCACTAAATTTACATATAAGCGGTAGATTAAATTATGATTATGAATTGAATTATGAATTATGTATGGATTATAGCATAGAGCACTTTGCAGTACTTTAATTTTCACTGAATGTCGACTGTTTAATGAGTTTGCATTGATTTCAGCATGGAGCACTTTGCACATGATGAAATCAATACAAACTTATTAACCACTTAGAGACCACCCACCGCATATATACTACCTGTACGTTGTTTCGTGAACGAGATACTGCGGGCGCTCACGCTGCACAGTGGGGGAGCCAATCTGTGGGTCTGGCGGATGCAATGTCACCTGCGATCGTTCCACAGAGAGGCAGAATGGGGAATTTGTAAACAAGGCAAATCCCTGTTCTGACAGTGAAGTACACAGAGATCGTCTGTTCCTAGTAATCAGCAACAGTGATCTCTGTGTTCTTACTGTCAGTCCATCCCCTACTCAGTAAGCACAATTAGGGAACACATTTAACCCCTTGATGCTAACCCCTATCCTGCCAGTGTCATTTATACAGTGACAGTGCATTTTTTAGCACTGATCACTGTACTGGTATCACTGGTCCCCAAAAAGTGTCAATTAGGGTCTGATTTGTCTGCTGCAATCCCACTAAAAATCACAGATCGCCGCCATTACCAGTAAAAACAATGAAAAAAAATTAAAAGTCCCTACATCTATCCCATAGTTTGCAGTTGCGATAACTTTTGCGCAAACCAATCAATATACACTTATTGGGATTTTTTTTTTACCAAAAATATGCAGCAGAATACATATTGGCCTAAATTGAAGTAATATATATATATATTTTTAAATGTTTTATTGCAGAAAGTAAAAAGTATTGTTTTTTTTTTCAACATTGTCAGTCTTTTTTTGTTTATAGCGCAAAAAATAAAAAATAAAAAAGAGGTGATCACATACCACCAAAACAAAGCTCTATTTGTGGGGGAAAAAGGATATCAATTTTATTTGGGTACAGCGTCACACGACCACGCAATTGTCAGTTAAAGTAACGCAGTGCCGTATCGCAAAAAATGGCCTGGTCATGAAGGTAAATCTTCTGGGGCTGAAGTGGTTAAACAGTCCACACTCAATGAAAGTTCATGTACTGCAGTTTGCAATACATGACCTTTCACTGAATGTGGACTGTTTAATTAGTTTAATTAGTTTATAGCATGGATCACTTTGTTGCAGTGAGATCTTCACAATAAGATCTTCACAGACAGAGCCCACCGCGGGCCAGGGAGAAGATACAAAGGAAGGACACCGCACAGAGGAGGGTAGGCGGAGTCCGGTCTGGCCAGTCACCGGCCGTTGTTTTATGGGGGCGCCAGTTGCTCCTCCACCCGCCCAAGTACGCTACGCTAATGCCTGCTATGACATTAGTAAGTGCCGCGCTATAGCAAGCCGGCCGCTGGGGGTTGTACCCGTGTGGGAGATGGCCATGGGAGGTGGCTGCGGGAGCCAGGACTCGGGAGAACGGGTTGGGGGGGGGGGGTTGTGCAGGGGGGGGGGATGGTTTAGTTTAAAGCATATTCATGTTTTAAAATGGCACAATCAAAGTCCAGACCTAAATCCAATTGAGAATCTGTGGCAAGACTTGAAAATTGCTGTTCACAGACGCTCTCCATCCAATCTGACAGAGCTTGAACTATTTTGCAAAGAATAGGCAAAAATGTCACTCATTAGATGTGCAAAGCTGGTAGAGACATCCCCAAAAAGCCTATAGCTGTGGCCCACCTCTAGTGCCCCCATAGCAAGCAGCTTGCTGTGGGGGCACTCGACAGGAGGGAGGGGCCAGGAGCTCCAGCCAGGGACCCGAGAAGAGGAGAATGGGGCTGCCCTGTGCAAAACCACTGCACAGAGCAGGTAAGTATGATTTGTTTTTTATTTTAATAGAAAAAAAAACACACACACACATGAGGATTTACCATCACTTTAACCACTTCAACACCGGCCCTATTCTGACACCTCTCTCCTACATGTAGAAATCTAAAATTTTTCGCTAAAAATTACTTAGAACCTCCAAACATCATATATTTTTTTAAGCAGAGACACTAGAAAATAAAGTGGTGGGTGCTGCAACTGTTTATGTCATATGGCATTTGCGCAGCAGTTTTTCAGATTAAATTTTTTTGGGGAAAAAAAATGCACTTTCATAAATTATAAAGTGTTACTAAACCCATAACAGTAAAATTTATTTGCATTTGCAGTAAAGCATGCTTGTTATACTTACTATGTGTCACGTACCTGACGGGTGAGCCTGACGTGCAGCAGGAAGGCCTCGCGTACAACCCCGGCTCAGGGACCACCAATGTTGTGAACAGTGGCCACAAGAGCCGAGTGGTGTAAGAGTGCCTGGATAGTCTCTTGTGCAGCTGATGAATTTCCAGAGTAGACTAGCAGGTAACAGTAGGTGTAGTCAGCTCAGCAGACAGGAAGCAGGAAACAGGAAGCTGGTAGATGTAGTGCTGTGGGGACACTGGGCGCGTGGTCAGACAAGCCGGGTTCGGTAACAGATGATCAAGCAGACACAAACGGCAGGCAGAAAATCGTCAGGATAGAAGCAAAGGTTCGGCAACAGGGAATCAGTCAATATACACCCTGTTCCAAATTATTACGCCAATGATATTTTTCTCATTTACCTAATTGAGAGCACAGGGAGGGCAGTGAAGAGCATGAGGAAAGGTGTAGAGCAGGGGGGCAGCGGAGAGCACGGGGGGGCAGCAGAGAGCATGGGGGGGCAGCGGAGAGCATGGGAGAAGCGGAGAGCATGGGGGGAGGCGGAGAACATGGGGGGAGGCGGAGAGCACAGGGAGGCCGGCGGAGAGCATGGGGGGAGGTGGAGAGCACAGGGAGGGCGGCAGAGTGCATGGGGGGAGGTGGAGAGCACGGTGGCAGCGGAGAACATGGGGGGCAGCGGAGAGCATGGGGGAGGCGGAGAGCACAAGGAAGGCGGCAGAGAACATGGGGGAGGTGGAGAGCACAGGGAGGGAGGGCGGAGGAGAGCATGGGGGGAGGTGGAGAGCACAGGGAGGGCAGCAGAGAGTATGGGGGATAGGTGGAGAGAACAGGGAGGGTGGCGGAAAACATGGGGGGAGGTGGAGAGCACAGGGAGGGTGTGGGAGACCATGGGGGGAGGTGGAGAGCACAGGGAGGGCGGTGGAGAGCATGGGGGGAGGTGGAGAGCACAGGGGGGAAGCGGAGAGCATGGGGGTGATGTGGAGAGCACAGGGGGGGCAGCAGAGAGCATGGGGGAAGTTGGAGAGCATGGGAGGCAGCAGAGAGCATGGGGGGAGGCAGAGAGCACAGGGAGGGTGGCGGAGAGCACGGGGGGCAGTGGAGAGCATGGGGGGGGCAGTGGAGAGCATTGGGGGAGGCAGAGAGCACAGGGAGGGTGGCGGAGAGCATGGGGGGAGGTGGAGAGCATGGGGGGCAGCGGAGAGCATGTGGAGGGCAGCGGAGAGCATGAGGTGAGGCAGAGAGCATGGGGGGAGGCGGAAAGCACAGGGAGGGCAGCGGAGAGCATGAGGGGAGGTGGAGATCACGGGGAGGGCGGCGGAGAGCATGGGGGGAGGTGGAGAGCACGGGGGGCAGCGGAGAGCATGGGGGGAGGCGGAGAGCACAGGAAGTGCAGCGGAGAGCATGGGGGGAAGTGGAGAGCACAGGGAGGGTGGCAGAGAGCATGGGGGAAGGTGGAGAGCACAGGGAGGGTGGCGGAGACCATGGGGGGATGTGGAGAGCATGGGGAGGGAGGTGGAGAGCATGGGGGAGGTGGAGAGCACAGGGGGAAGCGGAGAGTATGGGGGTGATGTGGAGAGCACAGGGGGGCAGCAGAGAGCATAGGGGAAGGTGGAGAGCACGGGGGGCAGCGGAGAGCATGGGGGGAGGCAGAGAGCACAGGGAGGGCGGCGGAGAGCACGGGGGGAAGCGGAGAGCATTGGGGGAGGCAGAGTCACTAGAAAATAAAATGGTGGGTGCTGCAACTGTTTATGTCACATGGTATTTGCACAGCAGTTTTTCAGATTAAATTTTTTTGGGGAAAAAAAATGCACTTTTATAAATTATAAAGTGTTACTAAACCCATAACAGTAAAATTTATTTGTATTTGCAGTAAAGCATGCTTGTTATACTTACTATGTGTCACGTACCTGACGGGTGAGCCTGACGTGCAGCAGGAAGGCCTCGCGTACAACGCCGGCTCAGGCACCACCAATGTAGTGAACAGTGGCCACAAGAGCCGAGTGGTGTAAGAGTGCCTGGATAGTCTCTTGTGCAGCTGATGAATTTCCAGAGTAGACTAGCAGGTAACAGCAGGTTTAGTCAGCTCAGCAGACAGGAAGCAGGAAACAGGAAGCTGGTAGATGTAGTGCTGTGGGGACACTGGGTGCGTGGTCAGACAAGCCAGGTTCGGTAACAGATGATCAAGCAGACACAAACAGCAGGCAGAGAATCATCAGGATAGAAGCAAAGGTTCGGCAACAGGGAATCAGTCAATATACACCCTGTTCCAAATTATTATGCCAATGATATTTTTCTCATTTACCTAATGAAGAGCACAGGGAGGGCAGTGGAGAGCATGGGGAAAGGTGTAGAGCAGGGGGGCAGTGGAGAGCACTGGGGGCAGCGGAGAGCATGGGGGGCAGCGGAGAGCATGGGAGAAGCAGAGAGCATGGGGGGAGGCGGAGAGCATGGGGGGAGGCGGAGAGCACAGGGAGGGCGGCGGAGAGCATGGGGGGAGGTGTTGAGCACAGGGAGGGCGGCGGAGTGCATGGGGGGAGGTGGAGAGCACGGTGGCAGCGGAGAGAATGGGGGGCATCGGAGAGCATGGGGGAGGCGGAGAGCACAAGGAAGGTGGCAGAGAACATGGGGGAGGTGGAGAGCACAGGGAGGGCGGCGGAGAGCATGGAGGGAGGTGGAGAGCACAGGGAGGGCGACGGAGAGCATGGGGGGAGGTGGAGAGCACAGGGGGGAAGCAGAGAGCATGGGGGTGATGTGGAGAGCACAGGGGGGGCAGCAGAGAGCATGGGGGAAGGTGGAGAGCACAGGGGGCAGCGGAGAGCATGGGGGGAGGCATAGAGCACAGGGAGGGCAGCGGAGAGCACAGGGGGCAGCGGAGAGCATGGTGGGGCAGTGGAGAGCATTGGGAGAGGCAGAGAGCACAGGGAGGATGGCGGAGAGCATGGGGGGAGGTGGAGAGCATGGGGGGCAGCGGAGAGCATGGGGAGGGCAGCAGAGAGCATGGGGTGAGGCGGAGAGCATGGGGGGAGGCGGAAAGCACAGGGAAAGCAGCGGAGAGCATGAGGGGAGGTGGAGAGCACGGGGAGGGCGGCGGAGAGCATGGGGGGAGGTGGAGAGCACGGGGGGCAGCGGAGAGCATGGGGGGAGGCGGAGAGCACAGGGAGGGCAGCGGAGAGCATGGGGGGAGGTGGAGAGCACGGGGGGCAGCGGAGAGCATGGGGGGAGGCGGAGAGCACAGGGAGGGCAGCGGAGAGCATGGGGGGAGGTGGAGAGCACAGGGAGGGCAGCAGAGAGCATGGGGGAAGGTGGAGAACACAGGGAGGGTGGCGGAGACCATGGGGGGATGTGGAGAGCATGGGGAGGGCGGCGGAGAGCATGGGGGAGGTGGAGAGCACAGGGGGAAGTGGAGAGCATGGGGGTGATGTGGAGAGCACAGGAGGAGCAGTGGAGCGCACGGGGGGCAGCGGAAAGCATGGGGGAGACGGAGAGCACAGGGAGGGCGTTGGAGAGCATGGGGAGGTGGAGAGCAGGGGGGGCAGCGGAGAGCATGGGGGGGAGCGGAGAGCATGCGGGGGCGCGGAGAGCATGGGGGAGCAGCGGAGAACATGGGGGGCAGCGGAGAGCATGGGGGGCAGCAGAGAGCATTGGGCCGCAGAGAGCATGGGAGGCAGCAGAGAGCATGGGGGGAGGCGGAGAGCATGGGGGGAGGCGGAGAGCATAGGGAGGGCGGCGGAGAGCATGGGGGGAGGTGGAGAGCACAGGGAGGGCGGCAGAGAGCATGGGGGGAGGTGGAGAGCACAGGGAGGGCGGCGGAGAGCATGGGGGGAGGTGGAGAGCACGGGGGCAGCAGAGAGCATGGGGGGAGGCAGAGAGCATGGGGGGAGGCTGAGAGCACAGGGAGGGCGGTGGAGAACATGGGGGGAGGTGGAGAGCACAGGGAGGGCGGCGGAGAGCATGGGGGAGGCGGAGAGCACAAGGAAGGCGGCGGAGAACATGGGGGGAGCTGGAGAGCACAGGGAGGGTGGCGGAGAGAATGGGGGAAGGTGGAGAGCACAGGGGGGGCGGCAGAGAGTATGAGGGGAGGTGGAGAGCACAGGGAGGGTGGCAGAGAGCATGGGGGTAGGTGGAGAGCACAGGGAGGGCGGCAGAGACCATGGGGGAAGGTGGAGAGCTATGGGGAGGGCGGCGGAGAGCATGGGGGAGGTGGAGAGCATGGGGGGGGAAGCAGAGAGCGTTGGGGTGATGTGGAGAGCACGGGGGGAAGCAGAGAGCGTGGGGGTGATGTGGAGAGCACAGGGGTAGGCGGAGAGCACAGGGAGGGCGTTGGAGAGCATAGGGAAAGGTGGAGAGCATTGGGGGGGCGGCAGAGAGCATGGGGGGAGGTGGAGAGCATGGGGGTGGAAATGGAGAGCGTGGGGGGTGATGTGGAGAGCACAGGGGGGTGGCAGAGAGCATGGGCGAAGGTGGAGAGCATGGGGGGGCAGCAGAGAGCATGGGGGAGGTGGACAGCACTGGGGGGGTGGCAGAGAGCATGGGGGGAGGTGGAGAGCACAGGAAGGGTGGCGGAGAGCATGGGGGTAGGTGGAGAGCACAGGGAGGGCGGCGGAGACCATGGGGGAAGGTGGAGAGCACAGGGAGGGCGGCGGAGAGCATGGGGGAGGTGGAGAGCATGGGGGGGAAGCGGAGAGCGTGAGGGTGATGTGGAGAGCACAGGGGGAGCAGCGGAGAGCACGGGGGGCAGCGGAGAGCATGGGGGAAGGTGGAGAGCATAGGGAGAGCATTGGAGAGCATGGGGGAAGGTGGAGAGCATTGGGAGGGGGCGGCAGAGAGCATGGAGGAAGGTTGGAGAGCATTGGAATGGAAACGGAGAGCGTGGGGGTGATGTGGAGAGCACAGGGGGGTGGCAGAGAGCATGGGGGAAGGTGGAGAGCATGGGGGGGCGGCAGAGAGCATGGGGGGAGGTGGACAGCACTGAGGGGGGGCAGCAGAGAGCATGGGGGAAGGTGAAGAGCCCGAGGAGGCAAAGAGTATGGGTGGGGTGGAGAGCCCAGGGAGGGCAGCAGAGAGAAGCAGGATAGGAGGAGCAGTGGGGGCGGCTGCATATAGAACAATCATTCTCTCCATCTTCCTCCTGCAGTCTTGGAATGCCTGCTTCTCCTCTACCTCTAGCAGGCATTCCGATAATGCAGGAGGAAGGTGAAGAAAATGAATGTTGTATATGCAGCCGCCCCCCACTGCTCCTCCTATCCAGGTTACGGGGGGGGGGCGCACTTCGCAGTCACGCCCCTCCCCTGGCACCGACGCCTGACCTATGCAGGCGCCGCGCGGCTGTGGAGAGGCCGAAGGCGTCTCATCTAGCCCCCCCAGGGCAAATCGCTGAGCTTAACTGGCAGCCGGGCGGCCGCAGAGAGGCTGGATGAGCGGCGCGGGCTCAAAGAGTAGCCCAGCTGCCTTGGGCCCCGCAAGGACTTGCAGCCTGGCGGCCCCGGCGGGCAAGTGCCCGGTTTGCCCTATAGCCAATCCGGGCCTGGTCACAGGAACAGGTATGAGCTGCAGATCAGACAGCAAAGACATTTCTGCTGAGGTGTTTAAATAAGGAAGCCTGGCGCCAATCACTGAAATCATTCTGCACTATTGTTGACCCTTAGGTGACAGATCCTTGACACTATGGAACCTTAGAGGTCAATCCTGTGTATTGTGTAAAAAAAAGATGTTTGATCCTGTCTTCTCTGATCCTCCCCTTCTTCCATCATCCCCTAATCATTTCCTGATAGTACAGAGCTTGGGGACAAGCTGCACATGCTCAGTTAAGTGTTCATTGCTAGAGAGGTTTTTTTTTTTTCTTGGGAGGGTGCATGTGATCAGCACAGGGCCAATCAGCACTGTCCAGGCAGAGGGTCAGGGGTCCAAATCATTTGGTGAAGGGGGGATTATATGGTGTGGGGTTGTTTTCATCTATCTATCTATCTATCTATCTATCTATCTATCTATCTATCTATCTATCTATCTATCTATCTATCTATCTATCTATCTATCTATCGATTGATCCCCCCATTACACAGTCAGTGTTTATGGGGGAATCCCTCCCGCTGAGCCATTGTGTTCTCCTGGCGGGGGACAGCAGCTAGCAATATTCACATGAAAAATCTGACACACTAGTTGTACCCAAGTAGGTCGATCGATCAACTTGGGTACTCTCAGCCTGCCCATACATGGTTTGAATCTCAGCTGGTTCCTGCTGAACTGACTGAGATTTGAACCGTCTATGGCCAGCTTTAGGCTGGACATATACAATCTTTAGATGGGATCCAGCCACCAACAAGTATTCTTAGGAATAATTACTATACAAATTTTCATCAGGGAAACTTGATGTTTTTGCCTATGGAAGGAGCATATCCACAATGCAGTATTCTATTAAGCCCAGCAGGAGGCACTTACATTACATTATCAAAGTATTGGAACACTTGAACTTTAAAGCCATCCCAGTCTTATGCCCCGTACACACGGTCGGTCATTGATCGGACATTCCGACAGCAAAATCCATTGATTTTTTCGGACGGATGTTGGCTCAAACTTGTCTTGCATACACACGGTCGCACAAAGTTGTCGGAAAATCCGATCATTCTGAACGCGGTGACGTAAAACACGTACGTCCGGACTATAAACGGGGCAGTGGCCAATAGCTTTCATCTCTTTATTTATTCTGAGCATGCGTGGCACTTTGTGCGTCGGATTTGTGTACACACGATCGGAATTTAACCGATCGGATTTTGTTGTCGGAAAATTTTATAGCCTGCTTTCAAACTTTCAAACAAAATTCCGACAGAAAAAGTCAGATGGAGCCTACACACGATCGGAATTTCCGATAACACAATCCGATCGCACTTTTTCTGTTGAAAAATCCGACCATGTGTACAGGGCATTAATCCGTAGGGTTCAATATTGAGTTGGCCCACCCTTTGCAGCTATAACAGCTTCAACTCTTCTGGAGTCCACAAGGTTTAGGAGTGTGTCTATGGGAATGTTGGACCATTTTTCTAGAAGCACATTTGTGAGGCCAGGCACTGATGTGGGACGAGAAAGCCTGGCTTGCAGTCTCCGCTCTCATTTATCCCAAAGGTGTTCTGTCAGGTTGAAGTCAGGACTCTGTGCAGGCCAGTCACATCCTCCCACCCCAAACTCACTCATGTGTCTTACCGGACCTTGCTTTGTGTACTGGTGTGCAGTCATATTGGAACAGGAAGGGGCCATCCCTAAACTGTTCCCACAAAGTTGGGAGCCTGAAATTGTCCAAAATGCCTTGGCATGCTGAACCTTAAGAGTTCCCTTCACTAAAACTAAGGGCCAAGCCCAACCCCTGAAAAGCAGCCCCACACCATAATTCCCCCCCCCCCCCCCCCCACCGCCCCAACAAATGATTTGGACTAGTGCACAAAGCACTAGCACATCCTAAAGACATGCATGAGTGAGTTTGGGGTGGAGGAACTTGACTGGCCTGCACAGAGTCCTGACCTCAAACCGATAGAACACCTTTGGGATAAATTAGACCCGTTTCACACTGGGGTGCTTTGCAGGCGCTACAACGCTTAAAATAGCGCCTGCAAAGTGCCCTGAAAGAGCCGCTGCTGTGTCCCTAGTGTGAAAGCCCCGAGGGCTTTCACACTTGAGCGGTGCGCTGGCAGGACGGTAAAAAAAGGCCTGCTAGCAGCATCTTTGGAGCGGTGAAGGAGTGGTGTGTACACCGCTCCTGTCCGTTGAAATCAATGGGGCAGCGCGGCTATACCGCCGGGAAAGCGCTGCTGCAGCAGCACTCTGCGGTGGTTTTAACCCTTTCTTGGCCGCTAGGAGGGGGGTAAAACTGCCCCCCGCTAGCGGCCGAATACCACCGCTAAAACAACGGTAAAGCGGCGCTAAAAATAGCACCGTTTTACCGCCGCCGCCCCAGTGTAAAAGGGGCCTTAGAGCAGAGACTGCGAGCCAGGCCTTCTCGTCCAACATCAGTACCTGACCTCACAAATGCGCTTCTGGAAGAATGGTCAAACATTCCCATAGACACACTCCTAAACCTTCCCAGAAGTGTTGAAGCTGTTATAGTTACAAAGGGTGGGCCAACTCAATATTGAACCCTACGGACGAAGACTGGGATGCCATTAAAGTTCATGTGCGTGTAAAGGCAGGCGTCCCAATACTTTTGACAATATAGCGTATATCAACTATACTCTGCATGAGCAGGGGAATGAAGCCACGCACTAGAGCTGCCACTCTCAAGCAGGATTCCTAGCTAGCGGTTGCTATGGGTTCCTTGAGCTGTGGCTCATTAACCTCCGATTTGATGGAGCCTGCATTGTTCTGAGGACAATGTCACTTTTATGGGTTGCATTCTGACCACCACTCTGGGGAATGGGCATTCTTTCCTATGGCCACCAATGGAAGGTTATTTTTACCATTATCCCCAAATTAAGTGGTTTAACAGGGGTTTCCTGAGACCCACATTTTTTCCAAGTATTGCTTTGGGACAAAAAAGGTTGAGAAAGTCTGCACTAGAGACTGTTGGAGACTAAATTAGTGTGGCCATAAGACATTGATCATATTTTATTAAGTAGATTTTTCTTTATATACTTTTCTGCCTCTATAAACCATATCTTAGAGCCCTTTATCCTTGTTATGGAATAATGGTTAAAGTAACTTTCAATTTTACACAATGGCCTTTGTTTTTCTCGCATAATGTTCCGCTTTGTATTACAAAAAACGTATTCTTTGTCCTTAGACAACCTTGAAACACATTGAGTTTGGAAGCAAGTAATAATCTCCCAATCTGATATAAAAATAACGTGATGGAAGTCAGTTTATATGAGAAATTACACTGCACAGGTGCCACAAATGCCAGCAACATGAATGTTACATCTGCTAGGCTTTCTAAAGGTAACTGATTGCTGTAATGTCATTTTACCTCTTCTTTTGCAGACCCTTCATACAAATTTTCATCTAGCAGTTCAAAATGGCACTATAAAAGTTTTGAGCCAATGTGCAGCAAATGCGCAACAGAAATCACATTCACCATACCATATAGAGGTGAACAGTATACCCCTTGAAAGTTTACACATTTTGTCATGTTACAGCCAAAAACGTAAATGTGTTTTATTGGGATTTTATGTGATAGACCAACACAAAGTGGCTCATAATTGTGAAGTGGAAGGAAAATGATAAATGGTTTTCAAAATGTTTTACAAATAAATATCTGAAAATATATGAACATCTCATGGAGCACTGTTCATCCATCATCCATTATCCAAAAAAAAGAAAGAGTATGGCACAACTGCAAACCTACCAAGACATGGCCGTCCACCTAAACTGACAGGCCAGGCAAGGAGAGCATTAATCAGAGAAGCAGCCAAGAGGCCCATGGTAACTCTGGAGGAGCTGCAGAGATCCACAGCTCAGGTGGGATATTCTGTCCACAGGACAACTATTAGTCATGCACTCCACAAATCTGGCCTTTATGGAAGAGTGGTAAGAAGAAAGACATTGTTGAAAGAAAGCCATAAGAAGTCCCATTTGCAGTTTGCGAGAAGCCATGTGGGGGACACAGCAAATTTGTAAAAAGGTGCTCTGGTCAGACGAGACCAAAATTGAACTTTTTGGCCTAAAAGCAAAATGCTATGTGTGGGAGAAAACTAACACTGCACATCACCCTGAACACACCATCCCCACCATGAAACATGGTGGTGGCAGCATCATGTTGTGGGGATGCTTTTCTTCAGCAGGGACAGGGAAGCTGGTCAGAGTTGATGGGAAGATGGATGGAGCTAAATACAGGGCTATCTTAGAAGAAAACCTGCAAAAGACTTGAGACTGGGGTGGAGGTTCACCTTCCAGCAGGACAACGACCCTAAACATACAGCCAGAGCTACAATGGAATGGTTTAAATCAAAGCATGTTCATGTGTTACAATGGCTCAGTCAAAGTCCAGACCTAAATCCAATTGAGAATCTGTGGCATGACTTGAAAATTGCTGTTCACAGACGCTCTCCATCCAATCTGACAGAGCTTGAGCTATTTTGCAAAGAAGAATGGGCAAAAATGTCCCTCTCTAGATGTGCAAAGCTGGTAGATACATACCCAAAAAGACTTGCAGCTGTAATTGCAGCAAAAGGTGGTTCTACAAAGTATCAAAGTATTGACTCGGGGGGGGGGGGGGGCTGAATACAAATGCACGCCACACTTTTCACATATTTATTTGTAAACAGTTTAGAAAAACATTTATCAGTTTCCTTCCACTTCACGATTATGGAAAATTTTAAGGGGTGCGAATACTTTTTCAAGGCACTGTAAATCCCTCCCAGATCAACTTTTCCCTTCCACTACAAAAAATCCCCTCCCCGCAGTACAGATTACTCCCCCCCCCAACCTTCCAGTAGTAAAAATCCCCAGAGTACCGATCCCACTGACCCCCCTCTTCAATACAGCTCCCCTCAGTACAGATCTCTCCCCTCCATGAAACCCACTCACCAGATCAGCTAGTGTAAAGTGAGATCAGTGAGGGGAAGCTCTCCCTCAGTTATGTCATGTAACCAAAACTGTGGAGGAGACCAACAGAGTCTCCCTCTCTCTGGACTGCCGCTGTCTCTTACCCCGTCACCTGTCTCTGAGACCTGACAGGCAACCGGGGCCGCTGTTGCAGTACTTCAGGTGTGCGCCCTGTTTCAGTGCAAGCTGTGGATGCTCTGGGGGGATCTGGACGCCTCTATCCCCCCCCCCCATTATCTACTCCCTTGGCTTGAACTGGTAGAAGAAAAGCCTTCCCAGTGAATGTTTTAGGACCCTTTCACACAAGCAGACCAATCGGTTCTTCCTATCAGTTGTTCAGGTCACAAGCAGACCAATCGGTTCTTCCTATCAGTTGTTCAGGTGGACCCGTTAGGATCCTCCAGTCTCCTCTATGGAGTGAACATGTGTCCGTTGACACCCACCGACATCCGATCCTATCTGCTAAAAAAAAGAGGGATGGGGAATCTGTTCCCCATCCATCTGGCATATTGGATGACAGTTAAATGTAAACGGACAGGTGGTCCATTTCCACCCGACCACCCATAGAGGAAAGCAGGCTGTGTCCGTTCTACATAGGTGGAGAAGACACAGAGCTGTCATTCACCTGCTCAGTTGGGATCAGCGGACGGATTCTCCGCTGAGCAGGCGGATCCACTGGCAGAGTCCGTGCTTGTAAAGGAGCCCCTTATAAATGTAATGAATCATTTACCAGTGAATGTAAGGTAAAAGTCAATATTTACCACTTTGTAAGAGCAAATGAAACATAAAGGGCATAGACAAGTAGAAGTGGCAAAGCTTCAGCTGTAAGGAATAAAGGGAAAGTATGAGTTAGGGACTATTCACACCTTTCCAGTGTGGTTTGTCAAGTTAAGACACACTAACACATTGCACATGTGTTGCAACACATGACACAGTAACACACTACCAAGCATTGTGGTGCACTGCTTTGCCAAAATGGCCCGTCTGTTTTTTTGCAATGTGGTGCATTGCAAGCCCATTCCACTGAATGGGCTAACACAACACACATTGAATGTGTGGAGGTTTGGAGGTTTAGTGCATAATTACTTCTGCTAGCTCTATTCACCAAAAAGTATAATGCCTAATATCATAATAATCAGCATCATTATTTCCATTTATCATTCATGAGAAAACATGCAATGATTATATTCATGAATGAGTAAGCAATTCATTCTGTAAACATGTCCTGGTTTAACCATGTACCAAGTACAAATCCCTTCAAGCCATCCAAATAATTAATGATAGCAAAATAGTATTTTACTATCTTTACCAATTAAATTAGACCTGCCATTTATTTTGTTTTGGTACCTTAGGATATATACGGTATGTCACTGTGCCTCTCTCAAGGTGACCTGAGAGTGCTTCAATATGCCAGACATTGGCAGAACCATAGCCATAGCAGTCCATTAAGTTAACTATGTATCAGATGTCAGATACATTGGAAAAGATGTTTGGAGGAAGGAATAATAGTTCCTAGGCTAGAGCCATTAGTGAATCAGTCATGCTTTTGGGTTAAAAGGGGGGCTTCTCAAGAAAAAAGGTAAGAATTCCTGGCTCTGCATTTTTGCAAGAAACTTTAGTTCCATAATAGCAGACTTTGGTTATCAAGACAGAGATGTTAAGGAACGTGGATGAGTATGAAGTGATACCTGACACGGGTTTGGTAGGCTGTAGATATTGAAAGTGTGGTTTATAAGACACAAAAACGTTAAACACGTGCCTGGCCAGCAGTAGAACTGGGCTGAAAAAAAAGGAACCTTGAAAAGAGGCTACAATATGGCATCCAAAGGAAAAAGTATGAGCAGGCTTGGATTCCCAACATAAGATCCTGTAAAAACACAAATTTGGAGCTAAAGGCAAAACCTTTTGCAAAAACCACCTCTTTTTATGATAATGTCTGGTTTTATTGGCCCTAACCTTGGCTAGAATATTCTGAAAATGTGCAAATAAACTTATGGGATTAGCATATTTATAATCAGCAGTGTACACTGATCAGCCATAACATTAGACCACCCACCATAACATAACCACCCACCTAATATTGAGTAGGTCCCCCTTTAGCCGACCTGTTGAGGCATGGACTCCACTGAACCTCTGAAGGCATGCTATGGTATCTGGCACCAGGCCGTCAGTAGTAGATTCTTTAAGTTGCGAGATGGGGCCTAAATGGAACAGACTTGTTTTTCCAGCACAAACCCACAGATGCACAATTGGAATTAGATCTGGAGAATTTGGAGATCCAATCAACACCTTGAAGACACTTTCTTCCACTGCTGCATGGTCCAGTTCTGACCATTGTAGGAGTTTTTGGCTGTGGACATGGGTCAGCATGGACACCCTGGCCGGTCTGCAGCTACACAGCCCCATATGCAACAAACTGCAATATACTGTGTGTTTGAATACCTTTCTATTGGAACTAGCATGACCTTTTTCAGCAATTTGAGCTATAGCAGTTCTTCTATTGGATTAGACTACACAGGGCCAGCCTTCACTTCCTATGTGCATCCATGAGCCTTGACCGCCCATGACTTTGTCACTAGTTCGTTGGATTTGCTTCCTTGGATCACTCCTTCCTTTGGTAGATTCTGACCACTGCAGACCAGGAACATTCCACAAGAGCTGCAGTTTTGGAGTTGCTCTGAACCAGCTTGTCTAGCCATTGCAGTTTGGCCCTTGTCAAATCGCTCATATCTTTACACTTGCCCATATTTTCTGCATTCAACACATCACCTTTAGGGACAGCATGTTCACTTTCTGCCTAATATACATTATATTACCAAAAGTATTGGGACACCTGCTTTTACAAGCACATGAACTTTATTGGCATCCTAGTCTTATCCCATAGGATTCAATATTGAGTTGGCCCACCCTTTGCAGCTATAACAGCTGCAACTCTTCTGGGAAGGTTTTCCACAAGGTTTAGGAGTGTGTCTTTGGGAAGGTTTGACCATTCTTCCAGAAGCCCATTGGTGAGGTCAGGCACTGATGTGGACAAGAAGGCCCCTCTCACAGTCTCCACTCTTATTCATCCCAAAGGTGTTCTATCGGGGTGCAGGCCAGTCAAGTTCCTCTACCCAAAACTCACTCATCCACGTGTTTATGGACCTTGCTTTGTGCACTGGTCCAAATCATTTGGTGGAGGGGGGATTATGGTGTGGAGTTGTTTTTCAGGGGTTGGGCCCCTTAGTTCCAGTGAAGTGAAATCTTAAGGCGTCAGCATACCAAGACATTTTGGACAATTTCATGCTCCCAATACACAACACACAGATGGACTAATGTCTTTATTCAACCTTACCAACTATGTTACTCCTAAACCTTGTTGACAGCCTACCCAAAAGAGTTGAAGCTGTTACAGCTGCAAAGGGTAGGCCAACTCAATATTGAACCCTACGGACTAAAACTGAGAAGCCATTAAAGTTCAGGCGCGTGTAAAGGCATGCGTCCCAATACTTTTGGTAACAGTGCATCTCACCCACTTTTATATGCCACTGGAATGAGATCATCAATGTTATTCATGTTACCTGTCAATTGCCATAATGTTGTGCCTGATCGGTGTATGTACCTTAACCTCTCAGTGATCAGCATCAAACTCCTCAGGCTCCATTCCATTCACTGGACATCAAAGTCGCATGACAAGTCATTCCCCATGTTTTCCAATGATAACCATTCATCTATGTGAGACTTAAAGTTGCAGCAACCTAAAAGTAGTTCATGCCTTACTTTGGTCTGACTTTCATGCAACGCTCAAAAGTTGCATGAAAGTCATACCTGAATGTTATACAATGCAACAGTTGTCCATTATCACTGGTCAAAGCCAAAGTGGTATCCAAGTTGCAGCCATCCAATGTTGCGTCAAAGTTGCACTCCAAATCAGCGCAACTTTCGAGTCCTACAAATGTGAATTTAGCCTTAGTCCTCCCTCCTATAAACCTTAACCCCTCAGTGAGCTGTCTACTTGTATGTGATCTGCTTCAAGAATATGTGCATCAACCTCTCAGTGGTAAATATTCAGGTTGTGTACAATAACCCCTCAATGATGAATGTTCAGGGTGTATACATTAATCCCTCAGTGACCTGTCTCCAGCATATAAAAATACACCACCCTAGCGCCCAGGTGCATTAATCCTGGAGAACATATTCCTATGCTTACGTGCCTTAATCTCTTAGCAGCCAGTCCCCAGCACATGTGCAATATCCCCTCTATGCCCAGGACATGTGTGTTAACCCTGTAGCACCCAGTCTCCAAAGGGATAATCCTTTACATTTATTTAGTGCACAACACAAAATATTAGTCTCATTTTCACTGATTATCTTTTTAGCTCCAGTGTCCCATTTCCTGCTTTAACAATCTCCAGCAACAAAGCCATGCCCCATCTACCACATCCCAAGTAATAACGTCAGTGTTCCTTAACTCCATGATGTTGTAATATGTTAGCTGATTTATGTAGGATAATATATATATATATATATATATATATATATATATATATATATATATATATATACACACAAACAGTACAATATTGACATATTGACCAGGCCAAAATTCAGTTGATAATTGTGGACTTTTCCAAGCCAACTCAATTTTAACATATCGAAAGGACAGCTGGTGACCCTTTGATGTGTTAATCTTATGCAATGGCCTGTTGAATCGAATTGAACATTTCAAAGGGTACATTATGTACATACTTAAGGATGATAAAGGACCATAGAAGAAGTATTTATTGATGGTAATTAGACTTCAGGGGGTATTCAAGGAAATGGTGGCTTATTTACCTGGTAAACACCAATGTGAGGTTTTTGCCAGTAATTACAAGTAGAGTCTTTTCACCTTGATTAACAATAAGATCAAAAAGTATTTTGGGTTGACCTAGCAGAACCCCCCCCCGTGTCAGACTAGTAATTCAGGGGGATGATTCAAGCTGGCAGTCTTTAAATTTCTCCATGAAGATGAGGGCCACAGGTCTGGATATAGTCTAGGACAAATGGGACTCTGAAGGCTACTGTTCGTTGTCATATTTACTTTGTTGGATTTTTTTTATCTGTTGCAAGGATTTTGTGAACTTTGTTCATCTGTGTTGGAAGTCAATAAATGCATTCTCTGGAAGAACCGATTGCTGCAGGAAATGACGCACATAATAATAATTACCGTATTTATCGGCATATAACACGCACTTTTTTCCCCTGAAAATCAGGGGAAAATCGTGGGTGCGTGTTATAGGCCGATCCCCCCCAAATTGTGTGTGATCGGAGCGATCGCGGCAATTGCCGCGATCGCCGCCGACATACACAGCCGTGTGGAAATTCAAATACGGCGCCGAGACTGCAGGGACTCGGCGGAGCGGAGCTACACATAGCCGAGAGTCCTCGGGTTTTCTCGGCGCCGCTTACAGTCCCGCCCATAGGGCGGAACTGGACGGGACTGTAAGCGGCGCCGAGAAAACCCGAGGACTCTCGGCTATGTGTATCAGCGCTCCGCCGAGTCCCTGCAGTCTCGGCGCCATATTTAAATTTACACAGGGCTGTGTATGACGGCAGGGATCGCGGCGATCCCACAAAGCTGCACGGGGGCAAGGCTGCACGGGGGGGCAAGGCTGCACTGGGGCAAGGCTGCATGGGGGCAAAGCTGCATGGGGGCAAAGCTGCACTGGGGCAAGGCTGCACTGGGGCAAGGCTGCATGGGGGCAAAGCTGCACTGGGGCAAGGCTGCACTGGGGCAAGGCTGCATGGGGGCAAAGCTGCACTGGGGCAAGGCTGCACTGGAGAAAATCTGCATTGACAAGGCTGCACTGACATGGCTGCACTGACAATGCTGCACTGGGGCAAAGCTGCACTGACAAGGCTGCAATGGACACTGGGGCAAGGCTGCACTGACACTGACAAGGCTGCAGATGGACACCGATAACGCTGCATTGATGGGCATTTTAATGTAAGTTTTTCTTCCTTAAACTTTACTCCTAAAAGTTTTTTTCCTTAAAATTCCCTCCTTAACTTGGGTGCGTGTTATACGCCGGCGCGTGTTATACGCCGATAAATACGGTACTTAATAATCATCTACCCATTACATCACTACACATGACTCTAGCAGTCCTCCTGTATATATTCCCCCCCATAATACCCTCCACACTCTAACGTTAAAGAAGGGTTGGGACTTTAGATGAGATGCGTAGCCACCAGTGGATATTACATAGATATCTCTAAATTATTCTGATAGTGTTACTAATTCATATATATACATGAATGAAATGAAATGTAGAAAAGCATAGGGATGTACTCGTTTGCATCAACAGGCTCAACGTGTTTCATGGTTTTGTCTCCACTGCCTACAAAACACGTTGAGCCTGTTGATGCAAACGATTGCATCACTATGCATTTCTACATTTTATTGCATTCATGTAACTTTGTTTGTTGTGTATTTATTGTCTATTGACTTATATATGTTAAGTATCTTATGGTCTAGTCGCACCCCATATCTACAACTTTATTTGGAATAAAGTTTTTATTCTGCAAATTTATTGTGTTGATGATTTTTCATTCATTTGCTCTCGACATTACCATTTTTTTTACACCCTATCATTCTAGCTTTCCATCCATGTATATGTATGAATTAGTAACACTATCAGAATTAATTAGAGATACTGTATCTATGTAATATCCACTGGTGGCTACGCATCTCATCTAAAGTCCCAACCCTTCTCCTTTAAATGAACAGGGATGGAGGCACCTAGCCTCAATGTAGGAGGTGCCTCATTTAAAGTCCCAAAATCCCCCCTCCTTTGTATACCCTCCACACTCCTATCCTGCACATTCTGCCCCCCATAATACCCTCTGTACATATACTGCCCCCTGTCATACCCACTTTTGCTATTATATTTTTTTCTTTTTGGTTGCAAGACCATTCAAGGCTCAGAACACTGGCAACTATAGGAATTGAGCAAGATGTTGAAGTCCACTTGATGCTCAGCAGGAAAGCTCTGTTCTCAGAGGAAGTGTGTAAATGACTGAAGTAGAAAAATACTGCCATATGATCTTTCACTGAATGTTTATTACATGGTCATACAACCGATTTTAGTCCTCAGCGGATACAGATTACATGCAAAAATACATAGACATTTATTGTTTTTTTTTATAGCTGATTGTGAAAAAATAGTTTATATGGCTTTCTATATTGCAAGACAGGATATAATAAAACACCCTCAAAAATTCAGCTTCAAGCACTCCACCAGTTACATTAGGGAAAACAGACAACAAAAGGCTAATCCAACAAGGAAGTGCAAAAGATAATATGAATGTGCAAAGTACAGAAATACATCCAATCGGATGGAAGTGTGCTCTACCCAGAACTGCGAAAAGAGGAATTCTGACTTTAAACATTACAATTGCTCTATATTACAGGAAATGTATGTTTATTTTTTTTTGTGTTCAAGACAAAAAAAAAAGAGATCTAACGTAACATTTTTTTATTGAAGTCCATTGAGACTGACACGGGAATGTAGTAATTCTTTAACATTGGGTAGTTGTTGTTTCACCTGTTTTCCTATGGTGCATGATTGCTTTTCCTGCTCTTTGTTAATTTGAGGTTCACCACTCTTTCAGGCAACCAGTTGCTCAGTGGTGAATATCTGTCCTGGTCCAAAACTCCAGGTTGGGTTGGGTTGGGTTGTTTGCCCTTTTTTTCTGTCTAGTCTTTGTTCAGATGTTGACTCTTTCAGATACTCCTCATAGTAAGATTTCTACATATAATGGGTTAAACTGCTGCCTACAAGAGGATCTGGACACTGGAAAAAAAAGGTCACAGTGTGTTTAAAAAAAATTTATATATTTTAAATATTTTACATACTGTCCCCAGTCAGTGTTCCTGATCACCGCTACACCCGTTCTATGATAATGCTGTACTGCACTGTTTACGGGATGTTCAAAAGTGAAAGTGAAAGTGCCCGGTATTGAAGTGATTAAGGGACATAAGAATTGTAGACAACTGAGACGTCCAAAAGAGGATGGGCAACAGTAATAAAACAGGCCCAAATGACAAAGCACCAAAACTTGGGACTGCACGCAGCTCAAAGAGCTTCCTGAGTGACCTTTCCCCCCAAAGATGGCATTGGATGAGACCTAAACATCTGCCTGGTAAACCTTAGAAAATGTGTGAACAAAAGACCAGGTGGTGGTCTTGCAAATTTGGGAAACAGTTGCCTGATGACGAAAACCCAAGAGGCACAGACAGATCTAGTAGAGTATGCTTTAACAGGAAAAGGTGAAACCTAAACCTTAAGACCATAACCTTAAACAATGATCTGCCCAAGAAATGGTGGGAAAAAAAAGCTGGGTCACCTTTACGTAGCCCATCAGAGATAACAAAAAAAAAAGAGTAGTCTTTGTAACGAAAGCAGTGGCTTGCGAGGTAATTCACATACTACATCCCTACAGTAAAGCAAAATTTTGTTCCTATATATTGGAGCAGGAAAGAGAGACAGAAGAACAATGTCCCGACAGGCGAAAAAGGCCAAAACTAGCTTGGCAATTGAGGAGGCTCTGGGTCTTAACACCATCTTATCTTTGCCCCAGTGTCCCTCAATGAACTTCAAAGCAAAGATTTTATAGTAAATATGAACATTTTCTTTACTGTCCATTGACGATCACAGGAATGTACTAATTCTTAGCTATCTGGGATGCCCAAAAGCACACTATATGAGAACGAGGAAACAGCCATTGAGGGATCCAACTGAAGTGGAAATCAAGGAGTATCTGATGAGTCCATGCCTGAACGAAAGCTAGATACAAAAAAAAAAAAAGGGAGGAAGGAAGAAGAAAATATGGAAAGTGCCACAACCTAAGAAAGGACACCAAGGATCAACCAGGAGTTCGAGACCAGGACAGGTATTTATCACTAAGGGGAAACTCCTACCTGAAACGAATGGTAGAGTACAACCAATCATAAACCATAAGAAAATAGCTTGAACAACTACTAAATGCTTAAGGTGGTTGTAAAGACTGAAGTTTTTTAACCTTCCTGCATAAAAAACCTTCTGTGTGCTGCTCCCCCAATACTCACCTGAGCCCCCTCTCGATCTAGTGATGTGCACGGGAGCCTCAGCTGTCCCGGGTCTCTTGCTCTGTCCTCATTGGCTGACACAGCAGAGGAAGCCTGGGGGCAGGGCTGAGTCGCGGCTGTATGTGTGTTATGGACGCATAGAGCAGGGCTTGTGAGCACGCATGCACCAGTCCCCCATAGCAAGCGGCCTGCTATTGGGGGCACTGGTCAAGGGAGAGGAGCCAGCGGAGGACCCGAGGAGAGGAGGATTGGGGATGCTCTGTGCACAACCATTGCACAGTGCAGGCAAGTAAGACATGTTTATTATATTAAAAAAAACACAAACAAACCTTTAATATCAGTTTAAGAATTACTAGAATCCTGTGTCCCTTAATGGACAGTAACAAAAATATTTATAGTCAAGTAATTAGGACATATTACACAAAAATATTTCAAATTTACCATTTGTAGGCAGCAGATGGAGCTCCAGTCTGCCGACTGCAGGTTTTATTTCTATGCCATAATGAGAATGCTAATTCACCAGGCTATAATGCTCTATTATAAATACAGCGGAGTGAGTCAGAATAAAGCAGGCCATAGCCAGTGCTGGTGGTTGCAGGAAAGAAATTTGCACGATTTCCCCATCTACACAGACAGTGCTGACAGGGGAATCCCCCCTGCCAAGCAATTGTTTGCTCGGGGGAAGGTGGGGGAAGCACGTGATTATCGCTGTTGGCTATAGCAGCCGCTAGTGATAATCACAAGGGAATCCAGCAGGCTGATTGTGCCCAAGTGGCTCAGCCGTCTATGGCCGGCCTAGGTACACAATTCCTCTCCACCAGCCTTTGTCTTCTCAAACCTCTCTATGTAGTTTCAATTAAAAAGAAGCAGTCAACAAAGTAAATAACTGCTGCTAGGCTTTTCTATTAGAAAGCCCACCAAACCCTGCATAACAATTATGGAAGCATCCTTTATTAAATGTTTATTTGTAAAATAAAGATTTTATACTGGGCATGGAAAAAATATATAAACGATTAGTTTATGTAATTGTAAACGTTAAAAAAAAAGTTTCCCTTTAATAATTAAGCCTTTAAGTTTATTTCAGGATTATAATTTTCAGGATTCATAAAAAAGAGTATTGTCACACACACACACATCAAAAGTATTGGGACACCTCCCTTTACAAGCACATTAACTTTAATGGCATCCCAGTCTTTGTCCGTAGGGTTCAATATTGAGTTGGCCAACCCTTTGCAGCTATAACAGCTTCAACACTTCTGGTAAGACTGTCCACAAGGTTTAGGAGTGTGTCTATAGGAATGTTTGACCATTCTTCCAGAAACACATTTGTGAGGTCAGGCACTGATGTTGGACAAGAAGGCCTGGCTCGCAGTCTCCACTCTAATTCATCCCAAAGGTGTTGTATCAGGTTGAGGTCAGGACTCTGCAGGCCAGTCAAGTTCCTAAACCCCAAACTCGCTCATCCATGTCTTTATGGACCTTGCTTCCCATAGACACACTCCTAAACCTTGCGGACAGCCTTCCCAGAAGAGTTGAAGCTGTTATAGCTGCAAAGGGTGGGCCAACTCAATATTGAACCCTCTGGACCAAGACTGGGACGCCATTAAAGTTCATGTGCCTGTAAAGGCAGGCGACCCAATACTTTTGACAATATAGTGAGAGAGATATATATATATTTTTTTCACTTTACATTGTTGCCCAAAACATACCTTCCACATTTACTGCAGACAATTCAGTTAGAAGCCAGTATGTTTTTTGAGTTGTGAAGCATATCAGAGCACCTGCAGGAACCCCTTACAATTGTGAGAACATACAAGCTGAAAACAGGTGGAGTCCATGTGGGAATTGAATCCAAGGTCCCAACGCTGCAAGGCCACAGTACTAACCACTAAGCTTTTTTTCACAGGAAAACATTTGATCTATTAAAAAAAAGGTCTGTGCAATAGGTTTTAACAACTCTGATGAAAAATAAAATATTACTTTTCAGTTACAATAAATATATAAATACAAAGTGTTAAAATACATTGTTCGGTTCTCTGTCTGTGGTTTCTTATTAAAAAAATACAGTACCTGAAGATTTTTCAAAGCCAGGGATGTGTAAATGAATGCTGTAAATGTTCTCCAATGCATGCCTGGATTTTCAGTGTCTAGGAGTTGACCACTGAAAAACACAACCAACCCATGCATGGTTATGAAAAAAAAAAAAAGACTATTACGATTAAGGCAGGCCATAGATGATGCAATTTTCTTTCCTGCAACCACGGGTTGCAGGAAAGAAAATTGCTAGACTCCATTAGCAACACAGTGTTGATGGGGGAATCCCTCCTGCGGAGCTATTGTGTTCTCCTGGCGGGGGAGGCTTCCCTGCCGGGAGAACACACAGTGATTATTGCCAGCGGCTATAGCCCCATGACAATAATCCCATAAAAAAAGAACACAACAGGCTGGTAGTACCCAAGTCGATCGATGGATCGACTTGGGTAAAATCAGCCTGCCCATAGATAGTTCCCCACTGAGCTGGCCGAGATTCGAACCATCTATGGCCGGCTTACCTGATAATAGCCATATAGGTGAGATGATGGTGGGATGTGACTACCAAATGGACTGATACTCAAGTCTCTAGGCATTGTAACTACTACATCATGAAAGACTGGCAATGGTTGTCATCCTACATTTGTGCTCATTATAACTTTAGACCACATATGCCTTTGTCAAAAATGAAAAATCTGAAGCACGCATTAGATGTATGAATGAGAGTATATCTAATAGAAGATAAATAGTAAAGAAAAAAAAACAAGACTTCTTGAGTCTATGTTAAATATAAGGAAAAATAAAAGTCCTTTGTAGACATAGTTTTAAAAATGAATCTCCAAGCAAACAGCTTACTACAGAATTCAAATACATATAGAATTTTTAGTTTTACCTGCCAGAGGTTAGTTGCCATTTTACCATATTACACAGTACTTGTGATCCGGGCGGCGGGCACTAATGCCCTAAGTCCTGTTTCGGACCTTCACTGCTGTTAAGCAGTACAGATTGGTAAAGGTCCCACCTTTGTTCATTGGACAAAGAAGGGGCAGCAGCACACTGGTGAACTTAATACTATTCTCACTTTGCTGCTTTACGGATAATCAATGTACTTAGAATAGCTGTATTTCAAAAAACGCATTTAAATGATTATCAATGCGATCATAACTGCATTAAAACAAGTTTTTTTTTTTAATCAGTCTGGAGTTCAGTCTACATATATTATGTATTGCACTATATCCTCATGCATAAAATTGCTATGTATTTCTATGTAGTTATATAACTTGTGTGGCAGCAATAAATATAAATATGCCTAAGTCTGGACCTGAATAATGGTTCGGAGGGGGGGGGGGTCATGCATTATATTAAAGCCCAACTGAACTCCTAGTTTAAAACAGCTCAATAAAATGCCAAATGCATCAAAAGGAAAATCTCACATTTGATTTCCTTTAAAAAAAAAAAAAACAACAATCACAGCCTGGGGATAGAAAAGTCTGTCCCCTGCCAGCACCTGGAATTGAAATGGCGGATTTAAACTGAAAGTTTGGTTGGGCTTTGAATACTTCCTCTGTGTTGTTTTGTTCTGCCAACTTGAGAGTCCTGGTCTGAGCAATGTTTCTCTAAAGCCCCGTACACATGGGCCGAATATTGGCTATGTGCACAGGCCCTTGTTTGACAGAAGCCGATATCTCACGGATGGCTTCTATCGAACGAGCTTGCTGGAAAAGCAGCAGGCATTCGTCATCTGATCAGCCAGTGGCTATGGGCGCTGAACGGTGTGTTTTGACACGGGGGGGGGGGGGGGGGGGGCTCCTCAGTTGTTGTTTTTCTTTCAAACTTACCGTGTGTACCAGGCTTAACACTCTCCACTGGGTCCAGGTCTCATAAAATGAAGTGGAGAAACTCCTGGCACATACCAAGATTAATATAGAGGCCACAGGTCCTAGAACTTGCTCAAACCTCAGCTGTCAAGCAGGAAGAAGTCAATATTTGAACAATTTGTTTAGGCAATGGTAAAAGCCTGATGATGGGGTTTGAACCACCCACAAATCACTATAACTGCACCCCTTGCTATTGTTTATGATTGCTTGGTATGATCCAGTGTGATTTTACTAGGCTGACATTCCAGGTGTTTTTTGCTTTGTAGGATTACTACAACATTCTAATAAAAAAATATTGTGAGGTATTTCAAAGATGCATTGTCATGCATTAGCAATACATGTGAAAAATGTTAAAAAGTCAATGCTATCGATTCTTGTAGAACTCTGATGGCAGAGAAGAAGTAGTTAATAAAACTCTGCAAACCAGTCCATTGACCCTTCAGAAGACATTAAGGTTTGAACACTGGCATGAAAAGGTCAACTTTCCAATCCAAAAGAACTGAGGTTGAAAGTTGACATAACTGCATAGTTTAGGATTGATCATGAAGATGGTGCCTAGGATATGAGACTCATAGTAACTATTCTAAGCTAAAGGTGTTCTTGTGAGCTTTTTTTATTTTTTAATACTTGTTCAAGAGAGCCTGGAGGTACTGTGCAACCACATCAGCAGATTCCCAAGGGACTACTTTAGCCTTAAAGGATCCTTTCTGCTTCTCTTCCATTTTGCGTATCAACTTGTGCATGGGATAACTCTTTCGAGGGAATGTGACGTCTGTGGATGTGAATATGACAGATGGGCAGAAATCGTTGGCTCCATCTCCAACATACAACAGGCCTTCAAACTTGATTCCTTCTTGAGCCCTTTCAGCAAGGTATTCAGTCAAGATCTTCCTCTTGCACATGTTTGCTGGACACTTGGGGCAAGTATGGGTGTGATACGGACCTAGAGTCAAGTATCCATTCTTCTCCAGCGTAGTAGGGTTGCTAATGACCCTCCGAAAAAGAGAATGATAGCCATAGCCTTTCAGATTGCTCTCAATCCCAAACATGTTGGCATCTGAAACTAGGATAATCTCAAATCGATCTTGGTTCTTGGTCAGGAATCTGAAGAGGGTGGGCATTCCAGGAGAAAGAGGGATCTTCTCGTACACTGCTCTGAGGTCAGTCAACTTCACACCTTTATCTCCAAGATACTTAAACACTCTCTGCATATACTGGTTGTAAAAGCCTTCTTGGAAGGTCTCCCGTAACCAGTCAGGTAGCTCCTCTTCAGGTGCCACCTGAACCACTGAGTCATCACTGTTCTCATTGACAATGGTCTCATCAAAGTCGAAAACCAGGAGGTATTTAAGTCTGGATGCCATCTTGATGACCTACATGTCAAAGAATACAAAAGGTCAGTATTTGTTGCGTGAGTAAAGGCATTTTAGCATAAGTCTGGCATTGTGAATTTGAACTTTGACACATTAAAAGAGATCCTTTAGTTTTAGATGAATCATTCAGTTTAGGGCCTGCAACAGCATTCATTAATGCTGTCCATTTTGCGTTTGTGTTATAGATATACTATATATATCATAAGTTCATCAACTTACCACTGCATACATGGTCAATGATATACAGAGAGTGTAGCAGAGTACATAAGGTTAAGGTTAATTTATAACGTAATTCAGAGTGCCTATGGAAACATGGGGGGGAGTTGTGCAGCAATGATTCAAGCCTCCTTTGGATCATCAGCAGCTGCCAGTGCCACAGGCTAGCAGGCTTAGCTTGGCTCTAAACATGGAAAAGGTAGGAGGACAGTGGGACAAGCAGACACTGCCAGCAACGCTTGTCATATGGGGGAATGGCGATTCAGGCAGGTTTTCCAACCTGATCAAATGTTCCTCTCTGGAGTGCTCAAGCAATGATTTGACATGGGTCCCACAACACAAGATTATCACCTGATCTAGCCAAAGACTGCAACTGTCATCTCATATGAATGGATAGCTTTACTTGGTCACTCGCTTTTAGCACATCTATGTGATGGGGGGGGGGGGGGGTTCAGCACGCACCTTTTTATAAAATGCCTTGCAGGTCGATGATCAGGCCTTCATAAATCTCACAACTCTATCTTCCCCAGTGTCCATTTAAAACTGAATCTGAAAGGGAATGGCTTAATGGCTCCATTTTACATTTTGGCTAGCACTCATCTAATGCACATAATGGTTTTTTACGGTCTAACACCAGAAGCCACTCAAGATGTCTTTAGCCACCACCTGCAACTGTTCCTTATGAGCCACCAATGTATGGATAGCTGTCCTCAGCTTGTGGGGCCATGTGGGGGCCCTGCTTGTGCCATACGCTGCCACAGCTCCTGGACAAGATGCCCTTAGGGAGCCTCCAGCTCTCAAGGTTGCACCTCCACATGGCGGTTGTGAGTACTTTTTAGAATAAAATACATTGCTGCTCCTGAAGAGTGGATATAAATACTCCACGAAACGCGTAGACCCTTAGTATATGCAATGTTTAAACCGACTATGTATTTAATTTTTATTCGTATGGATATCTGTATGGTTATCAGTAATTTCAAGCAAATAGGACGTTTCTCAGTTGGTGTAGCATAAGCCTCTACACACTGTCATGCAATTCACGTTCCTATATGTATATAGATGAATTTTACTGTTTTATTATGTATTTTGCTGTATGAATTTTTAATATGATTTACATTAAATATACTGTTTTTTGCCCCCCTACTGGTGACTGCATGTTTCATTCAAAGTCCCTCCCTGTTCTCCTTTTTTCTATAATTGCATCCCAGTCTTAGTCAAAGTACCTCACCAATAGAGTCCCCTAGGGAGATAAGAAAGAAACTGTTACCTAAAAGTTGGCTATAGACAGAGCAATTTCCTTTCCTGCAACACTGACTGTGTTGATGGGGGAATCCCTCCTGCAGAGCCATTGTGTTCTCTTGGCGGGGGAGTGGGGGAAGCTGCCCCTGCGGGGAGCACACAGTGATTATTGCCAGTGGCTATAACAGTCACTAGCAATAATCTCATGAAAAATCCAGCGTCCGGTTGGATCCAAGTTGATAAATCGATCAACTCGGGTGCATTCAGCCTGCCCATGCATGCTTCGAATTGTCTATGGCCGACTTTATTCTCTAGCATCCACCAAAAACAGAAATACACAATATTATCAAAAGTATTGGGACACATGTCTTTACACGCACATGAACTTTAAAGACATCCTAGTCTTAGTCTGTAGGGTTCAATATTGAGTTGGCCCACCCTTTGCAGCTATAACAGCTTCAAATCTTCAGCAGTCTCCGTTCTAATTCATCCCAAAGGCGTTTTATCAGGTTGAGGTCAGGACTCTGTTCAGGCCAGTCAAGTTCCTCCACCCCAAACTCGCTCATCCATGTTTTTTGTGCACTGGTCCAAATCATTTGATGGTGGGGGGGGGGGGGGTTATGGTGTTGGGTTGTTTTTTAGGGGTTGGGCTTGACCCCATAGTTCCAGTGAAGGGAACTCTTAAAGGGGTTGTAAAGGTAAAATTTTTTTCACCTTAATGCATTCTATGCATTAAGGTGAAAAAACTTTTGACAATACCGCCGCCCCCAGCCCCCCCGTTTTACTTACCTGACGCCTCGAATCTCCGCTGCTCGTTCTCGTCATCTCCATTGCAGCTCAGCCTGGTCGCTGATTGGCTGCAGTGGATGGATTGAAAGCAGCGCAGCCATTGGCTCGCGCTGCTGTCAATCACATCCAATGACGCGGCGCGCCGGGGGGCGGGGCCGAGTGATACAGCGAGCGGCTATAGCCGCCGGCTGTATCACGGGAGCGTGCCCGCAAGCACTCACCACCATGCGAGGGAGCTCGCATTAAGGTGGTTAATGCTTGCGGGGAGGAGCTGAAACAGCCGCCGAGGGACCCCAGAAGACCAGGTTCGGGGCCACTCTGTGCAGAACGAGCTGCACAGTGAAGGTAAGTAAAACATGTTTGTTATTTTTTTTTTTTTTTTTTAATTACCTTTACAACCCCTTTAAGGCATCAGCATACCAAGACATTTTGGACAATTTCATGCTCCCAACTTTGTAAGAACAGTTTGGGGATGGCCCCTTTCTGTTCAAACATGACTGTGCACCAGTACACAAAGCAAGATCCATAAAGTCATGGATGAGCAAGTTTGGGGTGGAGGAACTTGACTAACCTCAACCCCTTTGGGATGAATTAGAGCAGAAACGGGGAGCCAGGCCTTCTCGTCCAACATCAGTGTCTGACCTCACAAATGCGTTTCTGTAAGAACGATCAAACATTCCCATAGACACGCTCCTAAACCTCCTAAACCTTGTGGACAGCCTTCCCAGAAGAGTTGAACATTTTTTTTTTCTTAATCATGACTTGGTTTCCAAGCATTGTCTCGCAAGACAAGCAGGATTCAAGCCTCTGGGGTGTGCAGTACTTCATGTGGCCAGAGGTGCGGGGGCACCGGTGATGCTCGGAGACACTCGGAGATGCTCTGTTCCCAAGTGTCGCCGAGTGTCTCTGGCACCCCCCCCACCTCTGGCCACATGCGGTACTGCGTACACTAGCAGTTACACTGGAAGGTATTATCTGAGTTTCCGTTGATTCCTATGGGGAAACTCGCTTTGATATACGAGTGCTTTGGATTACAAGCATTCTTCTGGAACGGATTATGCTTGTAATCCAAGGTACTACTTTATAGCTTATTCCTTGCTCTCCCAGAAGCTGGTGCTCTTCTCTCACTCAAGGGTTGTAGACAGGCCCTTGCCAGCTTCACGTACGGTGCAGGCCTGCTGGCCCTGCAATGTGCATGAAGACATTGGAGTGCCTGCAATCGACAGAGCAATGAAGACTTTTGGCTTTGGGGGGCCAGTTGTGCAGCTTGGAGAAAGTCCCCAAAACCCCAAAACTAGTGGGTTCTGAGAGGAGTTTTTCAGCTGTAAAAATGCTCTAACGTCAAAAAACACTGAAAAAAGCCGAAAAATGTTCAAAAACGGCTCATTAGCGTTTGACATTTTTGATCCACTGGAAAAAAAAAAAGGCTAAGGCAGAAATACGCTATTGCAAAAACGTTGAAAAACTCACTGCAAAGCTACTGCCGTTTTTAAAACGTTATTATAACGTCCAGTGTGCATGAGGCCTAATTATTATGAGGATCGCATAACTATATCTAATACAAAATCAACATTCCAAGAAATTATAGAACAGATTTGACCATACATTGTACCCAGACTCAGAGCAGCATTAGAAACCAGATGGTATGTTTATAGAAGGCAAATCGGGGAAAAAACTTTATGGTAAATGGTTGAAAACAAAGCGGCCTTTTCATGATATATGATTCAATATACCAAAAATCTTTTAGGCAATTTCAACCACCAACTTTCAATCACAAAAAGATGAAATCTCTGAACTTTTGTGATGGTTTTATAATGTTGATAGAAACCATAGGTGGTTGTTTGCAAAAATGATTTTGGCGTTTTTCCAGTTAAGAGCTGTAAAAAGTGGTTGAACTTGTCTGAAAATATCCATTTGTATGGCCAGCAATACAGCTACAGAGAAACCATAGATCTTCACAGCTGGACATCTACGTGAAGGCCAGGTTCTTCAGCAACCATCTACACTTTTGTCAGCCTAAAACTGTAATTCATGTTTGTATGAAAATTCACTAGCTATGATTACATGGCTGTTTCCTGCAGCAGGATGTCTCTTCATAGGAGCAATGACTGTGTAATGCTTAGGCAACGCCAGTTTTCTGCAAGTCATGCTACAGCTGTCCTAACACTGTTCGGCAGGCTTATCCAGCAGTCCTGTACAGTACTCGGCACACTTTTCTCTCACCAATGACCCTTATTTCCACTTTGAGGCACTCATTTAAAGCGAAAAAGAGGGGGGAATTTTGGGACTTTAATTGTGGGTTCGGGCTATAAATGAATGTGGATAACGAAGGAAAAATGGGACTTTAAATGAGGCACATATGTGGTGTGCCTCCATCCCTAGTACATGTATATAACGAAGGAAAAATGGTACCTTAAATGAGGTTGTTGACATTGTGGAGGTGAAATGAAAAAAGTACAAATTTATTAATCATAGATAATTAATAAATTTGTACTTTTTTCAATTCACCTCCACAATGTCAACAACCTCATTTAAAGCCCCATTTTTCCTTCGTCATATACATGTACTAGGGATGGAGGCACACCACATATGTGCCTCATTTAAAGTCCCATTTTTCCTTCGTTGTCTACATTCATTTATAGCCCGAACCCACAATTAAAAGGATCAGCCCACCCAAAACTCATGCACTATATTGTCAAAAGTATTGATATGTCTGCCTTTACAGTATTGGCACGATTGCCTTCGCACGCACGCACAGGAACTTTAATGGCATCCCAATCTTAGTCCACAGGGTTCAATATTGAGTTGGCCCAGGCTTTGCAGCTATAACAGCTTCAACTCTTCTGGGAAGGCTGTCCACAAGGTTTAGGAGTGTGTCTATGGGAATGTTTGTCCATTCTTCCAGAAGCGCATTTGTGAGGTCAGGTACTGACGTTGACGAGAAGGCCTGGCTCACAGTCTCCGCTCTAATTCATCCCAAAGGTGTTCTATTGGGTTAAGGGCATGATTCTGTGCAGGCCAATCAAGTTCCTCCACCCCAAACTCGCTCATCCATGTCTTTTGAGAACTTGCTTTGTGCACTGGTCCAAATCATTTGGTGGAGGGGGGATTATGGTTTGGGGTTGTTTTTCAGGGGTTGGGCTTGGCCCCTTGGTTCTAGTGAAGGGAACTCTTAAGGCGTCAGCATACCAAGACATTTTGGACAATTTTATGCTCCCAACTTTTTGGGAACAGTTTGGGGATGGCCCCTTCCTGGTCCAACATGACAGCGCACCAGTGCACAAAGCAAGGTCCATAAAGACATGGATGAGCGGGTTTTGGGGGTGGAGGAACTTGACTGGCCTGCACAGAGTCCTGACATAAAACCGATAGAACACCTTTGAGGTGAATTAGAGTAGAGACTGCGAGCCTGTCCAAATCAGCGCCTGACCTCACAAATGCGCTCATGGAAGAATGGTCAAACAATCCCATAGACACCCTCCTAAAGCTTGTGGACAGGCTTCTCAGAAGAGTTGAAGCTGTTATAGCTACAAAGGGTGGGCCAACTCAATATTGAACCCTACAGACTAAGACTAGGATGCCATTAAAGTTCATGTGCGTGTAAAGGCATGTGTCCCAATACTTTTGATAATAAAGTGTATTTCTGTTTTTGGTGGATGCTAGAGAATAAAGACGGCCATAGACAATTCGAAGCATGCCTGGGCAGGCTGAATGCACCCGAGTTGATCGATTTATCAACTTGGATCCAACCAGATGCTGGATTTTTCATGAGATTATTGCTAGTGACTGTTATAGCCACTGGCAATAATCACTGTGTGCTCCCAGCAGGGGCAGCTTCCCCCACTCCCCCGCCGAGAGGACACAATGGCTCCGCAGGAGGGATTCCCCCATCAACACAGTGTTGCAGGAAAGGAAATTGCTGTCTATAGCCAGCTTTTAATTAACAGTTTCTTTCTTATCACCCTAGGGGACTCTATTGGTGAGGTACTTTGGAGAATGTAACAGCAGTGTTTGGAATATGCAAATCTCCCAGATGTCGGGAATTATAGCAGAGAGCTCTCACTGTTGGAGCATCCAAAATGTATAAGAAACCAGGGACTGATTTAGCCTTCCAGGCTCCACCTATGGGTCAATATCACTTTTTAGTGGACTAGCATTTTATTAATTATTGTATATAAATGATTATTTACCTGATTTTTGTGCAAAAATAACATTTAGCTGGCATTCAGGCCTACTGCAGCTCCAAAAGCATGCACAAACTTTTAATAACACATTATCAATTTGACTCAGTGGGGTTGATTTACTAAAGGCAAAAAGACTGTGCACTTTGGAAAGTGAAGTTGCACACGGCAAGAGTAGTTGCTCCAGAGTTTAGTAAATGAGCAGAAGCTCTGCTGACTTTCATCAACCAATCATGTGCAAGCAAAAATGCTGTTTTTTTTATTTTCCTTGCATGTGATTGGGTATTATTTGCAAAGTGAAGCTTTACCTCATTTACTAAGCTCTGGAGCAACTGCACCTGCAGAGTGCAACTGCACTTTGCAAAGTGCATAGTCTAGTTGCCTTTAGTAAATCAACCCCAGTGGCATAGTGCTTTTCAATTCTAGGGTCCCTGGTTTCAATTCCTCTGGTGTCTGTCCAAACTGACCCTAGTATGTGTATGCATGTGAGATAGGGACCTTAGATTGTAAGCTCCTTGGGGGCAGGGACTGATGTGAATGTAAAGTATGTAAAGCACTGTGTAAATTGTTGGTGCTTTAAAAATACTTGTAATAAATGAATGCTGTGACCACAGCTAGCCATGCAATAATGGACCCTCTCAAATCTCCACATGCTGCGTATTGCAAATCTACTCACCTGCTAAAAATTAATCCTTAAAGCGGAGTTCCACACAAAAATGGAACTTCCGCTTTCCGGAACCCTCCCCCCCTCCGGTGTCACATTTGGCACCTTTCAGGGGGGAGGGGGGTGCAGATACCTGTCCAAGACAGGTATTTGCACCCACTTCCGGCATAGACTCCCATGGGAGTCTATGCCTCTTCCTGTCCCCACCGCGCTGTCTGCTGGGAACACACAGCTCCCAGGAGAGAGCGGGGACCACTTGGGACGTGCAGCGCGAATCGCGCATGCGCAGTAGGGAACCGGAAAGTGAAGCTGCAACGCTTCACTTCCTGATTCCCTCCCCTAGGATGGTGGCGGCAGCTGCCGAGAACCGAGCGGGTTCTCGGCGTCCCCTGCCGACATCGCTGGACCCTGGGACAGGTAAGTGGCCATTTATTAAAAGTCAGCAGCTGCAGTATTTGTAGCTGCTGGCTTTTAATATTTTTTTTTTTTTGGCGGTGTGGGTGGACCCCCGCTTTAAAGAGGAACTTCAGTCCTATTTAGGTTTGGCGCCACCAAACTTTTTTTTTCTGGTGCTTGCGAAGATGTGCCAAAGACCAGGGAGAAGAATGTTCCTTACTCTGGTGGTCATTGGGCAGAATGCCTCCTATATTGATAGTTATTGGAAAGAATGCTCCTTACATTGGTGGTCAATGGAAAGAATGCTCCTTACATTGGCGGTCAATGGAAATAATGCTCCTTACATTGGCGGTCAATGGAAAGAATGCTCCTTACATTGGCAGTCAATGGATAGAATGCTTGTAATATTGGTGTTCAGTGGGAAGAATGCCCCTTACTTTATTGGTCAATGGGAAGAATGTTTCTTACATTTGTGGTCAGTGGGGAGAATATTCCTTACATTGGTGGTTAGTGGGGAGAATGTCCCTTACATTGGTGGTCAGTGGGAAGAATTCTCCTTGCATTGGTGGTCAATGGAAAGAATGCTCCTTACATTGGTGGTCAATGGATAGAATGCCCCTTAAATTCGTGGTCAATGGATAGAATGCCCCTTACATTGGTGGTCACTGGGAAGAATTCTTGTAATATTGGTGTTCAGTGGGAGGAATGCCCTTTACTTTAATGGTCAATGGGAAGAATGTTCCTTACATTGGTGGTCAGAGGGGAGAATATTCCTTACATTGGTGGTTAGTGGGAAAAATGCTCCTTACATTGGTGGTCATTGGGAAGGTGTTTCTTTACATTTATGTCAAACGGGAAGAAAGCTATAGTACAGATTTTACGAATGGAGAAGGGGGCAGAAAGGGTGGACATATTCAGCACTCTTGATGAATGCCCCACATGGGTCCCTCATTTCAATTATTCCATTGCAGCACCAGAAGATCATAGCTGTGGGGTTATGAGAGGGGGGAGAGGACTTTGGTCTTTAACTATGGCAGCCGGCATCAGCACAGGGGACAGTTCAGAGTAAATGTAAGTACTGTCGCTAATTTAAAAAAGAAAGTTACCTAAAATTAGGCTTTCATTTTACATATAATCAGCACACAAACTAAATGAACAGAAAGCAAACAATAAATTCAAACTGCCAATGATGTTTTATGCTACCCTCCAACAGTTGCCCTCTACAGATATGCCTGTATAATAAACTGAGCTCCGGTCCTAGAGACTGAAAATTGAAGCAGGACCTTCAAAAATGTGCATATAGATCCTGCCATGGCAGATCATTCTTTGCTGTAGGACTGTCCTTCAAATGCAGCATCAGGTGACCTTAGCTTAACTACACTGATATCACTTCACAATTAATAATTAATGTCAGACAGTATCAAATAGCTAAATAGAAAATTCAAGCACACTTTGCTGTTGTTCTACTGTGTTAAACCAGCCTTTCTCAGCCTTTTCATCCCCTTAGGAAACCCTGAAATCATTTGTTTAGGTTATCAGGGAACCTCTGCTAAAATGGATTATACCTACAGCTCATGGTGTGATCAATAAGTTGAAGAAAGTTTTACATAAAAGAATAAGCAATATGGTGTGCATAGCGTATTTCCCAGGTGGATCATTTTGTTACAAACCCTCTGCAAAACTAATTTCAATAATATTCTTGAAATACCGGTAAATAATAACTGCATAAAAAAAAGGGGAGATAGTAAAAATTGTGGTGTATTTTAACACTAATGCCCCATACACACGGTCGGATTTTCCGACGGAAAATGTGTGATGGGACCTTGTTGTCGGAAATTCCGACCGTGTGTGGGCTCCATCACACATTTTCCATCGGAATTTCCGACACACAAAGTTTGAGAGCAGGCTATAATATTTTCCGACAACAAAATCCGTTGTCGGAAATTCCGATCGTGTGTACACAAATCCGACGCACAAAGTGCCACGCATGCTCAGAATAAATTAAGAGACGAAAGCTATTGGCCACTGCCCCGTTTATAGTCCCGACGTACGTGTTTTACGTCACCGCGTTTAGAACGATCGGATTTTCCGACAACTTTGTGTGCCCGTGTGTATGCAAGACAGGTTTGAGCCAACATCCGTTGGAAAAAATCCATGGATTTTGTTGTCAGAATGTCCGATCAATGTCCGACCGTGTGTACAGGGCATAATAGTTATTGTAGAAGTGACCCCTTACATTGGTGCTTAATTGAAAATTGCCCCCTTGCATTGTTGGTCAGTGTAGGTGGGAAATCAATCCTACATTGCTTACTGTTCAAGAAACCTCTAGCAACCTCAAGATGAACCCTGGTTGCAAATAATTGTGCTAAAGTGTATTTGTCATTAAAAAAGTATGGGGCTACCAGTGGTGATCTCTTTGTTAAAAATGCTAGCCACTTGGCCCCAATATGCCTGGCTCACTGGCCATGAAAGAAGAAGAAAATCAGAACTCCTGAACAGTATACTTAGTAACTGGGGAAGTATCGAAGCCAGGGCATCAACCAAAAAAACAGACACTTGGCATTTTCAGAAAGGGAGATTAACTGTGGCAATATATGTGCATTACTCCTGACAGAGTTCCTAGAAAAAGATCAGTGTACTTCAAAGTGCTTGTTTGGACAGTTTGTTTTGATTGAATGCCCCCGGGTCTAATTATCTAATGGCTTGGGTCTCCTAGGAGTTACAATAGGCCTGAGCTTCCAAGATCAAGCTAAGAATTTTGTCAAGGAGATCTAGTTCCTGGGTTCCCAAAGAGGTTACAGAAAACACAAGCCATAGCTAAAATACCTGTTCTAGGTGGGCTATTCCTTTACAGAGACTATAGAGGGCCATATAGTACATTTTGCACTAGCATTTTTAGAACATTAGCTGTGGCATTGCACGTATATCTCTCTTCACAGGTTTCCTAGTCTTTCAGTTATGGTTTGTTTTCCGTAATCTCTCTTGGAAACCAGGAACCAGATCTCCTTGATAAATACGATTATCTGGGTGGACAGTTTCAGATTTTAGTGTATGCCCCTGGGTCTAATTATTCAAAGGCTTGTGTCTCCGAGGAGCTCCAACAGTGACATCTCTACATCTGAGCTTCCGAGAATGAACTGGGAACGTCATCAAGGAAATCTGGTTCCTGTTTTCCCAGAGAGATTACAGAAAACACAAGCCAGAACTAAAATACTTGTCCTGGGTGGACTAATCCTTTAAACAAAGATTTGTCTACCCCAAAATGATTATCTGGGTGGACAGTTTGGGTTTTTAGTGTATGCCCCTGGGTCTAATTATCCAAAGGCTTGTATCTCCGAGAGGCTCCAACAGTGATATCTCTACACCTGAGCTTCCGAGAACAAACTGGGAACATCATCAAGGAAATCTGGTTCCCGTTTTCCCAGAGAGATTACAGAAAACACAAGCCATAGCTAAAACACCTGTCCTGCGTGGACTAATCCTTGAGGCCTCATGCACACTGCACGTTAAAATAACGTTATAAAAACACCAGTTGCTTTGCAGTGAGTTTTTCAACGTTTTTGCAATAGCGTTTATTAGCGTTTTTTTTTTTTTGTAATGGATCAAAAACGCCAAGAAAACGCTGGTGAGGTGTGTTTTTGAGCATTTATCTGCATTTTTTTGAGGTTAGAACGTTTTTACAGCTGAAAAACTCCTCTCAGAACCCACTAGTTTTGTGTTTTTTTTAAAGCCAAAAAACACCCCAGCCAAAAACTGCCGATAACAGCCTATGTCTGTATGGAAACATAGGATAACATGATGGGGAGTTTATTGACTGTAGAAAAAAACGTCAAGCCAAAAACAGCTGCTGTACAAACTTCCAAAAACGTCCAGTGGTGCATGAGGCCTTAAACAAAGATCTGTCTACCCCAAGGTGATCAGAGTAAACAGTATTGTGTTTGAGTGCATTCAGCTAAGTCTAATTATTTAATGGCATGCATCTCTTAAGAGCTTTGTTAGGAATCTCTACACTGGAGCTCGAAGACTGAGCTGAGAACTTCATCAAAGAGATATGGTTTTTTGGTTCTCAAAGAGATTTCTGAAAACCATAGCTAAAGCTGGCTGTACACTAGCAAAACTTAATTTGAAGTGATACTTTTAGAAATATTTGTTCGATTTTCTAATCAAATCGACATCTATTTTTTTACCACAGAGATGAGAAAATTCGAAGGAGTGGGGATGGGATATTTTTCTCAAAGGAATTTTTAACAGCGTTTGTGTTTTTTGTTCAAAATGACATTTGTCCAGTTACTGATTGTACAAAGAATTTTCGTACAAATTCTCATACGAACATTAGTCTAAGTATCGACTAGTGTATAGTAGAGCTGCACGATTCTGGGAAAAATGAGAATCACGATTCTTTTGCTTGGAATAAAGATCACGATTCTCTCACGATTCTCAAAAAAATAATTTTATTTTAAAGATAAAGCCTTGTCAGTGCAGCCATGTCAGTGCAGCCATATCAGTGCAGCCTTCCCCAGTGCAGCCTTGCCCCAGTGCAGCCTTGCCCCAGTGCAGCCTTGCCCCAGTGCAGCCTTGCCCCAGTGCAGCCTTGGATCCCCTGTACTTGCTTCCAGGGCTTCAAAATCGCCGACCGCGATTTGAAAATGGCGCCGCCGGCGCCAAAGTACACAGAGCCGGTCCTCGGCTCTTTCCGGCGGCTCTCGTTCAATTTCGGCTCCACTCGTAGTCCCGAGCGGAGCTATCCGAGTAGGTTCGGATAGCTCCGTTCGGGACTACGAGTGGAGCCGAAAGTAAACGAGAGCCGCCGGAAAGAGCCGAGGACCGGCTCTGTGTACTTCGGCGCCGGCATTTTCAAAACGCTGGTTCCCGGCTGCTTCTCCTCCGATCAGCCTGTTCAGGCTATTAAAAAAAATCGAGATAATCCAGACTGTAGATCGCGGGGGGGGGGGGGGGTGTGAATCGAAATCGCGATTCTATGTACGATTAATCGTGCAGCTCTAATAGCCAGCTTAAAAAAACTTCTTCTGGGAAGACTAATTCTTTAATAAACAATTAGTCTACTCCAGGGTGGAGCACTATATACTGCATTTTGCACTAGCATTTTCAGAAAAAGATTAGCTGTGGCAATGTAGGTATACTTCTTCTGACAGATATCCTAGGAAGGATCAATACATCCCAAGGTTATTATCAGGTTGACAGTTTCATTTTTGATTGTAAGCCCCTAAGTCTAATGAATGGTGTCTCCTATGAGCTCCAATGGTGTCATCTCTACCCCAGAGCTTCCTAGACCGAGCTGGGGACCTCAAGGAGATCTGGATTCCCAAAGAGATTACAAAAAACCCAAGCCATAACTAGAAGACTTATTCTGGGTGGACTTATTTTAGGACCTCCAATGGTGATATCTCTACACCTGAGCTTCCAAGACGAAGCTTGAGACTTCACCAAGGAGATTTGGTTCCTGAGCAAATTACAGAAAACCCAAGCTATGACCTGTCCTGGGTGAACTAATCTTAGGAGCTCCAATGGTGACATCTCAGAGCTTACAAGAGTAAGCTGGAGACTTCGTCAAAGAGATCTGGCTTCTTGGCTCCCAACGAAATTACAGAAAACCCAAGCCATGACTAAAAGACGTGTTCTGGGTGGAATAACTTTAGGAGCTCCAATGGTGACATCTACACATGACTACATCTACAGAGGACTAAAAGACCTGTCCTGGGTAGACTAATCTTAGGTTCTCTAATGGTGACATCTCTACATCAGAGCTTCCAAGACCAAACTGGGCACTTCATCACAGAGATCCGATTCCTGGATTCCCATAGAGGTTACAGAAAACCCAAGCCATAACTAAAAGATCTGTCCTTGGTGGACTAATCTTAGGGGCCCCAATGGTAACATCTCTACATCAGAGATTACAAGAGCAAGCTGGGGACTTTGTCAAACAGATCTGGTTCCTGGAAAAAATTACAGAAAGCCCAAGCCATGACTAAAAAGACCTGTTCTGGGTGGACTAAACATAGGTGCTCCAATGTTGACATCTCTACACCAGAGCTTTCAAGGACAGGCTGGGGACTTCAGGAACCCAGGAATCGGATGTCCTTGATGAAGTGATAACAGAAAACCAAGCCATAACTAAAAACCTGTTCTGCATGGACTAATCTTAGGAGCTCCAATGGTGACATCTCTACACTACTACATCTACACAGTACCAAAAAGATCTGTTCTGGGTGGACAAATCTTAGGAGCTCCAATGGTGACATCTCTACACAACTACATCTACACAGGACTAAAAAGATCTGTCCTGGGTGGACAAATCTTAGGAGCTCCAATGGTGACATCTCTACACAACTAAATCTACACAGGACTAAAAAGATCTGTCCTGGGTGGACAAATCTTAGGAGCTCCAATGGTGACATCTCTACACAACTAGATCTACACAGGACCAAAAAGATCTGTCCTGGGTGGACAAATCTTAGGAGCTCCAATGGTGACATCTCTACACAACTACATCTACACAGGACTAAAAAGATCTGTCCTGGGTGGACAAATCTTAGGAGCTCCAATGGTGACATCTCTACACAACTACATCTACACAGGACTAAAAAGATCTGTTCTGGGTGGACAAATCTTAGGAGCTCCAATAGTGACATCTCTACACAACTACATCTACACAGGACTAAAAGATCTGTCCTGGGTGGACAAATCTTAGGAGCTCCAATGGTGTCATCTCTATACCAGCGCTTCAAAGACTAAGCTGGGGACTTCAATAGAGATTTGGTTCCTGGGTTTCCAGATAGATGAAACAAAAGGCATCTCTAAAAGACCTGATATAGGTGGACTAATCCTTTAAGCAGAGACCATGGAGCACCATATCCTCAAAACATGGTGCATGAATTCTTTGAGAAAAGACCAAGCAGCCTTTTACAACCAAATAGTCTAAATTGGAATATACTTTGTTACATTTAAAGATGCTGTTCTGCAATGATATGGATGTCAAGAGGACCCAGAGAACATTGATCATCTGTGATCAGAAATTCAACATGCATTACAAAAAGGGATTTTACCATACAAGCCATCAGTTGTAGAAGGACATTGATGAGCCTATCTCTAGAGATGAGGGACATTCCCAAGGACAGCACATATCTCCTGAGACTATCTATGTACACCATTACACCCTTGTTGCTGGCAGCCTACTGTCATTGAGCAATGGCCCCTCTATAGCCCTCTGATGCAGCAAGCCTGGCACCAATAACCTTGCCATTCATACACTTTAATGGTGACACCCCTTGAAGCATCACAATGGAGGTGTATGGCCACAGAACAGATCAGAGTTCCTATTATATGACTCCCATGTATAGTATTCTCCGTCCCTACACTGGCTGCTCTCACTCCTTGCTTTGCCCTCTAGCAAGTTAGCCCCCTCGTTTCCCCTAGTGGTATCTCCCCCTGCCATTGCTACCAGTGAAGGTCAGGATAGACCACACCAAATACAGGGGTGTTGGAAGGAATCAGTTAGAGTCATCTTACGTTGGGTTCTTGAGGGCTCCGATCTTCTGCCGGCTCAGCTGATGTCCGTTCAGTACCCTGTTACCTTCTCCGGTATCTTATATCCAGAGGAGACGGGAACCGGCTGCATCACGTCACAGCCCCAACAGCCAATACCCGGCTCAGAACGGTGATCAGAGGACGCCGCAACGGGGAGGGGCGGCCAACAGCCCATAGCAGCTAAACAACGCCCACTTCCATTCACAAGCTGCCAGGTGGGCGGGAGAGGAGGCTGCGGATGAACGCCCACCTGCGATAACCACGCCCAGTTGCTTAAATAACAAGCTCGCCTTATCGCCAGCTTTGTGTTATGTGATAAGACGTTGTGTGTGATGTGTGTGAGCGGGGCCCCGGGGGGCCACACAGGCGAGTGGAGCCTGCAGATCAGTAACAATCACCATCGCACAACACTAGACAATGGTGGAACATTACGTATTAGATCAGGAATAAAGTGCTTTGTTAAGATCCTATGTATTGCTAAAACTTTGTTTTGGATACTGTAGAAAGAATAAAAACTTTTTGAATAACGCTGTTTTTGCTGTGTCCCCTTAGGGAGCTTTTCCTTCAGTTCCTTTGCTGCTTTTTTTGCTATTTGCCCTACAGAGATAAACCACTTCCCGCACTGGTCCTGGATTTTGTTTTTTGCTGTCTCCCCTTAAAAATATTTCCTTCATTTCCTGTCCTGGATTTTTTTTTTTGCTGATTCCCTTTAGAGATTTCCCTTCACTTCCTCTCCTGGATTTTTTTTTTTTGCTGTGTTCCCTTGGGGAGATTTTCCTTAACTTCCTGTCTGAATACTCCTTAGGGGGATTTCCCTTCATTACCTGTCCTGGATTTTTTTTTTTGCTGTTTCCCCTTAGGGAGATTTTCCTTCACTTCCTGAATTTTTTTTCTGTGTCCTCATAGAGAGATTCCCCTTCACTTCCTGCCTTTGATTTTTTTTCTGTGTCCCCCTGCAGATCACTTTTTTTAGATGGCGTCTAAGCAACCACTGTCACGTGACCCTTTAGCCCCATGGCTCGCAGTGGGGATTGGGGGTGGGATCTGTACTAGGGGGTGGGAGGGAGATCTATACTTGGTAGATTTGGGGATTGATTGCCACCATAGATTAGTTACCCCCATTACAGTGTCCCTATAGATCACTTGCCCCATCACAGTGTCCCCATAGATTAGTTGCTCCATCACAGTGCCACCATAGATCAGTTGCCCCATCACAGTGCCACCATGGATCAGTTGCCCCATCACAGTACCACCATGGATCAGTTGCCCCATCACAGTGTCCCCATAGATTATTTGCCCCATTACAGTGCGACCATAGAGCAGTTGCCTCACCACAGTGTCCCCATAGATTATTTGCCCCATTACAGTGCGACCATAGATCAGTTGCCCCATCACAGTGTCCCTATAGATTAGTTGCCCCATCACAGTGCCACCATAGAGCAGTTGCCCCATCACATTGTCCCCATAGATGAATTGCCCCATCAGAATGGCCCCGTAGATAAGTTGCCCCTACTCACTACCCTCATAGATCAGTTGCCCCCATCACAGAGTCCCCATAGATCAGTTCCCCTTATTACAATGTCCCCATAGATTAGTTGCCCCATCACAGTATCCCAATAGATTAGTTGCCTCACCACAGTGTCCCCATAGATCAGTTGCACCATCACAGTGTCCCCATAGATTAGTTGCACCATCACAGTGTCCCCATAGATCAGTTGCACCATCACAGTGTCCCCATAGATTAGTTGCCCCATCACAGTATCCCAATAGATCAGTTGCCTCATTATAGTGTCCCCATAGATCAGTTGCCCCGGCAAAATGGCCCCATAGATTAGTTGCCCCATCACAGTGCTCAGTGTACCTGTAGAAGTCCCTGTGGCCTGGGAGGAGAAATGTGCTGCAGGACATGCAGCATGCATGAAACGTGGTTGGTCGCTAGGGATGCCAGAATCCCTAGCAACCAATGGCTGCTGCTCACTGACACAGGACTTGTAAAGTGAAGGCTCTATGAACCTATGGGCCTGTATGGGAGGTGGAGCCAGGGACAGTATGTGGGAGGAGACTCATCTAGTCTAGTATGAAGGAAGATAGGAGGATTCAGGCTGAGGAGTGGGTGGAGCAGAATAGTTAGGGGAAGGGCAGAGGAGTATGGTGTACTGCCTCTACTGTAGTGTTGTGGGGGAGGTGTTAGGAAAGGGAGACTGTAGCTGTCACCAGTGTCCCACCCCCCAACATAGTGCCCGAGTCATGTGACCCTTCTCCCCGCCTTATCCTGGCCCTGCTTCCAGTAGTATGGGGACACACTGTGTAAACCCCCCCCCCATGAACTATAGTGATAATCAAACACAAGTAAGACTGCGTTCATATCTGAGCGACACAAGAACCCCTTTTACGTACCTGAATCCTGTTATTCCAGTGCCGGGAACGAGCACACCCGCTCTCGCCGGTGTTTCGGGTCCTGATTGGACAGATTGATAGCAGCGCAACCATTGGCTCCCACTGCTGACATTTAAATCCAATGACACAGGAGCCGTGTCCCGCTGTCTCTGTCAATGGATGCAGCAGCCGGACTCAGGAGCACGCCCGCATGGGTGTCCCAGAGAAGCACTTTCCGTGGGGGGCTTTGGGGGTACTCGATACAGGGACGAGCCGGGAGCGTGGCTGAGGGACCCCAGAAGAGGAGGATCGGGGCCACTTTGTGCAAAACCCCTGCACAGAGGAGGTAAGAATGACATGTTTGTGATAAAAAAAAAAAAGAACCTTTAGTGTCCCTTTAAGTCCCGCATACCAGCTGAAAGTTAAAATAGAACTGAAGGCAAAGATTTGTATTTCATTTAGAATATATATAATAAAATAAAAAAGGGAGGGTTATAACTCCTGGCAGTTTTTTTTTTTGCCATCTGTGTCCCCACTGAGGAGATTTCCCTTCACTTCCTGTCCCATAGCCCAAACAGGAAGTGAGAGAAATCCCCCAAAGTGATGGAATCCCTGGTTGTCACCAGAACTAGTGTCTCCATTGGAAGATTTCCCCTCTATTCCTGTTATGGGGACACATTTTCTTTCACTTATGGTAAACATTAAAAATAGAGAGGATGAATCTCCCTACTGGGGGCACAGACAGCAATAAAAACCTGACATGTGTCCCTCTCCAACCTATTAAAAAAAAAAAGTTTTCATTTAGTTATACTTGAACATGTGTGTGAGAAATGGGTGAAAAAATGGTTTGGTGGTGAAAGCGTTAAAAAAAAAATGAAAGAGGAAGAAAACAAAGCATTATTTTGACAGTGAAAGGGTTAAAAAAAGTGGGGGTGGCAGTTGAAGGGTTAAAAATGAAAGAACAATAATTGATTTGGCAGTGAAAGGGTTAAAAGAAGGGGGCTGGCAGTGAAAGGGTTAAAAGAAGGGGGCTGGCAGTGAAAGGGTTACATGACCATTAAATAAACAAATAAAACATTACTGGAGCGCACACCACCTTTCTGAGTTCAGAAAATATAAATACATGAACTGATTTTGGGTAATAATGATGAAATTAAAGATAAGCGGGAAAGAAATGAAAATATTTCATCTGCAGGAAGGCTTCATATGATGTGATAAGGATCTATTCACAGTGTTATGCTAGAAATACAGATCTTTATTTCAGCCATGGAACTGGAAGGGTTAAATCTCAATCAGAATAACCGTCACATTAAAGGGGTTGTAAAGGTAAAAATTTTTTCACCTTAATGCATTCTATGCATTAAGGTGAAAAAACTTTTGACAGTACCGCCGCCCCCAGCCCCCCCGTTTTACTTACCTGACGCATCGAATCTTCGCTCCTCGTCCTCGTCAGCTTCATTGCAGCTCAGCCTGGTCGCTGATTGGCTGCAGTGGATGGATTGAAAGCAGCGCAGCCATTGGCTCGCGCTGCTGTCAATCACATCCGATGACGCGGCGCGCCGGGGGGCGGGGCCGAGTGATACAGCGAGCGGCTATAGCCGCCAGCTGTATCACGGGAGCGCGCCCGCAAGCACTCACCATCGTGCGAGGGAGCTCGCATTAAGGTGGTAAATGCTTGCGGGGAGGAGCTGAAACAGCCGCCGAGGGACCCCAGAAGACCAGGTTCGGGGCCACTCTGTGCAGAACGAGCTGCACAGTGAAGGTAAGTATAACATGTTTGTTATTTAAAAAAAAAAAAAAAAAAACATGTGCAGCCATGTCCCTATTAGATCTGTATACTGAGCCTACAGGCTGAATTCACAAAGCTCACATACAAGGACGTGGCTCCTTTACACCAAAGGGAGACCAACCAGAGGTAGATCACCTATGGAACCCAAAAAGCCCACCAAAACGAGGAGGGCTCATACTTTTGTATGCGGTTGTGTCAAAGCCGTTTATGGATGTTTTGGCATTGGCTGCAAAGTCAATGGACCATGCCAGGAGACAGAAGACTGCAGAGGTAAGTGTTGTAGATGTTAATAGCTACAAGATAACTGAATGCTTTCATTGGAATCGTCTCTTTGTTGATGGCGGGTCACGTCCCCATATGTACACATGTATAGGGATCCCCATATATAGGGATCTCCATATATACACATGTATAGGGATCCCCATATATACACAGATATAGGGATCTCCATATATACACACATGTATAGGGATCCCCATATATACACATTTATAGGGATCCCCATATATACACATGTATAGGGATCCCAATATGTACACAGATATAGGGATCTCCATATATACACATGTATAGGGATCTCCATATATAAACATGTATAGGGATCCCCATATGTACACATTTATAGGGAATCCCCACATATACACATGTATAGGGATCCCCATATATACACACATGTATAGGGATCCCAATATATAAACATGTATAGGGATCCCCATATATACACATGTATAAGGATCCCCCATATGCCTCAAGACCTCCTACTCTCAAACTCTCTCGTATCCTCCTCCCATGCTCGTCTCCAGGATTTCTCAAGAGCCTCTCCCATCCTCTGGAACTTGCTACCTCTACCTGTCTGGCTATCCCCTACTCTTTCTACCTTCAGGCGATCCCTGAAAACTCATCTCTTCAGAGAAGCCTATCGCGTCTCCAACTAATCTCCTACCACTTCCATCAGCTCATTCCCCACAGTTACAACCTTTTGTACCACCTGCCCCACCCTATTAGATTGTAAGTTCTTCTGAGCAGGGCCCTCTTAATCCTCTTGTATTTTATTGTATTGTAACTGTATTGTCTCCTTTTATATTGTAAAGAACTGCGTAAACTGTTGGCGCTATATAAATCCTGTATAATAATAATAATATATACACAGATATAGGGATCTCCATATATACACCTGTATAGGGATCCCCATATATACACATGTATAGTGACAGCCATGGACATTTCAAGTCACACCTAGTCTCCACCCTCTCCCCACCTCCAATCACCATACCTCAGTTCCGCCCCTTACCCACCTCCCAGTACCGCCCCTTTAGAGAATACACAACCAAATATTTTTTGGAGCTAAGTAATTTGTATGTCATTTGCAAATGAAAGGCAGTAAAATAGGTCACCTGCCTTTCATTTTCCCCCCGGAAAAAATAGATATCCCTAGAAAAAATAGTTGACTCCCAGCAACTATAGCTCCCCTAGGAACAATAGACCCCGCATCAACAATACCCCCCCCCCCAGCTACAATAGATCTACCCTAGCAACAATAGACCCTGTCACAGACAGACCCCTCCCCTCAACAGTAGATCTCTCCCATCAACAAATGACCCCCAGCAGCAATAGATCCCCAAGCAGCCAGCATCAATAGAACCTCCAGCACACCCAGCACTCCTTGTCATTATATACACTATAAAACCAAAAGTATTGGGACGCCTGCCTTTACACGCACACAAAGTTTAACAGCATCCCAGTCTCAGTCCATAGGGTTGAATATTGAGTTGGCCAAACCTTTGCAGCTATTACAGCTTTAACTCTTCTTAGAAGGCTGTCCACAAGGTTTAGGAGTGTGTCTATGGGAATGTTTGATCATTCTTCCAGAAGAGCATTTGTGAGGTCAGACACTGATGCGGACGAGAAGGTCTGGCTTGCAGTCTCTGCTCTAATTCATCCCAAAGGTGATCTTTTGGGTTGAGATCAGGACTCTGTGCAGGACAGTCAAGTTCCTCCACCTCAAACTCGCTCATCCATGTCTTTATGTACCTTGCTTTGTGCACTGGTGCGCAGTCATGTTTAAACAGGAAGGCAGGGGCATACCTAGAGCATTTGGCACCTGGGGCTAATCCTATATCTGGCACCCCTCCAACTTTAAAATGTAAAAACACCACACTGTGCCCCCTGCATACCTCTGCACCCCCCAATATATCTTTGTCACTACTGTGTATCCTCTCTCCACAACTGCACCTCTGGACCCCTTTACATTACACAGACCCCCGCAGCTCTGGACTTCTTTACACTACACAGCGTTCCCCCACACTATCTCTGGACCCCTGCACATTACACAGCTCCCCCACCCCAGCTCGGGATCCAGCTCGGGACCACTGTACATTACACACAGCCCCCCAACTCAGGACCCCTGTACATTACACACAGCCACCCCCAGCTCCTGACCCCTGTACTTTACACACAGCCCCCCAGCTCAGGACCCCTGTACATTACACACAGCCCCCCCAGCTCGGTACCCCTGTACATTACACACAGCCCCCTCCCTAGCTCAGGACCCTTGTAGATTACACACAACCCCCCCAGCTCAGGACCCCTGTACATTACACACAGCCCCCCCAACTCAGGACCCCTGTACATTACACACAGCCACCCCCAGCTCCTGACCCCTGTACTTTACACACAGCCCCCCAGCTCAGGACCCCTGTACTTTACACACAGCCCCCCCAGCTGGGGACCCCTGTACATTACACACAGCCCCCCTCCCTAGCTCAGGACCCTTGTACATTACACACAATCCCCCCAGCTCAGGACCCCTGTACATTACACACAGCCCCCCAGCTCCGGACCCCTGTACATCACACAGCCCCCTCCCCAGTTCAGGACCCTTGTACATTACACACAGCCCCCCTCAGCTCGGGACCCTTGTACATTACACACAGCCACCCCAGTTTAGAACTCCTGTACATTACACACAGCCCCCCAGCTCAGGACCCCTGTACATCACACATAGCCCTCCCCAGCTCAGAACCGCTGTACATTACACATAGCCCCCCCAGCTTAGGACCCCTGTACATTACACATAGCCCCCCCAGCTCAGGACCCCTGTACATTACACATAGCCCCCCCAGCTCAGGACCCCTGTACATTGAACACAGCCCCCCCAGCTCAGGACCCCTGTACATTACACACAGCCACCCCAGCTCAGGACCCCTGTACATTACACACAGCCCCCCTAGCTCGGGACCCCTGTACATTACACACAGCTCCTCTCCCCAGCTCAGGACCCTTGTACATTACACACAACCCCCCCCCAGCTCAGGACCACTGTATATCACACAGCCCCCCTCCCCAGCTCAGGACCCCTGTACATTAAACACAGCCCGCCTCAGCTCAGGACCACTGTACATTACACATAGCCCCCAGATCAGGACCCCTGTACATTACACATAGCCCCCCAGCTACACATTGCTCCTTCCTAACTTACTGGGGCATGCATGCAGAGCTGGAGACACAGCAGCACAGAACAGAGGGCAAGAACTGCTGGAGTTAAATTTCCACATTAACAAGCTAATGATTGGTTGCTAGGACCACCTAGCAACCAATCACCTGCTGGTTAACTTGAAAAGTCCAGCAGTTGCTGCCCATTCTCTATTCAGCGCTGCTCACTGTCTCTCTCCCCTGGCTGCGAGCAGCAGAGTGAATCTAGTGGCCGGCCCTGGGTGTCAGTCACCCGGGTAAGGATGACTCCAGTGGCACCCTGTCACAACTCACCTCTCCCCGCCCTGACTGTCACGGTGCTGCTGCCGCTGCTGCCCGTGCCTGGCACCCCACTATCACCGCTTTACTCGCAGAGGGCAGGGAGGGCGGGCTGCCCCCCATTGGTATGCCACTGCAGGAAGGGGCCATTCCCAAACTGTTCCCACAAAGTTGGGGGCATGAAATTGTCCGAAATGTCTTAGTATATTGACACCTTAAGAGTTCCCTTCACTGGAACTAAGGGGCCAAGCCCAATCCCTGAAAAACAACCCCGCACCATAATTCCCCTCTACCAAATGATTTGGACCAGTGCATAAAGCAAGGTCCATAAAGACAAAAATTAGCGAATTTGGGGTGGAGGAACTTGATTGGCCCGCACAGAGTCCTGACCTCAACCTGACAGAACACCTTTGGGATGAATTTGTGCTGAGACTGTGAGCCAGGCCTTCTCGTCCAACATCATTGCCTGACCTCACAAATGCGCTTCTGGAGGAAGGGTCAAACATTCCTATAGACACACTCCACACCTTGTAGACAGCCTTCCCAGAAGATTTGAAGCTGTTATAGCTGCAAAGGGTGTGCCAATTCAATATTGAACCCTACGGACTAAGACTGGGATGCCATTAAAGTTCATGTGCGTGTAAAGGCAGGGGTCCCAATACTTTTGGTAAAATAGTTTACATTCAGTGCTCGAGGTGCGTTCCCACTGAATAACAGCCCTGGTGCCTATCAACAAGATGGCGGCACCAGCCAGCTGCCAGAAATGTCCAACGCTGCGCTCCCCGTCGCTGCTCACATAGCACATATGCATAGATGCCAAAATGTGAAGAACATTTCCAGGGACACCATTTTATTGCTGCGCATCTAGCAAGCCATTGTAGGTGGAGAATGTATTTTAATTAGGGGCGGGGCACTCATGTAAAATGGGAGTGGTTCTACAACAGGCGTATCATTAAACCGATGCCATACTTTAATTGAACCGATATAAGGGAGCTGTAATTTTTTGGCTACAAACAACCAAACACATTGGTAGGAAACATGGACACTGATTCCAAGGTTCTGAACAATCTAAACCATTCATAGGCATGTGCAGGAGGTGTGCCAGGTGTGCCAGGGCACACCCTAATCACTCTTTGTGGTGCCAATTTCCCCATACTTAGTATGTGTGTGTCACCGGCGCAAAACCACTGCTCCCTCCTTAAAGGTTTATTCCAAAGTTGCTGCATTCAAAAAAGGCCCTTCATTAGAATAGGCTGGAAGTGCTGATTAATGTGTGAATGCGCTACTCCCATATCAACACCACTTACAATGTTCCCTTCCTATTGTTATGTGAAAAAACTTTACCTAAACAATCTCCCATAAGTTATATCATGTGCACCAAACTGAACCAAAAACATAAATCAAAACAAAAATCAAAACATAAATCAGCTATCAGATGCAATATGTGTCATAAAGTCCTCAAAAAATGCTTCAAAATCTTCTATCAATTGCTGTGACTGACGTGCTCCTGTGTTCCTTCAATAATCATATGTGACTAAGTGACACACCACCACCTTTTAGATTGGCCACTCACCAGATGCTTCTTAAGTGATGCGCCTTTGGTTCATTCATGGGATAACCACTCCACCTAAGTAACACTCCTCACCGGCTATGTTTGGACTTTAGTGTTCCTCATATGAAAGTATGGGGACAAAACGATCATTGCGCAATGCGTTTAAAACTATTTATTGTATAAAATCCAAAAAAAAAAGTGTACACTCACATTTAAAAGTGCCCTCAAGCCAGCACGAAGCTAATCCAGCAGTTACGGATTAGCTTCGTGCCGGCTCGAGGGCACTTTTAAATGTGAGTGTACACTTTTCTTTGGATTTTATACAATAAATAGTTGTAGTTATGTTTTGATTTTTGTTTTGATTTATGTTTTTGGTTCAGTTTGGTGCACATGATATAACTTATGGGAGATTGTTTAGGTAAAGTTTTTTCACATAACAATAGGAAGGGAACATTGTAAGTGGTGTTGATATGGGAGTAGCGCATTCACACACATTAATCAGCAATTTCCCCATACTGCCTGGGCTTCTCTCCTTGTTGCCCCCCTCAGTGCTGCTGGCTTCCCTCCCCCTTTCAGGATGGAAAGTGGGGGGGTGAGGGCTAGTCAATATGTCCTTTACCGGCCTCTTCCTTTTTTAAATGAACACAGTGAACACACTCACTCAATATGTTCATTCATATATGAAGCATAATAATCTGTGCTTACTATGCTTCAGTTTGTGAATGAACAGGAAGCTGCTCAGCTCAGAAGACTTCCAGTTCATTAGCTGTCCAGTGCAGCTGAGGCTGCAGAGAAAGGCATGTGTATTTGAGCTTTACTAATATATAGCATTTAAAATAACAGTATGAATCTGTCGGTGCTAAATAAATCCTGTATAGTAAAAAAATAATAATATCTATAAAACAATGATAACAAATATAGGAAAACCATACATAAATATTCCTACTACATTACTCACTGCCAGCTAACAATGCCTTTGCTTAGCTGGTCTGATGATTCAGAAACTCCTGCCACAATGCACAGCCAGGCAGGTGACACCACTACTTCCTGTCACGACTTCCTTTGTGACCCACCCACCCACTCACTATTAAAGTGCATCATCACATTGCTGAAAATACTTGTTGCCGGCTTCCTAAGTCACTGATTTTTAGTGGGTTGGCATAACTGCCAGGAAACCAGCATTTTTATGCAAAGCCCTACAATAGTCATCCCTGTCATGTCAGGGTTTTTTTTATTGTATCTGTTACTGGAGTTTTGAACTTTTCTCTCTATAATTGGATGTTTTATATAAAAAAAATATTTGAAATGTTTGCTAAGATGCTAAATCTGATTCCTCTTTTTTATTGCAGATGAAGACAAAAACAAAGCTCACAGGGCAGGTCTGCCCCAGTGAGCGGGACCAAATGTGAAATCCACATTGAGACGCCACCAGAGTGTGATGTTCACATTGAGACACCACCAGAATGTGATGTTCACATTGAGACTCCATCAGAGTGTGACATTCACATGGAGACTCCACCACAGTGTGATGTTCACATTGAGACTCCATCCGAACATGACATTCACATTGAGACTTCACCAGAGTTTGAAGTTCACATGGAGACTCCAACCAAAAGTTACGATCACATTGAAACTTTACCAGAATGTGACATTCACATTGAGACTCCACCCAAAAATGCTGTTCATGATGAGACTCTACCAGAATGTGAAGTCAGCATTGAGATTCCCTCCCCTAAGACTCTGGAGATCGTCCCAATGGCATTGAAAGACTTCACATTCCATCAGTTTCTTGGAACAGGGAATTTTGCGAAGGTAAGTGACCCGATCTTTTTTGATTTAAAATATCCAACCAAAAATGTATTTTATGTTCAGGATAGAGTGGGAAAGGATTAGAACCTCTGTTGAGCCATATCGCTGTCCAGGACTCTGTTGGATTTCCCCTCACCTCCTGTCCTGCTGACAATGGTTTAAGCAAACAGAATTTGAGAGAAATTCTGTGACAAGGAAAAAATCCCTTCCCCCTACTTTACTACCTGCCTGTATTGCTGTTCGCAGAGCTGGACATACACTTTAAAGCCCATTTAAATGAGATAAATACATTCCATGTGCATTAAAACAAAAGGTGTTTAAAAATATTTTTTTCTCTATAGCAGCTAATGCCAAAGTAGTAAACCCTGTTCCCTGCCAGCATGCTGCAGAGTGGGGCCCTTGCTCTTTGTTGTCATCTCCCCACAGAAGTTCAACATGCCCCCTTTGATTCAGAAAATAGGGGCATGTCAAACCTCTGTAGAGAGTCCACTGCTTCCCCACAGAGAGCTGGCAAGGGAGAAGCTTTTCTATTCAGGCTGTGGCTGCTTTTTAAGAAACAAACTATAAGACTTAAATTGCACATATTTTAATTTGATGAGTTTGCATCAATTGACCTTCTAACTCTATAAAAGAGAGAAGGAATCAAGGCGGTGAAACGTAGTTGTAAGGACAATGGCTTCTTCATGAATAAAGGGGTTGTAGTGAACTGTGAGGGTCTCCCCTGTCTTGGTGTATATTTTAGTGCACCAGGATGAGTGAGACTCTAGAGAGGTGTGAGAGAAGGTCCCAGAATTTCAGCTGAGCAGTTTCACCAATGTAGGCCATGTGATGAATAAAATGCAATTTTGCTAATTGTAGCTATTATTGTGCACCCATAAATGAGGCGCTAAATGGGAATGAAGTTACCTAATTTCCTAATCCCTTCTCTCCCCTCCAGGTGGTTTTGGCATCACAACCTCCACTGACCGGGTGCTTGCTGTCAAAATTCAGGTGAAGACCAATGACGAGGATGAAGCAGGAAATGTCCTCCGGGAGAGCCGAATTCTGCAGATGGTTTATAACAGCCTATTTTGCACACGTGCGTTTGGAACCTTCCAGACAACAGTAAGTGACTCTTCTTCTTCTTCTACTTATTACACTTCTGTGGTGGATGGGACTAAAACCTTCCAAAAGAAGCAAAGCCGAAACCAAACCTCCCCCACCTCAGTCTATCCCGACTGCATTCCCTACATGGGCCTTTAAAGGGCAAGTCACCCCAAAATCTGTATATCAGTATGTTTGGCATCATGACTCACTGTACAAAGTTTTCTAAAGAAAATATTTTTTTGGGAATCTGTTGCAAAGTTTCTCACCTGGAGATCCTGCCAAAAATAGTTACAGGCTGACAATGCTATACTATTGCCTTGCCGTTAGCACCTGTGTTGTCAGCCTGCCGTGTGCCCCCTTTCAGGTCTATCAGATAGACAAACCAACAGCCAAATAAAGGAGCTCACACAGCCGGCTGATGAGGGTTCTGCTAATTGCGAGGCAGCGGCTTAGTGTTTTCAGCCTGCAATAGGAAGTTCTGTTACTGGTAGGATCTCCAGGTGATGAACTGACAGACTCACATAAAATTATCGGCTTATGAAAATGGTATAAGGTGAGCCATGAAGGCAGTATGCAGAACATGCTGGCAAATGGATTTTGAGTTCACACACACTTTAACCGCTTCCCGACCGGCGCACGCCGATGTACGTCGGCAGAGTGGCACGGCTGGGCAAATGGGCGTACCTGTACGTCCATTTGAATTTCCCGCCGTGCCATTGCGTGTGCACCGCCAGCGGCGCGCGCCGGCCGGGAGCTCCGTGAGTTGGGTCGCGGGTCCCGCGGACTCGATCGCCGCGGGGATACCCGCGATCGCCTCACGGAGCGGATGAACGGGGAGATGCCGTTGTAAACAGCATCTCCCCGTTCTGCCTAGTGACAAGTGTCACTCGATCTCTGCTCCCTGTCATCGGAGCAGAGATCAGTGATGTCACCTACACAGCCCATCCCCCTACAGCTAGTAATCACTCCCCTAGGACACACTTAACCCCTCCCCATCCCCTAGTGGTTAACCCCTTCACTGCCAGTGTCATTTACACAGTAATCCGTGCATTTTTAATCGCACTGATCGCTGTATAAATGACAATGGTCCCAAAAATGTGTCAAAAATGTCCGACATGTCCTCCATAACGTCGCAGTCACAATAAAAATCGCTGATCGCCACCATTACTAGTAAAAAAAAAATTATTAATAAAAATGCCATAAAACTATCCCCTATTTAGTAAACACTATAACGTTTGCGCAAACCAATTAATAAACGCTTATTGCGATTTTTTTTACCAAAAATATGTAGAAGAATACGATCGGCCTAAACTGAAGAAAAAAAATGTTTTTTTATATATTTTTGGGGGATATTTATTATAGCAAAATGTAAAAAATAATGCATTTTTTTCAAAATTGTCGCTCTTATTTTGTTTATAGCGCAAAAAATAAAAATCGCAGAGGCGATCAAATAACACCAAAAGAAAGCTCTATTTGTGGGAAAAAAAGGACGTCAATTTTGTTTGGGAGCCACGTCGCACGACCGCGCAATTGTCAGTTAAAGCGACGCAGTGCCGAATCGCAAAAAACGCTCTGGTCAGGAAGGGGGTAAATCCTTCCGGGGCTGAAGTGGTTAAGAAGGTTCTTCCACATCCCATTCAGTCCAGAAATGTGCTTAGAAGACTCTCCTGCTCACTTGAATGCGGAATTTCTTAGTTGCCCACTTTGCATGTGCAGAGATGGCAGGGAGCACTGTACTTGGGACCAGCTGATCAGCCAACAGATTTGCCTCTTGCCAATTCTAAGGAATAGCAGAGCTGGCTGTGCAGTATTTTACATTCTCTTCACCTCACAGCCATCCACACGTGTCCTGGGAGGGGATGAGTGTGACGGGCTGCATAGGGACTTGCTGAACAAATCATATTTATAACCTTTATCTTTCTTTCCTCTGCAGGATAATTTAGTCTTCGTCATGGAATACTTGAGAGGTGGAGACCTGATGTCATTCATATCAGCAAGGGCACCAGTAGATATTGCGACCGCAAGGTAAGACAATAAAGCACCATGATAAGAGGGATGGAGTAAAACATAGTGCTATACATAGATCACATCAAAGTGTAGTATTGTCCTAGATATGAGATAGGTAAGACAATGGGGTACCATGATAAAAAGGATGGGGTAGAACATAGTACTATAGATAGAGCCTATCAAAGCCCACATTTTGCCTGGTTCTGAGCCTGATTCATGATGCGGTTCATCGTCTTATGCTGTATGGTGGTATAACTCTTCTAGGAACCTTGTGTTCGGTGCACATTAGTACTCCTAAAGTTCAATTTAAATAACACTTTCACAGCTTGGATTGGACATGTTAACACACTATAGATTTATTAGTGTGCTGCAGGGCCATTCATTTTCATCTGCACCCAACACACTAAAAGAAAGCACACACATTGCAAGACATGATAACACACTATTGTGCACTGCGTCACTAAAAATGATGCCTGTCAGATATTTTGTGTGTTCTGATGTATTGGCAGCCCATTCCAATAAATGAGCAGCTACCTTAACAAAATGCACTGCAGCAGAACACGAAGCTGTGAGAAGCCCTTAGGGTCCTGGCTGGTAGGCTGTCTCACATGCTGGCTTATGATATCAGTCAAAGGCTCCATCATTAGAATCTCTACCCCTGAGTTCTTAGCTCCTCCCACAGTCATTATTTTGGATGTCAGTCTTCCAGTTGGATTTCTACCTTTGATAACATTAGGGAGAATTTAGAGGAAGTGCTGAGGTAGCATGCTGGGAAGGGAGATAGCAGAATCTAAAGAGAGCCTGTCAACAGGGCAGAAGTCTTTGTAAATGTAATGTAAATGTAATGTAAATGCCCGGAAACCAGAGAGAAGCACATTGAAAATCTGACAAGTCACCCATTTTTCACAGAGGTAGACTGGGTTGAACTTGAGGCTGGGAAAGTGAGCCCACCATTTACTGTGGAGATGGTAAGTATATGAACCAGACATGAGTTCTGCAGATTTTATTCTCCCAGCACCTGAGTGTGCATAATCATTTCAAATAGAAAGGCCATCATTGTACATATTCTTTATTATTAATGCTTCCTCTCTTTGCAGTGCCCACGATAAACCTGGAAACACAGATGTTGATCGAAGAAATCGATAAATTGCAGCAGACCGAAATAACAGAAGAGGACCAGGAGCTTTGCTGCGGATTCTCTTTTACCTGCAGCAAATGAGGAGAAATACAAAGACCACAGGTGCCAGCTCCTGCAATAAAACCCTAGTAATCCCAGGCAAAATAAAATTAAAAAGAAACGGAAACTAAAACAAAAAACAGACAAAGTGGATTTCCAGTTAAAAATCTGGCTCTGCTATTGGAGGATTCTGATCAGCACCTGTGTCCAAGAAAGCAATACCACCAGCTCTTTTTTAACAGGATTGCCACGGTTTCTTTCCTGTAGGTGTGCGTAGAACCGGCTATGAGGGGAGGTTGGAGGCCGGTAGTCCTTTTGGAGGCTGTTACTTTTTTTTTTAAAAGGCTTATGTTGGACCAGCTATGAGGGGAGATTGGAGGTCGACACATTTTTTTTCCATGCGTGTGTTGGACCGGCTATGAGGGGAGTTGAGGCCGAAAGTCTTTTCTGCAAGAGTGCGTTGGACAGGCTATGAGGGGAGGTTTGTGGGCGGTACTTTTTGACACTTTTTTTTGTATGACACTATAGATTGTATGACACTGTTTTTTGTTACTCCTTTGTCACAGACGCTCTATGTCTTTTATGATACATATACCCTTTCTACTAAATAAAATAAATTTTAAATTTTAAATGAGTTGCCGTTAAAGTCCCTTTAACTCTTTGGGGGTAATCTCCTAAATATATTCCAACTTTGGGGATGTTGGCAACAACCACGATATAGTTGAACAGCACTTTCTTTCTTTTTTTTTCTGCAAGAGTGCGTTGGACAGGCTATGAGGGGAGGTTTGTGGGCGGTACTTTTTTTTTGACAGGCGTGTGTTGGATCGGCTATGAAAGGAGGGTGGAGGCCAGTAGTCTTTTCTGCAGGCATGCATTGGACCGGCTGTGAAGGGAGGTTGGAGGCCAGTACTTTCTTTGGGCAGGCATGTTTGGCTGGCTATAAGGGACTTAATATGATTGCAAATACATGCAACCAAAACCTCTGTTTTTGAATAGTTTTTTTTTTAACTAATATAGACTCTGAATGTGTTTCTTGCTCTGTATGTCTCCATTTGGAGACAATGTTAGAGTATAGTTAGGGACCACACTGTACAGAGGGGCCTTGACGTGGCAGTGCAGCTTCACAAATATTTGCAAATATAGCCAATGTAAATAAAACAAAAAAGGGTACTTTCACTCAGGCATTCCACGTCTGTTTTTCATCCATTCATTAATGCAATGCACTCCTATGGGCAAACAGATGTAAACGGGTGATCAATCTGTTTACAGCCTGGTATGAATTGGAGGGGGGGGGCAGCTGGCAGATGTAAACCTTTTATATTATTGCACCGATACATGTCTGTGAGACTATTTGTGGCACAACAGTTAAAGCAATATGTCATGGGTACAAGGAAGTTCAGATTTTATTTACCAAGCCTCTCCCTCAATTAACGTAGTTTGGCCACACCCACCAGCTACATGCGCCAAATTATCACTATTCTTGGAGCGCCCAAAGGTGCCTCAGGTCTTGACTCTCTTGTCTAGTATATTTGACACAAAGAAAATAAACACAGATGATGAAAACCTGTAGTGTCCCTTTTTTATTAATAGTCAAACAAACTCGGATGTTGGCAGGTGTAAAAAAAAATGCACACCTGTTTACATTCATTTGCCCATAGAGATACATTGCATTCCATCTAGAACTGTATAAAAAATAGACAGGCACTCGTCTGAAAGGGGCTTATGGTGGCCATACATGGTGCATCAACATGCATGATCGATATGAAGATTCAATGAAACAATAAAATCACACATTGATCAGATGGGACAAAAACAGCATAGGGGAGCAATCAGCGACAGATAGTGATAGTTTCAATAGACACAAGTCATGCAGAGTTGAACAATGGTGTTTTTTTTTCTAGCCCTATGGGATATGTTTATAAATATGTAAATCGATCATAAGTGATTCACAAGGGTGTAAAAAAAAAAGCAACATTAATTAACACAGTATAATCCTTTTTTTCTATCAAAACTAATCGAGTTGGGTTGATCGAAACTGTCACTATCTGTCATTCATTATTCGGCCATGCCACTTTTGTCTCTCAACTGATGTTCGATTCAATTGCTTTGCTGAACCAGACATCGATCTTCAGTTTAATTGCACCGTGTTTAATCACCGTTGGATGCAACCTATAAAACTTGCCATTATGTGAGCTTATTTGCACCTACACAGCAGGCTCTGGCAGCCAAAGAGGGGAGTGGACAAGTGAGTGGAAGGTAAATTCAGCAGCTGAGGGTGTCAGCTATCCAGCACCCTTTATGGGAAAAGTAAAGGTTTTCTTTAGGTCATGAACATACACAAATGTTCAAGGACTCAGATCTGATGATTGTAGTAAATGGCAGATATTTGATCTCTTCTTACAAATAGAGCTCCGGAGAAAACCTTTAACCTCGAGGCCTTCAGAAGTATAATAAAAGCAGACCCTATTTTTAAATATATTTGCACAATATTTAACCTTTTATCCTTTTTTTTAAGCCTACTGGAGTCTAAAACAGCAGATAAGAGGAAGGGAGATAGGGAGAGAGGAATGCTGATTCTGATTTATCCTATACATTGTATAATGCGAGAAGTCAGGGGTGGCTCTAATATATGACAGGCTCAGGAGCAGTGAGTTGCCTATCTGCCATCATTAGAAATCATAGGGCACCACACTGCCTTCCTGCTCCTAGTGTAGGGATGAGCTAATAGTTTGGACCAAACTTTGGCTGTTTGGGAGTTCAGACGAATGTCTGAACTATTGCACGTTTGGCAGGAGCCAATCATGATACAGTACCTTGAATAAGTGTTCATACCCATTGAAATTTTTTACATTTTGTCATGCTACATGAATAAAAAGTAAATGTATTTTATTGGGATTTTATTTTATAAACCAACACAAAGTGGCTCATAATTGTAAAGTGGAAGGAAAATGATAAATGGTTTTCAACATTCTTTACAAATAAATATCTGAAAAGTGTGGTGTGCATTTGTATTCAGCCCACTTTACTCTGATACCCCTAACTAAAATCTAGTGGAACCAATTGTCTTCAGAAGTCACCTAATTAGTAAATAGAGTCCACCTGTGTGTAAAATTAATCTCAGTATAAATACAGCTATTCTGTGAAGCCGTCAGAGGTTTGTTAGAGAACCTTAGTGAACAAACAGCATCATTATGGCCTAGGAACACAACAAACAGGTCAGGGACAAAGTTGTGGATAAGTTTAAAGCAGGGTTAGGTTATAAAAAAAATCCCAAGCTTTGAACATCTCACAGAGCACTGTTCAATCCATCATCTGAAAATGGAAAGAGTATGACAGAACTGCAAACCTACCAAGACATGGCTGTCCACCTAAACTGACAGGCTGGGCAAGGAGAGCATTAAAGCGGGGGTTCACCCACACCACCAAAAAAAAAAAATATTAAAAGCCAGCAGCTACAAATACTGCAGCTGCTGACTTTTAATACATGGCCATTTACCTGTCCCAGGGTCCAGCGATGTCGGCAGGGGACGCCGAGAACCCGCTTGGTTCTCGGCAGCTGCCGCCGCCATCCTAGGTGAGGGAATCAGGAAGTGAAGCGTTGCGGCTTCACTTCCCGGTTCCCTACTGCGCATGCGCGAGTTGCGCTGCGCGTCCCGAGTGGTCCCCGTTCTCTCCTGGGAGCTGTGTGTTCCCAGGAGACAGCGCGGTGGGGACAGGAAGAGGCATAGACTCCCATGGGAGTCTATGCCGGAAGTGGGTGCAAATACCTGTCTTAGACAGGTATCTGCACCCCCCTGAAAGGTGCCAAATGTGACACCGGAGGGGGGGAGGGTTCCGTAAAGCGGAAGTTCCATTTTTGTGTGGAACTCCGCTTTAATCAGAGAAGGAGTCAAGAGGTCCATTATAACTCTGGAGGAGCTGAAGAGATCCACAGCTCAGGTGGGAGAATCTGTCCACAGGACAACTATTAGTCCTGCACTACACAAATCTGGCCCTTATGGAAGAGTGGCAAGAAGAAAGCCATTGTTGAAAGAAAGCCATAAGTCAAAGCCAAAGTCCTGCTTGCAGTTTGTGAGAAGCCATGTGGGGGCCACAGCAAACATGTGGAAGTAGGTGCTCTGGTCAGATGAGACCACAATTGACCTTGTGTGGCACAAAAACAAACACTGCACATCACCCTGAACACACTATCTCCTCTGTGAAACATGGTGGTGGCAGTATCATGTTGTGGGGATGCTTTTCTTCAGCAGGGACAGATAAGCTGGTCAGAGTTGATGTGAAGATGGATGGAGCCAAATACAGGGAAATCTTAGAGGAAAACCTGCTAGAGTCTGTAAAAGACTTGAGACTGGGGCAGAGGTTTACCTTCCAGCAGGACAACGACCCTAAACATACAGCCAAAGCTACAATGGAATGGTTTGGATCAAAGCATATTCATGTGTTAAAATGGCCGACACTAAACGACTCTAAATAGGCCTTAAAGAGAAGGGTTTTCAGGGATTGTCTAAAGATGGATAGATTAGGGGACAGCCAGACAGATTGGGGTAGGGAGTTCCAAAGAATGGGAGAAGCTCTGGAAAAATTCTGGAGGTGAGCATGGGAGGAGGTGACAAGGGAGCTAGAGAGCAGGAGGTCTTGGGAGGACCTAAGAGAGCGGCTTGGTTGGTATTTTGAGAGTAGGTTAGTTATGTAACTGGGGGGCAGAGAATGTCTGACCACTCCTCCAGAAGTGTATTTGTGAGGTAAGGCACTGATGTGGACGAAAAGGCCTGGCTCCCAGTCTCCGCTCTAATTCATCCCAAAGGTGTTCTATCGGATTGAGGTCAGGACTCTGCAGGCCGGTCAAGTTCCTCCACCCCAAACTCGCTCATCCCTGTCTTTATGTACCTTGCTTTGTGCACTGGTGCACAGTCATGTTGGAACAGTAAAGGGTCATCCCCAAACTGTTCCCACAAAGTAGGGAGCATGAAATTGTCCAAAATGTCTTGGTATGCTGATATCTGAAAAGTTCCCTTCATTGAAAACAAGAAGCCAAGCCAAACCCCTGAAAAACAACCCCACATCGTAAACCCCCCCCCCCCCCCACTGCACAAAGCAAGGCCCATAAAGACATGGGTGGGTGAGTTTGGGGTAGAGGAACTCGACTGGCCTGCATAGAGTCCTGACCACAACCTGATAGAACACCTTTGGAATGAACTAGAGACTGTGAGCCAGGCCTATCGTCCAAAATCAGTGCCTGACCTCACAATTGCGCTTCTGAAAGAATGGTCATAAATTCCCATAGACACACTCTAAACCTTGTGGACAGCCTTCCCAGAAGAGTTTAAGCTGTTATAGCTGCAAAGGGTGGGCCAACTCAATATTAAACCCTACGGACTAAGACTGGGATGCCATTAAAGTTCATTTTCATGTAAAGGCAGGCGTTCCAATACTTTTGGTAATATAGTGTATACAGTTCACACCAGGGGGAGGAGGCACTACAAGAGAAGATGCAGTACAAAGGTCTAATGTGCGGTCAAGCTAACCAGAAAAAAAGGCTATATTGCAATTGCTAAGGACTACAGTGCTAGTGTCACTGTGCACTTAGCTGCCAGCCAGGAAGTAGAGATGACTTGGCATAGGTGACAGAAGGCCCCGGTAGTAAAGGAGCTTGTGTGCTTAGGCTCCTTCGCTAGTTTTTGGAACCCCAGTCTCTGGTCCAATTTATGGTACAGGGTATTCTAGGGACCCAGCCTGTATGTCACAGAAAATGAAGTCAGGCCTTAGGGAAGAATAAGCCCCGATTATATACAGAGCTGAGCTTCCTGGGATTCAAGTTTAACCACATGTGTTAAATGTATGGATCAGTGTCACTGGGATGAATTGACAGATAACTGGGCTAGTGGAGTCCAGTGGCCGTCATGCAACATTGACTCAAGAAATGCTGCACTGAAGGACAGAAGTGTATTGAGGAACTGCTATCTATAGTATACAGAGTCCAAGAGTTATAGAAAATTGTCACAGAAGTCAAAGAGTTATACTGATGTCTGTCCAGAGAAGTGCCACTTATTTGTGGAAAGCCTCTAGAGGGATGAGCGTGCACTTTCTGTCCCCACCTAGACACCACCCACAAGGATGTAGTCCGAGAGGTAGTGTGGTTGATTTACTAAAATTGACAAATGCAAAATCAAGTGCCGCTATGTATAGAAACCAATTAGCTTCCAGCTTTTCTTGTCAAAGTCTAATTGAACAAGCTGAGGTTAGAAGCTAACTGGCTACCATGCACAGCTGCACCAAATTTTGCACTCTCCAGTTTTAGTAAATCAACCCCTCTGTCTCTTCAAGCTTCCTATTAGTGAAGCAGATGAGGACAGGTGCAGGACTCCTGGGACTGCTCGCATCTGCTTTGTATAGGGTGCAGGGCTCTGGAACCCCCCCTCCAAAAAGTACTAGCTTCTCAAATTTGCTCTCTGCTCACTATGGTTCTCTCCATTCACCATTGAGATGACTGAAGTATGTAAATAATCTGGTTCGGTAAACAGTTAAAAGGTTCTCTTTGTTTGGACCCTTTCTTCTCCTAGATTCAGGATGGGGACGTCCACTGGAAACAGTGGACAGTGTTGGGTGAGCCTGCTATTGGGGTTCATGTCCATTGCCATATGGCCTGAAGTAGACATAGGATGGACTCCTTGGAGGGTTCTTGTGAAGCCAAAAGGGGAGCTTCTCAGGGTGTGCTTAGGTATTTTCAGCTTCCAAAGGGTACCCTAGGGAAGGGTCCCGTGTCCATGGTACCCTGGCAGGTCTAGGGGACCATTAATGTATAAAAAAGTGCTGCGCAAATAAAAGTCCATAAACAACTAGTAAAATTAAAATAGAGACACAGGAACCACCGGTGACAGTAAATAACAGGATGGTGACTTAATCCCTCCACCGTTCTTGGATGGCCCCTCACCTCAGTTATTCGACCTGAAACAGGTCACACCGCTTAGAGGATTGGATGGATCAATCAGTAAGATACTCCTTCACCTCCTTCAATTCACAGTACTCAGTATATGGCAGATGTTGAATATAGAATAAAAAACAACAAACCATAGTGTTCTCCTTGTATGATTTATTAAAATAGATATAGGCTAAAACAAAGCACATCGAAAACAACACATCGAAAACACTCACATAACACCGGCACTCCGATCCGAGTGCCGGCCAGCAGGCTTGTGATCGCGTCTGTCGGATGACCGCGGGTGACGTCACACGACAGACCATTGTCTGTCCAGGCAGGAATGGTTTAAAGAATAAGTTCACCTTTGCAAAAAAAATATAAATAAATAAAGAACATCTTTTTGCAGGTGCGAAAAAAATGTGTATTTATTACTTTCTTTATTAGGAAGCCTGTAAAGCATTGCACCTCGAATCAGCAGATCATGGGTGCAATCTCAGGCTCCTGCAGACTGTCAGTGTAGCTGTCTGCCCATACCTCATATGGGCAGGCAGTTACTGAATAACAGGAAGCATCAATGAACTACCTAGAGCGCTCATCAGCAACCTGGTAGTTCATTAAGAACTACAAGCTGTCAACTGCAACGGGTGACGGTAGTTGTAGTTCTCTCATTCCAAGAACTCTGTGAACAAATGACGCGGGTATGGGGAGAAGATCCCAGATCATTATCACAACAAGGGATCGGGGAGTGCAGAGGCTGCTGCATCAGTAACATGTTACAACCTGAACCAGTGTTTCTCAACTCCAGTCCTCAAGGCACCCCAACAGGTCATGTTTTCAGGATTTCCCTTAGATGAAACGGCTGTGGTAATTGCTAAGGCAATGAAATTGATCAAATCACCTGTGCAAAATAATGGAGAGCCTGAAAACATGACCTGTTGGGGCGCCTTGAGGACTGGAGTTGAGAAACACTGACCTGAACACAAGAAAGTTAGAAAAGGTGAACTCATCCTTTAGGCTCAGTTCACACTGCAGCGATGCGGGAACCCTGTGAATCCAGTGCAGGTTCCCGAATCGCATACAACTTGCCCTATGCAAACTGCTGGGAGTGTCAATAGAAAGTTAATGACACCCCCATTTCAGTTTGCATATCGCAGTGTGAACTGTCAATTCGGACAGGAAGCAATCCAATTCTGGTGCGGACCAAAAAAAAGGGTCCTGTGTGAGTTTGATCTGAATGCAATGCAAATTCAGCCATACAAGCTGTATGGCTGAATTCGTATCGCACAGACATTGCATGCGATTTGCACAGCAGTGCAGTGCGAATCACATGTGATGTCTGACATCGCAGCAGTGGGAACCGGCCCTTAAAGAGTGCATGAGCTTCCCCAGCACTTGGAGGACATGCAGTCCAAATGGACATGGAACCGAATTCAACCTCTGACTCCCAGAACAAATGGGAACAAACCCAACCATTTCAGGAGACTAAAGTGGACCTTTCAGTTATTTTGAAAAAATAAAGCTAAGTGGGTGATCTGTACTTAACAATATGGACTATAAGGTCCCATCAGTTTGAACAGACTGAAAGGATGTGAATCATCCAATCCAGCAGGTCTTCCAGCACCTCGATCAGAGACAGGACACAGCTATACATGGAACAAGAACAGAACACAGGGCGCACAGACTGAATGCAGGAATCATAGAAACATTTTAATATAATTAAAGCATATTATGCACTCACAAGTGGCAGCAATGATAGCACATATACAGCCCTGCATGGCCGGCAGCAAAGCTGCATGCCTCCAGATGGTACAGCACAGCCTTCAATGTAACACCGAGGGCCGCCTGGGGCTGGTATGAAAAATGTATCTACGTTTATTGCACTAGGTGCATGCACCTTTTGTTCTGGTCTTATTTACAGTTGTTTTGTAAGTCTGCATGAATACATTTCTGATGTATTTACACCATAGAACAGAATACAGTGTGTGTGTGTGTGTGTGTGTGTGTGTGTGTGTGTGTGTTTATATATATTAAAAAGTGAGTACACCCCTCACATTTTTGTAAATATTCAATTTTATCTTTTCATGTGACAACAATGAAGAAATGACACTTTGCTACAATGTAAAGTAGTGAGTGTACAGCTTGTATAACAGTGTAAATTTGCAGACATTTTCCAGGCACGATTTTAAGGGGCTAAGTGGAGACCGCAGTGAGAAATACCCCTATCCAGACCATGCTGATCCTCCGGATGTTCCCCTGTTGTGGCCTTTGTTTGTTCGGCCTCTTCAGCTCCCGAGCTGGATGCACGACACTGCTGCCATCTTGACATCCAGAGTTTGGCGATTTATCTCAGACCTTCGGTAAGTATGAGGTCTCTGTTTCAGACCTCTCTTGCCAATTATTCCGCCTGCCCCCCACTTATCAACAACATACATTTATTGATCTTATTACTTACATTGCAGATACAACATTCATGCATCCGCCCCTGAAGAAGTGAGCAGGGTCTCGTGAAATGCATAGGGCTTTATTGATGCTTGTTTTATGATGGTACATGCTGGGTATTATTGATGTCTGCATTATGTTTACATACTACCCTGTCCACATGTATGTACATTTTATTTTCTTATTCTGTATGTGTATTTAGTGACCCAGCAACTTTCAAGTTTTATTGTTGCTCATTGATGTATAACATTTGTAATAAATCTTTGTATATTTACTTTCATCTGTGTTGCGTACATTGGCTATTATGCCGGGTAACTCACAATCATTGTTGTTGCTGCTCCGTTACATAACATTTTGAAACAAATAAATTGATTTTGTCTCAGTGTTCGCTGTGGACATTGGCTAAACCTCTCTCACCTCATCTAAAGTCCCAGGGCTATTTTTCTTGTTTTTTTGTTTTTTTTGTGCACTATTAGGGATGGAGGTGTCAGAGGGGTCACACCAGACCTTAATCTCCTTTCAGTGTAAATTTGCTGTCCCCTCAAAATAACTCAACACATAGCCATTAATGTCTAAACCACTGGCAACAAAAGTGAGTACACCCCTAAGTGAAAATGTCCAAATTGAGCCCAAAGTGTCAATATTTTGTGCGGCCACCATTATTTTCCAGCACTGCCTTAACCCTCTTGGGAACGGAGTTCACCAGAGCTTCACAGGTAGCCATTGGAGTCCTCTTCTACTCCTCCATGACGACATTACGGAGCTGGTGGATGTTAGAGACCTTGCGCTCCTCTACCTTCCGTTTGAGGATGCCCCACAGATGCTCAATAGGGTTTAGGTCTGGAGACATGCTTGGCCAGTCCATCACCTTTACCCTCAGCTTCTTTAGCAAGGAAGTGGTCATCTTGGAGGTGTGTTTGGGGTCGTTATTATGTTGGAATACTGCCCTGCGGCCCAGTCTCCGAAGGGAGGGGATCATGCCCTGCTTCAGTATGTCACAGTACATGTTGACATTCATGGTTCCCTCAATAAACTGTAGCCCCCCAGTGCCAACAGCACTCATGCAGCCCCAGACCATGACACTCCCACCACCATGTTTGACTGTAGGCAAGACACACTTGTCTTTGTACTCCTCACCTGGTTGCCGCCACGTACGCTTGACACCATCTGAACCAAATAAGTTTATCTTGCTCTCATCAGACCACAGGACATGGTTCCATTAATCCACATCCTTAGTCTGCTTGTCTTCAGCAAACTGTTTGCGGGCTTTCTTGTGCATCATCTTTAGAAGAGGCTTCCTTCTGGGATGACAGCCCTGCAGACCAATTTGATGCAGTGTGCGGTGCAATGCTGGCAGCACTTATACATCTATTTCCCAAAGACAACCTCTGGATATGTTGCTGAGCACGTGCGCTCAACTTCTTTGACCGACCATGGTGAGGCCTGTTCTGAGTAGACCCTGTCCTGTTAAACCACTGTATGGTCTTTGCCACCTTGCTGTAGCTCAGTTTCTTGGCAGACTTCTTATAGCCTAGGGCGGCCATCCTTATGTAGAGCAACAATTCTTTTTTTCAGATCCTCAAGAGAGTTCTTTGTCATGAGGTGCCATGTTGAACTTCCAGTGGCCAGTATGAGACAGTGAGAGCGATAACACCAAATTTAACACACCTGCTCCCCATTAACACCTGACCTCACTTTTGTTGCCAGCGGTTTAGACATTAATGGCTGTGCTGAGTTATTTTGAGGGGACAGCAAATTTACACTGTTATACAAGCTGTACACTCACTACTTTATATTGTAGTAAAGTGTCATTACTGACTTTTGTGATATACTGTATATATATATATTATTATTTATATATATATATATATATATATATATATATATATACACACCGTATTTATCGGCGTATAACACGCACCCCAATTTAGGAGGGAATTTTAAGGAAAAAAAACTTTTAGGAGGGAAGTTGAAGGGAAAAAAACTTACATTTAAATGCCCATCATTGCAGCCTTCTCAGTGCAGCCTTGCCCCCGTGCAGCCTTGTCAGTGCAGCCTTCCCCAGTGCAGCCATGTCAGTGCAGCCATGTCAGTGCAGCCTTGCCCAGTGCAGCCTTGCCCAGTGCAGCCTTGCCCAGTGCAGCCTTGCCCAGTGCAGCCTTCGATCCCCTGTCTTCAAATTCGCCGACCGTGATTTGAAAATGGCGCCGTCGGCGCCGAAATACACAGAGCCGGTCCTCGGCTCTTTCCGGCGGCTCTCGTTCACTTTCGGCTCCACTCATAGTCCCGAGCGGAGCTATCCGAACCTACTCGGCTAGGTTCGGATAGCTCCGCTCGGGACTACGAGTGGAGCCGAAAGTGAACGAGAGCCGCCGGAAAGAGCCGAGGACCGGCTCTGTGTATTTCGGCGCCGGTGGCGCCATTTTCAAATCGCGGTCGGCGATTTTGAAGTTGTGCAGCTCGGGATCGGCGTATAACACGCACCTGCGACTTTCCCCTGATTTTAAGGGGAAAAAAGTGTGTGTTATAAGCCGATAAATACGGTATATATATATATATATATATATATATATATATATAATATAATGTTTGGGGGTTCTAAGTAATTTTCTAGCAAAAAATTCGGATTTAAACTCGTAAGCCACAAAAGTCAGAAAAAGGTTTAGGCATAAAGGGATTAATTACTTTTTTCCCCGACACCCATTATTTATTATAATTAGTAGTAGAGGCAGTGGTATTACTGGTTTTCTGTATACAGCCTTGTCATCTCCCATGGCTCGGTACAATGTAATCTACAACATAATGTAATGTGCCGGAAATTATAGATCAGTAAGGACTTCATAGAGATGATGCGTGTCAGTAAAACAAACACATTTGTAGACAACAGAGATGCAAATATGGTTTAGAAGGGAGATCAGGTTCGTACTGCTTTTAGCCGGTTCTATCTTCCCATCTCCTTTTCACTCCCTCCCTCTCTTCTCCTCCACACGTGGGTCTGACCATTGATAGACAACAATGCTCAATAGCAGTATGCAGATCCCTAATTGCCCGGCAGCCCTGACCCCAATTGTCCTGGTTTTATTCCACCAGTTATGAGTCGGTGAGACTCTAACAGCCAATTACAATGAGAGGTACATTCATGTGAAACATAAAAATGTATACATATAATATATATATATAATAATATTGTAATATATTAAAATATGTAATATAATAATATATATATAATCGCTCAGGGCTTTTTATCATACGACTATAAGGTTGTGGCACTAATCAAAATTAAAAAAGATCAAATTAAAAAAAAAATAAAAAAAATACAAAACTGTTTTATATTTTGTTAATAAATTTTGCAAACAGGTAATTTTTCTCCTTCATTGATGTACGCTGATGAGGCTACACTGATGGGCACTGATAAGGCAGCACTGGTGGGCACTGATAGGTGGGCGGCACTGAAGGGCATTGATAGGTGGCACTGAAGGGCACTAATAGGTGGCTCTGATAGCTGGCACTGATGGGTGGCAGTGATGGGCACTGGTAGGTGACACTGATTAGGCAGAACTTCTAGGTGGCACTGATGAGGCACTTAATTGGTACCACTGGTGGGCACTGATAGGTGGCACTCGTCAGCATTGAAAGGTGGCACTGATTGCTGGCACTTATGTACTGGTGGGCACTGATTTGTGGCACTGGCGGGCACATATGAGGCGGCTTCGCCTCTTCCTCTTTGGGACCGATGTCCCTTATACAGAAGCCGGTGATCGGCTTTTTTTTTCTCCTCGCGCAGTCACAGTGAGAAGAAAACTCACTACTGATCTTCTGTTTATATCACGTGATCAGCTGTCATTGGCTGACAGCTGATCAGGTGGTAAGGGGCCGGGATCGACCCCTTACTCCGATCTGTGATCACCGGAGTAGGATTGCCACCTGTCCGGGATTCACCCGGACAGTACGGGTTTTGAAACATGTGTCCGGGTCTCTGGCCGCCTGAGACCCGGGCACATTATTCAGACCCGTCTGTGGCTCCCTGTGCGGCATGCCTTGCGGCCACAGGCGGCTCTCTAATTAACTTCCCCGGCGAATCATAGTAATGGAATGCCCGCAACTCGTGCGGGGTATCTTTGTTCCCGCACGGCACACTGCCCGTGAGCTCCACTTTTTATGACAGCGCAGACCCGACATCTCTCCCCGCTGTCCCCAGCTGCAGGACACAGACACAGTGCAGAGAGAGTGCTGTGGAGTGAACCCGCCCCTCCTCCTCCTGCTGTGTTGTTTTCCTGTGTACACAGAGGAAGAGGAGGGGAGGGGAAGGCTCTCCACGCTGCCGACAACGCTGCTGGACTGAGATCATCTATCAACTAATCCACAGTGAGTCTTCCAGAGGATGGGGGACATGAACAAGAGGGTGAGGGGGGAACTAGCCTACAGTTCACTATGAGTAATTTGGGGGGGGGGGGGTATCTTCTAGGGGGCACTTTAGAACCTGTGCTACAAGGGGGCTTGGATATGAAATCCAGACCTCTTAGCACATATCCCCCCCCCCCCAATATTAAAGAGACGATGTCTGCCACAGAGGGGGTGGCCCTTGGCACCCCACAAGAGATGTGGAAAATTGCTCCAGGTGCCCATACTAGTGCCCCCCTTCCAAGCGAGTTAGTGGAGCAAAGTGTGGGTTCCAGGTCACAGGACAGGTTCACACTATGAAAACACAGGAACGCGCTGTGCATTCTGTGTGATTCATATATGACCCGGGTGCAATTTCAGCCCAGTTATGTCTGCATTCTCTGACCATCTCCCGTACCAAGCCTGCACACTCTATGACCATCTCCTGTACCATGTCTTCAGTCTCTGACCATCTCCTGTACTATGTCTGCAGTCTCTGATCATCTCCTGTACTATGTCTGCAGTCTCTGACCATCTCCTGTACTATGTCTGCAGTCTCTGACCATCTCCTGTACTATGTCTGCAGTCTCTGACCATCTCCTGTACTATGTCTGCAGTCTCTGACCATCTCCTGTACTATGTCTGCAGTCTCTGATCATCTCCTGTACGATGTCTGCAGTCTCTGACCATCTTTTGTACGATGTCCGCACACTCTCTGACCATCTCCTGTATAATGTATGCAGTTTCTTACCATCTCCTGTACTTTGTCTGCAGTCTCTGACCATCTCCTGTATCATGTCTTCAGTCTCTGATCATCTCCTGTATCATGTCTTCAGTCTCTGACCATCTCCTGTATCATGTATGCAGTTTCTGACCCTCCCCTGTATCATGTCTTCAGTCTCTGACCATCTCCTGTACTATGTCTGCAGTCTCTGACCATCTTTTGTACGATGTCCGCACACTCTCTGACCATCTCCTGTATCATGTCTTCAGTCTCTGACCATCTCCTGTATTATGTATGCAGTTTCTGACCCTCTCCTGTATCATGTCTTCAGTCTCTGATCATCTCCTGTAGTATGTCTTCAGTCTCTGATCATCTCCTGTACCATGTCTGCAGTCTCTGACCATCTCCTGTACTATGTCTGCAGTCTCTGACCATCTTTTGTACGATGTCCGCACACTCTCTGACCATCTCCTGTATCATGTATGCAGTTTCTTACCATCTCCTGTACTTTGTCTGCAGTCTCTGACCATCTCCTGTATCATGTCTTCAGTCTCTGATCATCTCCTGTATCATGTCTTCAGTCTCTGACCATCTCCTGTACTATGTCTGCAGTCTCTGATCATCTCCTGTATCATGTCTGCAGTCTCTGATCATCTCCTGTACTATGTCTGCAGTCTCTGATCATCTCCTGTACTATGTCTGCAGTCTCTGATCATCTCCTGTACTATGTCTTCAGTCTCTGATCATCTCCTGTAGTATGTCTTCAGTCTCTGACCATCTCCTGTATCATGTCTTCAGTCTCTGATCATCTCCTGTATTATGTCTGCAGTCTCTGATCATCTCCTGTACTATGTCTGCAGTCTCTGACCATCTTCTGTACTATGTCTGCAGTCTCTGACCATCTTTTGTACGATGTCCACACACTCTCTGACCATCTTCTGTATCATGTCTTCAGTCTCTGATCATCTCCTGTATCATGTCTTCAGTCTCTGACCATCTCCTGTATTATGTATGCAGTTTCTGACCCTCCCCTGTATCATGTCTTCAGTCTCTAACCATCTCCTGTACTATGTCTGCAGTCTCTGGCCATCTTTTGTATGATGTCCGCACACTCTCTGACCATCTCCTGTATCATGTATGCAGTTTCTTACCATCTCCTGTACTTTGTCTGCAGTTTCTGACCCTCTCCTGTATCACGTCTTCAGTCTCTGATCATCTCTTGTACTATGTCTGCCGTCTGTGATCATCTCCTGTACTATGTCTGCAGTCTCTGATCATCTCCTGTACTATGTCTGCAGTCTCTGATCATCTCCTGTATTATGTCTGCAGTCTCTGATCATCTCCTGTACTATGTCTGCAGTCTCTGACCATCTCCTGTACTATGTCTGCAGTCACTGACCATCTTTTGTACGATGTCCGCACACTCTCTGACCATCTCCTGTATCATGTCTTCAGTCTCTGATCATCTCCTGTATCATGTCTTCAGTCTCTGACCATCTCCTGTATCATGTATGCAGTTTCTGACCCTCTCCTGTATCATGTCTTCAGTCTCTGATCATCTCCTGTATCATGTCGGCAGTCTCTGATCATCTCCTGTATTATGTCTGCAGTCTCTGACTATCTACTGTACCATATCCACAAACTCTCTGACCATCTCCTGTATCATGTCTTCAGTCTCTGACTATCTACTGTACCATGTCCACACACTCTCTGACCATCTCCTGTACTATGTCTGCAGTCTCTGACCATCTCCTGTACTATGTCCGCAGTCTCTGACCATCTCCTGTACTATGTCCGCAGTCTCTGATCATCTCCTGTACTATGTCTGCAGTCTCTGACCATCTCCTGCACTATGTCCGCAGTCTCTGACCATCTCCTGCATCATGTCTTCAGTCTCTGACTATCTACTGTACCATGTCCACACACTCTCTGACCATCTCCTGTATCATGTCTTCAGTCTCTGACTATCTACTGTACCATGTCCACACACTCTCTGACCATCTCCATTATCATGTCTGCAGTCTCTGGCCATCTTTTGTACGATGTCCGCACACTCTCTGACCATCTCCTGTATCATGTTTGCAGTTTCTTAACATCTCCTGTACTTTGTCTGCAGTCTCTGACCATCTTTTGTATGATGTCTGTAGCCTCTGATCATCTCTTGTATTATGGCCGCACAGTCTCGTAGTGTAAAATAGGCTGAAACGAGAGCCACCAAGCTGGAGCCCAGAGAGGACCATTTGACTGAGCCCTGCACAGTGCACCTGAGTGGTGGTCAGTGACAGCGTAGCAAGGCCAGTCTGAGGGGGGATCACTAATGTAGGGGGCAGTGAATGCAGTAAGGTAAAGGGGCACTGATATAAAGGTTACCCCTTATATCAGTAACCCCCCCCCACCTTACCTTAGTGCATTCACTCTGTGGAAGATGCTCTATGGCTCTATGGTGACCAGAGTCCCCCCCCCACATTAGTTTCATTTTGAATGCAAGTTGGAACTCTGTGGACAATTACATAAACGGGAACTCTGATGTAAAGGTGAATGCAGTGGACTCTGATATAAGGTGATCTCGTCACCAGAGCCCCCCCCCTTACATCAGAGTTCCCCCATACATACAGTCCTTACCACTCCCCCTCCCCACCATATCTCTCTCTCTCTATCTATCTATCTATCTATCTATCTATCTATCTTACACACACACACACACCAGGAGACCACCCCCCAATATTACACAGTGAGAAGAAAAAAAAAAACAATTACTGATCTTCTGTTTATATCACGTGATCAGCTGTCATTGGCTGACAGCTGATCACGTGGTAAGGGGCCGGGATCGACCCCTTACTCCGATCTGTGATCACCGGAGTAGGATTGCCACCTGTCCGGGATTCACCCGGACAGTACGGGTTTTGAAACATGTGTCCGGGTCTCTGGCCGCCTGAGACCCGGGCACATTATTCAGACCCGTCTGTGGCTCCCTGTGCAGCGTGCCTTGCGGCCACAGGCGGCTCTCTAATTAACTTCCCCGGCGAATCATAGTAATGGAATGCCCGCAACTCGTGCGGGGTATCTTTGTTCCCGCACGGCACACTGCCCGTGAGCTCCACTTTTTATGACAGCGCAGACCCGACATCTCTCCCCGCTGTCCCCAGCTGCAGGACACATACACAGTGCAGAGAGAGTGCTGTGGAGTGAACCCGCCCCTCCTCCTCCTGCTGTGTTGTTTTCCTGTGTACACAGAGGAGGAGGAGGGGAGGGGAAGGCTCTCCACGCTGCCGACAACGCTGCTGGACAGAGATCATCTATCAACTAATCCACAGTGAGTCTTCCAGAGGATGGGGGGCATGAACAAGAGGGTGAGGGGGGAACTAGCCTACAGTTCACTATGAGTAATTTGGGGGGGGGGGTATCTTCTAGGGGGCACTTTAGAACCTGTGCTACAAGGGGGCTTGGATATGAAATCCAGACCTCTTAGCACATATCCCCCCCCCCCCCAATATTAAAGAGACGATGTCTGCCACAGAGGGGGTGGCCCTTGGCACCCCACAAGAGATGTGGAAAATTGCTCCAGGTGCCCATACTAGTGCCCCCCTTCCAAGCGAGTTAGTGGAGCAAAGTGTGGGTTCCAGGTCACAGGACAGGTTCACACTATGAAAACACAGGAACGCGCTGTGCATTCTGTGTGATTCATATATGACCCGGGTGCAATTTCAGCCCAGTTATGTCTGCATTCTCTGACCATCTCCTGTACCAAGCCTGCACACTCTATGACCATCTCCTGTACCATGTCTTCAGTCTCTGACCATCTCCTGTACTATGTCTGCAGTCTCTGATCATCTCCTGTACTATGTCTGCAGTCTCTGACCATCTCCTGTACTATGTCTGCAGTCTCTGACCATCTCCTGTACTATGTCTGCAGTCTCTGACCATCTCCTGTACTATGTCTGCAGTCTCTGACCATCTCCTGTACTATGTCTGCAGTCTCTGATCATCTCCTGTACTATGTCTGCAGTCTCTGACCATCTTTTGTACGATGTCCGCACACTCTCTGACCATCTCCTGTATAATGTATGCAGTTTCTTACCATCTCCTGTACTTTGTCTGCAGTCTCTGACCATCTCCTGTATCATGTCTTCAGTCTCTGATCATCTCCTGTATCATGTCTTCAGTCTCTGACCATCTCCTGTATCATGTATGCAGTTTCTGACCCTCCCCTGTATCATGTCTTCAGTCTCTGACCATCTCCTGTACTATGTCTGCAGTCTCTGACCATCTTTTGTACGATGTCCGCACACTCTCTGACCATCTCCTGTATCATGTCTTCAGTCTCTGACCATCTCCTGTATTATGTATGCAGTTTCTGACCCTCTCCTGTATCATGTCTTCAGTCTCTGATCATCTCCTGTAGTATGTCTTCAGTCTCTGATCATCTCCTGTACCATGTCTGCAGTCTCTGACCATCTCCTGTACTATGTCTGCAGTCTCTGACCATCTTTTGTACGATGTCCGCACACTCTCTGACCATCTCCTGTATCATGTATGCAGTTTCTTACCATCTCCTGTACCATGTCTTCAGTCTCTGACCATCTCCTGTACCATGTCTGCAGTCTCTGACCATCTCCTGTACTATGTCTGCAGTCTCTGACCATCTCCTGTACTATGTCTGCAGTCTCTGACCATCTCCTGTACTATGTCTGCAGTCTCTGACCATCTCCTGTACTATGTCTGCAGTCTCTGACCATCTCCTGTACTATGTCTGCAGTCTCTGACCATCTCCTGTACTATGTCTGCAGTCTCTGATCATCTCCTGTACTATGTCTGCAGTCTCTGATCATCTCCTGTACTATGTCTGCAGTCTCTGACCATCTTTTGTACGATGTCCGCACACTCTCTGACCATCTCCTGTATAATGTATGCAGTTTCTTACCATCTCCTGTACTTTGTCTGCAGTCTCTGACCATCTCCTGTATCATGTCTTCAGTCTCTGATCATCTCCTGTATCATGTCTTCAGTCTCTGACCATCTCCTGTATCATGTATGCAGTTTCTGACCCTCCCCTGTATCATGTCTTCAGTCTCTGACCATCTCCTGTATTATGTCTGCAGTCTCTGACCATCTTTTGTACGATGTCCGCACACTCTCTGACCATCTCCTGTATCATGTCTTCAGTCTCTGACCATCTCCTGTATCATGTATGCAGTTTCTGACCCTCCCCTGTATCATGTCTTCAGTCTCTGATCATCTCCTGTAGTATGTCTTCAGTCTCTGATCATCTCCTGTAGTATGTCTTCAGTCTCTGACCATCTCCTGTACTATGTCTGCAGTCTCTGGCCATCTTTTGTACGATGTCCGCACACTCTCTGACCATCTCCTGTATCATGTATGCAGTTTCTTACCATCTCCTGTACTTTGTCTGCAGTCTCTGACCATCTTCTGTATCTTGTCTTCAGTCTCTGATCATCTCCTGTATCATGTCGTCAGTCTCTGACCATCTCCTGTATCATGTATGCAGTTTCTTACCATCTCCTGTATTATGTATGCAGTTTCTGACCCTCTCCTGTATCATGTCTTCAGTCTCTGATCATCTCCTGTAGTATGTCTTCAGTCTCTGATCATCTCCTGTAGTATGTCTTCAGTCTCTGACCATCTCCTGTACTATGTCTGCAGTCTCTGACCATCTCCTGTACTATGTCTGCAGTCTCTGACCATCTCCTGTACTATGTCTGCAGTCTCTGATCATCTCCTGTATTATGTCTGCAGTCTCTGACCATCTCCTGTACTATGTCTGCAGTCTCTGACCATCTTTTGTACGATGTCCGCACACTCTCTGACCATCTCCTGTATCATGTATGCAGTTTCTTACCATCTCCTGTACTTTGTCTGCAGTCTCTGACCATCTCCTGTATCATGTCTTCAGTCTCTGATCATCTCCTGTATCATGTCTTCAGTCTCTGACCAGCTCCTGTACTATGTCTGCAGTCTCTGATCATCTCCTGTATCATGTCTGCAGTCTCTGATCATCTCCTGTACTAGGTCTGCAGTCTCTGATCATCTCCTGTACTAGGTCTGCAGTCTCTGATCATCTCCTGTACTAGGTCTGCAGTCTCTGATCATCTCCTGTAGTATGTCTTCAGTCTCTGATCATCTCCTGTAGTATGTCTTCAGTCTCTGACCATCTCCTGTATCATGTCTTCAGTCTCTGATCATCTCCTGTATTATGTCTGCAGTCTCTGATCATCTCCTGTACTATGTCTGCAGTCTCTGACCATCTTCTGTACTATGTCTGCAGTCTCTGACCATCTTTTGTACGATGTCCACACACTCTCTGACCATCTTCTGTATCATGTATGCAGTTTCTTACCATCTCCTGTACTTTGTCTGCAGTTTCTGACCCTCTCCTGTATCACGTCTTCAGTCTCTGATCATCTCTTGTACTATGTCTGCCGTCTCTGATCATCTCCTGTACTATGTCTGCAGTCTCTGATCATCTCCTGTACTATGTCTGCAGTCTCTGATCATCTCCTGTATTATGTCTGCAGTCTCTGATCATCTCCTGTACTATGTCTGCAGTCTCTGACCATCTCCTGTACTATGTCTGCAGTCACTGACCATCTTTTGTACGATGTCCGCACACTCTCTGACCATCTCCTGTATCATGTCTTCAGTCTCTGATCATCTCCTGTATCATGTCTTCAGTCTCTGACCATCTCCTGTATCATGTATGCAGTTTCTGACCCTCTCCTGTATCATGTCTTCAGTCTCTGATCATCTCCTGTATCATGTCGGCAGTCTCTGATTATCTCCTGTATTATGTCTGCAGTCTCTGACTATCTACTGTACCATATCCACAAACTCTCTGACCATCTCCTGTATCATGTCTTCAGTCTCTGACTATCTACTGTACCATGTCCACACACTCTCTGACCATCTCCTGTACTATGTCTGCAGTCTCTGGCCATCTCCTGTACTATGTCCGCAGTCTCTGATCATCTCCTGTACTATGTCTGCAGTCTCTGACCATCTCCTGTACTATGTCTGCAGTCTCTGACCATCTCCTGTACTATGTCTGCAGTCTCTGACCATCTCCTGTACTATGTCTGCAGTCTCTGACCATCTCCTGCACTATGTCCGCAGTCTCTGACCATCTCCTGCATCATGTCTTCAGTCTCTGACTATCTACTGTACCATGTCCACACACTCTCTGACCATCTCCTGTATCATGTCTTCAGTCTCTGACTATCTACTGTACCATGTCCACACACTCTCTGACCATCTCCATTATCATGTCTGCAGTCTCTGGCCATCTTTTGTACGATGTCCGCACACTCTCTGACCATCTCCTGTATCATGTTTGCAGTTTCTTAACATCTCCTGTACTTTGTCTGCAGTCTCTGACCATCTTTTGTATGATGTCTGTAGCCTCTGATCATCTCTTGTATTATGGCCGCACAGTCTCGTAGTGTAAAATAGGCTGAAACGAGAGCCACCAAGCTGGAGCCCAGAGAGGACCATTTGACTGAGCCCTGCACAGTGCACCTGAGTGGTGGTCAGTGACAGCGTAGCAAGGCCAGTCTGAGGGGGGATCACTAATGTAGGGGGCAGTGAATGCAGTAAGGTAAAGGGGCACTGATATAAAGGTTACCCCTTATATCAGTAACCCCCCCCACCTTACCTTAGTGCATTCACTCTGTGGAAGATGCTCTATGGTGACCAGAGTCCCCCCCCCACATTAGTTTCATTTTGAATGCAAGTTGGAACTCTGTGGACAATTACATAAACGGGAACTCTGATGTAAAGGTGAATGCAGTGGACTCTGATATAAGGTGATCTCGTCACCAGAGCCCCCCCCCTTACATCAGAGTTCCCCCATACATACAGTCCTTACCACTCCCCCTCCCCACCATATCTCTATCTATCTATCTATCTATCTTACACACACGCACACACACACACACACACACACACACACCAGGAGACCACCCCCCAATATTACACAGTGAGAAGAAAAAAAAAAAACAATTACTGATCTTCTGTTTATATCACGTGATCAGCTGTCATTGGCTGACAGCTGATCAGGTGGTAAGGGGCCGGGATCGACCCCTTACTCCGATCTGTGATCACCGGAGTAGGATTGCCACCTGTCCGGGATTCACCCGGACAGTACGGGTTTTGAAACATGTGTCCGGGTCTCTGGCCGCCTGAGACCCGGGCACATTATTCAGACCCGTCTGTGGCTCCCTGTGCAGCGTGCCTTGCGGCCACAGGCGGCTCTCTAATTAACTTCCCCGGCGAATCATAGTAATGGAATGCCCGCAACTCGTGCGGGGTATCTTTGTTCCCGCACGGCACACTGCCCGTGAGCTCCACTTTTTATGACAGCGCAGACCCGACATCTCTCCCCGCTGTCCCCAGCTGCAGGACACATACACAGTGCAGAGAGAGTGCTGTGGAGTGAACCCGCCCCTCCTCCTCCTGCTGTGTTGTTTTCCTGTGTACACAGAGGAGGAGGAGGGGAGGGGAAGGCTCTCCACGCTGCCGACAACGCTGCTGGACAGAGATCATCTATCAACTAATCCACAGTGAGTCTTCCAGAGGATGGGGGGAATGAACAAGAGGGTGAGGGGGGAACTAGCCTACAGTTCACTATGAGTAATTTGGGGGGGGGGTATCTTCTAGGGGGCACTTTAGAACCTGTGCTACAAGGGGGCTTGGATATGACATTCAGACCTCTTAGCACATATCCTCTCCCCCCAATATTAAAGAGACGATGTCTGCCACAGAGGGGGTGGCCCTTGGCACCCCACAAGAGATGTGGAAAATTGCTCCAGGTGCCCATACTAGTGCCCCCCTTCCAAGCGAGTTAGTGGAGCAAAGTGTGGGTTCCAGGTCACAGGACAGGTTCACACTATGAAAACACAGGAACGCGCTGTGCGTTCTGTGCGATTCATATATGACCCGGGTGCAATTTCAGCCCAGTTATGTCTGCATTCTCTGACCATCTCCTGTACCAAGTCTGCACACTCTATGACCATCTCCTGTACCATGTCTTCAGTCTCTGACCATCTCCTGTACCATGTCTTCAGTCTCTGACCATCTCCTGTACCATGTCTTCAGTCTCTGACCATCTCCTGTACTATGTCTTCAGTCTCTGACCATCTCCTGTACCATGTCTTCAGTCTCTGACCATCTCCTGTACTATGTCTGCAGTCTCTGATCATCTCCTGTACTATGTCTGCAGTCTCTGATCATCTCCTGTACTATGTCTGCAGTCTCTGACCATCTTTTGTACGATGTCCGCACACTCTCTGACCATCTCCTGTATAATGTATGCAGTTTCTTACCATCTCCTGTACTTTGTCTGCAGTCTCTGACCATCTCCTGTATCATGTCTTCAGTCTCTGATCATCTCCTGTATCATGTCTTCAGTCTCTGACCATCTCCTGTATCATGTCTTCAGTCTCTGACCATCTCCTGTATCATGTATGCAGTTTCTGACCCTCCCCTGTATCATGTCTTCAGTCTCTGACCATCTCCTGTACTATGTCTGCAGTCTCTGACCATCTTTTGTACGATGTCCGCACACTCTCTGACCATCTCCTGTATCATGTCTTCAGTCTCTGACCATCTCCTGTATCATGTATGAAGTTTCTGACCCTCCCCTGTATCATGTCTTCAGTCTCTGATCATCTCCTGTAGTATGTCTTCAGTCTCTGATCATCTCCTGTAGTATGTCTTCAGTCTCTGACCATCTCCTGTACTATGTCTGCAGTCTCTGGCCATCTTTTGTACGATGTCCGCACACTCTCTGACCATCTCCTGTATCATGTATGCAGTTTCTTACCATCTCCTGTACTTTGTCTGCAGTCTCTGACCATCTTCCGTATCATGTCTTCAGTCTCTGATCATCTCCTGTATCATGTCGTCAGTCTCTGACCATCTCCTGTATCATGTATGCAGTTTCTTACCATCTCCCTTATTATGTATGCAGTTTCTGACCCTCTCCTGTATCATGTCTTCAGTCTCTGATCATCTCCTGTAGTATGTCTTCAGTCTCTGATCATCTCCTGTAGTATGTCTTCAGTCTCTGACCATCTCCTGTACTATGTCTGCAGTCTCTGACCATCTCCTGTACTATGTCTGCAGTCTCTGATCATCTCCTGTATTATGTCTGCAGTCTCTGATCATCTCCTGTACCATGTCTGCAGTCTCTGACCATCTCCTGTACTATGTCTGCAGTCTCTGACCATCTTTTGTACGATGTCCGCACACTCTCTGACCATCTCCTGTATCATATATGCAGTTTCTTACCATCTCCTGTACTTTGTCTGCAGTTTCTGACCCTCTCCTGTATCACGTCTTCAGTCTCTGATCATCTCTTGTACTATGTCTGCCGTCTCTGATCATCTCCTGTACTATGTCTGCAGTCTCTGATCATCTCCTGTATTATGTCTGCAGTCTCTGATCATCTCCTGTACTATGTCTGCAGTCTCTGACCATCTCCTGTACTATGTCTGCAGTCACTGACCATCTTTTGTACGATGTCCGCACACTCTCTGACCATCTCCTGTATCACGTCTTCAGTCTCTGATCATCTCCTGTATCATGTCTTCAGTCTCTGACCATCTCCTGTATCATGTATGCAGTTTCTGACCCTCTCCTGTATCATATCTTCAGTCTCTGATCATCTCCTGTATCATGTCGGCAGTCTCTGATCATCTCCTGTATTATGTCTGCAGTCTCTGACTATCTACTGTACCATATCCACAAACTCTCTGACCATCTCCTGTATCATGTCTTCAGTCTCTGACTATCTACTGTACCATGTCCACACACTCTCTGACCATCTCCTGTACTATGTCTGCAGTCTCTGACCATCTCCTGTACTATGTCTGCAGTCTCTGACCATCTCCTGTACTATGTCTGCAGTCTCTGACCATCTCCTGTACTATGTCCGCAGTCTCTGACCATCTCCTGCATCATGTCTTCAGTCTCTGACTATCTACTGTACCATGTCCACACACTCTCTGACCATCTCCTGTATCATGTCTTCAGTCTCTGACTATCTACTGTACCATGTCCACACACTCTCTGACCATCTCCATTATCATGTCTGCAGTCTCTGGCCATCTTTTGTACGATGTCCGCACACTCTCTGACCATCTCCTGTATCATGTTTGCAGTTTCTTAACATCTCCTGTACTTTTTCTGCAGTCTCTGACCATCTTTTGTATGATGTCTGTAGCCTCTGATCATCTCTTGTATTATGGCCGCACAGTCTCGTAGTGTAAAATAGGTTGAAACGAGAGCCACCAAGCTGGAGCCCAGAGAGGACCATTTGACTGAGCCCTGCACGGTGCACCTGAGTGGTGGTCAGTGACAGCGTAGCAAGGCCAGTCTGAGGGGGGATCACTAATGTAGGGGGCAGTGAATGCAGTGAGGTAAAGGGGCACTGATATAAAGGTTACCCCTTATATCAGTAACCCCCCCCCCACCTTACCTTAGTGCATTCACTCTGTGGAAGATGCTCTATGGTGACCAGAGTCCCCCCCCCACATTAGTTTCATTTTGAATGCAAGTTGGAACTCTGTGGACAATTACATAAACGGGAACTCTGATGTAAAGGTGAATGCAGTGGACTCTGATATAAGGTGATCTCGTCACCAGAGCCCCCCCCCTTACATCAGAGTTCCCCCATACATACAGTCCTTACCACTCCCCCTCCCCACCATATCTCTATCTATCTATCTATCTATCTTACACACACGCACACACACACACACACACACACACACACCAGGAGACCACCCCCCAATATTACACAGTGAGAAGAAAAAAAACAAACAATTACTGATCTTCTGTTTATATCACGTGATCAGCTGTCATTGGCTGACAGCTGATCAGGTGGTAAGGGGCCGGGATCGACCCCTTACTCCGATCTGTGATCACCGGAGTAGGATTGCCACCTGTCCGGGATTCACCCGGACAGTACGGGTTTTGAAACATGTGTCCGGGTCTCTGGCCGCCTGAGACCCGGGCACATTATTCAGACCCGTCTGTGGCTCCCTGTGCAGCGTGCCTTGCGGCCACAGGCGGCTCTCTAATTAACTTCCCCGGCGAATCATAGTAATGGAATGCCCGCAACTCGTGCGGGGTATCTTTGTTCCCGCACGGCACACTGCCCGTGAGCTCCACTTTTTATGACAGCGCAGACCCGACATCTCTCCCCGCTGTCCCCAGCTGCAGGACACAGACACAGTGCAGAGAGAGTGCTGTGGAGTGAACCCGCCCCTCCTGCTCCTGCTGTGTTGTTTTCCTGTGTACACAGAGGAGGAGGAGGGGAGGGGAAGGCTCGCCACGCTGCCGACAACGCTGCTGGACAGAGATCATCTATCAACTAATCCACAGTGAGTCTTCCAGAGGATGGGGGGAATGAACAAGAGGGTGAGGGGGGAACTAGCCTACAGTTCACTATGAGTAATTTGGGGGGGGGGTATCTTCTAGGGGGCACTTTAGAACCTGTGCTACAAGGGGGCTTGGATATGAAATTCAGACCTCTTAGCACATATCCTCTCCCCCCAATATTAAAGAGACGATGTCTGCCACAGAGGGGGTGGCCCTTGGCACCCCACAAGAGATGTGGAAAATTGCTCCAGGTGCCCATACTAGTGCCCCCCTTCCAAGCGAGTTAGTGGAGCAAAGTGTGGGTTCCAGGTCACAGGACAGGTTCACACTATGAAAACACAGGAACGCGCTGTGCGTTCTGTGCGATTCATATATGACCCGGGTGCAATTTCAGCCCAGTTATGTCTGCATTCTCTGACCATCTCCTGTACCAAGTCTGCACACTCTATGACCATCTCCTGTACCATGTCTTCAGTCTCTGACCATCTCCTGTACCATGTCTTCAGTCTCTGACCATCTCCTGTACCATGTCTTCAGTCTCTGACCATCTCCTGTACTATGTCTTCAGTCTCTGACCATCTCCTGTACCATGTCTTCAGTCTCTGACCATCTCCTGTACTATGTCTGCAGTCTCTGATCATCTCCTGTACTATGTCTGCAGTCTCTGATCATCTCCTGTACTATGTCTGCAGTCTCTGACCATCTTTTGTACGATGTCCGCACACTCTCTGACCATCTCCTGTATAATGTATGCAGTTTCTTACCATCTCCTGTACTTTGTCTGCAGTCTCTGACCATCTCCTGTATCATGTCTTCAGTCTCTGATCATCTCCTGTATCATGTCTTCAGTCTCTGACCATCTCCTGTATCATGTCTTCAGTCTCTGACCATCTCCTGTATCATGTATGCAGTTTCTGACCCTCCCCTGTATCATGTCTTCAGTCTCTGACCATCTCCTGTACTATGTCTGCAGTCTCTGACCATCTTTTGTACGATGTCCGCACACTCTCTGACCATCTCCTGTATCATGTCTTCAGTCTCTGACCATCTCCTGTATCATGTATGAAGTTTCTGACCCTCCCCTGTATCATGTCTTCAGTCTCTGATCATCTCCTGTAGTATGTCTTCAGTCTCTGATCATCTCCTGTAGTATGTCTTCAGTCTCTGACCATCTCCTGTACTATGTCTGCAGTCTCTGGCCATCTTTTGTACGATGTCCGCACACTCTCTGACCATCTCCTGTATCATGTATGCAGTTTCTTACCATCTCCTGTACTTTGTCTGCAGTCTCTGACCATCTTCCGTATCATGTCTTCAGTCTCTGATCATCTCCTGTATCATGTCGTCAGTCTCTGACCATCTCCTGTATCATGTATGCAGTTTCTTACCATCTCCCTTATTATGTATGCAGTTTCTGACCCTCTCCTGTATCATGTCTTCAGTCTCTGATCATCTCCTGTAGTATGTCTTCAGTCTCTGATCATCTCCTGTAGTATGTCTTCAGTCTCTGACCATCTCCTGTACTATGTCTGCAGTCTCTGACCATCTCCTGTACTATGTCTGCAGTCTCTGATCATCTCCTGTATTATGTCTGCAGTCTCTGATCATCTCCTGTACCATGTCTGCAGTCTCTGACCATCTCCTGTACTATGTCTGCAGTCTCTGACCATCTTTTGTACGATGTCCGCACACTCTCTGACCATCTCCTGTATCATGTATGCAGTTTCTTACCATCTCCTGTACTTTGTCTGCAGTTTCTGACCCTCTCCTGTATCACGTCTTCAGTCTCTGATCATCTCTTGTACTATGTCTGCCGTCTCTGATCATCTCCTGTACTATGTCTGCAGTCTCTGATCATCTCCTGTATTATGTCTGCAGTCTCTGATCATCTCCTGTACTATGTCTGCAGTCTCTGACCATCTCCTGTACTATGTCTGCAGTCACTGACCATCTTTTGTACGATGTCCGCACACTCTCTGACCATCTCCTGTATCACGTCTTCAGTCTCTGATCATCTCCTGTATCATGTCTTCAGTCTCTGACCATCTCCTGTATCATGTATGCAGTTTCTGACCCTCTCCTGTATCATATCTTCAGTCTCTGATCATCTCCTGTATCATGTCGGCAGTCTCTGATCATCTCCTGTATTATGTCTGCAGTCTCTGACTATCTACTGTACCATATCCACAAACTCTCTGACCATCTCCTGTATCATGTCTTCAGTCTCTGACTATCTACTGTACCATGTCCACACACTCTCTGACCATCTCCTGTACTATGTCTGCAGTCTCTGACCATCTCCTGTACTATGTCTGCAGTCTCTGACCATCTCCTGTACTATGTCTGCAGTCTCTGACCATCTCCTGTACTATGTCCGCAGTCTCTGACCATCTCCTGCATCATGTCTTCAGTCTCTGACTATCTACTGTACCATGTCCACACACTCTCTGACCATCTCCTGTATCATGTCTTCAGTCTCTGACTATCTACTGTACCATGTCCACACACTCTCTGACCATCTCCATTATCATGTCTGCAGTCTCTGGCCATCTTTTGTACGATGTCCGCACACTCTCTGACCATCTCCTGTATCATGTTTGCAGTTTCTTAACATCTCCTGTACTTTTTCTGCAGTCTCTGACCATCTTTTGTATGATGTCTGTAGCCTCTGATCATCTCTTGTATTATGGCCGCACAGTCTCGTAGTGTAAAATAGGTTGAAACGAGAGCCACCAAGCTGGAGCCCAGAGAGGACCATTTGACTGAGCCCTGCACGGTGCACCTGAGTGGTGGTCAGTGACAGCGTAGCAAGGCCAGTCTGAGGGGGGATCACTAATGTAGGGGGCAGTGAATGCAGTGAGGTAAAGGGGCACTGATATAAAGGTTACCCCTTATATCAGTAACCCCCCCCCCACCTTACCTTAGTGCATTCACTCTGTGGAAGATGCTCTATGGTGACCAGAGTCCCCCCCCCACATTAGTTTCATTTTGAATGCAAGTTGGAACTCTGTGGACAATTACATAAACGGGAACTCTGATGTAAAGGTGAATGCAGTGGACTCTGATATAAGGTGATCTCGTCACCAGAGCCCCCCCCCTTACATCAGAGTTCCCCCATACATACAGTCCTTACCACTCCCCCTCCCCACCATATCTCTATCTATCTATCTATCTATCTTACACACACGCACGCACGCGCACACACACACACACCAGGAGACCACCCCCCAATATTACACAGTGAGAAGAAAAAAAAAACAATTACTGATCTTCTGTTTATATCACGTGATCAGCTGTCATTGGCTGACAGCTGATCAGGTGGTAAGGGGCCGGGATCGACCCCTTACTCCGATCTGTGATCACCGGAGTAGGATTGCCACCTGTCCGGGATTCACCCGGACAGTACGGGTTTTGAAACATGTGTCCGGGTCTCTGGCCGCCTGAGACCCGGGCACATTATTCAGACCCGTCTGTGGCTCCCTGTGCAGCGTGCCTTGCGGCCACAGGCGGCTCTCTAATTAACTTCCCCGGCGAATCATAGTAATGGAATGCCCGCAACTCGTGCGGGGTATCTTTGTTCCCGCACGGCACACTGCCCGTGAGCTCCACTTTTTATGACAGCGCAGACCCGACATCTCTCCCCGCTGTCCCCAGCTGCAGGACACAGACACAGTGCAGAGAGAGTGCTGTGGAGTGAACCCGCCCCTCCTGCTCCTGCTGTGTTGTTTTCCTGTGTACCCAGAGGAGGAGGAGGGGAGGGGAAGGCTCTCCACGCTGCCGACAACGCTGCTGGACAGAGATCATCTATCAACTAATCCACAGTGAGTCTTCCAGAGGATGGGGGGCATGAACAAGAGGGTGAGGGGGGAACTAGCCTACAGTTCACTATGAGTAATTTGGGGGGGGGGGGGTATCTTCTAGGGGGCACTTTAGAACCTGTGCTACAAGGGGGCTTGGATATGAAATCCAGACCTCTTAGCACATATCCTCTCCACCCCAATATTAAAGAGACGATGTCTGCCACAGAGGGGGTGGCCCTTGGCACCCCACAAGAGATGTGGAAAATTGCTCCAGGTGCCCATACTAGTGCCCCCCTTCCAAGCGAGTTAGTGGAGCAAAGTGTGGGTTCCAGGTCACAGGACAGGTTCACACTATGAAAACACAGGAACGCGCTGTGCGTTCTGTGCGATTCATATATGACCCGGGTGCAATTTCAGCCCAGTTATGTCTGCATTCTCTGACCATCTCCTGTACCAAGTCTGCACACTCTATGACCATCTCCTGTACCATGTCTTCAGTCTCTGACCATCTCCTGTACCATGTCTTCAGTCTCTGACCATCTCCTGTACCATGTCTTCAGTCTCTGACCATCTCCTGTACTATGTCTTCAGTCTCTGACCATCTCCTGTACCATGTCTTCAGTCTCTGACCATCTCCTGTACTATGTCTGCAGTCTCTGACCATCTCCTGTACTATGTCTGCAGTCTCTGATCATCTCCTGTACTATGTCTGCAGTCTCTGACCATCTCCTGTACTATGTCTGCAGTCTCTGACCATCTCCTGTACTATGTCTGCAGTCTCTGACCATCTCCTGTACTATGTCTGCAGTCTCTGATCATCTCCTGTACTATGTCTGCAGTCTCTGATCATCTCCTGTACTATGTCTGCAGTCTCTGACCATCTTTTGTACGATGTCCGCACACTCTCTGACCATCTCCTGTATAATGTATGCAGTTTCTTACCATCTCCTGTACTTTGTCTGCAGTCTCTGACCATCTCCTGTATCATGTCTTCAGTCTCTGATCATCTCCTGTATCATGTCTTCAGTCTCTGACCATCTCCTGTATCATGTATGCAGTTTCTGACCCTCTCCTGTATCATGTCTTCAGTCTCTGACCATCTCCTGTACTATGTCTGCAGTCTCTGGCCATCTTTTGTACGATGTCCGCACACTCTCTGACCATCTCCTGTATCATGTATGTAGTTTCTTACCATCTCCTGTACTTTGTCTGCAGTCTCTGACCATCTTCTGTATCATGTCTTCAGTCTCTGATCATCTCCTGTATCATGTCGTCAGTCTCTGACCATCTCCTGTACTATGTCTGCAGTCTCTGATCATCTCCTGTATCATGTCTGCAGTCTCTGATCATCTCCTGTACTAGGTCTGCAGTCTCTGATCATCTCCTGTACTATGTCTGCAGTCTCTGATCATCTCCTGTACTATGTCTTCAGTCTCTGATCATCTCCTGTAGTATGTCTTCAGTCTCTGACCATCTCCTGTATCATGTCTGCAGTCTCTGACCATCTTTTGTACGATGTCCACACACTCTCTGACCATCTCCTGTATCATGTCTTCAGTCTCTGATCATCTCCTGTATCATGTCTTCAGTCTCTGACCATCTCCTGTATTATGTATGCAGTTTCTGACCCTCCCCTGTATCATGTCTTCAGTCTCTGATCATCTCCTGTAGTATGTCTTCAGTCTCTAACCATCTCCTGTACTATGTCTGCAGACTCTGGCCATCTTTTGTATGATGTCCGCACACTCTCTGACCATCTCCTGTATCATGTATGCAGTTTCTTACCATCTCCTGTACTTTGTCTGCAGTTTCTGACCCTCTCCTGTATCACGTCTTCAGTCTCTGATCATCTCTTGTACTATGTCTGCCGTCTCTGATCATCTCCTGTACTATGTCTGCCGTCTCTGATCATCTCCTGTACTATGTCTGCAGTCTCTGATCATCTCCTGTACTATGTCTGCAGTCTCTGATCATCTCCTGTATTATGTCTGCAGTCTCTGATCATCTCCTGTACTATGTCTGCAGTCACTGACCATCTTTTGTACGATGTCCGCACACTCTCTGACCATCTCCTGTATCATGTCTTCAGTCTCTGATCATCTCCTGTATCATGTCTTCAGTCTCTGACCATCTCTTGTATCATGTATGCAGTTTCTGACCCTCAACTGTATCATGTCTTCAGTCTCTGATCATCTCCTGTATCATGTCGGCAGTCTCTGATCATCTCCTGTATCATGTCTTCAGTCTCTGACTATCTACTGTACCATGTCCACACACTCTCTGACCATCTCCTGTACTATGTCTGCCCCCCCACCACTGTATATTGCCGTCCCCATATACTGCTCACTGCTCCCCCCCCCATATACTGAACACTGCCCCCCCCCCCACTGTTTACTGCCGTCCCCATATACTTCTCACTGCCCCCCCCCCAATTGTACACTGCCATCCCCCATATGCTAACTACTCCCCCCCCCCACTGTATACTGCCATTCCCATATACTGCTCCCCCCCACTGTATACTGCCATCCCTATATACTGTTCACTGCTCCCCCATATACTGCTCACTGCTCCCCCCCACTGTGTACTTCTCACTGTTCTCCCTTGTATACTGCATACTGCTCTTTCCCTGTATACTGCTCGCTGCTCTCTCCCCCCGTATACCGATCACTGCTCTTCCCCCATATACCGCTCACTGCTCTCCCCCCGTATACTGCTCATTGCTCTCCCCTCGTATACTGCTCATTGCTCTCCCCTTGTACACTACTCACTGCTGTATACTGATCTCCCTCATATACTGCTCACTGCTCTCCCCTGTGCGGGGGGAGGGAGTCTTTGCAGGTTGAGATGTCCGATTTATAGCACTGATCACTGTATAAATGTCACTGGTTTAAAAAAAGTGTCAAAAGTGTGCGATCTGTTCGCCGCAATGTCGCAGTCACGATAAAAATCGCAAATCACCGCCATTACTAGTAAAAAAAATAATAATAAAAATGCCATAAATCAATAACCTATTTTGTAGACGCTATAACTTTTGAGCAAACCAATCAATATACGCTTATTGGGATTTTTTTTTTTTTAACAAAAATATGTAAAAGAGTATATATCAGCCTAATCTGAGGAAAAAATGTGTTTTTTTAATTTTAAATAAAAATGGGGTATTTATTATAGCAAAAAGTAAAAAATATTGTGTATATTGTGTATATAAAATATTGTGTTCAAAACTGTCGCTCTTTTTTTGTTTATAGCGCAAAAAATAAAAACCGCAGAGGTGATCAAAAAAAAGCTCTATTTATGTGGGGAAAAATTATGAAATTTTTATTTGGGTACAGTGTTGCATGACCGCGCAATTGTCATTCAAAATGTTACAGCGTTGAAAGCTGAAAATTGGCCTGGGCAGGAAGGGGTTGAAAGTGCCTGGTATTGAAGTGGTTAAATACCTAGAGTCAGCCCAGCTGGGGAGGAGTTGGAGATGGGGTACTAGGTTGTCGGGGCCTTTCTGGGGGAGGGGGGGGGGGTGACTTTGGGGAGGGGGGGGTTCGGGTGCAAGTCGGAGCCTTTCTGAGAAACAAATAAGGATCTGAACAGGAGGCAAAGAGAGGGGCCAAGAAGGACAACGGGAGCTAGTGTTGCTGGGCAAGTCTTCAGGAGGGATCCACCGGAGTGCAGCCAGGAGGGCTGGTGAGTGACAGGCACAGTTGGGAAAAGCTGGGGAGGCATGCCGGAGAGGACTGGGAGTGTGCAGGATGAGGTGGATGTAGACATAGCAGGAGAGACTGTGATTCATGGGCAGTGGAGTCGGGCAGCTGCAGTCAGGAGGGCTGCCAGGGCCTGAAGAGGACTGACTGGGAGCAGTAGCCCACCACAGGACAGCTAGCATTAGAAGACTTTTCTTTCACTGATTGTTGCTACACTAAAGGGACCCCTGGTCCCTGCCTGCAAATGGCATTTGCTAAGGCCTGACAGAGTCAGAGTTGGACCTACCATGTGCTAGCTGTGCCTGAAACCAAGTATTGTACAGGAGAGATAGAAACAGTCTACAAATAAGCGTTGTGCTGGAGGAGGCTGGAGCTCTAGAAGAGTATATATAGACTAGGTTTCAACTGATCATCCAATTGATTCTATTATTGATTCTAGGCATCCCATAATTTCCCTTATCCTATCCAAGTTCAAAATCCCTCAATAAAATACAAAACAAACATACGGACTGTTCATTGTCTCTAAGCTGAATGGGAAGTGAATGCCAGGTTGGGCAGAGGTGACAACTGGGACCACAATATCCAGAAGGCCCTACTGGGGTACCACTACACTCTTTTTGCCGAACATGAGAGTGTGAAACAAATAGTGTCGGTGAGTGTACATCCAATTGGGGAAGTGGTGTTCTATCACGTGGTGTGGTGTCAAGTCAATCATCTGACCTTCATCACGGATTATTTATCCATTATTAGACATCATTTAAAGCGGTAGTAAACTCTGACAATGATACCCCATTTAGGCAATATATCAATCAAGTTAGTTATTTTCAATTACAATGCTACTAATGATATGCTCCAAAAGTGTTCTTACTTTTAGAAATAAAGAGACTTGTGATCGCTCCCGCATGTTCCTAGCCGCCGCCATCACAACTTTGGTCTGTGTTTGTGCAGTGCTTTTTTTTCCGCCCTCAGTAGGTTTCCCTGCATATAATTCCATGCATGCGCATTATTCGCCGAATCCACGCCTCGTCTTTTTGTTTCCGGTCACTAGGGAAGCCTTCTGCAGCAAATAGCAGCCGATCCTGTTTCTGACTTACTCCAGAAGGGGAAGGAGTCTCCCGGAATCTTGGGGCTGATGCCAACAGTAGGAAGTGACACACCCGGCATAGACCCAGCATTTTTCCGGCAGGGTCTGTTGCTTGCCGGAAAATTAGTTCTTACGGCGCTTGCGCAGATGACGTCATTTAAAAGAAAAACAACGATTACTCAGTAAGGAAGCAGGTAAGAGAAGAATAAAAAATGGCAAATTATACTATAGCCTGCTATTAATTTATTGAAAAATAATCATAATGGGTATATAACCGCTTTAATGTGGACTATTTATTTTTATGTTAATTTTTTATGCACTACTAATCACTGGGTGTGTAATACATATGTGTATTGTTCACATTATTGTGTGTTCAGCGCCACTATTTACCTTGAGGTTATGTTTGGTAGATTTTGTTTATTAATAGTGAATTCATATTCGCTAATGTCTTCCTGCTTCTCCTCCCGGCCAATCAGCTAGGGCTTCCACCGCCATTTTTCCTGCCTGTCAGGGCGATGCTCTGAGCCCCCTGGCACTCTGATCCTGCACCAACCCAGGAGGAAACCCAGCGCAGGAGGCGGCATGGCTTCTACCACCTGTACCAGGTTTACCGACAAGTACCAGCTCTTCGAGGAGCTCGGCGAGTAAGACACATTCCTTCACTTCTCTATATGTCTGTCTGTCCACAGAGAGGAGATTGCGAACGTACACAGAATACATGAGGGTCATAATATACAATATATAGAATATAGAACCTACAATATGCACTAATAATACAGATATAGTGTGCATATAAGTCACTGTGTCTAGCAGGCGACTTTCAAATGAAGCCATGAGGAGATGGGGAGGACATCTTTGAAAATGTTTCATACACACCTACTGAAGAAGTCACCATCCCTGCATTGTGAATTGTGTTGTTTGGTTTGGAATGCATTAGGCATGATCGCTAAACGTCTACTTTTGTATAGTTATAGTCTCGTAGCACATCTTTGGTCAACAGATCTGTGCAGTAATCCAGTTTTTATGATCAAGTTGAACAAGCTGAAGATGGAAGCTGATTGGCTGCCATTCACAGCTGCAACAGACTCTGGGTGCTCCAGTTTTAGTCAATCTCTCCCTTTGCCTCTGTGAAGGAGCTTTCCAATAACTACCGATAGTTGGTGAGTGAGGGCACATGAGGAGGGGAGCACAGCACTTATGGTTTTTCATTGCACTGGTACAAGAAAACAGAAGCATGGATTGCACTTTAAGGCTCGGTTCACATATGAGCTGCATGCGGCTCACAGCAGGGGTCGGTCCGATGCGTGCTGGTTCACCGTTTCAGGTCCGATTTCAGCCCGAATTTTGGGCTGAATTTAGACCAAAAGACGCACAACGAACCAAAAGATGCAAAACGCGCTGGACCAGCTGTGGGGATATGTGAACCGGTTCCATAGAGAGCCGGTCAAAATCTCCTGCTATTGCGAATTGGATGCGGCGATACCGCATCCAATTCGCACAGGTGTGAACCCAGCCTAAATTACTTATTTAATCGGTTGCACCAAATATATGCTGCACTAAATGAACTCTATTTAACTTTTGATGCATTAATTTAATATTTTATTTTTGTAGATAATTGTAACATTTTGTATAAAGCGATAATATGTAGTTTTGCACAAGGTTTTTTTCGACAGCACTGCGTTCACATACTTAAATTCTAAAGAACATTGAACCTTTCACCACAGCAGCAGTCTATATTTCTTTCTTTACACACCACATTGGTACACACACCACAGTGCGGGGACATTAACACTTAATAGCCAATACCTTTTTAGCTGTCTGTAAGGGTGACAGTCTGATCACCACTGTAAGGCTCGGTTCACATATATGCGAATCAGATGAGTTTTTAACCCCATCCGATTCGCATACCGTGAACTGGACTGGCTTTCAATGGAGCCAGTTCACACATGTCCAGGGGGGGGGGGGCGCGGCCTGCTCCTAAAAAGAGTCCTGTGCGATTTTGCGTCCGGTTTAGGTGCGAATTCAAGTAAACATATTGCACCTGAACCGGTGAACAAAACCGCAGCCGAAACATGTGTGAACCTAGTTTAAGAGGGCATTTTTTGCAATGTCCATCAACATAAGAGGCATTGTTCCAATCATTTTTTTTTTTTTTTTAGGGAGAGGTTCCTTGAGACCTAAAATTTATGTTAAAGGTTCCTTTGTGGTGGAAACGTCGTGAAAGGCTGCAGTAAACAATATATATGATTAGCAGATGTGCTCACAGCCCATGAGGTTGAATCAGAGTTGAATGCTGTATACAAATTCTACTTTACTGATCTAAAAAATAAAACTGAACTGCCCCATGCTTATGAGGGCTACACTTGTAGAGCTACAATCGGTTGATGAACCTTCAGCACTCATCACTTCTGGGATGTGTCGGGTGTGCAATTCCCCTGCTACACCCAGGGACATAGTAGTTACATGGCGTCTGGCACAGGTATCAGACACACCTAGATGCTTTAAAAAATGCTAAAGACTGTCAAGTTCTGCAAGTTATGAATGGGTGGAGGGACAGGTATGTTACAAAGTTAAATAGTTACGTAGTAGGTGAGGTCGAAAAAAGACACAAGTTCATCAAGTCCAACCTAAGCATTATCAATCTTCCTGTCTGATGGTGTTTGTGCACCTAGAAAATAACGGCCTTGACAGTTGTCCCCACTTTGCGATTTCCCCTCTGATCCTGTTCTGTTGACAGCTATGAAATTTAAAATGATATCTCACCTTCTGTCCTCTATGGTCACCAAGTCAGACAGAGATGGTGAATCTATTTGGAGAAGCCGTATGCAGCAAAAAGAACCTTATAGGGGGTTCTAATCCTACCGCACTCAATCTAAAAATAGAAGAACAAAAATCTTTGGCTGAAGTTACATTTTAAGAAACTGTTACATATTTAAATCTACATGATACAACTAGATTTTTAATAAAATTGGCATATAAGATCAGCAATAAAATGCCTGATACTGCATGAGAAAAGCCAACTCATATCCTTCATAAGTGGCTACAGAACCCAGCCCTGTCCAGGTGTAGAACTACCGTACATTCAGCATGAACATAGCGGTCTGTATTTCAACTAACAGTATTAATCCTCAGAAGTCCTGGATGTGTTTTGTTATACTCAACTTACTCCTAAGGCTCTCATGAAGTGCTTTGTAATGCAGTGCTTACTCCCTATGAGAGTACATCTTCTTGAGTACAACATCTTGAGTTGTCTGCATTCTCATGCTGGTGATTTTAAAAAAAAAGCTTTCAAATGTTGAATTTAGCTTGTAAAGACCGTTTTATTCATGCTGGATGTAAGATCTGGAATATATTCTAATAGGGTCACTTTAACCACTTGCCCTCTGGAAGATTTACCCCCCTCCCCCCCTTCATGACCAGGCCATTTACTGCGATAGGGCATTGCGTTACTTTAACTGACAATTGCGTGTCGTGCGACACTGTATACAAATAAAATCTTTGTCCTTTTTTCCCCCCCACAAATAGAGCTTTCTTTTGATGGTATTTGATCACCACAGCGGTTTTTATTTTTTGCGCTTAAAAAAAAAAAAGTTATTTTTTACTTTCTGCTACAAAACATACCTGATAAAAAAATGTAAAAAAATAAATGTCTTCATAAATTTAGGCCAATGTGTATTCTGCTACTTATTTTTGGTAAGAAAAAAAATCCCAATAAGCGTATATTGATTACCCAATCAAAAGGTAAAACGTCTACAAACTATGGGATATATACTGGAATTTTAATTTACTTATTTTTATACTAGTAATGGCGGAGATCAGCAACTTATAGCGGGACTGCGATATTGCGACAAACATTCTGACACTGACACCTTGTGGGAACCAGTGACACTAATACAGTGATCAGTGCTAAAAATATGCAAGGTCATTGTACTAATGACACTGGCTGGGAAGGGGTTAAACAGCTAGGGTGATCAAAGTGTTAAATGTGTGCCTAGCCAGTGTTTGTGTGTACTGTGTGGTGTGCTTTTACTAAAGGTAAATGATGGATTTTATTCTCTGCTTTGCAGGAACACAAAATCTATCCTTTCACCTCTGTCGGGACGGAGCTCTGCCTTGTTTACATAGGCAGAGCTCCATTCTGTTTGTCTTCCTGACCATTGGCGGGTGCCGCCCGACATCCATTGGCCTGCACCTGCTGATCAGCTTTTGCTGTGACAAATCACAACAGAATCGTTGCACGCACACGCTCCCCTACCCGGAAGTGCATAATCACGTATATATACACTTGATTCTGCACAGCGCTGCAGCTCTATAGCAGTAAATCTGCTGTAAGGCGGTCAGCTAAGCGGTTTGAGGGCAATAATCAAAGTGCAATAGCACTTTATCTTTTGTCGACATCACTACAATAAAGTTAAAGCCCAACTCCAGCTTAGGCAAAAATCAAAATCAGCCGCCTTCCGACAGTGGTTAAAAATAAAATGGAGTGCCAGCATGTATATGCCTGTTCTTTGATGTAGTCTCTCAAACAGTCACTAATTCAGCAATATGGTGACATTCCTTCTCCAGGTTGAATGACGCACTTACAGTGAACCCAGGGCGTCAAGGCTCAGCCCCCCCCTGCCATGGACTCACATGTTACAGCACTTAGGGTTCCTCCACCAGAAGAAGAGGGCAAAGAGGAGCTTGAGGCTGGGTTCACACTGCCGTACGGAGCGGCTCACAGCAGGGGTCCGGTGCGTCCCTGTCAACCGTTTCATAAGTAATACTTCATATTCCCATCGCACACGTTCCTGGTATAAGTTCTCAAGGTATGAGTGCTGCAGCAACAACCAGATGGATACTGATTCAAGTCACAAGGTAGATATTTGCCAGCACACCAAAAATCGGCACAAAGTGGCGACAAAACGGGTAGTTTATTGCATGATCACAACACAAGAAAGGTGCAACGTTTCGGAGTCACGCAGGACCCATTTGTCAAGCATGTGATGAGTCCCCCACTGAGCATGCCTGATGAAGGGGTCCTGCGTGAAATGTTGCACCCTTCTTGTGTTGTGATCATGCAATAAACTACCTGTTTGGACGCCGGCAAATATCTACGTTGTTAACCGTTTCAGGTACGATTTTGGTCCTAATTTTTGGCTGAATTTGTACTTGAAATGGACTAGAAGACCCACAAGACTTCTGTACAATTAGCTCCGGAGCCGCTCAGGAGATGCGTGAGCCTGCTCCATTGAGAGCCTGTCACAATCTCCTGACATGCGAATTGGATGTGGAGAAACCTGCATTCAATTCGCAATAGTGTGAACCCAGCCTTAAAGTCAACAGACCGAATAAGAAAATGAAAGAAAAAACAAACGGAAAAAGTTTTTTTTGTTAATATGCTGTATAGTGCATGGGTTCTCCAAAGAAAGTGGGAAGGCCAGAAGCTGGGGTGGCAAGGGGTCCCTGAGTCCAGATGTGGCCTTTAACTCTGATTGGTTTCTAATAGAATACTGCTCTTTGGCTTTTTCTCCTTTTATACTCACGTAGATTTAAAAAAAAATCTGCAGGTAAATTATAGGCAAAGATTTATTCTGCTGAACCACAAAGAAAGACTAGGCCTCAAAGATCAAACAGCATGTAGTAAAAACATATTTGGCATTCTCAAACCCACACAGCTAACAGAGGGCTCTGATGACATGATTACAGGGTGTTCTCAGCCACGCCGAGCCATTCACAACCCACCACCTTCAAATCAACATGCGTTATTTTAGCTGCAGCTCTACTCTTAACAGAGCTTGTACTTATTATCTCCTCTTTAATTATATAAAGAAAATCACTGCCAAATGGATCATATGGTGCTTGTTTGAGGAAGGGGGATAAAAATAGTGCACCATGTGGTTTCCACATAGATTTTTTTTTTTTTTTTTTTAGAAGTCCAGATGGGGAACTAGGAGAGAACGCCCTATGCAATATTTCAGCTTTTCAAGTCTATTCTGGTTTCAGTTTAAAAAAAGAAATTTAATGGCACTGATTTAGCAAAACGGGAGTGAATTTTCCACCTTATATGAATAAGTTCATTGTGGCACTGAGTTTCAAAAACTGAAATGCAAAAAAGCAGCTGCCCATATTATGCAACAGAGGTTCCCTTGCTCTGTTAACCCCACCTTATTGGCGTGCTATGAATTTACAAATAATTAGGAGTGAGCCCAGAGCTGTTCAAAGTCCCCAGAACTTGGTCAGCGGGCATTAGGTTACAAGGCCAAGTGCTGAGGTTGAATAGGGCCTCCCCTGGTGTCCAGCACTAGCCCAGTAACTTTGTGGGCTCTGCATTGGAGAAATGACCATCGCCAGGCTGCAGCCTCCTTTTTTTTCTTGGGTTTACTGCAGATCACTTAGGCTCCTTTTACATGGGCTTTCCGATCAGGAACGCCTGTCAGTTTTTCAGAAGGACCTAATTGGAACCTCCATTCACTCCTATGGAGCAGCAGATGTCATCAGTGACATGTCCGCTAACACCCGCTGCTATCTGATCCTGTCCATGAAATCCAGACGGATGGTGACCCTATTTTCTATTCGTCTGGTGGATCTGATCAGATGGTACAGGCGGTCCTTTTTCATCCGATCTTCCTATAGAGGAGAGCGGGGCTCTGACAGGTCCAGCTCAGCACAGTGAGCAGAGAAAGACTTGTCATCTGCCTGTGCTGCGGGGATAAGCGGTTCGATCCCCCTACTGAGCAAGCAGACAAGCCCCTGTGAAAGGACCCTTAGGCCTGATTCACATTTATGCATTTTTAGTGCTTATTGCATTTTGTAGATTTGCACTACAAAACGTGTTCCATAGGAAACCATGTTAAATGGACTGTAGTGCTAATCTGCAAAATGCTCTAAAAATGCATAGGTGTGAATCAGGCCTAAATCTAGTACAGTGGGGTAGATTTGCTAAAACTGGAGAGTGCAACATCTGGTGCAGCTGTGCATGGTAGCCAATCAGCTTCTAACTTCAGCTTCTTCAATTAGGCTCGGTTCACATTGGAACCGGCTGTGGATCGCACAGAAACGCTGTGTGTCCCCATTCTCCAGTTCAGGGATGAATCAGGGCCGAATCTGTGCCTGAATTCGGCCCTGAAACTGAGCCAAAGACGCACGGGCAGTGTGCTTCGCAGCCGCCACGGAGGTATGTGAACTGGCTCCATAGAGAGCCGGTCACATTTTCCTGCTATGCGAATTGGATGCAGGGAAACCCGCATCCAATTCGCATAGGTGTGAACCCATCCTCAAGGTCTGACAAAAAACCCCAGAAGATGGTTGGTTTCTATGCACCAGATTTTGCACTCTCCAGTTTTAGTAAATCAACCCCAGTGCCCCAAGACCCCCTGAGAGCCCTCAGACTACACAGTGCCCACCCTGCCTGCAGCAGAACCTCCAGCCCTCCATAGTACCTTCCAACAGTGTCCTAAAGTGCCCTCCAGAAACGTCATGCCCTGTACTAGGGTTGCCACCTCATTCCTTTAAACCCGAACACATATGAATTACACAGGCTCTGAGGCATAGGTGTGCGCAGCCTATAGCATTAGGGTGTGCACCCCAAAGCTCAAACACACATGCATGTGCGTGTGTCTACATGTATATGGCTCCATCTCCCTGCTGGCAAAGTGATAGAGAATTGCTTAAGCACTTCCTATGGAAAAGCAGGTATGAGGGAGATCTTTCCCATCTCCCCGCCCCCACACAGAGCTTTTACCACCAGTGCACTAGGTGATTAGGGTGTGCCTAGGCACACCTGGCACACCCTGTGCGCACGCCTATGCTCTGAGGGTAATTTAATGCAGATAAGGCACTAAGGAAGTTTAATTACCACCTTAATCAGCAATAGAACCTGTGTAATTAATTTGTCTTTGGGTTTAAAGGGATGGGATGGCAACCCAACCTGTACCAAATCTGTTGAAGTCCCCGAACCCACTCCACAACCCCTACCCAAATGACACTCAGCCCCCAGTCTTCAAACATTTCAATACAGGTATTGCATCCCCATACTGTTGACCTCCAGAAGGTTTACCTCCCTTCATAACCAGGCCATTTTTTGCTTTTTGGCACTGCGTTACTTTGACAATTGCATAGCCATTCAATGCTGTAGACAAAAGAAATGTATGTCATTTTTTCCCACAACTAGAGCTTTCTTTTGTTGGGATTTGATCACCTCTATTTTTTGCACTATAAAGGAAAAGAGACCAAAGATTTTGAAAAAAAAAAAAATGACCAGTTACACTTACCGCAAACAGTGTTTCTGGGAAGTCTTTCAGGACGGCACCCTGAGAGATGACTGGTCCACCTGACAGGAAACACAATCAAAGAGGTTAAAACCCCCGCCCCACCCTGTGCTCCTCAGTTGTGAAAAGTATTGACCCACACCAGTGCGCGAGAGTAAAAACAAACACCACCAAACTCTATACATTATGAATAAACCTAAAAAGAGCGGGTGGGAAGTAGGCCTGCCGTCCTGGACACTTCCCAGAAACACCATTGCCGGTAAGTTTAACTGGTCATTTTTTCAAGTCGTCTTCCAGGACGGCACCCTGAGAGAGAAGCAAGTAGCTCAGGCCTACCTTAGGGCGGGACAACAGCTTGTAGGACCTTCTTACCAAACGCCAGATCCTGAGGAGACAGCAACTCCACTCTACAATGCCTCAGGAAGGTGTTCTGGCTTGTCTATGTAGCGGCTTTACATATTTGCTCCACTGATGCTCGGCCCTTTCTGCCCAAGAGGTCACCAGAGATTGGGTGGAATGTGCCTTAAGGTCCCTCGGGACTGCCGTACCAGAGTGCTCCTAGGCTAAGGAAATAGTATGTTTAATCCACCTTGCTATGGATGCTCTAGATGCTTGGGGGCCCTTCTTCTGGCCAAAAAAAAAAAAACGAATAAATGGCTGGACCTTCTAAACTCTAACTTTTTCTAAATAAATTAACAGACAACGTCTGACATCTGGACAATGAAAAGAAATTTCCCTCGCATTCTGGGGATTGTTGCAAAAGGAAGGAAGCACAATCTCTTGAGTTCTATGGAACTTCGAGGCTACCTTCAGGAGGTACAGGGGGTCTGCCTAAGTACAACCCTGTCCTCAAGTAAACGAAAAAATGGATCTTTTATTGAAAAGGTCTGAATGTCGCTTATCCTCCTGGCTGATGTAATTGCCAGTAGGAAGGCCAACTTAAAAGTGAGGAATTTGAGGGGAATCTGATCTAACGGCTCAAATGGAGCTTTGGTTAGCCCCTCTAAAACCAAAGTAAGGTCCCATGGCGGAAAGCTAGATATCTGAACTGGGGACAACCTGTCTCTGACTGACAAGAACCTCTTGATCAGGGGGTCTAGAGCCAATCTCTTGTCCAAAAAACAGGACAAGGCTGCAACCTGTACTCTAAGCGTCTTGGTTGCCAATCCCTGATCTGCGCCATCCTGGAGAAAATGCAGGATGGCAGGGATCTCTTGTTGAGAAGTCCCTCTCGCCTGACATCAGCGTGAAAACACCCCCCCAGGTCTTAGCGTAAATACGCCTTGTAACGTGCTTCCTACTTAGTACAAGAGTATCAATTACTCTGTCAGAAAAATCCTTCTCCCGCAGGTTCTGCCTTTCAAGAGCCAGGCCGTCATCCTGAAGAAGCTGGGATCTGGGTGGCAGATTAGACCCTGAAGGAGAAGGTCCTGCCGAACGGGAAGATGATGAGGCGGGGCTATAGACCAACTCCACAGGGTTGGAAACCAAGCTCTCTGCCACCATGGAGCAATTAAGATCAGACTGCCTTCTGAGAGATGCAACTGCTGTAGTACTCTCGAGAGTAGAGTCAAGGGGGGAAAGGCATAGGCCAATCGGAAGTTCCAAACTTGCGCCAATGCATCTATCCCCTCCGAACCCCCTTCGTAGGAGAGAGAGAAGAATCTCTTTACCCCTCTGTTCTTCCTCCGAGCGAAGAGAACGATCTCTGGTTTGCCGAAATGTCGACACACCAGAGAGAACACTTCAGGATTCAACTCCCATTCCCCCTGGAGAATCGGCTGTTGACTGAGATAGTCTGCTTCGATGTTTAATGTTCCCCTATTATATGCACTGCAGAAATAGAGAGGATCCGATGCTCTGCCCATCCAAGGATCTCTAGTGCCAAGGTCAGAAGAGTGTGAGATCTGGTGCCTCCCTGATGATTTAGGAGTGCCGCAGTTGTAGCATTGTCTGAAAGAATCTGGACCTCTCGGCCCCTGATCCTTCCCTTGAAAGCCCTTAGAGCCTCCCCGACGGCCAAGAGTTCTCGAAAATTGGAGTAGGCGCTTCTATGACTCGGGCCCCAAGAACCCTGGGCACGCAGTTCCTCTAGGTGGGCCCCCCAACCCCAGGAACTCGCATCTGTCGTTATCCTGAAAGGCTGAAGTTGGCCCCAAAGGAGACCCCCCTGAAGCCTGAGGACAAAGCCACCACTGTAGAGATTTCCTTACCACGCCTGGAATGGGAACTTTGTTGTCCAGCGTTCCTCTCTCCCTGTCCCAGGAGGATAGGAGGAAGTGTTGGAGACTCCTGGAATGTAGCTGAGCCCACGGTACTGCTGGGATACAGGATGTCATTAGACCCAGAACCCTCATGATCCCTCTGTGAGAGACCCTTTCTGCCTCTAGCAGGGATGAAACTGCTGCAATGTGGCCCTCTACCTTGTCCTGGGGTAGGACTAATTTCTGTTCTGAGGAATCCACCAGGAATCCCAGATAGACCATTGTCTGGGAAGGTATCAGCGAGGATTTTTCCTTGCTGATAATCCACCCCAGAGATTCCAAGGTACTCTCTACTCTGGCTAGGTCTGAAAGCAGGTGATCTCAACTCTGATTGTAAATCAGAATGTCGTCAAGGTAAGGGATCAATGCCACTCCCTGGAGATGCAGGAAGGCAACCACCTCAACCAGAACCTTCGTAAACACCCTTGGGCTGGATGCCAGCCCGAAAGGCAGGGCGGCAAACTGCCAGTGCTGTATTTCTTGCGCTGAGGTAATTGCGAACCTGAGGAAAACCTGATGTTCTGGAAAGATCGGGATGTGGACATAGGCATCTTTCAAATCTATTGTTATCATAAACATGTCCTTCAGAAGGTGTTTTCTGAGAGCATAGATGCTCTCCATGAGGAACTTCTTGTACCTCAGAAAACATTCAGACTCATAGTTACATAGTTACATAGTAGGTGAGGTTGAAAAAAGACACAAGTCCATCAAGTCCAACTTATGTGTGTGATTATGTGTCAGTATTACATTATATATCCCTGTATGTTGCAGTCATTCAGGTGCTTATCTAATAGTTTCTTGAAGCTATCAATGCTCCCCGCTGAGACCACTGCCTGTGGAAGGGAATTCCACATCCTTGCCGCTCTTACAGTAAAGAACCCTCTACGTAGTTTAAGGTTAAACCTCTTTTCTTCTAATTTTAATGAGTGGCCACGAGTCTTGTTAAACTCTCTTCTGCGAAAAAGTTTTATCCCTATTGTGGGGTCACCAGTACGGTATTTGTTTATTGAAATCATATCCCCTCTCAAGCGTCTCTTCTCCAGAGAGAATAAGTTCAGTGCTCGCAACCTTTCCTCATAACTAAGATCCTCCAGAAACTTTATTAGCTTTGTTGCCCTTCTTTGTACTCGCTCCATTTCCAGTACATCCTTCCTGAGGACTGGTGCCCAGAACTGGACAGCATACTCCAGGTGCGGCCGGACCAGAGCCTTGTACAGTGGGAGAATTATCATTTTATCTCTGGAGTTGATCCCCTTTTTAATGCATGCCAATATTCTGTTTGCTTTGTTAGCAGCAGCTTGGCATTGCATGCCATTGCTGAGCCTATCATCTACTAGGACTCCCAGGTCCTTTTCCATCCTAGATTCCCCCAGAGGTTCTCCCCCCAGTGTATAGATTGCATTCATATTTTTGCCACCCAAATGCATTATTTTACATTTTTCTACATTGAACCTCATTTGCCATGTAGTCGCCCACCCCATTAATTTGTTCAGGTCTTTTTGCAAGGTTTCCACATCCTGCGGAGAAGTTATTGCCCTGCTTAGCTTAGTATCGTCTGCAAATACAGAGATTGAACTGTTTATCCCATCCTCCAAGTCGTTTATGAACAAATTAAATAGGATTGGTCCCAGCACAGAACCCTGGGGAACCCCACTACCCACCCTTGACCATTCCGAGTACTCCCCATTTATCACCACCCTCTGAACTCGCCCTTGTAGCCAGTTTTCAATCCATGTACCCTATGGTCCATGCCAACAGATCCTTTTTTGTACAGTAAATGTTTATGGGGAACTGTGTCAAATGCTTTTGCAAAATCCAGATACACCACGTCTACGGGCCTTCCTTTATCTAGATGGCAACTCACCTCCTCATAGAAGGTTAATAGATTGGTTTGGCAGGAACGATTCTTCATGAATCCATGCCGATTACTGCTAATTATACCGTTCTTATTACTAAAATCTTGTATATAGTCCCTTATCATCCCCTCCAGGAGTTTACATACTATTGATGTTAGGCTAACTGGTCTGTAATTCCCAGGGATGTATATTGGGCCCTTTTTAAATATTGGTGCTACATTGGCTTTTCTCCAATCAGCTGGTACCATTCCAGTCAGTAGACTATCTGTAAAAATTAGGAACAACGGTCTGGCAATCACTTGACTGAGTTCCCTAAGTACCCTCGGATGCAAGCCATCTGGTCCCGGTGATTTATTAATGTTAAGTTTCTCAAGTCTAATTTTAATTCTGTCCTCTGTTACCCATAGAGGTGCTTCCTGTGTTGTTTCACGAAGATAAACACTGCAGTTTTGGTTACTGAAGCCCCCCGATTCACTCATGAAGACTGAGGAGAAGAATAAATTCAATACCTTCGCCATCTCCCCATCCTTTGTAACCAGATGTCCTTCCTCATTCTTTATGGGGCCAATATGGTCTGTCCTCCCTTTTTTACTGTTCACATACTTAAAGAATTTCTTGGGATTTTTTTTTGCTCTCCTCCGCTATGTGTCTTTCATGTTCTATCTTAGCTGTCCTAATTGCACCCTTACATTTCTTGTTGCATTCTTTATAAAGTCTGAATGCTGAGGATGATCCCTCAATCTTGTATTTTTTGAAGGCCTTCTCCTTTTATATGCATTTTTACATTGGAGTTAAACCATCCAGGACTTTTGTTCGCTCTTTTAAATTTATTACTCAATGGGATACATTGGCTAATGCCCTTATTTAATATGCTCTTAAAGCAAACCCATCTCTCCTCCGTATTCTTTGTCCCTAATATTTTATCCCAATTTATGCCTTTTATGCCTTAGACGCCTCCGATTTATAATGAGGCGATACTTCCCTGAGGGTTTTGGAACAACGAAGATGTGAGAGTAGAAACCCTGTCCCCGCTGACCCTCTGGGACTGGCACTATGACGCCCTGTTCTGCTAGTTCTTTGACATTCTGCAGAATACCTGCTGTTATGAGGAGGTCTCTGGGCAAGTGAGTTAGGTGAAACTTGGGGGGAGAAGGTGAGAGAAACTCCAGCCTGTAGCCCTCTCTTATAATCTGGAGAATATGAGGGCTCTGCGTAATCCCTTCCCACTACTTATGTCACTTAGGGACTTTGTCGACCGACTTTTGGCTGGAAAAGAGAATATTCACCTTCTGTTTTTCTCTACCAACCCCCCAACGTCTGTTAATAGATCCCTTCTTATCTGGGAAATGGTTTTTCGCCGGGGGACTTGAAACAAAATTTCCTTTTGTCCTTCTTAGTCTTAGTAGGAAACTTTTTCCCTTTTTCGGTAGATCTAGCAAAAGCCTGATCTAAGCTAGTACCAAAAAGGAGGAAATCCTCAAATGGGAGACCACACAAACGGGCTTTAGATGAATTATCTCTATCCCAAGTCTTGACCCACAGGGCTCTCCTTGCTGAGTTTAATAGAGCACCAGATTTGGCGGTTGTACGCACTGTCTCAACCGCATCTGCTAAGTAGGCAACCGCACTACCTATCACTTCTAACAAATCCAGGACCTCCTTAGATTTGGAGGTCCGGGATACGTGATCCATTAACTTGGAGATCCACATATCTACGTTTCTCACTACTCAAGCTGAAGCTAATGCGGGACTCATAGCCGCAGCATTAGCTTCCCAAGCACTGCGCAAAATAGTCTCAGCTTGCTGATCCATCTGATCTTTGATGTTGCCAGCATCTTCAAAAGAAAGATCGGACTGCTTGGATACTTGTGCCAAGGAAGCGGCGAATCTAGGTTTGAAAAAAACTTTTCCTCATCTTCCTCTTTAAAAGGGCACCTACGGTTCCAAGTCTTGTATTTTAAGAGCTTCCTTTCAGGTTCCTTCTATTCCCTTAGGATATCTTTAACCACTTCCCTACCCGCCTATAGACATATGACGTCCACAGATGGGATCTCCCATCCTGGGTGGACGTTATATGACGGCCTCGGGTTCCCGGCCGCCTAGGGGGCGGGGGCGCGCACACGCGCCCGCCGCGTTGCTCGTGTGCGATGTCCGCCGGGCACCCGCGATTGCCCGTTAACCGGGTCGGACCGTGGATCTGTGTGTGTAAACACACAGATCCACGTCCTATCAGTTCAGAGGAGAGCGATCTGTGTTCCCAGAACAGAGGAACACTGATCAGTCTCCTCCCCTTGTGCGTCCCCTCCCCCTACAGTTAGAAGCATTTCCTAGGAAACACATTTAACCCCTCCCCGCCCCCTAGTGGTTAACCCCTTCACTGCCTGTCACATTTACACAGTAATCAATGCAATTTTATAGCATTGATCGCTGTATAAATGTGAATGGTCCCAAAAATGTGTCAATAGGGTCTGATGTGTCCGCCATAATGTCGCAGTCACGAAAAAAAATCGCGATCGCCGCTATTACTAGTAAAAAAAAATAAATAATTTTTTTTAAAAAATGCCATAAATCTATCCCGTATTTTATAGACGCTATAACTTTTGTGCAAACCAATCAATATACGCCTATTGCGATTTTTTTTAGCAAAAATATGTAGAAGAATACGTATCGGCCGAAACTGAGGTAAAAATGTGTTTTTAAAAAAAAAATTGGGATATTTATTATAGCAAAAAGTAAAAATAGTGTTTTTTTTCAAAATTGTCGCTCTTCTTTTGTTTATAGCGCAAAAAATAAAAACCGCAGAGGTGATCAAATACCACCAAAAGAAAGCTCTATTTGTGGGGAAAAAAGGACGTCAATTTTGTTTGGGTACAACGTCGCACGACCGCGCAATTGTCGTTAAAAGTGTATGATATACATCTTGTCTTGAGCAGATACTTGAGACGTAGGCTCCTGTATCTCTTCCAAAACGTAAATAGCTCCAAGAGGCTGAAAAAATATGTCTGCCAGACCTACAGTCCTCTCCTTCTTTCTCATCTTGGCTGTCTACTAGACCCTCATCAGAAAAACCCTGATCAGGGACCTCGGATTCTTCCTCCTCTTCAGAATCCTGAGCATCTCAGTTTGGACCGTAAGAAAGTCCCTCATAACCTGAGATGTTTCTTTCCCTGTTAGCTTCTGAATACATTTAAAGCAAAAGGGTTTTGAATGGTCCAGGGGTAAATTATCATTGCAATTCCCGCATCTTTTAGAACGTGTAGAGGATTTAACAGGACAGCTGGCAACCCCTAGGGCAGTGGCGTCCTCCCCTGAAATAAAAGGATACACAGGCACAAGATGAAAACAGCACTGTGCCACACAAAGTAAAGAGACGGGGTACCCTCCCCTATCGAATCCTCTGGCGGCCGGTCTGACTCACCCCCTGTGGTCTGCTCCATGGCCGTGGACCCTGTGGGCCACTCCTCGCGCTCCATGCTGATGTCAGTATACAGCTTCCTCCTCAGTAGATAGCCTCTGACAGTCACACATGTGCACAAGGGAAGTGGGCGTCTGCTGCTCCTCCTGGTCTGTGCCTTTTTTTTGTATGAAGACAGTGTCCTCCTCCTCCTCCTCCACAAATGCCGCTGCCATTTTGGTGGAGACCGGAAATGGGAATGACACGTGGCGCGCTGAGATCACTTCCGGCGCTGGGGAAGAAACAGTGTCATTCCTCCCCCAGACGCCAGGAAGATGGCGCAGAGTGCCCTCAGTTTGCACGAACAGTGCCATCCTAAGCCGACAGCCCAAGCAAGCGACTGGGAAAGCGGCCAGGCGATGAATGCTCACAGCCCCACGCCTAGAGGCACTAGCCACCTGTCCTCTCCCCAGCCACTGCTGCAAGACTGAAGATAGAGGGTAGAGCACCGATACTTCCCTGAGGGCTTAGCACACTGCTCATTAGCCCTGATAAGGACACAAGCTGCACAGAAAAAATTAAACACCAGGTCTCCTTTTTTGCAGGGCACCCACACAGGTAAGGAGGGGAGACAGGGGGGACTCTTTCCAATGCTGCCTCCCCAAGGAATTTTAGATGGGGAAAGCCCCCCAGATTCCAGGGGGAGACCACCAGCCCCAGGCTTCGGGTCCTAAAGAAAAAAATGGATTTTTTAAACGGCTTACCTGTAAAATCCTTTTCTTGGAGTACATCACGGGACACAGAGCACCATAATAATGACTATGTGGGTTATACGCTTACTTTTAGGTGATTGGACACTGGAAACCAATAGTAAGACGGTTCCTCCCATATAACCCCTCCTATACAGGAAGTGCCTCAGTTTTGAAGCAAGAAATTACGATCCCAGAAAAAGAGGGGAGGGACCTCTGTGTCCCGTGATGTACTCCAAGAAAAGGATTTTACAGGTAAGCCGTTTTAAAAATCCATTTTTCTTTATCGTACATCACGGGACACAGAGCACCATTATAATGACTATGTGGGATGTCCTAAATCAATGCCTCTGAGGGGGGGGGGACGACGACACACATCATCCCTAGACCCAATGGATCTGAGATTATAAAGCAGCCTGCAACACGCTGTGGCCAAAACCAGTCTCTTTTTGAGACCTCACATCCACCTGGTAAAACCTGGTGAACGTATGAACTGAAGACCAAACGGCTGCTTTGCAAACCTGAGCCATAGACACCTGCTGGCGTACTGCCCATGATGCACTAACTCCTCTAGTGGAGTGTGCTCTTAAATCGCGGGGTGGAACCCTATGCTTTAATCCATACGCCTGGACAATAGTCTGGCGAATCCACCTGGATATAGAAGAACTTGTTGCCGGCTGTCCCTTCCTAGGACCCTCAGGCAAGACAAAAAAGCAGTCAGTCTTCCTTAAAGGAGCTGACATTTCCAAGTAAACTTTTATTGCTCTCACCACATCCAGTGAGTGAAGCAACCTTTCCTCCCTAGTTTTAGGGTTTGGAAAAAAGGAAGGTAAAAATCCTGATTCAAATGAAATTTGGAAACCACTTTTGGTTGAAAATCCGGACAAAGTCGCATGACCACTTTTTCCTCATGAGGAGCCATAAAAGGTTCTTTGCACGAAAGGGCGGCCAATTCTGACACCCTTCTAGCCAATGTTATAGCTATTAGGAAAACAAATTTCCTGGTCAATAGGACCAAAGGGATATGCCTAATAGGTTCAAATGGCTGACTCTGTAAGGCTGACAGTACCAAATTTAGGTCCCAAGGACACAAAGGTGGTTTAAGAGGTGGCCTCAGGTGTGTTACTCCCTTGACACAGTGTAGATATTTGCCAGCACACCAAGGATCAGCACACGGTGGTGTCCAAACGGTTTAATTTATTGCATGATCACAACACAAAAGGTGCAACGTTTCGGAGTCACGCAGGACCCCTTCGTCAGGCATGTGATGATGTGATGATCACATGCCTGAGGAAGGGGTCCTGTGTGACTCCGAAACGTTGCACCTTTTGTGTTGTGATCATGCAATAAATTAAACCGTTTGGAGGCCACCGTGTGCTGATCCTTGGTGTGCTGGCAAATATCTACATTGTGACTTGAACCAGTATCCAGCTGGTTGTTGCTGCAGCACCCGACCTTTAAGAGCTTATACCAGGAACGTGTGCGATGGGAATATGAAACATTACTCCCTTGACAAAGGTTCGCAGCAAAGAATGGGATGCAATTGGTCTTTGGAAAAAAAACGATAAGGCCAAAATCTGTCCCTGCAGAGCTGCAAGTCTACTCCTGTTTGAAGAAAGGCAGGTATGACTTCCAGACTCTATGATAGATAGCTCTAGAAACTGACTTTCTAGCGTTTATCAAAGTAGACAAGAATGAACCCATAATACCACGGTCTTTCAGTAGACTGGTCTCAATAACCAGGCCATCAAATTCAGCAACCGTAAAGAAGGATGGAATATGGGCCCTTGAGACAACAGGTCTGGGCGGCAAGGAAGAACCAACGGATCTCCTACTGCCAACTTCACAATCTCCGAGTACCATGATCTCCTGGGCCACGCTGGGGCCACTAAGATCACCTGCTTCCGTTCCTCCCGTATTCTGCATAGTAAGTGCGGCAGAATTTGGATCGGAGGGAAGGCATATACCAGAGAATACTGATCCCAAGGAACTACTAGCACGTCTATCCCGACAGCAAGCGGGTCCTTGGTCCTGGACACAAACCTGTCCAGTTTGGCATTGAATCTGGATGCCAGCAGATCCACATCTGGGGTCCCCTAGTATTGGCAGATCTGTAGAAAAACCTCGGGATGCAGGGACCATTCCCCTGGTAACAATTTCTGGTGACTCAGGAAATCCGCCTGCCAATTGTCCACCCCCGGTATAAACACTGCCGACAGAAATGGCACATGATTTTCTGCCCAGGTTAGTATATGATTTACTTCTCTTTGGGCTGCCCGACTCCTGGTACCCCCTCGTGGTTGATATACGCCACTACTGTGGAGTTGTCGGACTGAACTCTGACCGGAAAACCCCACAATCTGGACGTCCAGAATCGCAGGGCCAGACGAGCTGCCTGAATTTCCAGTAGATTGATGGGCAGAGTCTTTTCTGTCTGGGACCATATTCCCTGGACAGACGCTTCCTCTAGGACTGCTCCCCAGCTGAGAAGACTGGCATCCGTGGTCACCACTTTCCAGGCTACTGGTGGGAAAGATTTCCCTCTTTGTAAGTTGCTGGTTCTTAACCACCAAGAGAGGTTCCATAGAACCTGAGGAGATAGAACCATTGGTTGATCCAAGGTTCGAACAGACTTGTCCCAGGCTTTCAGGATACTGTTCTGGAACACTCTGGAGTGGAACTGTGCATATGGCACTGCGCTGAAAGATGACACCATCTTGCCCAATAACCTCATGCACAGCCGGACAGAAGGTGTTGGTTCTTTTTTCACCTTCTGTACAAGTTCCACTATGGAGGTGACCTTTAAGGGCGGAAGAAACACCTTTTCTTGGGTGGTGTCCAAGACCAGACCCAGATACACCAAGGTTTGGGTTGAATAAAGAGCTGACTTGTCCAGATTTAGTACCCAACCTAGGCGTTGTAAGACCCGCACTGTACTTGACACATTTAGCACTAGTGTAGGGCAAGAGCAATCCCTTAGAAGTAGATCGTCCAGGTATCCTATTATGTAGATTGCTTGAGATCTTAGGGAAGCCAGTACTGGGGCCAGAACCTTTGTGAAGACCCTGGGTGCCGTGGCTAGACCGAAAGGCAGTGCCACAAACTGGAAATGACTGCCCTCTACAGCGAAACGTAAGAACCTTTGATGTGGACCGAAAATCGGCACATGAAGGTAAGCATCTTTGATGTCTATGGATGACAAAAAGTCTCCCTTTCTCAGGGACCTTACTACTCAGCGAACCGGCTCCATGCGGAAAGATCGGAGGTCTACAAAGAAGTTGAGAGCCTTGAGGTCCAAAATGGGCCTTACTTCCCCATTTGGTTTCGGCACGGTAAACAGGTTTGAGTAAATCCCCTTGAATCTTTCTTCGTGCGGGACCTTTACAATTACCCCCTGCATCAGCAGATGGTGTAAAGCTAGGAGTAGGCAACTTCTTTTCTCCAGATCGGCCAGGACCCTTCAGTGTAGAAAGGGGTTCGGGGGAACCTCCCGGAACTCTATTCTGTAACCGTTCTTTACAGTGGAAATGACCCATCTGTCTTGAACCAGTTCCTCCCAGGCCTCCCCAAACAGCCAAAGCCTGCCCCCCACCCGTGAGAGCGGGGGCGCCCCTTCACAAGGTAGACTTGGAGTTAGGCTTGGGTGGCTTTTGGGTCCAGGGTTTTTTCTGACCCTGTGGTCTTTTAAACCCAGACGGCTGAGGCCGTCAATACCGTTTAGGGGAAGAGGCACCAGGCCCTGGGGGATTAGGAATTTTATAAGAGGGCTGCTTCCCCTTCTTTTTAATAGGAAGCAGAGCGCTCTTACCTCCAGAGATCTTTTGGATATATTTATCCAGATCATCGCCAAACAGACGTTCTCCATAAAATGGAACGGCAGCAAGTAGTCTTTTACATAGTGTCTCAGCTCAGTTCTTTAGCCACAATACTCGGCGCAAATGAACTGATAACGCAAAACGAGACATCTGTTGAATTGAGTCCTTTAAAGCGTCTACCGCAAAACACAAGGCATGAGGGATCTCTGATAGCTCTTCAGCAGATTCCCCCTGGCAAGGAATGCTCTTTACTATCCTCTTAAAGCGATCCTTTAGGGATTGACAAATCCCAATAGCTGTAATAGCAGGCTGAACTGCTGCACTGGCAACCGAGAAGGAGGCCTTCAATAAGCTTTTTATCAGCCGGATCCTTGAACACCTGGGCATTATCCACCGGACAGGTTAAGTTTTTATTCACGGAAGATATGGCAGCGTCTACCAAAGGTGTGCTCCATTTCTTCCTAAACTTCTCCTCCATAGGGTACAAAGCAGAAAACCTTTTGTGAGGTAAGTACATCCTGTCAGGATGCTCCCAGTCCGCATAAATCACCTGCTCCAGGTGAGCTAACGGATGCAGGGGAAAGGCTTGGGAAATTTGCTTGTCGCAAAGATCCCAGAGTGGAACAAGTGAGTGCAGACTCCTGAACCGGGGGTAACTTAAATCCAATTCGTACAATCTTCATTAGAGATTGGATAAACAATTCTGGCAATGGGAGGCTGAAATTGGCTCCTCAGAGCCAGAATTCTCTGCCGAGGAATCTTCAGCCTCTCCTACCTCCTGGTCCTTCATGACAACCTCCTCTGGATCCTCTGCCCATTCTGGTTCCAGGTTACCTGGACCCATATGGCTATAAGAATCCTGGGGCTCTAGTGACTCACCACCTGGCCCGGGCCCGGGGGAGGGAGATCTATTACGCTTCCTTCCTCCCTGTGTTACAGAGGCAATCATGTCAGCTATCTTAAAATTAAAAAATGCAGCGCTAAACAATGTTATAGCTAAGAAAAAGACTGAAACATACATGAGTCCATATATGCATATAAATGGAAAATGTGATAACAAAACATAAGTCCAAGCAATAAAAAATGGTGGGTGAGCAGAGTATTAACTCATGTCCATACATGAAAGGCAGGACGGAAATGGATGGTTAGAGACCCAAAGGACTGGTGGATGTAGTGTAGATCCGTAGGGCTAGGTTGGCATCGATGGTGTTAGACATCAAATAAATGAATAAAGATGGATACTCTTACAGAAAAAGGCGGACTCCCCTGTCAGCGACATGGAGGCAATGAGCCCCATCGGGCTGGAAAGGGAATCCAAAATGTTGAAACACACAGGGTAAACTTCCAGCAGCAGGAACCCCGAGGAACATGTGACAGGTGCCAAGAATGGAAATTCCCAGGTGTAGAGTGGTAAAGCAGCACTGGTCATCGAAAGGGAAGATATTCTTGTCCGGAGACTATGTAAAAGAAAAAAATCACCGCTTCCGCATGGTGCAGGTAAAAAACAGGAGGATTTTTATTGCTAAAAAGCCATGAACAATAAAATAGTGATCACAAAATTAAAAACCAAAGCAGCATGGAGGAGAGGTACCACCCGACGTGTTTCGACCCAATGGTCTTCAACTTGCCCATGGAGGGCAATATGACAGCGTTTGCACAAAGTACTCCTTTATACTAATCTACCATGCCTCTCCTTCCTCTGTCGCAGCTGGAAGCGCTATCCAGGTATAGAGAAGCACACAAGCTTCTCTAGTGTGATATTTCTTGGGCCTAGCAGCCAAAAGCTAGGCCCAAGCAGTCTCACACGACAATAAAAGTAACATACCTTGCGAGCAGCTGATTTCAGCACCTGCGCCAATGCAGCGCAGGCAAGGGGAGTATAAAAAGCCTAAGGGGAGGGCCTTTGAGCAGCCACTGTTGCATTGCCCAACATGAGCAGGGCGTGGCAATATGCGACAACCATGCTATCGGTAAAGCTGGGTACACACACAACCAGCAGGTTGAATGAGAAAAAACAAACAAAAACACAGATCCCTAAATCCACACAAGCGCTGTGGAGGCAGAGATCTCCCCCGCTGCACTATTGTATTCTGATAGCGGGGGCTCTACTCAGTCAAAATACACTGAACAGCGCTTGCAACTATTGGCTGCAAGTGCTGAACGAATGCTGGTTTTCCAGCAGGACTGTTTGACAGAAGCTAGTCGTTAGATTGGCTTCTGCGAAACAGACAGCAGCACATTAGAAATTCAGCCAGGTCCTGCTGAACTGGTCGATTTTTGGTGTGTGTATACCCAGCTTAATCCCCTATACACACGTGCAGAATGTCGGTAAACATTTGCCAGTTCAAAGAAAAAACCCGCCAACTTTCTGCCTGTGTATGTCGGCCTGTCCGACAGAAGCATGCTGGAAAACCAGCAGCCGACTGACTCCCGATCAGCGATCTCAGCCAATGACAGAGAGCACTGATTGATGTGTTCTGGCGGGGGGGGGCGTCCCCCTATCAGAACACAACAGCTCAGCGGGGCTCGCATGGTTAGTACAGCGGCTCCAACCAGAGCTGACAGTTTTTTTTTCGTTCAAACCACGTGGTTAAACGAAAGTGTGTACGCCCCTTTCACGCGACCGATCGGGTCCGCCTGTCCATTTTTCAGGCGGAACCAATCAGGCCACCCATTGTCCTCTATGGGGAGGTGCATGTCAGCAGACATCCAATCTGACAAAATCTGCTGAAAACAGACATGTGGCGATACAGTCGACATCCGTCCAGCGGGTCGGATCGGATCGGATCAGATAGAAATGGTCAGGCAGTCTATTTTCTTCCGATCCCCCCCGTAGAGGAGAGCGGGACTCTGACAGGTCCATCCCAGCACAGTGAGCGAAGACAGACCTGTCATCCACCTGCTCAGCAGGGATCAGTGGAGCGATCCCCACTGAGCAAGCGAAGTCCGTCAAAACGGATCTGCCCCGTTTGAAAGGGCCTGCAGATTTTTGTCTTCAGATTTATCAAAACCATATAATATGAAGTCAAACCATAAGAGTTTCAATTTGTATGCAATCAGGCAAGCCCTTGCACTACTTGGTTTTGGTTAATCTGAAGACAAAAATCTGCAGAAAATCGAATAGCGTGTACGGGGTCTAAAGCCTTGTACATACGATTATTGGACGACCGAGCGTCAGACTTTTGTCCGAAGAGCGTGTGCCTCGATTTTGTTTTGCATATTAACGGCACACAAATGACGGCCAACAAACACGAACGTAGTAATGTACTACGAGCCGATAAAGAGGAAGTTCAATCGTCAGGTGCCACCATTTGGGTTCCTTCTGCTAATTTCGTGTTAGTAGAAGTTTGGTGAGTGCTGATTCGCGCTTTTCATTTTGCGATTTTCAGTTCGTTTTTGAACGGCCATTCGTCAACCAGCCATGTTGCGGAATCGGAGGAGAGAACATGCTATTATTGGCCTTCGAGTTATTGTTTGACCCAAGTCCAGTCCAAGAACAGGAGGAGGAGGATTTCTTGGACCAAAAATTGGTTGCTTAATCATGACCAATTATGTCATATGCCTTTGTTGCGGGAGCTCCAGGAGAATAATCCGGATGATTTTTAGAATCATCTCCGGATGACGGACCCCTGCTTTCACCAACTCTTGGCATTGTTGACCCCCTATATTAAGAAGCAGGACACATGCATGTGTTATATTTTCGGATGCATAGAATGCACTTTTTGGTTAAGTTCTATCGGCAGATAGCATGTCTAATTTTTTGTTTTTCTTTTTTTAATGCACAATAAAAAAAAATGTGTAGAATAATACTTGGCTGTGTGTTTTACTTCAAATGACAGTTTGGGAGTAGGCCAGTACATTTTCAAAAATACAATGTAAAATTAACAAGGGACACCAACATAGTTTTATCTTTGAGATTAAAAGCTACAGGATAATGGTGTTGTGGTAACTTGGCCAAAAAAAACAAAACACAAGCATAATATTATTATTCTTGATATCACTAGAAAACAAAATCATTTTCAAATACATTTGCCATAACTCCATCAGTATCACCAGCAAAGCAGCTTCATTATTATCCCATTAAAGAACAATTGAATGTGTGCTGCATTTCGCCAATTCATAGTTTGCCGCGTCACGAATGTTAAACCTCCATTACGAACGCTAGTTTACAAGGCCGACCGCTTCTGGCTCGTCCTTGCTTCCGAGCATGCGTGTTTGTACTTTGGACTTTTGTGTGATGGACTTGTGTACAGACGATACGAAAATATGACAATAGACCATTGTCAGCCAAAAATTTACTAGCCTGCTATCCAACATTTGTTGGCCGAAAGTTGGACAACAATTGTCCGATGGAGCGTACTAACGGTTGGATTTTAGGCAAACAGTCTGTCATCACACAATTCTCTGTCAAAAATCTGATCGTGAGATCTTGGGACTATGCAAGCTGTGAAGATCTGTAGCAATGACCCAGAAAAAAGGGGAATTATCTGTTCTTTCAGACTAGACGTTGTGTGGACAAGGGGCTGAACATCAGATTGGGAGTTAGCTTGTCAAAGGGGCTAATTAACAGATATGGAGGGAATAAAATGTACAAATTCTCTGTAATGCACAAATAAATTGGCACCTTGTTTAAGGGAGTGGAAAAACAACAGACATACTAGCACAATCAACTGCTGTGTAATTTGTCATTTTTGATTTTGCCCATTGTTACAATTTAACTTGTCGCTTTGCTTCAGTCTTGCTGGGATAGATGAATAAAAAGTAATAGAAGAGATGCATTCACAGCTAAATGACAAATCTCTCTATTTTACTCGGGTGGCATTTAGAAAGAAAATGAATGGATTCATGGCTTTGCTTCACACGGCTCCAGAAAAGCCTAGGGAAACATGTATTTAGCTTATTTTTCTTCTTTAAATTGCTGGTTACATGGAATAAAAATACCAAGTGCAATAAGCGTGCTCTGTACTTTTCCATGTGAATTCAAAGTGAACTCCAGCTCCGACCACCTGCTGCAGCTCTTAAACAAGTTTTGCTCCTTTATAGATTTTTTCATTAGGGAACGGTATCTTGGGGTTTCAACCTTATTGATGGAAACTCTTACAGATTTTAGGAGCTCAACACCAGGCCCAGAATATATATATATAAATAAAAAAACACCCTTACAGTGGGGTCCTCTCCGACTGCAAGGGTTAAATGTTTGTCGAATTTAGGGCAGTGGTGCTAACTGTGGTACACTGGCTGAATGCAGACCTATGCTTGCCCTTATCTGACCCTCGGGGCACCATTCCCCCCCCCCCGACACCAGCGATGGGGCACCATTTCCCCCCACTGACACCGACGGGGTACTATTCCTCCCAATCACACCAACGACGGGGCACTATTCTTCCCAATCACACCAACGACAAAGCATTATTCCTTCCAATAACACCAAGGACGGGGCACTATTCCTACCAATAACACCAAGGACGGGGCACTATTCCTCCCAATAACACCAACGATAGGGCTCTATTCCTCCCAAAAACACCAACGATAGGGCACTATTCCTCCCAATAACACCAACGATAGGGCACTATTCCTCCCAATAACACCAACGATAGGGCACTATTCCTCCCAATAACACCAACGATAGGGCACTATTCCTCCCAATAACACCGACGGGGCACTATTCCTCCCAATAACACCGACGGGGCACTATTCCTCCCAATAACACCGACGGGGCACTATTCCTCCCAATAACACCGACGGGGCACTATTCCTCCCAATAACACCGACGGGGCACTATTCCTCCCAATAACACCGACGGGGCACTATTCCTCCCGAATACACTAATGACGGGGCACTATTCTTCCCAAATACGACAGGGTATTATTCCTCCTAATCACACCAACGACGTAGTATTATTCCTCCCAATTACACCAACGACGGGATATTATTCCTCCCAATCACACCAACAACGGGGTATAATTCCTCCCAATCACACAAACGACGGGGTATTATTCCTCCCAATCATACCAATGATTGGGTATTATTCCTCCCAATCACACCAACGATGGGGTATTATTCCCAACAATCACAGGGCACTATTCCTCTAAATCACACCAACAATGGGGCACTATTCCTCCCAGTGACACCTACGACGGGGTATTATTCCTCCCAATGATGAGGCATTACTCATCCAATACCAATGACAGGGCACTATTCTCACTATTTACCAGAGGTGCTCTGTCATTTTTTATTTACTCCCACTGACCCCCAAGTCAGAGACATTGTTTACTCTCACTGATGCTGGGACATTTTCTACGCCCGGGAGACCACAGCAGTTGAGTGGTAGCTCAGGTGCTAAGGTCCCGCAGAGTTCGGCTCCCCTAATGTGGGAGAACAATAAAACTGGCACATTGTTTAGAAAGTTTGTAGACCCCCTGCTCTAGGGGATGAGGAATAAGGTGTAATACCTTACTAAAGAAGGCCTTATACTGTTAGGTCCCTTTCACATGGAGGGATCAAGTCCGCCTGTCTGTTTTTCAGGCGGATCTGATTGTTCTCTCACCCCTAAGGACCAGCGGGTATAAGCGGCCTCCCTCCAGTCCACTAAAAAACAAAAAAAACAAACAAACCGGAAGGCGATCTGTCCTCCTCAGTCTAGGCCAGTGTTTCTCAACTCTAGTCCTCAAGGCGCACCAACAGGTCTTATTTTCAGGATTTCCCTCAGATGAAACGGCTGTGGTAATTACTAAGGAAGTGATACTGATTAAATCACCTGTGCAAAATAATGGTTAGCCTGAAAACATGACCTGTTGGGGCGCCTTGAGGACTGGAGTTGAGAAACATTGGTCTAGGCAGATCAGAGGGCAGTCTGGTGTAAATAAACAACGGAGTCCACCTACTCTCAACCACCAACAGAGCAGAGCTGGCTCTGTCAATGTCCCCTCAGTGTTTGGCTCATCTGCCCACTCTGCTCCGATTAGCAGGCGGTCAGCAAACAGATCCCCTGCTGATCCCAACCGGTTCCATCCCGTAAGGGGCCTAGACAGAGCAAATGTCTTTCCTGCAATCACAGGTGCAGGAAATAAACTCACTCGATTCCCTCATCAACAGTGTGTTGACAGGGTAATCCTTCCCCTGGAGCCATTGAGTTCAGAAGAAAGCGATTATTGCTAGCAGCTATAACAGCCGCTAGCAATAATTGCATGTAAAATCTGTCAGACTGGTTATATCCAGGTTGATCAGTCAGCTTGGGTATATTCAGCCTGCTCATACATGTTCTGAATCTCAGCCGGTTCCTGCTGAACCGGCAGAGATTTGAACCGTTTTTGTCTGGTTTCAGTTTTTTTTTTTTCATTTAGCTAGCAAGTGTAATGGAGGATCTTCCCCTCCTGCAAGATCATTGTATTCTGACAGCTGCACCTGTAGCTGTCAGAATAAACTGATCAGCGGCTGCAGCCACCAATTGAAAAAAAAAAAAAAAAAGTTTTCCAGCTTTACAAAGTCAAGCAAAACGATTGATTTCTGTCAAGTGGGATAGCCCACACACTGAATTCAACTGGTTCCTGCTGAACTGGCCAAATTTTGATCAGTGTATGGGCAGCTTAAAGGGTAAGTTCACCTTTACAGAAAAATCTGTAAGGTGAACTTACACAGGTCCCCCTCCTCGCCCCCCTCCAGTCCCGTTGACCTTGACAATCACATGGGTGGCGCCGACCAAATCAGCAGCTGCATAGCCCGTCCTGTCAGCTATGCAGAAGACGCATGGATGCAGAGAATTTCTAAGCCCCGTGCTCCTGGGGTGGATATACCGGGGCTTAGAACCAGAGATTCCTGAGGTCCAGGTCAGCAGGATCGGGGGGGGGCGGGGCTGACCTGTGTAAGTTCACCTTACAGATTTTTCTGTCAAGGTGAACTTGCACCTTAAGGCTGGGTTCACAATGTGTGCGGAGTGGCTCACAGCAGGGGTCCAGTGCATCCCTGTTCTCCATTTCAGGGATGAAACAGGCCAGAATTTTTACCTGCAACGGAGCCAAAGACGCACAGGACCCCTGTGCAATCCACTCCGCGGCGGCCCCGGAGATGTATGAACTGGCTCTATTGAGAGCTGGTCACAGTCTCCTGTCAAGCAAATTGAATTTGCATCAGTGTGAACCTAGCCTCAGACATCAGGGGCAACAAGACCTGGTAGATCAGTAATGGGGAAATCAGCTGTAGAAAGCCCACAGGCATTACTGGTGACAAGATGACCCTCTGCTTACCTTTTTTTTGGCACAACTTCCACATTACTGCATTTAAAAGCCAGAGGTTATCACCAATACAGCCTTGTAAGATCAATGGGCTTGTCTATTTTAACACAAAAAAAGTAAATTTTTTTTTTTTGTAGAACAAAACGATTAAAACAAAGCTTAAGCTCCAGCTCTAGTAAGCCCTTTATTACCAATGTTGCAGGTTTGCGGGATAACCAATATATTATAATATAAATTCACATAGTCCAGTCTAAAACACCTCAATTACATCCAGGGTTCCCCATCCTGTGCCCTCTCTCTGCCCCAAAGTGATATTTCAGTTTTGGCAAGATGTTGAGGGGAAATTCACCCACTGAGCTTCTTATAATGAAATCTCCCTTCCAAAGTCCCCAGCAAATGGATAGTCTGTGCTCTTTGGACCATGGCAGTTGAGCAAAACAGGAGCTCAGGGGCTGAGGTCCCTCAGAGTCCTTCTAGGAAATCAGAAGAGGGCGATTTGACCTTCTCATGTCTATCCAAAACTGAAATAGCAATTCTGGTTGAAGTGATCCTTTCATTGCTACAAAGAATTTTAGTGTCAGATTGTGTGATTACATTTCTAAACTACACATCTGGTGGTAGCAAAAAAAAAAAAAAAAAAAAAGAAAAAAGGCCAGTCCCTAAAATGTCAGTTTACTGCAAATACATGTCATCGGAGCACATCCTTGTATGTCACACCATGGGGACAACCTGGTATTCTTTAAAGTGCTTGGTACTTTAGAGTTTTATTTCATTCTTTTTTTTTCTGGTTATTTAAAAAAACGCAGTTTCAGTGGTCATTGAGACAGGTGGAAAGAAAGGATTTTTTTTTTTATTAGAAAACTGTTGATTTCAACATTGACTAAAAGGGAATAGACTTTAAAGGTGCAGTTTCGACTCTGCTAGTGTGGCAACAATATTTCATCATCAGAGGCTATACTGACAGAAATGCTACAATTAGAAAAAAAGAAAAAACAAAGGGAACGTGTAAAGAAGTTTTAGGCATAACCTATTTTCCACCTGCTCCCTAGTACGGAAAGGGATCCCAACTCCAGTATGTGAAAGGCAAAAAAATAGGTGTTAATGGACAACAATGGCTGGCTGCTCCTTGCAGAAAAGGTATGGCGTGCCCCTCTTCACAATATATGTGGACTGGCAGATTTCATACTGCAATTACATTGCTTTAAAGCAAACTCATCACTAGAGAAAAATGGGGTCCGACACTGTGGTCCTCCCTTTCTGAAAATGTTACTCACCTAGCTGTCATGTTGAACCGACTGCTTCAGCACTTTCATTAACCTGGAGCAAGTAGGTAGATAAGGCACTCCGACAAATCTCCAACTGATGTGTATTCATACTCCGGATGAGTGTCTTCATGCACCAAAACCAATAAATAAGCATAACAGCCAAGTAGCTAGTATTTTCTGAAAGAGGCGGCCAGGGGCAGCTCTAGAATATTTCCACTGACAAGTTTACTTTAAGGCCAGGTTCACATATATTTGAATTGGATGCAGGTTTCTTCGTATTACATGCGACTGTGACCGGCTCTCCATGGAGCCGGTTCACACAGGTCCGCGGCGGCCGTGGTCTGCATTCCAAAAGGGTCCTGTGCATGTTTGGGAATTCAGGAAAAAATTCGGACCAGATTCACACCTGTACTAGTGAACAGGAACGCACCGGATCCCATGCTGGGAACCACGGCTCCACATATGGGAACCCGGCCTCAAAAGACCAATTCGCTTTTCGTGAAATTGCCCTTTAAAGAATACCTAAACTCAAGGACAAAAATGGAATCTTTTGCAACTGTCCTTAGATGTGGTAGATGCATTAGGCTACATTCACACTGGCGATTAAGGCTGGTGCCAAACTGTAGCAGCAGTTCCTGCTCTCGAGTAGGTGCGGCCGCCGGCCCCTGTTCACTATGATGACAGGTTGCCAGCGGCTGCAGCTGTTCATTGCTCTCTGCATAGCCGATTAGTTGGGGTGATTGCTGCTGGATGCAAACAAAGTGCGTCCAGCAGCAATCACCTCAGCTATTTGCTGCCTCTGCAGCCAACTACAAATCGTTGCAGCAAAACGAATCGCCGGTGTGAATGTAGCCTTATTCTTCAGTTTCAGGCCAAGAACTTTTTCAACAAGTACAGGAAATATCTGCTGATCTTGCTAATCTTCCTTCCAGCTTTTCTACTTTAAAGTGGAACTTCACTCTCCAAATCAACATTGATTATTTTTAATCCTCATGATGCTAGCATTAGTAAATAGATAGGAAAGTATATCATATGTACTTGTTTTAAACTTTTTTTTTTCTTCAGTTACTTCCTGTCTTACATTCCAGGAGTCTTCAGGAGGGGAGAGAGGTGTGGGGGTTTTCTCAGCTAAAGCACACTCTCCTGCATGCATGCTTGAACTAAGGGGAGTTGGATTCCAGAAAGTAAATGCTACATGATTCAATTGCCCTTACTCAAGGCAGCCAGAAATGCTACGGGGTTGTTTTTCAAAGTGATTTCTCAGCAAAGTAAAGCATGGATACATGGATGGATGGGGGAGTTTGCTTTGAATATTAAAAATAACATTTGTGTTGGTTTTTGGTGCTCAGATGCAGTATAGATCCACTTTAAATTGATAATCTCTTCCGTGTAATGGAGAAGACACGTTTGTAGTCCAAAACTAGGATAGCAGCCCCCAGCGCGGCAACTATGACTCCTCCATAGGTACAGTGAAGTGTGTGAGAGTAGTCACAGTAGGACAGGAAGTGTGGTATTCTCAGGATTACCTGCTAAAAATAAAAGGGAACAGGCCTGAAAAAAGAAAACTAACGCAACTACCACATCAAGGGAATGATTAGCTGCAATATATGGTATTTGTTTTTGGGTTTAGGTATGCTTTAGATGGAGACTCCAGAGGCAATCTTCTCTGTAGGGTCTGGCCAAGGGGCACAGACTCTCTCTCTCTCTCTCTCTCTCTATATATATATATATATATATATATATATATATATATATATATATATATATATATATATATATATATATATATATATATATATATATATATATATATATATATATATAATATATAAACCTCTTTTCCTGCTAACAACTTTTTCTTAATTGTATACTGACTGACACATAGACACGGGAGCTAACACCCCCACATAGTCAACGAATGAAGATTACTTCATATCCAGAAGGTGGCCGGAAGTTAGCAGCAGCAGCGGGGAGGGGGGGAATGCAGACGTTGCATTGCTGAAGAAGAGCACACTAAGAGAGACGTGTGCCATAATGGGCAAGTATGCTTTGCTGTCATCTCCATTCCCTCCTTTCAAGTCAATGACCTGGAACAACAATGTGCACATCAGCTGTCAAGACAATTCATAATGCAAATTCTTGTTGTCCCTGGCTCACCAAGTACTTAAGGAAGGATAAGAGCCTGTATCAATAGCTTGCTTTAAACATACATTTGAGATGCCTCTGAGATCATTCGAAACTCACTGACAGGTGACCTCTTTCCAAATTTTGTTTTCCCTGCTCCAAGCTGCTTTTTGCATTCACATAGGCTTGTAGGGAGAGAGTGCCAGCCCTGACGCTAACAAAAGCCCATTGACAGAGATCCTGACAGGCTGACAGTCTCAGGAACTGCACCTTCTGACAGTCTCTGGAACTGTAACAAGACAAATGGCAGCTCCCATATGTCTAACCCGAAAAGCTCATTTAGGCCTGGATGTACTTTCGTTTACCAAGCAAATGTAAGCAATGAAAGGAAAAAAGGTGCAAAGCCAATCACGGACATCTGCAGGATGCTGGGATCCCTTGTACCTGCTACACAGATGTAAACTGGTTATGCCAGGAAACCCCCACTTAGTAAAACATTTGCAGTGATTACAGCCCTCGCCTCATAAAACACCTGAACACCTAAATGTTAGGAGTCTTCGAGCACCAATTATTTATATCTGAATACCCTGTGTCATCCTAAACTGAAAACAAATTCTTAGGCATGGGGGGGGGGGGTCTATGTGTGAGGGAAGTGGTCAGGTGAAGGGCTTGACTTTTGATTAAATGTACTTTTTCTGCCATGGAAGTCTGAAAGAGATGTGTTGGCTATACCAACACTCACTGGATGCGTCAACTGGATTCCTACTAAACTACTTTCTGAGAGCTGAACACTGTGTGCAGCCTGAGCCCTTACCAGAAAGTCAACTGTACTGAGCAGAGCTGTTAATGACTGCACCACAAACAGGAAAATAATGATCATAGAAGCACCTCCTGTAAAAACAAGTCACACTCAGCACTGCTGATTTCAGAGAAAAGATCAGGCTTCACGCAGTTATCCTACATATAGGACATAAAGCTATTTTGGTCCGACTTCTCCCGTAGGCCACAGGAGTGCACTTTCTTCTGCACTCCTGTCAACGAGCTAAAATCCACTGAAAGCCGGCTGATGTCCTTGAGCCGGTCAAGGCTCTCGAGAGATCGACTTTAATGTCGGGATTCACCCATATGCCTGGACCGGCAGCTGGGTCAGTCTCTCAGTGTGTCGCTGGGAACCTGAGCCAGCCGCTCTCTAGTGAGCAATGGAGTAACTGACAGTCACTGGCTCTCTGCTCACTGAAGACCGAGAACTGAGCGATCAGTGGACTTATGACTGCTCAGTTCTCAATCTCAGAGGCTGTGGAGGACAGATGCAGCATCACATTGATGCTGCATCCACCTAGGGGAGTATTAATGTTTGTTTTATCCAATTCCTGAACTTCTTTTCCTGAACTTCTTTTGAAGCTGAACTCCACACAGAAAAAGATACAAATTAATGCAGCTCTGTAATCAATACATTAACTGAGTTTTTTTGTATTGCACCCAGTGCAAGTACCTGAATTTGACTATCAGCCTCTTTCAATCCCCTTCACAGCAGACTTCATATTGGAAAAGGGAGGGGCAGGATGGGGAACCAATTGGGTGTGATGCATGCAAATGAACCGTGCCAATAGGAAGGGAGAGCAGATTGGGCTGAGAGAACCCAATCTGTCTTCTGCTACTCTCTCACAGTCCAAACAGCTGGCTAAAGTGGCGTAAGGACACCACAGTATTCCCTAAGGCCAGCCATAGACAGAATACATTTCTTACCTGCAAACATGGGCTGACAGTGTTGACAGGGGAAATGCCTCCCACTGAGCTATTGTGTTCTCTCAGCGGGAGTCCCTGCCATGATAAAACAGCGATAATTGCTAGTGGCTATTCAGCCTTCCCATATGTGGTCCGAATCTCAGCCAGTTGCTGCTGAACCGGCAGGGATTTGAACAGTCTATGGCCGTCTTATATGATGTCACCCAGCCACTCTTCTCAAGACCCCCTACCGTCAAGCTCCCTCGTCTCCTCCTCCCATGCTCGTCTCCAGGATTTCTCCAGAGCCTCTCCCATCCTCTGGAACTCGCTACCTCCACCGGTCCGGCTATCCCCTACTCTTGCTACCTTCAGGCGATCCCTGAAAACTCATCTCTTCAGGGAAGCCTATCATGTCTCCAACTAATCTCCTACAACTTCCATCAGCTCATTCCCCACAGTTACAACCTTTTGTACCACCTTATTAGATTATAAGCTCTTCTAAGCAGGGCCCTCCTAATCCTCTTGTATTTTTTTTCATTGTAACTGTATTGTCTCCTTTTATATTGTAAAGCGCTGCGTAAACTGTTAGCACTATATAAATCCTGTATAATAATAATAATAATAATATTAAATCTCAGGACAGGATAAGCAGAAATACAAATCCTTTAGCAGGCAAAACAGGTTTCATATTTTTCATCTTTATATTTACTTGTATGCCTGAAGTTCATTAATAAGGAACCAAGGGCTGTAAGTCACTGAACATTTCCATCTGTAGGCAGAAAGTTAAATTCCTAAAGATAATTTGAGAGTTTAATTCCTAAAGCACCTCTGAAATGCATAGCAGCTGTTAAGTGTGCTGTGGATGTGTGACCAGAACAGAAACCCTATAGAACCAGCAACAGAAACTGCACTTTTAAAGTTGAAAAAATAGTCCTAAATGCACACCACTTTTACAAATTGGGAGCAAAAAGTATTACCAAAGGCCAAAAAAAAAAAGGAAGCTTGTGATTTAAGTTTTTTTTTCCAGATGGTTATAAAAAACAGGGAGGGACAGCTACACAAAATAAAATAAAAATTACACATCTTTGTTGAAATACATCAGACTAGATTCAGCCTATACAAAAAAATCCTCTAAAATAATTTTGGTAGTAAAATAATACATTATAGGGGTCCGTCCAATCGTTCTCAGATTTGACGGCACACCTTCTGGGGATGTAACATGAAGTGTGAAAGGGGGGGAAAAAAAATATTTAATGCTTTAAAGGAAATTGTCAGTCTCGGACATTAGCATACAGTAGGGAGAGAAAACGACCCTATTGGTTCCTTCTTTTGCCTTCCCAGCGTAGCTTGAAATTTGTCCATCTTGGGAGCTCACCGTTCTTGGCGTTTCGTTACTCGTTAACTCGTTTTAAGCCTGGGTAATCGCAGACAAAAGGGTTAGTGCCTGTATTTCCCCCTGCCACTCTGCGGTGCTACCTGTAGGGGGCAGACCGATAACACGGCCACGATAATTTATAGGTTATAATAATGCATTGTGATCACGAGTCAGCCAACCCCACTGGGGTGGCGCGGCTCTACGCTACCATCGTTTCCCGAAACATTGTCTGAATGCGCTCCATTTTCATGACTCCTTAATACACCCTGCACATAACAGCATGTCACGTAGTTGTAGCCTGGCCAGTACGATGTTCGCTCAGACCCGCGCTTGGGGCACCAATCCTATAAGGTTGGCACTGCTACTTGGAGCCTGCCACCAGCATTAATGGTGTTGTCCTGCGCTGGTCTTCTCTGCCAGGTGCCGTAGGAAACTGTCATCTGGCTGTCCGCGGTGGTTCAGTGCCTCGCTCTTGAACAGAGCTGGTGGTGGAGGCAGGTGTGGGACTGGCGGTACTGCCAGGTGGTGAGTATGGGAGTGCGGATGCAGATGCAAATGGGAAAATGGATGAGGGATTGGCCTTGGAGGCAAGGAACTCAGGGCGTTGAGGTTCAGAGGTGGCGTGGGACTGCTTGGCGGGAGGTGGGCTGTTTGGAGGTTGGTGATGCCTTGCGAAGGGTTAAGAGCAATTTGTAAGGCTGGTGGAACACCCACTGGACTGGTGACCCGGAAGCACTTCTCCTTGTGAGCCTTCAGCATATTAGAGAAGCGAAAGCGCATGCCGCACACGTCACATGGGTAAGGCTTTTCTCCTGTATGGGTCCTACGGTGACGTTTCATGTTTGGGCGGCTGGTGAAGCTCTTGCCACAGATTTCACAGATAAAAGGTTTCTCTCCTGCAAAAGAAAACATACATAAGTTAAACCCAAACCCTCCAGCTTGTTGAGGTATGTGCTACTTAAGACATTCACAGGGTAGTGGTAAGCACTAACAGGGCTGTTCCAAAGACCAAATAGTTATGCACTTTTACCCAACAATCCTATACAGTGATCACCCCTGCTGTTCTATTGTGGTTTGATAGGGGGACATAAGGGTTTACCTTTTCAAATTGCTTTAAGCTTCCCGGTGATAAAAAAAAAATAATGTTCAACTGAATATGTACTGTTGTCTTGCATATCTCCACACAGCTACTGCATCACCAGCCTGCGGGTTATTTTTTGTAAAAAAACGCTAAAAGGACGATGCAAAGTTTCTGTATCTTGAGCCCTTTAGTAGATTCCCCTTAAGCTTCAAAATCAGGCATGCTTTTGACATCAGATTACTTCTTAAAAAAAGTGGTTGTAAACCTCAGACATGAAATATGAACAAAGCATATCCCTCTATAGCAGTGATGGCGAACCTTGGCAGTTGGCACCCCAGATGTTTTGGAACTACATTTACCATAATGCTCATACACTCTGCAGTGTAGTTGAGCATCATGGGAAATGTAGTTCCAAAACATCTGAGGTGCCAAGGTTTGTCATCACTGCTCTATAGTATGTACTTGTCTCAATCCAGATCACTAAGTCTCATTTCTATCTGCTGCCCTGTTCCTCTGCTATTAAAAATTGTCCTGCTTCTTTAACCACTTCAATACCTCACATAGTCAAATGACGTCCTTGATTTTGTGCAGCTACAGGCATCATTCAGATATCATTCTTTCCAGCCGGCGATTTTGTGCATGATAAGAACGATCATGACGGCAGTTCCGCCGCTTGATCGTTCTTATAGGCGACCGGAGGGTTCATCCCCCCCCCCTCCAGCCGCCATCCGTTGCTTCTCCGGGGTCTCCTGTGCCATCAGGGGCCCGGAGAAGGAATTGGCCGGGGCGGATGACGACGATAGATATTTCCGGTGACCAGATGGTCACCAGTCATCTCTATGACTGTCGGAGGCCCAGGGGCGACGTTATGACGTGACACCCGGGTTCCCGAAAGTAAACAAAGCCGCGATCGCGGCTGTCAGCATGAGGTCGGTGAATTTTTTTTTCACAATCTCATGCTTTCCAGCCTGGAGGAGAGATGTGGGGTCTTATTGACCCCACATCTCTCCATAAAGAGGACCTGTCACAATAGATTCCTATTACAAGGGATGTTTACATTCCTTGTAATAGGAATAAAAGTGATCAAAAAAATAAAAATGTAAAAAAAAAAAAAAAAAGGCCCCGGTAGCTTGCGCTCAGAAGCGAACACACGCAAGTCCTGCCCAGAAATGTAAACGCCGTTCAAACCACACATGTGAGGTATCGCCGCGTGCATTAGAGCGCGTGCAACGATTCTAGCATTAGACCTCCTGTGTAACTCTAAACTGGTAACCTGTAAAAATTTTCAAAGCCTCGCCTATGGAGAATTTAAAGTACTGAAGTTTGGGCCATTCCATGAGTGTGCGCAATTTTAAAGCGTGGCATGTTGGGTTTCTATTTACTCGGCGTAACATCATCTTTCACATTATACAAAAAAATTGGGCTAACTTTACTGTTTTGTTATTTTTTAATTCATGAAACTATTTTTTTTTCAAAAAAAAAAAGGCGTTTGAAAAATTATTGCGCAAATACCGTGCGAGATAAAAAGTTGTAATGACCACCATTTTATTCCCTAGGGTGTCTGCTAAGAAAACATATATAATGTTTGGGGGTTCTAAGTAATTTTCTAGCAAAAAAAAAAATATAATGATTTATACATGTAGGAGAGAAGTGGCAGAATAGGCCCGGTATTGAAGTGGTTAAAGTGGGGGTGGGGTGTGTGTGTGGGGTAGAGAGCCGATGACTGACAGTCACCAGCTCTCTGCTCATGGAGCTCTGAGAACTGATGGTGTTTGATCGCTCGATTCTCAGTCTTGGGAGCTGGTGGGGGACAGATGCAGCCTCAGACCGATGTTGCATCCACCTATGATTCTTTAAAAAAAAAAAATCCTCAACTTTTTTAAGCCTGTTACACACAGGCAGTTTTTTTTGTTCAACCCAGCGGGCTGACAGCTCAGGTCGGAGCCAATGTCCTAACAATCCGATGTTAGTACAGTGATCTCCCCTGCTGTTCTATTGTGGTTTGATAGGGGGAGGCAAGGGGTTACCTTTTCAAATTGCTTTAAGCTTCCTGGTGATAACAAAAAAATAAATGTTCAACTGGATATGTACTGTTGTCATTGCTAGGCACAGGCTTAACCTCTTGACATCCGGAGGCCGTCATATGACGGCCTCCACTTTCAGGGCTTATATCTGAATGATGTCTGAGGCTACAGACATCATTCAGATACCGGCATTTTCAGCCGGCGATTCCGTACACCATAAGAACGATCATAGCGGCTGTTCCGCCGCTTGATCGTTCTTACGGGCGGCGGGAGGGGACACCCCCCCCCTCCCGCCGCCCTCCGGTGCTACTACCGACTCACCTCAGCGATCGGTGAGTCGGATAGCGGATCCGCCGGCGCCGGATGTTCACCATAGAGATTTCCGGCGGACCAGATGGTCGCCGGAGTCTCTATGATCGTTCGGAGGCCGGGCGCGATGTTATGACGTCACGCCCGGCCTCTGCATTCAAAAAAACGGCGCCGCTTCGGTTGTGAAGCGGCGATCGTTTTATTTTTTTTTTTTATTTTAGGCTTCCCAGCCTAGAGGTGAGATGTGGGGTCTTATTGACCCCATATCTCACTGTAAAGAGGACTGATCGTGTCATATTCCTATTACAAGGGATGTTTACATTCCTTGTAATAGAAATAAAAGTGATCAAAAAAAAAAATATTTTTTTAAAGTGTCAAAATAAAAAATTTTAAGTAAAATTAACAATAAAAAAAAAAAAAAAAATTTTTAAAGCGCCCCTGTCCCCGTGAGCTCGCACGCAGAAGCGAACGCATACGTAAGTCCCGCCCACATATGAAAACGGTGTTCAAACCACACATGTGAGGTATCGCCGCGAACGTTAGAGCGAGAGCAATAATTTTGGCCCTAGACCTCCTCTGTAACTCAAAACATGTAACCAGTAAAAAATTTTAAAGCGTCGCCTATGGGCATTTTTAAGTACCAAAGTTTGGCGCCATTCCACGAGCGTGTGCAATTTTGAAGCGTGACATGTTAGGTATCTATTTACTCGGCGTAACTTCATCTTTCACACAATGCAAAAAAATTTGTCTAACTTTGCTGTTTTGTTTTTTTTTTAAGCATGAAACTGTTTCTTTTCCAAAAAAAACGCGTTTGAAAAATTGCTGCGCAAATACCGTGCAAGATAAAAAGTTGCAATGACCGCCATTGTATTCTGTAGGGTCTCTGCTAAAAAAACATATATAATGTTTGGGGGTTCTATGTAATTTTATAGCAAAAAAATGATGATTTTTACATGTAGGAGCAAAGTGTCAGAAATGGCCCGGATATGAAGTGGTTAAAGTGATACTAAAGGTTTGTTTTTTATTTGTTTAAAATAACAAACGTGTCATACTTACCTCCACTGTGCAGCTCGTTTTGCACAGAGTGGCCCCAAACATCCTCTTCTTGGGTCTCCCTCGGCGGCTCTCACGGCTCCTCTCCGCATCAGATAACCCCCTAGGAGAAGCGCTCTCCCGGGGGGGCTCCCCCAATTCCAGCATTTGCGTTCATAGACACGAATGTCGGACTCGTCCTCGCCCCCCGCGTCAATGCATTTGATTGACCGTAGCGGGAGCCAATGGCTGCGCTGCCATCAATTCATCCAATCAGGACCCGAGACACCGGCTTTTGCTGGTGTGCTTGTCCCCGGGACGAGATAGTGGGGGTACAGGTAGGTAAAACGGGGGCTCAGAGGGGCTGCAGCATTACTGGAGGTTTTTTACCTCAATGCATTGAGGTGAAAAACCTCGAAGGTTTGCAACCGCTTTAAGCAGAAAAAAGCTTCACTAATGCAGAAAATGAAAGGAGCTGGCCTCTGGCTTTGAACCAACCATATTTATTGGCCTCTAGTACAGTGCCAGCCTGCATGGGGTGGTGTAACTTTCTTGATACAGAATAGAACAAAAAAAAAAATTACATATATGGGATTTCTGCATAGATGAGGCCCCACCAATTAGGGGTACCTGCTGACACAACCAAAGGGGAGTACAGAGGATCAACCAGATGCTCTAGATTAGGATGGGGAATGTCAACTCCAGAAGAGAATAACTCCATAGAACACTAAACCTGTGGGAATACTGAATCTCCAGCAGAAAGGCAAACAGAACCCACCACACAGGTTAAAGTGGGGGTTCACCCACACCGCCAAAAAAAAAAAAAAAATATTAAAAGCCAGCAGCTACAAATACAGCAGCTGATGACTTTTAATACATGGCCACTTACCTGTTCCAGGGTCCAGCGATGTCGGCAGGGGACGCCGAGAACCCGCTCGGTTCTGGGCAGCTGCCGCCGCCATCCTAGGTGAGGGAATCAGGAAGTGAAGCGTTGCGGCTTCACTTCCCGGTTCCCTACTGCGCATGCGCGAGTCGCGCTGCGCGTCCCAAGTGGTCCCCGCTCTCTCCTGGGAGCTGTGTGTTCCCAGCAGACAGCGCGGTGAGGACGGGAAGTGGCGTAGACTCCCATGGGAGTCTATGCCGGAAGTGGGTGCAAATACCTGTCTTAGACAGGTATCTGCACCCCCCTGAAAGGTGCCAAATGTGACACCGGAGGGGGGGAGGGTTCCGAAAAGCGGAAGTTCCATTTTTGTGTGGAACTCCGCTTTAAACTAGAACGAACTATAATTAATTAAGGTGGATGAAAGGACCAAAAATTTGATCAACAAAAAAAAATCTCAGAAGGAACAAGTACAAAACAAAAAAAAACATGTCCAGGCAAAAAAGACCAGTCTATGTGGGAAGGCCCGGGGCCCACCATTACTAAACTCTTTCAGGTTAGGTTTAAGGGGGACAGAACACCATGACTAAAGGAGGTTTACAAACCATACAATGAATCTTGATAAGGCTTGTCATACATTATACAATTTTCTTGTACAATTTTTCTGTGGTATAGATTTACCAAAACCATATAACATGAGGTCAAACCTCAAACACTTTCAATTCGTATGCAATCAGGCAGGCAAGGTAAATCTAAAAGGAAATTTAAGAAAAAAATTGTATAAATGTATGGCCAGCCTAAGCAATGACACTAGAGAATGCAGAATATTAGCAGAACCCAGGTAGGCAGAAATGGAAATTAGACCTTAGCTCTAGACTGGTGGGATAGGACTACCAAAAGACATTGAGGATAGAACTAAAACACACTGTCACCTAAAGGGGACACTGGGGTCTGCAGAAGAAAATGGCATCAATCAGCTGTGGATTTAGGGAGCAAAATCTTAACCAGAAAAGTTAAGAGCATTTCCCTGTCTGTTTAAGGGCCAGACAAGTGAAGACCTTCCCCAGGATGCTGCTGATCAGCCAAAGGAGGACCAATTACCAGATGAAGGGGTCCCCCTCAGACATACTCTGTCCATAGCAGAGGGTATCGGTGAAGCAGGTGCTCTGACTGCTGGCAATCTGGGTGGGGGGGTCGTACAGGGACCTCCAGCAATGGTCTCTACCCACCTCACAGGATCTGAAGTGGACTCAGATGAGCAAATCACTCCTACTGGTGCAGAAGCTACTAGCGGAGCACAGCTAGTTTCAAAGATCATGTCCATATAAGGACAGTTTGAGCAAGGCTAATATTCTCAGCATCCTCCCAGCACAGAGGCCAGACAACTTTCCCTGTTGCAGGGGGGGCTCCCACTCCAAATGGAGACAAAAGCATTGCAACACTCAGATGGTGTCCAAGAGTCTGAAGAAGGAAATTTGGTCAAATTTGGTCAAGGTAGGATCCCTCAGATGTGGAATGAACGGTTTGTTTAGAAGAACCAGACAGTGGTCTCAGCAAACCAAAGCAGGTACTCCAGCGAGTGGAGTGGCCCAGATACAAGGAAAATAAAACTACCCTAGTGACCTAAACAGGCTGAAGGGTTGGGGCAGAGACTACCTGATCTGCATATACAAGAGTTGAGCTCTTCAGGAAGGTGACGATTGCAAGGATCCAAAAAGCTGACTTTCTTTACAGGTCATCATCTGGGCATTGGGGATGCCTGGAGAGGAAACAAGGCTGAACACAAGGGCTAATTCTCTCAAGGGTGGCAGGTTTTTTCTAGTGACACTGAGGATCCAGGTCCTTATCCAAGTAGGGGACACCTAGAGCTGGTTCTGGGTGACCATGTAGGACAAAATCTCTTCGGAGAGGAGGATCCTTGAGAGGCATGTACCATGAAGCACTGTTCATGTTTCAAAGACATGGGGGTCTTCCTGAGCACGAGAGTGTAGGCCCCGGGGGAACAGCTATAGAACCTGACTTAACATATGAAATGGAGCAAGAGTTCGAAGGGTGGAAGAAAACCAAGATGAGTAGGGAAAGTGCAGTGTTCCATGCAGTAGCACAGTGGACATAAGATGGAGCAAATTAAGAACTTCACGGACCTAAATGATATAGAGGCAAAATACCCAAGGAATTGCAAGGATGCACAATCAGCCCCCCACTTGTAGTGGGACACCTTCATGAAGAACACTTTTCAGAGGAGTAAGCTGACCTCAGTTTGATTCCAACGAGGAGCAGGAATCAGATTTAGAGGGGCCTGGGGGAACCAACCAAGAGCCTGTCAATGAGTACTAAAACTTGAACACAATTGGCTAGAAGGTCCTTAACCACTTCCAGACCGCCCACTGTGAATACACGTCACTATTTTGACGTTATATACCTTTGTTATAGCAGCAGACAGCTGCCATAACCCTGATATATTTATCCACAGCGAGCGATCCGCTTTCACAAAAAAGGGGTCCCAGCGGCGTCACTTCTGCCCTCCGGTTTTAAAGGGCCCTTTATTTTTGCTTGTAAGTGTAAATGTGAGATCTGAGGTCTTTTTGGCCCCAGATCTCACATTAAATAGGCCCGGTCCTGCTTATTAATATTACAAGGGATGTGTACATTCCTTGTAATAGGAATACAAGTGATAAAAAAAAACTGTTTTTAAAAGGGACAGTGTAAAAATAAAAAGTAAAATCAATAGGAATTTTTTTTTTTAAAGTGCCCGTCCCTCCGAGTTAGCGCGCAGAAGCAAATGCATACGCAAGTCACGCCCTAATATGTAAACGGTGTTCACATCACACATGTGAGGTATCGCCGCGATCATGAGAGTGAGAACAATAATTACAGCCCAAGACCTTCTCTGTAACTCTAAACTGGTAACCTGTAGAATTTTTAAAGTGTCGCCTATGGAGGTTTTTAAGTACAAAGTTTGTTGCCATTCCACAAGCGTGCGGAATTTTAAAGCAGGACATGTTAAGTATCAATTTACGCAGCATAACATTATCTTTCACATTATAGAAAAAAATAGGGCTAACTTTCGGGGTTTTTTAAGTTTTTTTTTAATTATAAAAATTTTATTTTTTCCCAAAAAATTGCGTTTGTAAGAGCACTGCGTAACTACGGTGTGACAAAGTATTGCAACAATCTCCATTTTATTCTCTAGGGTATCTAATGAAAAAAATATACAACGTTTGGGGGTTCTAAGAACTTTTTTAGTAAAAAATACTGATTTTAACTTGTAACAAGTATCAAAAATAGGCTTGGTCCTGAAGTGGTTAATGGGTAGGGAGTTCCCTGGGACTTGACCCCACCTGACTGAGCTGAGGAAAGGGGAAAAGAGAGCAGAGCATGTGCCACTCCACTCAGCTAATCATTTCAAACAAATAAAATGCAAAAAAAACACCTTTCATAACATGAGATGAATCATTCTCTAAGTATTAAACACTTGATTTATTCTTTGTCTCTTAAAGGAACATCAGGGCCAAACAGCAATCTGCATAAGTACAATTACCCAGGCTAAAAAAGCCCCGATGCCTACTCATGTGCACATGTGCTTGGCTGTACAGAAGTTGATCAGCAGCCACTTACTGCTTGCACCATTTGCAAAGTACTAAGGGATGCTTAGCACTATTATGACTACAATACAACTTTATAATTTGAAATTAAAATACCCCTTGGCATAAGAATGTTAATCAGCCTTGCACCCATTAAGCATTAAGGTGAAAAACCTTCTGTGCTGCAGCTGCCCCCCAGACTCCACCCCACTTTTTCTTAAGTGAACCTGATCGTTCCAGCGATGAGTACGAGCCCAGGAGCTCTGGCTGCTGTCTCGGGTCCTCATTCGATAGATTGATAGCAGCTAGAGACATTGGCTCCCACTGCTGTCAATCAAATCCAGTGACATGGGAGCCAGGGGGAGGGCTGAGTCCTGCTGTCTGTGTCAATGGGAGCCAGGAGCGGGACTCGTGAGCGTGCCTGGATGGGTGCCCTCATGGAAAGCGGCTCTCCGTGGGGGCACCTGATGAAGAGGAGGAACCAGAAGCGCCGCCTGGGCACCCCAGAAGAGGAGGGTCGGGGCTGCTCTGTGCAAAACTCTCGCACAGAGCAGGCAAGTATAACAAGTTTATTTAAAAAAAAAAAAAAGAACCTTTACAATCACTTTAAGCCCAAGGAGGTGCATGACATCTCCTGGGCTTATTGCTATTATTTACAACTGACAGTTTTATTGCACTCCTTGAAGACCGCTATCACTGTATTTCTGGGAGCCCAACCATGATGCTTCAGGTCTAAAGCCTAGTACACATGAGTGGAATGTTCCATAAAAACCAGCCGAAATTTGTTCCCAATGTTTACTGCAGCCGGAGAGCACTGACTGGAGTGTTCTGGTGAGGAGAGGGGCATCCCCCTGTCAGGACACAATAGCACAGCAGGGGAGGGAGATCGTTTTACTAACATGGCATAGATAGTACAGCTGCTCCTACTGAGCTGTCAGTTTTTTTCCACTCAGCCCTGCAGAGTTGAAAGAAAAAAACTTGTAGCGTGTACCAGGCTTAAGCACCTTCAACATTAGCGTTGCTGCAGCTGCTATGTCTGCCTCTCCCCTCCTCCTGCCTAGTCACAGAAGCCTTTGTATTATGTGAATTCACAAAATATAAAGGCCTTCAGAGGGGAGGGGGGAGCATAACTGCTCTGTGTACCTCTCTCACCACCCCAATTGTCAGTGTGTGCTCTGGCAGAGTCATAACTATCAGATACAAATAATAGAGATAAGTTCAGGAGATGCTTTGCAACTCCTTGGACTTAAACCATAGCGTTTCCTGGAATTCATCCTTAAAGTGGAACTTTACACAAATATTATAAAGTTTTGCAAATAAAGCTTTTTGCAGCACATACTAATCAATGTTCTTCAGGCTTCCCCTTTCCCCAAATTGTTTGTATGGAAATTTCCACTGCACATGAAGTCTGAGCAGCATTTTTGGCACGCGAGAGAGGTGTGGCGAAAATGCAGCTCCCTCTGCTGGAGAGACGTTGATCTGCCGGGAAACAGAAGTAGCTGTTATCGTGATAACAGAGTCTTTCCTGTCTAATGATCTTGTGTGACTGTGTATATCTTTTCTGCAGGTAATGCAATGCAGATCAGTGACCAGACATGAACCTAGTACCCTCCTCTACCTTGTGTCTTTATGCCCCATGTTGGCATGGTGTCCATTGTAGCTTTTTTAGTGGCAAAGCAGTGTAGGACTGGCCATAAGAGGGATTACTTTGATGCAGTTGGCCAGCTTAAACATGTACCGTATTTTTCGCCCCATAAGACACCTCCCCAAAATGGGGGAAAATGTCTTATGGAGCGAATACTGTCCACCCCCCCCGTGCCGCAGCCGACATGTTACAATATCGGGCCGTCTCCCGTGAGCACTGGGCGATCTCCCGCTGAGCCTGTCACTCAGCCACAGACAGGAGACAGAGCAGCCAGAGCGGCTGAATGGAGTACGGCCGCGGCGGTCGCTCGGGCTGCTCTGTGTTCTGAGTGACAAGCAGATGCATACAGAAATGTCAGGTAGCACAGGTCAGGCTGCATTTCATGGGCACAGGTAAATATTTTAGTGCACCATTTGGTTCAGAATTTTTTTTCTTGTTTTCCTCCTCTAAAACCTAGGGGCGTCTTATGGTCAGGTGCGTCTTATGGAGTGAAAAATACGGTATTGCAATATGTGTGAACTAAAAATCTCTATTTTTCATTGCATAGTTTGCTTAAAAGGGTGTATAGCAGTGTGTAGAGGGTCCATACAGAATTTGTAGTGTCTAGTTACTCAAGCCCTAACATCTCAGTCAGAAGTGAATAAAGTGAGCTTCCATTTCTCTCTGTGCGATTCTTTCTGCTGTGTCAGCAAGTTTTCTCCATTGGGCAGAATGTAATGATTTGTCAAATCCTGCATTCTGCCTTCTACAGCCCTCGTTTGAGTCTCTGTCAAAGGTCCCCTCCTTGATACGTTCCTCCCTAAGGAAGGATGAAAGTGTTTTCTATCTGCAGAGAGAGAGAGCGCAGACAAAGTGCACAACGCAACTCAGGCATGGAACTGACAAGGTCGTGAGATGGGGATTGTGACAGGTGGTGTGTTGGGGTGGGTGAGCTGTGAGTACATTGCGGCAGGTTGGAGGGAGAGGGGAAAAGTTTACAAAGTGACCCCAGAATTTGTGCAAGGTACCCTCAGCTCCCTACTGTAGTGCCTTATATGAGATCATGCCTCTGACAGATAGATCAGAGCACATGGCAGGGTTAAAGCAGATGACAGCCAATGAGTAGCTCTCATAACTAGGGCTGAAACAACTAATCAATTATGAAATGAATCGATTACTATTTTCATGATCGATTAATCGGCCAGTAACATAATGGGGTTAAAAAAAACTAAAATGTGCCCTTTATAGTACAAAAAGAGCAAATAATCGCTACTGTAAATATTACTTACACAGCTCTACAGTAAGGGTCGGTTCACACTAGGGCAACACGACTTAAGCGCGACTTTGTACCGCGACTTCAACGCGGCTTCAGCGCGACTTCAGCAAATTACAACCCGACTTGAAGTCGCCTCCATGACAGGCGACTTCGGCTGTGGCCAATCACAGGGCAATCAGCTCTCTGGGAGGGAGGGGGGGAGGGAGGGGTTTTCCCTGCAAAGTCGCTTGACTTTACAGAGAGATCCGACTTGGAGGCGACTTCCATTGATTTCTATGGTACAGGTCGCCTACCAAGTCGGATCAAAGTAGTACAGGGAGTACGCTCTGAAGTCGGAGCGACTTCAGTAGTGTCTATTAAGACGCTAGCGTTCACTCCCATTGAATCTCTTTCTGGGGCGACTTGGGGCGACTTGAGGGCGTACAAGTCGGATCCCAAGTCGCCCCAGTGTGAACCGACCCGAAAGAAAAATGAACCCCTTACAGTAGTGATTATCTGCTCTTTTTGTAGTTTTTTTTAACCCCATTATGTTACTAAACATCTTAGACCTGGTTCACATCTATGTTTTTTGGTCCTTTTTGCAGAAACGCACTACAGTTCATTTACATGGTTTCCTATTGGACAGGTTCACATCTATGCTTTTTTCAGCCGCTGCGTATTTGGAAAGGGTCAGGGACTTTTTTTTTTTTTTTTTTTTTTTTTTACGCAAAATGGTGCTTTTTTGATTCAATATACTTCAATGGAGAAGCTGCAGAAAAACATGTAATGCGCTTATGCAGTAATTTGTGTTTTTTTATTTGCCCAACAACAAATTGGCCCAAAAAAAAATTGCAAAGACGCAAATTACAGCAAAATCACGTGCGCAAAAATCTAAACTTACAGCAAAAAGCATTGCAGAAACAGATCAAAAGCAAATTGCATAGGTGTGTACCGAGCCTTATGCCTTTACACGGATCAATATTCAGATGAAAAATCTTTTTAACAATCTGTTTTTAAAATGAATGTGATTTCTGAATGAAAACCACATAGACTGTCTGAAAATTCCTTTGACCAAGAAGTTTTCCTGTCACTGTGGTTGAAAATGAATGTCGATTTGACCCCACTAACGATTAGAAAATCGAAGGAACGTTCCTAATTACAATTTTTTTTTGACGGAGGACATTTTTTAAAAATAGAAACATTTGATCTCTGAGTCTGATGATATTTACCAGATTCACCCTTTAATAGTATATACAGTATATATCCTTCAATAGTGTATATACAGTATATCTCCTCTAATAGTATATACAGTATATCTCCTCTAATAGTATATACAGTATATCTCCTCTAATAGTATATACAGTATATCTCCTCTAATAGTATATACAGTATATCTCCTCTAATAGTATATACAGTATATCTCTTCTGTTATTCTCAGAGTGGATTAGATATTTTGCTCCCTAACCATATAGTTGGTTGTTTATATTTACCACTGCATAGAGATATTTAAGAATAAATTGCCTTTTTTTTTAAACTTTACATATTAACTAAATTATACACCACACTTTTTTTTAAGGTTATTAACCGATTAATCAAAGCAATTTTTGAATGAAAACCACATAGACTGTCTGAAAATTCCTTTGACCAAGAAGTTTTCCTGTCACTGTGGTTGAAAATGAATGTCGATTTGACCCCACTAACAATTAGAAAATCGAAGGAACGTTCCTAATTACAATTTTTTTTTGACGGAGGACATTTTTTTAAAATAGAAACATTTGATCTCTGAGTCTGATGATATTTACCAGATTCACCCTTTAATAGTATATACAGTATATCTCCTCTAATAGTATATACAGTATATCTCCTCTAATAGTATATACAGTATATCTCCTCTAATAGTATATACAGTATATCTCTTCTGTTATTCTCAGAGTGGATTAGATATTTTGCTCCCTAACCATATAGTTGGTTGTTTATATTTACCACTGCATAGAGATATTTAAGAATAAATTGCCTTTTTTTTTAAACTTTACATATTAACTAAATTATACACCACACTTTTTTTTAAGGTTATTAACCGATTAATCAAAGCAATAATGGGCCAACTAATCGATTATGAAAATAATCGTTAGTTGCAGCCCTACTAATAACTGAGGGTGCCGCTCTGATGGTCTACAAAGGGCTGCTCAGGCAATAAGCAGAGGAGTCGGCTTCCATCCGCTGCTGGCAGTAAGTCATTCTAATGAGGCAATGAAGGAGAGAACAAAAACAGAAGGGGGAGTGATCTACTTGCACAGATCACATTTATAATCCTTTCTTTATGCTTTATAGACAATGTTCAGTTAGTGTAAAGCAGAGCCAAACACAGAGTGAAACTACAGAACGGGGGAAGAATTTCTTTATCTTGGCTGCCAACGCTGCAGCTGAATGTTACAGTGCGCATGTGCAGGATTGAGAGATGACCACCTGTGGGCAAATGAAGCTACCAGGAAGAGGAACAACGAATAGTACAAATAGCATCACCATATCAAAAAGGGGTAGCAAAAAGCATTGTTTTCATTTTGGACTACAAGATGAGTTCATATATACTTTTGTTTATTTTTTTTTATATCTTTTTACACCTTTTGCACATTAACCACCCTACAGCAGATGCATTGCTTCAGGGTGGCCGTGCTCCGGTCACACATACATATACATATATATATATATATATATATATATATATATATATATATATATATATATATATATATATATATATTATTACACGACTCTGCACTTCTGACTTGGGGGGGGGGCTGCTTCTGCTGTGATTAGTAAAGTTAGTTAGGCCAATAGATGTCCGCTGGCACTTGCTGATCTTGGAGAGGAGAGGCTGGATGGAGTTCTGCATATGTAAGCAATGCAGAGCTCTGACTGGGGGGGGGGGGGGGTTTGTTGCTGCTTCTGCCGGTGGACATTTATTGTGGGAACATTAATACAGTGATCAGTGCTAAAAATCTGCACTGTCACTCTGCTAATGACACTGACCGTGAAAGGGTTAAAAATCTAGGACAATCAAAGAGTTAAATCTTGTCCTAACCAGTGTTTGTGTACACAGTGTGGCAGTTTCACTAAGGGATGTGATTGATTTTACTTCCTATTCCGAGTGCCGGCGGACATCTATTGGCCTAACTAACTTTACTAATCACAGCAGAAGCAAACACTGGTTAGGAAAAGATTTAACCCTCTGATTGTCCTAGATTTTTAACCCTTTCACGGCACAGTGACAGTGCAGATTTTCAGCACTGATCACTGTATTAGTGTTCCCACAAAGTGTCAAAAGGGTCAGTGTCTGATTGTCCGCTGCAATATATCGGTCCCCCTATAAGTCACTGATCGCTGCCATTACTAGTTTAAAAAATAAATAAAAGTTCCAGTATATATACACCATAGTATGTAGACGCTATAACTTTTGCGAAAACCATCAATATACGCTTATTGGGAGAATATGCAGCAGAATACACAGTGGCCTAAATCTACGAAGACATTTTTTTTTTTTTATTGGGTATGTTTAATAGCAAAGTAAAAAAATAGTGTTTTTTTTTCCCAAATTGTTGGTCTTTCTGGTTTATAGCGCAAAAAAATAAAAAAGACGCAGAGGTGATCAATTACTACCAAGAGAAAGCTCTATTTGTGGGGAAAAATATGACAAATTTAATTTGTGTACAGCGTCGCACGACCGCGCAATTGTCAGTTAAGGTAGCACAGTGCCGTATTGCAAAAAAACGGCCTGGTCATTGAGGAGGGTAAACCTTCCGAAGGTCAAGTGGTTAATATGTTCGTTTGATGGACTGTGTTAAGATTTTTTTTCAGTTACTGCTCCACTTAAACGAATAACAAAGCTGCTAAACTAGATCTTCACGCCTAGGGCCTCTTAAGCATTCAACACTTCTGGGAGTGGTGTCAGATACCTACGTCGCCCACTGTACACCATTCATTACTTCCTCTGACTCTTACATCACTGCTGAGAGCTGTGGCGATGTGATACGGAGAAAGAAACAACTGCATACAAACACATGTAAGGTCTGCTTCGGCCACAGGAGTGTCTTGTGCCTGCATGTGCCTTTTAAGTTTACATCAGAGCGCTATTTAAACACAAAAAAAACCAAAAACAAAATACCACATGCCCTACATCTCTAACTACTTGCCTACTGGGCACTTTCACCCCCCTTCCCGCCAAGGCCAATTTTTGTCTTTCAGCACTGTCACATTTTGAATGACAATTACGCCATCATTCTACACTGTACCCATGTGAAATGACATTTTTTTTTAACACAAATAGTGCTTTCTTTTGGTGATATTTAATCACCACTGGGTTATTTATTTTTTGCTAAACAAACGAAAAAAGACCAAAAATTTTGAACAAAAAAAAAACGTTTTTCAGTTTGGTAAATTTTGCAAAAAGGTATTTTTTCTCCTTCACTGATGTGCGCTGCAATGATGGGCACTGATGTGGCCGCAGTGATGAGGTGGCATTGATAGGTGCCACTGATGAGCAGGCACTGATTTGGCAGCACCGATGGGCACTGTTGAGACTGCCCTGATTATAAGTGTAGATGTCCCTTTCACACGCGGCGGTTATCATCTCTCCTTATGCGGTCAGCGTGAGGAAAGGAACACCGATAACCAGCTTGTGTTTACATCATGATCAGCTGTCATTGGACACAGCTGATCTCGTGGTAAAGGGCTGCTGTGATTGGCCCCTTACCCTAATCAATGATCAGCTGTTTCCTAGGGACGCAGCAAACAGAGCGCACTGCCCTTGAGCGATCTACCCTGATCAATGATCAGCGGTTTCCTAGGGATGCAGCAAACAGAGCGCACTGCCCTTGAGCGATCTTGGGAGGAAGTCCATGGAGACCCTCCCGGCAATGTAAGCCCACGCTGTATCTGTCTTTTGGCAATAGTATGGACGGAAAGAGGTTAATACATGCATATTTGCCATGTTTTATCCTTGAAAAGACTCTGTACAAACAGAAAACCCCTTGTATGATCTGCCAAAGTCCTGTTTTGGGTTGAGGACAACACAGCAATTTTGTGGACTGTGTGGTGTCAACCCTGCCCAGCTGTCTTTGCCAAAATACTCAAAACCACCCCCCCCCCTTTCTTATTCTTCACAATAAATACAAATTGTTCTATAGTCCCAAAATAAGGACTAATTAGATTCTGTGAAATACCAGAGGAAAGCTCTGCATTTCTGACTGGGTCAATGGATTTTTTTTGGCACTTATACAGATAACAAAAAGCTTTTAATGGTGTACATCTACATCTATCCATCGATCATAGACGGGGAGAAGAAAATCTCACCAGTGTGTGTTTTCATGTGTTCATCGAAGTACTGCTTCATGTTGAAGTCCTTTCCGCACCACTGACACATGAACTGCTTGTGACCGATATGAATGCTCATGTGTGAACGCAGCTGATACTTGTACTGGAAACGCTCATCACAGTTCTGGGGACAGAAATATACAGAGAATATTAGGTCATTCATCACATTTTGTTAAGATTTCTTTTTTTTCTGTAACATGAGAAACAGCCAATTTTTTTGAAAGGCAAGTCAAGCTATCACTTTCAGTTATAGGGGGAGCCTGGTTAGATGCCACCTGGTGGTACCCCATCCTGAGGACTTCAGCAGTTTGATTCCTCCCCCCCCGCCCGCCACACCTCAAGTGTCCCCTTTGGAGACTTCTCTTTCCCTGGTACAAAATGGATGTTCCTGTTGCAGTCTGCATATAGAATAAAAATTATCCAACCAGGAAAAATGAATGACATCATGATAGATACATTAGATAGGATGTGTCTGTGAACATGCTCTCCAGGGGGCTCTTGATGTTCATAACCACTGAATGTTCTGTTGGCAGAGCACAGCTACCATCTCCAACTTGTCTCTGAAAGTACAAGGTCTAGGACCATCATCCTTATCCTTGCTTCATTGAAAAGAACTGTTAACCTGGAAAACATATCAAGGTCTACTTAGAGCTGGGCGATTTTCTCAAACAAAAATCTGCGATTTTTAAAACATCGCCGGTCCTTAGGAGCTGGAGTTTTTAGGAGAGGCCGTGGCTTCGGCCTAGTCCACGGCATCCGGCCTTGCGAACTAGGCTGAAGCCGCGGCCTCGCCTAAAAACTCCTGTCCGCAGCTCCTCAGGACCGGTCCTGGTGACCTCTCAACTCCATTCAAATCGATTTTTTTCCCCAGCCCTAGGTCTACTGACATACTCCCAAAATCACCTGGCTTTGCAGGTTATACCTTACAGCGTACTGTGTAGATATAACTATCACAATATATCTGATAGTTATACCTGCGCAGTACACAGCAAGACAAAAGTTCACAGTAAATAAATACATTCTTGCTATAACATGCCTGAGACACGTCCAACAAATTATAATCCTTCCCGTAATTCAATGTTGCTGCAAATTTGATATTGAATAAAGATTCCCCAAGTGAATTAAGTCACTCTCTCTCCTCGAGCTCACACAGGGCTATGGGTTCCCTATTACAGAGCTCATTAGCTCAATGCTGTCACCTGATCTGTGACTCCCAGAAGTGTGGTGCTGGGTATTTCCTTAGGCTTCCAGGGGTCAGAGTAGCATGTGAATGATGCAGGGGATACTGTACAAGGATCGTATGGTCTAATGTTTACGGCAAGCTTACATATAACATACAGAGACAACACTGACATTACAGTTCAAGGACACCGAGAACTGCCCTCTGGCTGCAGCTTTGTGTACATCTGTAATAAGTGAGCAACTCAGTGACCCCTCGCGTGCTTATGATTGTGATCAAAGGGTACATTATGCCTTTTATTACATATACTGTAAACCAGTCACCGGATGAGTGTGGTGTTTTTCCATCAATGGTCATCAACAATGCATCCATGGTAAAAGAATCCTGTTCAGAGTTCATTTTCAAGCAATGTTTGTGAATGACTCTGTCCCTTTATTGGTCTCACATCCACTACTAACAGAAAGGTGTCAGCTGACAGCTCACCTCACATCTGAATGGCTTCTCCCCCGAGTGCTGCAGAGAGTGCACCTTCAGTGACATACTCCTCTTGAATGACTTCCCGCAGGTCTCACAAGTAAAAGGCATGTCCTTCGTATGAGCTGTAGAACAAGCAAACACAGAAAAACAAAGTTACAGACCTGCTACAAAAGCAATTCATTCAGGAAGACTTTGCAAGTTATAAAACCAGTAACCAAGGCCAAATATACAACTAAAGTTGGCCATACATGGATATGGATTACATGGATGTGGATGGGGGGAGTCCTCCCCACTGTGGTAATATATTCTGACACCAAGGACTCCTCTGCTGTCATAATACACTGATCAGTGCTGTTCTAATAAAAATTTCACAACAAGCGTGTGTATGAGAAGTCAACCAAAAGAACAGGAACGGCCATAGATGGATCAAAATTCGTCCATGCTGAACCATCCGAATTTCAATCCATCTATGGCCAGCTTAAAAGAAGTACAGCCAAAGCTCGTTTGTGGGTCACAGGAGTGTACAGTGGAACCTCAGTTTGCGGGGAACGTAGTTAACGAGCGTTTCGCAAAACGAGCACTATATTTCTACAAATCCTAACTCGGTTTGCGAGTGTTGTCTCACAAAACGAGCAGGATTCAGTGTGCAGTACCACTTTTGGCCTGAGGTGGGGGGGCGCCGGAGATGAACAGTGCTGATCTTCGGCGTTCGGAAATGCACGGAAAGGTCTGAGGACAGTTCGGCTGACCTCAGCAAACCTCGGAAAGGCTCGTGAACGGAGTCTTTCCGAGGTTTGCCAAGGTCAGCCGAAGTGTGCTCGGGCCTTTACGGCCGTTTCCGAGGCTCTCCGGCGCCCCCCGCCTCTGGCCGCATGCGGTATTGCATCCCATTGAAGTCAATGCAGAACAAATTATTTTCGTTTCCATTGACTTCAACTTTCAACTTCGCTTTAAATATGCGAGTACTTTGGATTACGAGCATACTCCTGGAACGGAATATGCTCGTAATCCGAGGTTCCACTGTACTTTGTTCTGCACTCCTGTGACCTGTTTTCAGCAGATAGCGGGCTAAAACCTGCTGTAGGCTGACGTCACAGAGCCAGTCCAGGCTTGGGAAAAATGGTAACCATATGGTAGGGATCCTCCCACATGCCTGGACCGGCACCCGGCTCAGCCTCTCGGCGAGGTGCTGAGAGCCTTAGCCAGCCGCTCCGGCCCCATCCACAGTTTAGCACCCCAGTGAGCGCACGGGGGGAGATAGGGATGCAGACAGTCACCAGCTCTCCGCTCAAAGAGCCGTGAGAACTGAGCAAATGGCGGTGTTCGATCGCTCGGTTCTCAGTAGATCCGGCGGGGGATCAATTCTGCATCCAGCTACATAAGTACGTTTAAAAAAAAACTGAAAAAACATACCAAATCCCATACTTCTCTTTTAAGACCTGAAACTCTATTTCAATATGCATTTAGAAGATAAAAAGCCCAAAAAATGGTTTACCTTACTTTATGGAATAATAAATCACATATTACATGCTGAGGGAAAAACATATTTATGTTTAATTAAAGCCGAGAGCTGAAATCTGCAGAATCAACTCACACTTTTCCAACAATCTGATCTTCTAAGGAATACGAAAAAGGGCCACACAACACTTGATCCTTGAGGTGATGAATACTATTGCAGTTCACTGTAGTGGTCTGCCTGGTGCAACCCTGTGATTGCTAAGAAGAGCTTAGAGAAATTCTAGGCATTGTAATTTATACATAGTTGGCTTGGAGCAGTGTAGCTATGCATATACCATACCTGGCCAATGCCCCTGTAAGCTGAAAATCACTGAAGTAAACAGCACAGGTGCCATTCACAGAATGTTTTGCATTCCCTGAGTGAATGAGGTGGAGAGGCAGGAGAGCGATATTTCTACTTCAAAGTAGTGCACGCAATCGTTTCACTGCACCGGATTTCACGCTACTGCGGTACCATGCCATCCGGTGCAGGCAAACGCACTGCGTTTGTGATCTGAGTTTGGGGTGAATACGACACCCACAGATCGCACACCCAAGGCATTTTGAATGTTTCCCACACCGCATTTTGGTGTGAACGAGACCTTAACATTTATATGTGGTCTACTTAAAGGGAAAACAGGCTCTGTGTAGAAGTACTAACCAATCAACAGCTTTAAAAAGCAGGCATCAGATGGTACATGCCTTTATTTCATAGACCCTGTGAATGTGCCCTGGGAGCCACCCATAACTAACCTCTCCCTGATTTTATAAAGAGGACATGTGGCTCCAAACTCAAAACTCCACAGGAAGGGGAATGAGTCTTATGAAGCAGAAGACCATTACCAGAGGGACTGATGCTTTTATTTTATGGGTGATTGTACATAATTTTGACGACGTTTTAAGACAATGTGATTATCTTATTCTGGATTTTCAGGGAAATGCTACATGTTGGGTGTTGGAATTCTTTTAGAAAACATAGAACTCTATAAATACTACTATCTGTGATATATCTCCATCTAGTGGTTGAAAAGAAAAATACAAGTACTGTATTTTTTCGTAAAGGGCATGTAAATCCCAAAAACGAACTTTGGTTCCATTTGGTCTGTTAAATATGCAATTGAAAGCTTTTTATTCTGTTTGAGAAGTTGAAAAACACACACATTGATTTTGCTGGAAATCTTGTTGGCCAATAACCTCCTGCCCGTGCGCTGCTCTTATCAATTACCTTATTACCAGAGAACTACAGAGGGCAGCACAGTGGTGTAGTGGTTAGCACTTTCGAACCAGCGACCCTTTTGCTGCTAGGTGAATCCCAACCGTGACACTATCTACCTGGAGTTTGCAAGGTCTCCCTGTGCCTGCGTGGGTTTCCTCCGGGTACGCCGGTTTCCTCCCAAAACCCAAAGACATGCTGGTAGGTTAATTGGATCCTGTCTAAATTGTCTCTAATATGTATGAATGGGAGTTAGGGACCTTGGATTGTAAGCGCGAGGGCAGGGACTGATGTGACTGTACAATGTATATGTAAAGTGCTGCGTAAATTGATGATATACAAGTACCTGAAATAAATATAAATAATAAAGTTCCTCTGAATTATGGACAACAGGAGGTCAGGGTTGTGTAGGCCTTCCTGTTTTCTGTTCTCCTGATACAGAAAGGCAAGTATAATAATCCAAGGACTTTGCAAGACCTTATATTGTCATCTAATGTCCCTAATCCCGCTGCCTGAAGGTAAAAATTCCATGTATGGGATTGTATAAAACACCCCACTATCAGCTTAAAAGAAGCCTCAGTTGAAAGTATACATGAATGTATATTCAAATCAGCTGCATCACTACAATTCCTCATTTCCATGCACCTGCTACTTGTCCTTGGGGTTTATGGCCAGGGCATAGTAGATTGAAGGCCTAAGGAGAGTCATATTTACAAAGCAGGCCTACAAATTGTATTATTATATATGTGTCACATGGACTCTGCTCAGCCCACACATCTGTGGCGGAAGACCACAGGTCGAACATGGCCTGCGGGTCAATTTCCTTTTCTCAGACTGCCTTTGATTAGATCAAATGATAAAAATGTTTTGGGTGGCTTGGGCAGTCTGCTCAGCGGCTTCACCAAAATGCTTGAATATGTGAAAGAGGTTTGCTGTTCCCATATTTACCTTTGCACTCCAGCAAAAAAAAAAAATGTATTTCTCTAAATGCCCTACTTACTTATCCAACCTTTTTATTTTTGCCAGCAACCTCTTTGTGCACAAGTCAATAAGCCCTTTGTCTCCTGGAAAATCGATAGCAATGGTACTATAGGACAAAACACTGTAAAGGTTTTGCATCTTTAGCCACCTCCTCCAAATTCTTACAGCTAATTTTTTTTTTTTAGACAGGAGCTTTCTATTTAATCACCACTGAGTTTTTTTGATTTACTAAAATGAAAAAACAATGAAAATTTTGAAGAAAGAAAAAAAAAAAAAAAGTTTACTTCGTTTCTGTTACAAAATTTTGTAAGTAATTTTTCTCCTTCACTGATGTGCAATAATAGGCACTATTGAGGATGCCCTAATTTGCAGCACTGATGGGCACGCATAGGCGGCACGAATATGCAGCACTGATGGGCAGTACAGGTGGGCACTGGCAGGCATCACTGATGGGGCTGCACTGATAATCAGCGCAGAGCCCCCGCCCCCCCCCCCCCCCCCATCGCCTCTTCTCTGCTCACGCCCTGTGAGAACGAGTAGTGGAATGCCGATAACCGGCACTTCCTAGTTACACTGTGATCAGCTTTGATTGGACACAGCTGATAATGTGGTAAAAAGCCTATGTCGTAGGCTCTTTACCATGATCGGATTCAGTGCGTCCGGGCGACACACTGCACCACTGATCTGCGCGCACAGCGGCTTGTTCTGATGACGTCATATGATGTCCAGTCAGGACAATGGAGATCCTGCCCAGCCTACAGTAGAATGATGGAAGTTGTTAACGAGCAGCATACTGATAAGGAGGTCATTCCCGTCCTCTCCCTTCCTGCAAACATGTTCAGACCTCGTTCACACTTGTCCAATGCGGCAACGCACACTAAAATATACAACGCCACAATGCATGGCAAAACCCTTGCTCTATTTGCAGTGCCATTTATTGTTAATGACACCCCAGCGCACTGTACAGTAGCGTGCAACGCACCACAACTTACATACCGTGCGTTATGGTGAGCTGTATTGCTAAAAAAGAAAAAAAAGGGTCATGTGAGTTATTTTTTTCCATCTGTTGTGGTGATTTGGCAGCCTATACATAATAGACAGGCTGCTTAAATGCAACGCAACACGTGGAACAGCATGCATGCATTAATGCCCCACAATGGAAGTGGGAATGGGCCTAAAGGCTGTCACTGTAGGGAACATGTCACTGGAGACAAGAGAAAGCTTCACTCACCTGTGTCTACAGCATCACTGCCCTGCTGGCAGATACAATGAAACGTCGCTTTCTCAGTGCCAAGGAAGATTTAGCAAGGTTTGGGCTATTGAAGGAGTAATGCATCGCTGTTTTGACCTTCAAGGGAATGACACTGTAGAAACACGAGTGGGGCAGTTTATTGCCCTTTTTAACGATCCCGCCATCGGTGAATGCTTGCTAGTGTAGCATAGGCCAAAGACTGACAGGACTGTGCAAAGCTAAACAAATTCTGATTGGCTCAAAATACTTTCCTGGCCAAGAGCTGCAGCACAGAAAGTACAATTGATAGTTCTATGATAAATTAGATTAACACCCGGTCACATCGATCGAGACATTGAAATTGTGCTACTTCACTTGATTTCAAAGTAGCATTTCAGTGATACTTCAGGTGCAACTTTATAAGACATCTGTGCTACTTCTCATCACAGATGTCTACGCAAGCCGCACCTGAACTTGCAAAAAATAGTGCAGGAACAACTTTCAAAACCAGTGCGACTCCGACGGAGACGCGCAAATTTGACCGCTTCCAATGGGGACAAAAGTGTGCGACTTGTCATGCAAATTGAAATAAATCACAAATCACATGACAAGTTGCACCGGTGCAACTGGGGGGCTTACTGCTTTTTTTATAAATACTAAACTGGATACAAATATTAGACAGGGGATTAGCTTTAAAGGGTGGGGAGAGAAATAAATCTTATTTGAATAAGATATTACTTAATAAATAATTCGTACATTTTATATATTTTTTTATATATATTTTATATTTTTATATATTTTAAAATGTATATTATTTTTTATACATAAAGTTCCGATTTGCTCAAAATACTTTCCTAGCCAACAGCTGCTGCACAGAAAGCCGGAATCACACCAATTTGACCGCTTCCAATGGGGACAATAGGTTGCGACTTGTCCTGCAAATCGCATGACACATTGCACCAGTGTGACCAGGGGGCTTATTGCTTTAATTATGAATACTAAACTGGATAAAATATTTAAAAACATCAGACAGGAGATTAGCTTTTAAGGGTGGAGGGTGAATTAAATCCTATTTAAATAAGATATTTAATAAATCTTACTTTTTATATATTTTATATTTATTTTAAATGTATATATTTGATATTTTTTATATATTTTATACATACATTTAATAACTCTTTTTAAAGAAGATAAGAATTAGAGATCTCCTGGCACCGCTGCCATCTGCTGACAAGGTTTTACCCATTTCATTCACTTTCTGGAGCTCAAAGTGAGCAGACAGCATCACTTGTCATACATGACAGGGAAGGCCAGACAACTTACCGACCAGATGTTTTCGGACATGGGCCATCGTGTAGAATTTCTTCTCACAGATCTCACAAGAAAACTTCTTTTCGGCATAGCCATGGACGATCTTTATATGCTCGTGGAGGGACCAGAGCTTCTTAAAGGTCTTGTTGCATGTGATACACTGTAGATAAAAGCAGAGGAATCAGCCTTTCCATGTTCTAAGTCAGGAAACATGCAGAAAATACAACAACCGCAAGGCAATAAAAATCATTTAAAAACAAAACAGCACTTTGCAAGGATTCTTGCAGTTGTGGTTGCAGACGTTAAGAACTTCATTAACACCTTATTAATCATTTCATAAAATAGAAGTTCTCTCACCAAACAAGTATAATCATTTAGACTTTGTATTCTCATGTGCTCACACTAATCCTATATGATCTCATGTGGACAAGTCACTAAACTGGAACATTAACCAAAGAATTTATCTGACAAAACTAAAGAGTTTACATTTTAGTGTCGGTGTTCCCCTTGAGAAAAGTCTCCACTTATTTTCCATGTGGTCACAGAAACAGGAAGTGAGGAGATTCTCACAAAAGGGTACACAGACAATAAAAGACTTTACAGACTTCCAAGCCTTTTCTCTATCAGAATCAAAAGAACACATTTTTGATGGAAATTCACTTTCACTTAAAGTACAACTAAAGGCAAAACTTTTCTCTTTAGTGTTGGATAGAGGGGAGAGGGATTGGACCCCTTATCAATTTTTATTGCTGTCTGTGCCCTGTTGGGGAGATTCACCCTCTCTATTTGTCTTGTTTACCATAATCATTAAAAGTAAAAGAAAATCCCAAATTTTGGGTTGCCCCCAGAAAAATAATAGAGGGGATATCTTCCAATAGGGCCCCCCAAGGAATTCCCTTAATTTGCAGGGATTTCCTCCCACTTCCTGTTTGGCTATGGAAGTGAAGGGAAATATCCGAAATGATACACAGAAAGCAAAAAAAAAAATAAAAAATATCTGACAGGGGTTAAAACACTCCCTTTGCTCTATCCAGAATGAAAAAAAATGCCTATAGTTCTATTTTAATTCAAATTAAAAGATAATTGTTGGGGAATTTGGTAATATAATATATTCTGTAAGAAGTTGAGGAAAGGCGGCATTAATTTGTACCGTACAGATTGCTGCTTCTTAGTCTGTATTGTTTTAGAAACAAATCTGTATAAAACACAACTTCTTTAGAACATTTTCGATCAGTAACATAGTTCTACGTTCATCCACGTGTCTTAAGTTACTTTTATCTTTCCATTCCATACCTATTTTTCACCACAAGATGTCCTCAGTCTTCCAGGTTGAATAATGTCAACTGTCACTCAACCTGGAATACTGGGGGGGATCCTGTGAGTACGGCCCCCCTGGTGGGGCATCACCATAGTGCCCTGCAATCAAAGGATTAAAATGTAGATGGTGTCGATGTAATCACATCAGGTATACTTTCTAGATTACCTAGGACTACCCTTGTAGTACCTTGTGTGTCACGTGATCGGCCTAAAGCCTTGGGAATAACGTATGTATTAAAATATATTACATGTAATAAAATTGTGTGTCCTTGGGGGGGGGGGTAAGCCTCAATTCAGGCTTTCACCTTCTTTGTCAATGTTTCCTAAGTAGTGAATTTTGGTGGTTAACTTGGACTTAAAGTGTTACTAAACACGCAACAGTAAAATCAGTCTGTATATGCAGTAAAGCATGCTTGTTATACTCACTTTGGAACCTACGAGGTTAATCCTCTGCATTGTGTAAAAAGGCTGTTTGATCCTGTCTTCTCTGATCCTCCCCTTCCTCCACTGTCCCCAATCCATATCCTGATACAGTGTTCAGAGCCTCGGAGGCAGTCTGCACATGCTCAGTTTGGGTGTGTATTGCTAGCGTTTATTTTTCTTGGGAGAGTGCATGTGATTAGCACAGGGCCAATCAGCACTGTCCAGACAGAGGGTCAGGGGCCCTGCAATCTCATGATGGTCAGAGGAGAATGAAAACTCCTCCTACAAGCTTTAACCAGACACTGATAGAAGTCATAAGACTGCTATATACTGATGATGAGAAAAGGTATTTAGCAGTTTCTATTTACTAAATTTATTGCATTTCCCTGTTCTGTGTACTGTGGGAGACCAGATATAGTGAATGCAGGGTCCTGGGTTTAGTAACACTTTAAAGACGGGTCTTTAAAACTCTATAAACAGATTTTGTTAGATAAACAAAATCGACCTATTGTCATATTTAAAATGATCACCATCCCATTTCAGTAACTGAACCAAATTACATTTAAAGCAATGTAAGTCTGTATGGACAGGCCATAAAACCCGGAGTATTGGCTAAGCATCAAGTTTTGTAAAGTAAAGCAGTCAGGGACTACAAACTGTCCCGAATTAAGGAAACTTGCCACAACTGGCTTCATTTGGAAATGTTGGCTCGTGGTTTTCTATACTTGGGAGTTTTTATGTGTCATCTTTTCTTCCCTGGACTTTCATGGACAGGTGTACTTTAATACCATTGCTAAAATACAGCACTTGGTAGGGCCTACAAATACTTTTCCTAACACCCCTTTCACACTGTTCCGCCACCGGCGTCAGCAGTAAAGCGGCGCTATTTTATATTCGGCCGCTAGCGGGGGCGGTTTTAACCCCCCCGCTAGCGCCCGAAAAAGGGTTAAATCCGCCTGCAATACGCAGCCGGATCGGCGTTTTGCCGGCGGTATCGCAGCGCTGCCCCATTGATTTCAATGGGGAGCAACGGTGAGTTCACCGCTCCAAAGAAGCTGCTGGCAGGACTTTTTCCTGCCAGCGCACCGCTCCAGTGTGAAAGGGGTCTAAGTCTTTCAGAGACAATGGATCCTGAACCTCTAATGCCGCGTACACATGGCCGGACTTGCCAACGAGGGAGAGATTTAGAACATGTTCCATATCTGAGTCCGTCGAAAATGCCGACAGAAAAAGTTCGATGGGGCATACACACGGTCGGAATGTCCGACCGAAAGCTCCCATCGGACTTTTTCTGTCGGGAAGTCCGGCCGTGTGTAAGCAGCATAAGCATTCACACAGGGTCTTGACTTCCACACAAGTTAGCACTAAGCCCTGTTCCCTGCCGCTCAACAGTTCAATGCCAGATCCTAAATAACCCATAGAGGTCATGGCACTGGACTGATTAAACTCAAGTGGCTTGGCATAGTACCAGTAGAAGGTGCCTTTTCCTGGAAGTCAAGGCCCGATGTACGCCTGGCCTTGCAATCCAGGGACTCTACAAAGACAGATATTGATTTAAAGATTAAAGCAGCCACTTCACTTCAGCAGTACTGGTAGCGAAGATACAGATATTGATCTGAAGACTTAAAACCGGTTCATTTCAACCCCTAATGACCACATGATAATATAACTGTGCTGCCTTTTTTTAACATCGTTAATTACACTTTTGCACGCATGAAGCATCATACAATTGTAATGACACTTTCTGAGACCAGACTGTTACTCACGGCCACAAGAACAAGGTGCTGGAAGATGAACGTTCGTTCAAAGCTGGTGAATTTAATGTACAGTGTGTGCATGTATGGAGAACGTTCTCTCTGCTGTCCTGGATACACAACAAAGTAAGATGAAATCCTCTTAAAGTGAGGGACAGCTTTTAGACAGCTGTCATCTGAACAGGTGGCATTTAGGTTCTTACACTGGACTGGACTGTTTAAGGGGATATTAAAGCTTTGTTTTTCTTAAAAAAAAAACAAAAAAACAAAAAAAAAAACACACAAACAAACATGTTATACTTACCTGTTCTGTGTAATGGTTTTGCACAGAGCAGCCCCAATCCTCTTCTGCTTGGGTTTTCTGCTGGTACTCCTGGCTCCTTCCACTTGACCAGTTTCCCATAGCAAGCCACTTGCTATAAGGGCACTGGTGGGTGCTTGCTCCTGAGCCCCGCTCTATGCGTCCATAAGACACACAGCTGCAGCTCAGCCCCGCCCCCGCTTTCTCCTCATTGGCTGTGATTGACAACAGACTGCTCTTGTGTCTCAGCCAATGAAGAGAGAGAGAGAGAGAGAGAGAGAGAGAGACCCAGAAAAGCTGAGGCTCCAGTGCAAATTGCTGGATCAAGATGGGGCTCAGGTAAGTATGGGGGAGCGCTGTGGAGGGAGCAGCAATAGTGAGAGCCAATGGGTCCAGCTCCTGTCTCTCAGCCAATGAAGAGAGAGAGACCCGGAACAGCTGAGGCTCCTGTGCACATCTATGGATCAAGATGGGGTTCAGGTGAGTATTGGGGGGCTGTGGAGGGAGCAGCACACAGAAGGGGTTTATACATAGATTGCTTGAAGGTTAAAAAAAACCTTCAGCTTTTACAACCACGTTAATGGTATTTGGTAAATCCACCTTTACCTACTGAAAATTTAAGATTTCTCAACACTTTCTGCCTTGGTGACAATGGTGACCAGGTCAAATGAGTTGGAGAATTCCCTCAGCAGGGTCCCAGTCTGACAGTGGTTCTAACCAGTAACCATTCCACACTGCACCCAAAATGTAAATAAAAAAAAAAAAAAATACTTTTTAGTGCAATGTCTATGCTTGTGAACATGCAACATTCAAATAGTTAAAGCGGAGTTCCACCTGCAAAAAAAAAAAAAAATACAAGTCAGGAGCTACAAATAGTGCAGCTACTGACTTTTAAAGTAAGGACACATACCTGTGTAGGGCGCCCGCGAAGTCCTCACCCGAAGCAGACCCTTCCCTCGGCTCTGGGTGGAGGCCCCAGCATTTTAAGTAAGGGAATCAGGAAGTGAAGCTGCTTCACAGCCAATTTCCCTACTGTGCATGCGTGAGTCACGCTGCGCGTTCTGACTGGTCCCTGCTGTCTTTTGGGACCTGTGTGTCATCGAGAAAACAGCGGGGCGGGGGTATGGGGGGGATGTGGTGCGCTGCGGTGGGGGTTTCGGACATGGTATAGATCGCTCAGGATACTGCAGCGATCTTTCACCGGAAGTGGGAGCAAATACCTGTATTAGACAGGTATCTGTTCCCCCCCTGAAGGGTGCCAAATGTGACACCGGAGGGGGAGAGGAACTGGATAAGCGGAAGTTTCATTTCTGGGTAGAACTCCGCTTTAAAAGTCTGAAATTACTGAAAAAAGAAAAAAGAAAAAAAGGAGGCGTTCCCAATACCCGAATTCAAATAAATCTGCTAGTTGCTAAGGCACACAGCACATGTACTCAGTTGCACTTTATCTGCTATAGACAGAATGACCTTGTGGATGACTCCAGCTGTCAGATAAAATCATTTCAATTGATGTCTACTTTGCTACCAGCATATTACAATACTGTTTGCTGATAAGGCAAACCAGAGGAAGGGCTCTCAAACCTTCTGCAATTTGATATTACCATAGATGTATGTTCTTTGCAAACCAATACAAATATAATCAGCCTTCCTTATTAGTCTATCTGGAAAGTTGTTCAACTGCTGAGTTTCGTTTTCCACGAAAGGAAAACCTCTTCTAATCCCCACGTAACGGGCTGTAATTTGTGTGTCTGAACAATAAACACATTACTATCACAGCAAATATAGACCTTTGTGTGCATGGAAGGACGGATGCTTGTAGAACTAAAGCTCCGACCTGAGAGGTAGGTGGAACAAGTGATTAGGGATCGATCATCGGGATGGAAGATTATTGCAGGCCGATATCAGCATTTTCCAAAAAATGTGCATCAGTCACAAATTAGACCGACATTGGTCTCCGCGGGCCGCTGCCACCTTTTTGGGGCCCAGAAGCCTGCAGATCCAGTGCGCAGGGGCAAACGGCACACAACGTCATTAAGCCTCAACATTCTGAATCTGACATGCCTCGACACTGATGGACACGTCAGCCAGCAGCCACCCACCCACAGCAAGGTGCCAGACCAGCCAGCAGCCACCCACCCACAGCAAGGTGCCAGACCAGCCAGCAGCCACCCACCCACAGCAAGGTGCCAGACCAGCCAGCAGCCACCCACCCACAGCAAGGTGCCAGGTCAGCCAGCAGCCACCCACCCACCCACAGCAAGATGCCAGGTCAGCCAGCAGCCACCCACAGCAAAGTGCCAGACCAGCCAGCAGCCACCCACCCACAGCAAGGTGCCAGACCAGCCAGCAGCCACGCACCCACAGCAAGGTGCCAGACCAGCCAGCAGCCACCCACCCACAGCAAGGTGCCAGCATGTATGGTGTGAAGAACGAGCCCTTAAAGTGGGGTTCCACCCAAAAAAAAAAAAAAATACATGAAAAATCCTAAAAAAAAATAGAAAAAAACATTTGGATATTTTTTTTTTTTTTATTTACCTCTAAATGCCTGTTGCTAGGTGGTCCCTCGTAGTCTGCCTCTTCCAGTGCCTGGGCTGGTGACATCACTTCCCCCTCGGCACAGGAAGGGCTCAGCTCTGCTCCCTCCCTCCTGTCAATCATCTGGGACCCATTACAGGTCCCAGGTGACTGAGCGGCCAATCACGGCGCGCGGCGCCACTCGCGCATGCGCAGTGGGTGCCAGGCTGTGAAGCCACAGTCCGGTGCCCACAGTTGCAATGCCGGCGCCGCTGAACGGAGGGGGAGACGAGCAGGGCTTCGATCCCCTGCATCGCTGGACCCTGGGACAGGTAAGTGTCCAATTAAAAGTCAGCAGCTGCAGTATTTGTAGCTGCTGAGATTTAATTTTTTTTTTTTTTTAATGGACCTCGGGTGGAACTCCTCTTTAATGTTTAATTTGAATAAACATTAACATGTTCAGTCTATAACAGATTTGTGCATAAAATTGTTGTTATTTTTGAAAAGTTTAAATGTACAAAATATCAACTATCCGCAGGAGAAGTGCCCGAAATATCGTATTGGCCCCGAAAAACCGATATTGGTCGATCCCTACAAGAGATAGCTCATCTCCCTTCTCAGACACAACGAAGTAATAGGAGTGGATCTAAACTGATTGGGAACCCGGCCTTTGATCATCATCACAAGTATTCCTTATAGGAGATTGTCTCTCTACTGTTCTTCCACCGACAGCTGTAAAATAGGAGTTAAGGCGGCTACGCAGAACCTGAGTTTTGTCTGATTACTAATGAATTGGCAAAAAAAACAAAAAAAAAAACCAACAAAAAACCAACAAAAAATAAAAAAAAACATACAAAAAAAACAAGCTGTTTCTTATACTGTATATTACATTTACTTGTTTTTTTTTGTATGTATGTATGTATGTATGTATGTATGTATGTATATATATATATATATATATATATATATCTATCAAAAATACATATATATCATTTTTTAAAGGAAATTTGCAGTTTTTGTAATATTTATTTATTTATATATATATATATATATATATATATATATATATATATATATATATATATATATATATATATATATATATATATATATATATATATATATATATATATATATATTTATATTACAAAAACTGCAAATTTCCTTTAAAAAATGATTTACAGACCTCCTATGGCCATGGCAAGTCTCCTGTTACCTAAAATAGAGGTTTAATTTTTAAACAGTACACTAGTCTTGCAAACAAGTGTCTAATTAGCAGGATCCCTCTGGAACAGGTTAACAGGCCATGTCTGCCATGCAACTTTCTCAGGGATTATGAAGTTACATAAATATATATCCTCCACAGATCTTAGAACAATGCTAGCACGCCCCAACTACAAGTTCAGGAAAACTGTATTGTGGATTAGAAGCAAGTCCATATTATTCTTATACAGGATTTATACCTGCAGTGTGCGCAGCACTTTACAATGTGAGGGCAGACGGTAGAGTTACAATACAATTCAATACAGGAAAAATCAGAGGGCCCCGCTTGTTAGACCTTACAATTTAGAAGGGAGGTTCAAGTGATACAAAATGTAATAACTGTGGGGGAAGAATTGACGGAGAACATGAAAATACAGTTGTTAGGTGTGGGTAGCAGAGGCTTCTCTGAAGAGGAGGGTTTTCAAGGATCGCCTAAGAGCCAATAGAGTAGGAGATAAATCGGACACATTGGGGTAGGGAGTTCCAAAGGCTGGAAGAGGCTCGGGAGAAGTCCTGGAGGCGAATATGGGAGGAGGTGACAAGGGAGCTAAAGAGCAGGAGGTCTTGAGAGGAACGAAGAGGACGATTAGGTTGGTATTTTGAGACTAGGCTAGTGATGTAGCTGGGGACTAAATTGTGGATGGCTTTGTAAGTAGCTGTTCGTATTTTGAATCTTAATTTGTTGGGTGAACGGGAGCCAGTGGAGAGATTGACAGAGAGGAGTAGCAGAGACAGAGCGATTGGTAAGGTGGATGAGTCTGGCAACAGCATTCATAAAGGATTGAAGGGGGGATAGTCTATGTAGAGGTAAGCAACAGAAGGTTTGTCACCTTAATGCATTAAGGTGAAAAGGCTTGCGGGTTTACAACCCTATTATGCCAGCTAATAGTTTCCTGTGGAGATTGGTGGTGAGAGATCTTCAAATCCCAGGTCTGTTCAACACTTGCACTGGATTTTTACCTGATGCTATCAGAGTTGGAACACCCAAAGACAGACGGGAAGAGAGTCAAGAACTTTGATGCATTGGCATTCGTTCATTCTAAATGGCAGCCCAATGCTCCTTGTCAACAACCATGTTGCAGATCATCACACTGCATGGTAACACAGTGCACTGTAGTGATCCAAGTTAGAGAAAACAGTACATGGTGCCTTTCTGGTGTATTAGGCAGCTTATTTAAATAAATGGCTGCCTAAACACAATATAAAGTAATAGGGGTGCACGAATGTTTTTTTTGGTGCCAAAACCGAAATTGAAAAACACACTAGGCCGAAAAACCAAAACCGATATCGAAAATGCCGGAAACCGAAAATGACTGGTTTTTTTTAATAAAAATGTAATTTTTATATTTTAAATAAAAAACGTATACATTTTTATATAACACATTGCTAATAGTATTAGCAAAATTTCCATGCGGTGCACCTCTAGCAGATATGATACAGGAGATGGTCAGAGACTGCAGACGTGGTACAGGAGATGGTCAGAGACTGCAGGCGTGGTACAGGAGATGGTCAGAGACTGCAGACGTGGTACAGGAGATGGTCAGAGACTGCAGACGTGGTACAGGAGATGGTCAGAGACTGCAGACGTGGTACAGGAGATGGTCAGAGACTGCAGACGTGGTACAGGAGATGGTCAGTGACTGCAGACGTGGTACAGGAGATGGTCAGAGACTGCAGACGTGGTACAGGAGATGGTCAGAGACTGCAGACGTGGTACAGGAGATGGTCAGAGACTGCAGACGTGGTACAGGAGATGGTCAGAGACTGCAGACGTGGTACAGGAGATGGTCAGAGACTGCAGACGTGGTACAGGAGATGGTCAGAGACTGCAGACGTGGTACAGGAGATGGTCAGAGACTGCAGACGTGGTACAGGAGATGGTCAGAGACTGCAGACGTGGTACAGGAGATGGTCAGAGACTGCAGACGTGGTACAGGAGATGGCCAGAGACTGCAGACGTGGTACAGGAGATGACCAGAGACTGCAGACGTGGTACAGGAGATGGCCAGAGACTGCAGACGTGGTACAGGAGATCAATGCAGCTTCACCAGTGCCCATCATTTGCAGCCTGCCTGTGCCTCACCAGTGCCCATCATGCAGCCTGCCTTAGTATGTCAGATAGGATCAGGACAGGGCAGTGTTAGCAAGGCAAAGCCAAGAACAGTGCTCTATCTATGGAAGAAAGCGGTCAGCACACCGTGTTAAGGAGCGGCTTGTCAGTATGATCAGCGGGAGGAGCATTATCAGTGTGCAACGCCACGGGGGTTAAGAGTGCAGGACCTGTTGATTGACATGCTGTTAGAAGCAGTGAGCTCACGTTACCGTAAGCTTCACCGAGCGCGCTCACTGTTTCTAACAGCATGTCAAACAACAAGTCCTGCACTCACCCCCGCGGCGCTGCACACTGATAATACTCCTCCAGCTGATCATACCGACAAGCCGCTCCTTATCGCGGTATACTGACAGCTTTCCTCCATAGAGCACCGTTTTGCTTTCTGCCTTTCAGCCGCCTCGTTGAGGAGGGAGGGAAGGGAGGAGAGAAAAGAGAAGAGAGGACTGGACGGAGGCGCTCCAGAACGACACCCCTGTTCTGTACGGCAGGGGCGCCATTATCTGCAAGGATCCTCTTTCGGCAAACTGCCGAAAAGGCTATTTTTGCCCGATATGTTTTAGCGGCCGAAATTTCGGTGCATCCCTATAAAGTAGCGTGTGGCGTAACGAGCATGCGCAAAACCTGCACAATGGTGTAAATAGAGCTTTTAACATAAAGCAACCCATGCCAAAGACTACTTAGTAAGTGTGGTAATTAAGTGGTAAATAAGCAAATGCAAAAAAAAAAAAAAAAAAAAAAGAAATCCAGTCCGCAAAAAAGAGTTATATGAAGCTATAAATCACACTTAAATTGTATAAATCTAAATTTCTTAAACTGTAGAGTTAAAAGGGGTAGTCATAACTCTGCTATTTGTTTTCTCAGCAAAAATGTCAGGCTGACAGGCGGTCTCATCTCCTGCCTTAGTTCAAGGCTTAATAGATACTACTATTATAATCTACTATGACGACAAATCTGTTGTCGGAATTACAACAAAGAAAGCTGAAGGATGTTACTTGACATTGTACCCTCCTTCCACAAAACAGTCTGCCTTCAGCACAGGGTTCAGGCTGGAGAGAAAACAACCTCCAAGGAAGCCTTCAACCCACCACAGAGTACAATGCTCTATAGTATTTTTTTGAAGTAAATTATGAAACTCAAAGCGGGGTTTCACTCAAATTTTAAACTTAAAGCGGAGTTCCACCCTAAAGTGGAACTTCCGCTCATCGGATTCCTCCCCCCCTCCGGTGTCACAATTGGCACCTTTCAGGGGGGAGGGGGGTGCAGATACCTGTATAATACAGGTATCTGCACCCACTTCCGGGTACAGCTAGCCGCAGACTCCCCGCCCACCCCCGTTGTGTTGTGGGAAATACACAGTTCCCACAACACAACGGGGACCAGTGAAGACGCGCAGCGCGACTCGCGCATGCGCAGTAGGGAACCGGGCAGTGAAGCGGCAACGCTTCGCTTCCTGATTCCCTCAGTGTGAATGGCGGCGGCAGCACCCGAGGATCGAGGGACGTCCCGGTCTCGGGTGCCGACATCGCTGGACCCCGGGACAGGTAAGTGTCCTTATTTTAAAAGTCAGCAGCTGCAGTATTTGCAGCTGCTGACATCTAATTTTTTTTTTTTTTGGTGAAACACCACTTTAATCTTACCCCCTTCAGTTAATTGCATAGATGTTCAAATGCCGCACGAAAACATTTTTTATCGCTGTAATTAACTTTATATTGTACTTTATTGTGGCACTTCCTGTCTCTCCTCCCATGGGAGTAGGCGTGTTTATTGCCTTTCCCCGGCGCCGCACTGTCTCCTGGGAGCTTAGTGTCAGGCTTCCCAAGATTCAGTGCGGGAACAATGATCATGCGTGTGAACAAGCTGTGAATGAACAGCATTCACCGCATCCAGGAAATCAATGCTTGTGGGCTTCACATGCCCACAAGCAAGATGGAAACAGCCAGCACATTTTTTAAGTTATTCTTCAGTACAAAAACAGACAGAGGCGGAAATATTACACCCAAACTGTGAGTATTATTTTGGGGTTAGCAAAGTGTCTCAATGACCTAAAAAATAAAAAAAATAAATAAAAAAGATTGGTCGCCGCTTGCTACACACAAAAATAGAACCTCCCCCTTTTCGGAACCCTCCCCCCCTCCAGTGTCACATTTGGCACCTTTCAGGGGAGGGGGGGTGCAGATACAGGTATTTGCACCCACTTCTGGGCATAGACTCCAGCGGTCTATGCCTCTTCCGTCCCCCCCTTGTCTGATGGGAAACACACGGGTCCCAGAGACAGCAGGGTCCATCTGAATTGTGCAGCACGACTTGCGCATGCACAGTAGGGAACCGGGCAATGAAGCCGAAAGGCTTCACTTCCTGATTCCCTTACCGAAGATGGCGGCAGCACCCAAGTGACAGATCGGCTTCGGGTGCCGATATCGCGGGCGCCCTGGACAGGTAAGTGTCCATATTTTAAAAGTCAGCGGCTGCAGTATTTGTAGCTGCTGACTTTAAAAAAAATATATAAAATTTTGACGGACCTCCACTTTAAAGTATGAATAACAGCACAGTGCTTGTGCTGTGTCATTTGACCCCCTGTATCACCTGAAATACCTGGCTGATCCTGCCTCCCCCTCCCCCCTATAAACTGACCACGGTTTATCACGAGCCCCGACACCGTGGTCAGTTTACGTGCCTCCGTCATCTGCTTTCTTCTCTGTCCGCTCCGACCCTCCCCTCCCTGCCTGTCAGCTCATGACAGTGCCCACCCCTCCCCTCCTGCTGCTATCATAACTTTATCCTTTTCTGGCAATACTTGTGTTAGATAATGCAATGTCTTCAGTGTTTGTGCTTTATTTTAAAAAAATGCCTGTGTATACCTGATTTCCAAGCGCCGTTCTGCACTCACGAGATCGGCCACCTCTCTCCCTGTCCCAACTGACGTCAGCGGGGTTTTTTGTCGTTTCCCACTGTAGCTGTCAGATCGGAAGAGGAAACAGCAGGCGGTCACGTGAGCGCCACTGTGAAATAAGGTATACAGGGGCATTTTTTTAATAAAGCACATCCAGTGGAGACATAGCATTATCTAACAGGGGATTGCAGGAAAACGATAAAGTGGGTTTACAACCACTTTAACCACTTGCCGACCGTGACGTCCTGGGCTTTCAGTGGTGATATCTGAATGATGCCTGCAGCTACAGGCATCATTCAGACATCAATCTTTTCCACCAGCGATTCCCTTCGCTGTAATTACAATCATAGTGGCTGTTCAGCCTCTTGACCATTCTTACAGACAGCGGGAGGGGACGCCCCCCCCGTTCTTCTCTCGGGTCACCCGTATAATGGACGAACCGGAGAAGGAATCCACCATCTGCGGAAGTTATCCATAGAGGATTTCCGAGGGACAGATGGTCCCTGGCAATCTAGGACTCTAAGGCCCGGGCGCAACGTTATGACGTGACATCATGTCCGGGCCGGTTGAAGAAAAAGTGGGGGACTTGGCAGGAAAGACTGGGATCGTGAATTTATTTTGGATCTCAGCCTTTCCTGCCTAGAGGAGAGATGTGGGGTCTTATAGACCCCACATCTCTCCACTAAGAGGACCTGTCACGCACCATTCCTATTACAAAAGGATGTTTACATTCCTTGTAATAGGAACAAAAAATGTTTTTGTTTTTTTTAAAAGGGAAAAAAAAGTGTAATAATAAAAAACTAAAACAAAAACTAAAGGGCCCCCGTCACCGTGAACTCGCAGGCAGAAGCAAACGCATACGTAGGTCGCGTCCGCATATCTAAATAATGTTTAAACCACACGTGAGGTATCACCGCAAACGTTCGAGAGCAATAAATTCTAGCACTAGACCTCCTCTAACTCTAAACATGTAACCTGTAAAAAAAATTTAAAGCGTCACCTATGGAGATTTTTAAGTACTGAAGTTTGGCGCCGTTACCACGAGTGTGCGCAATTTTAAAGCGTGACATGTGAGGTATCTATTTACTCGGCGTATCATCTGTCACATTATACAAAAAAATTGGGCTAACTTTACCGTTTTGTTTTTTCCTCCCCAAAAAATTCATGTTTGAAAAACTGTTGCGCAAATACCATGTGACAAAAAAAAAAGTAGCAATAACCACTATTTTATTCCCTAGGGTCTCTGCTAAAAAAAAAATAAAACAATATATAAAATGTTTGGGGGTCCTGAGTGATTTTCTAGCAAAAATATTATGATTTTTACATGTAGGAGAGGAGTGCTGGAATTCGCCCGGTGGGCAAGCTACAGGAGGATATAAAATACACAAATGAATGCAATTCTGTATAATTACATCAAAAATTATTTTGCGTTTAATGGCAAGCTATAAGTACCTGGATTTGACTTGATATCAGTCTCCTGCATTCCCCAATCAGATCAGCAGGACTCAAAGGAGAAGCTGCACAAGAAGCCAGTCAGTTGTCAGTCAGTCATGCTGATAGGTGGATAGAGCAGATTGACAGAGTGAAGAGCTCAGCAGTCTCCTGCTTCTCCTTTCACTGTCCAATCACAGGCTGGAGGAAGTACAAGACGTGTTTTATTAAAGAAAAATCAGATCTCTATCCTTGCCAGACAGGATTGCTGTCTGGCAGATCTGTTTAAATCTCAGGACTGAATGGGCAGATATCCAAATCTATTGGCAGGTAAATCAGCTCCCATGTGTTGCATATGAGTGTTTAACTGTTTGGTGTTCAACTTTAACAGGACACAGGAGTGGCTTTGACAGGTAAGGCAATGTACATTATAGCAATGAAAAGTTTTGACTCTGATTTGCCCATTCCTGACTGCTTCTCTTAAAAAAATAAAAAATAAAAAAAAAGTTGAGAAAAACTGCATACAGGGATTGAAAATGATTACTTGAAAATCATCAAAGTCTGATGGATTACTTTACGATATACATCTGCTACAAAGTTAACAGAAAGAGCCGACAACTCCAAAATTCTTTAGAAGAAATTATTCATGGCATAGGAGTGACATCAAAGCAAGCTGGCTCTATTAAAGCTGGCCATACATTGAACAATTTTCTCTACAATATTCCTTTAGATTAACCAAAACCATATAATAAGAGATCAAACCTAAATACTTTCAATTTGTATGCAATCAGGCAGGCCCTTGTACTACATAATTGAAGGACCTAAAGGAAACTGAACAAGAAAATTGTATAATGTATGGCCAGCTTGACTTTGTATCATATTCAGTGGACAGAAGACACTTTGGAGCCAGAGCACCCAGGTATGGATTCCGCTACTTAATCCGGGGTGTGTTCCCTTGTGAGGGCGCTGCAACTTGTCTTTTCTGTCGATATACATCGGCTGTCTTGTAATTAGCCATCCCAGCTAAATACAAGACAGCAAGGAGGTGCTGTCAGTTAAAGTGGTTGTAAACCCTCCTATATACCCAGTGAAGTGACTGGCCTCAAATGATACATGGAGATTAAACAAAACCTCCTACATAAGTTGTACCTGTTTATCTGCCTGTCTACTCTTCTGCTATTGAAAGTCCAGAATTTATACAGCTTGCATGACCTTTCAGAAAGCCGGGGGCGGAGATTTGAAGTTACATTCTGCACAGCTCAGTGAGAGCTGATTGGGGGGAAGGGACACACCCCTCTTCACACAGCACACAGGAAGAGAGCTGCGGCCTTCAATTTGGTGGAGGTTCCTCCTGTCACCATTTTTCTCTTGATGTCAGGAAAACTCATCAGAAGTGACTCATGCTGATAGAGGAACAAGGCAGCAGACAGAAATGACACTTGGTGCTCTGGACTGATGCAAGTACACACTATAGTGGGACATACTTTGTTCATATTTCATGTCTGAGGTTTACAACCACTTTAACCTCTTCACGCCCACGCTATAGCCAAAAGACCGGCTACAGCACAGGCCTAAATTGCCGGTAGGGCGTCCACGTATGTCCTCCCGAGCAGGAGCTGCCAGCAGGCCCCCTGCGGGGTGAGCGTGGCTCGCTTTGTGATCAGCCAATCCATGAGACTAGGCTGATCACAGATTGGAGTAAGGGCCTGATCCCGTCCCCTTACCATGTGATCAGCTGTCAGACAATGACAGCTGATCACGTGATGTAAACAGAGCCAGTAATTGGCTTTTTTTTCCTCATGCTGACAGCCGATTACCATCTGGAGTGAACGGGACATCGGTCCTGCACACTTCAGACCCACTACTGCTAAGCAGTGCCCACCAGTGCATATCAGCACTGCTAAGCAGTGCCCGTCAGTGCCCATCAGTGAAGCCTCATGAGTGCACATCAATGAAGGAGAAAAATTACCTGTTTGCAAAATTTTATTTAAAAAGTTTCCAAATGTTCTGTCTTTTTTTGTTTGTTTAGCAACAAAATAAAAAAAAACTCCAGTAGTGATTAAATACCACCAAAAGAAAGCTCTATTTGTGTATAAAACATGCTAAAAATTTAATATGGGTACAGTATTGCATGACCGCGCAACTGTCATTCAAAGATTGACAGCGCTGAAAGCTGAAAATTGGCCTGGGCAGGAAGGGGGGTTAAGTCCCCAGTGGGCAAGTGGTTCAGGTAAAAATATAAATGTACTTTCTTATTCATTTTACTATACAAGCTTGTTGCACTGATTATTATCTGCTGAGGTGCTGCAACCTACTTTTTATGTAGGCTTAGAGTTATTAATTTCATGCATCTAAAGTAAACACTGAGATTAGCTGCAGTGTTTTACTTCCCAGCCTTCTGGGCTGAAAAAACAAGGAAGATACAAAATGCATGTCAGAGACAAATTACCGTATATACTCGAGTATAAGTCGAATTTTTCAGCCCATTTTTTTGTGCTGAAAGTGCCCCCCTCGACTTATACTCGAGTCAAGCACTTTTCTGCAGCAAAAAATTTCATTTTCCGACCCGACTTTGGGGCCCCCTATCTCAGGGCCACTTAGAGCTAGGAACCCCAAATTTGGTGTGCAAACCCAGTGGAACTAGTACCATAACATATCCAAAGCTGAAGTTCCTAGCACTAAGTGGCCCCGAGATACGGGGCCCCAAAATCGGTTCGGAAAATGTCATTCTCTGCTGCAGAAAAGTGCTTGACATTTTCTGAACCGATTTTGGGGCCCCGTATCTCAGGGCCACTTGGAGCTAAGAACCCCAAATTTGGTATGCAAACCCAGTGGAACCGGTTCCATAACATATCCAAAGCTGAAGTTCCTAGCACTAAGTGGCCCTGAGATACGGGGCCCCAAACCCGGTTCAGAAAATGTCATTCTCTGCTGCAGAAAAGTGCTTGACATTTTCTGAACTGATTTTTGGGGTCCTGTATCTCGGGGCCACTTGGTGCTAGAAACCCCAGCTTTGGAAATTTTATGATGCTAGTTCCACTGAGTTTGCACATCAAAGTTGGGGTTCTTAGCAGTAAGTGGCCCCGAGATACATTGCCCCAAATTTGGTCAACTGTGTCCATCTGCAGCAATGTCATTTCGGGACCCTTTGGGTTCAGAGACCCCAAATTTTGGCTGCAGCTAGGGGGCATCTAGGAACCCTTAACTACCGAGTTTGAAGTTCAGGGGACCTATGGCTGCAAATGGGCACAGTGATGCTGCAAATGGGCATTGTTGACCCTCTTTTCCACTTACAGTAGCTGTGCATTTCTCACCCTCGTCTTATACTCGGGTCAATAAGTTTTTCCCATTTTTTTTGTGGTAAATTAGGGCCTCGACTTATACTCGGAACGACTTATACTCGAGTATATACGGTAAACTGGTTTGGTCAACAGAAGCACAACAATAGAGTCATCAGGCCACTTCCACTCTTTGGGTTCCACCTACCAGAACCCTGCTTGGAGGAAGCACATTTTACACATGCTGTCTTCATAATGACCAGAATAAAATATAAATATATTCAAAAAAAAAAAAAAAAGGGAGAGGCAGCTTTATTTTTTGAACTTCAAACAAAAACACGACAGCAAAGTGGGAAGAAATGGAGAGGTTTGTTGTTTCCTTGAACAAAGCAGCGGCTCTCTGCATTCATGCAGAACAGTTTCGGTGTGCTGTGCTTCCCCCATGTTATTTACTTATCCCTGTGGATAGTAGGTTTTTGTAGAAACAACAGCAAACAACTAAGCACAATTGTTTAAGCACTACAGTAAAATGCAGATATGGGAACACAGACTCACAAAGCTTTGGGACGGACATGTATGCTATAAAATGTTTTTTGGTTGCCCGTGGCAAACAATCAGCTTACATCTGTCATTTCTGCAGTTCAGATTTAAAAATAAAAATAGCAAAAATAAAATCCTTTTCTTTGAGTCCATTAAGGGACACAAGAATTCATATACAATCAGGTTATACTGACATGTAGAGGTTTGAAAAATGGAAAAACAGAAAATTGCAAGCCAGCCCCCCAATATAAATTATCCTTTACCCAGCATGCCCCGGTTTTGCAGAAAAGCAGTACCAAGGGTACGAGCAAAGAACACCTGGGAGGGACCGGTGTCCCTTCACAGGATTCCAGGAAAGGGATTTTTGGAATAATAATAAAAAAAAAAAATCCTATTTTCTGTCTCATCCATTGAGGGACTCAGGAATTCAGATACAGCTTGAACATCCAAAAGCAGTAAAAAAACTAAGGAGGTGGCAACAGGCTCACAAGTAGTGACCGGGGACTGTCTGCAACTTAGAACCACCCGAAGAACCAAGTCCAAAACTGAACCAGATGAGGTGAAGTCCCCTGAAAGACAAGGGATGCTTCCTAAGAGGAGGCCACAAAGGATCAACCTGATGCTCAAAGTTAGAATAGAGATCAGAGCCATAGAGCTCAACCCAAAGACTGAGCTTGAACCAGAATGAGCCCGTGAAACCAAAAACCCACCAAAACTGGTGAAACAACATAATTTCCTGATAAGGAAGAACAGACCACAACACACATGTGTTCAACAGGTTAACAAAAACACTGGGGGAAGCCCCCAAGAGAACAGGTCACCTGAGGGAGCATTGCCAAAACCAGGTCCACAAGGAACGACCAAACCTTGCATTACTAAACCTCAGGAAAGAAAAACACCGTAAGACGGTTATTGCCCAGCCAAACAACCAATCTTACTAGACAAGATATCCAGGGATTATAGATTCAAACAGTGCAAGAGCTCATAAGGGTTGTGAAGTGAGCCATGAGATCAGTTGAGACCTCAGGGTGCCTTTCCATGAAGTAAGCTAGGAGGTAGGGTGCTTGAAAGGCATTCTTACAAGGGTAGGCAGGAATGGAAAAATATAACTCAAACCTGGATTTGTGAAAAAGGGGCCACCAGAAGAAAATTAAGATGTACAAAAAAATGCACTCTAGAACCCAGAGGTCTCGCTGGGGTCTGACAAAGGAACTCCACGGGACATGCCTAACCCTAACCACATGATTATAGGACCCTTTGACCCACCCCGGTCCAGCGAAGAGTCCATGGCCATGTAGCGAGGAACAGGAAACGTAGAAGGAGCATTACCTGATGAAGGGCTGAACAAGAAAATGCATCTGAAGAATTTTCCTCCAGGGGCTGTGGATTATCAACATGAGTACCTATACCCAAACAAGCAGATCCCACAAAGGCCTCCAGACATACTGTATCTTCAGCAGGGGGTACCTTTGGCGTTTTCCATATGATGACAATCCGGGGAGAGGGGCACAGAGCATTTCAGCAATGATTTCTGCCAACCACACAGGAGAGGAGGCACACCTAGGTGTGCAAACCTCTACCTTCAGTGCAGAGACTACTGGATATAGAGACCTGGATGACAATACAGTGTCTTTAGCGAAGACCATTCACCCAAAATTGAGTGCTCATTGCATCATCCAACATAGGGACCAGCCTATTTGTCCTATTGCAGGGAGAACTCCTACTTCTTCCTATAGGTGTAGTCAGTGCAACACCTAGGAGATGTCCAACTCAAGAAGAGGACTCACAGAGAGGGTGCCCTGATGAAGAGGGAACCATATGTTGTGGGGGACTCAGGCTGAAACCCCGACTATGGAAAACCCCCAGGCATTATGGGTAGTAGGTGGTGTTATACAGGGCTGGTGTACCAAATTTGAATGTTTGTCCAAATCTCCTGTAAGCAGCAGTACAACCCACTTGTATTCTGAATTCCTACGTGCCTCAATAGAGGGGAAAGAAGAAAGTATTCCCACTGGTTGCCATGTATATCAGAAAAGAAGTACCTGTTAGCAAAATTTTCCTATAATACCATTTAGGACTAGTATTGTTAAGAGGAATGTGTAACTTTCGGGAAGTATAGTATGTTCTGGACTAAGAAAGTTATTCCATTTTTTTATTTCAGTAAATATGAAAACAAACATCAGAAGGGTGCAGGAGTTGGTGAAGTGGATAAGCAACACTTCATTAAATAAACACACTTATATTTGAGAAGCTAAGGTCACACTTGGGTTACAGCGAGTGAAGGAAGGCACTGTGGAGGCAGAGATACTGTTTGCCTGATCGGGCAGCTGCTGTGCGCTCACCTTAGACCTGCCAAATGGACGGATGGCCGGTGGGATCTAGAACTGTATAATGTGCAACTACACTCAAATGGGCAGACTGCAACAGGGTGCAGAGCCCCTGAAACACATGTAGTCCACCCATCCGAATGATGTTCTTTGGTCCCTCTGTGCTGCACGGGATACGGCCATAGACACCGCTGGCCATTCAGGCATTTAAAAGCATTATTTTAACAGTATTACGCTATGGAGATCTTTTTTCCTCCTAAAAATCCTTCAATCCATTCGGGAGAGAAACTGACAAGAGGACACGTCAAAGACAGCTGGTTTATAATCTGAACAGCTACAATTTCTGGTGACTTTAGGACTTGCAGTGCCTTGCAAAAGTATTCACCACCCTTGGCTTTTTACCTATTTTGTTACATTTCAGCCTTTAGTTCAAGGTTTTTTTAATCTGAATTATATGTGATGGATCAGAACACAATAGTCTAAGTTGAAGTAAAAGTAGAAAAATACATAAAACTATTTTTCAGAAATAAAAAAACTGATAATTGGCGTGTGCGTATGTATTTACTCCCCTTGTTATGAAGGCCCTAAAAAGCTCTGGTGCAACCAATTACCTTCAGAAGTCACATAATTAGTGAAATGATGTCCACCTGTGTGCAATCTAAGTGTCACATGATCTGTCATTACATATACACACCTTTTTGAAAGGCCCCAGAGGCTGCAACACCTAAGCAAGAGGCACCACTAACCAAACACTGCCATGAAGACCAAGGAACTCTCCAAACAAGTAAGGGACAATGTTGTTGAAAAGTACAAGTCAGGGTTAGGTTATAAAAAAATATCCAAATCTTTAAAGATCCCTAGGAGCACCATCAAATCTATCATAACCAAATGGAAAGAACATGGCACAACAGCAAACCTGCCAAGAGACGGCCGCACATCAAAACTCAGACTGGGCACAGAGACCTAAGGTAACCCTGGAGGAGCTGCAGAGTTCCACAGCAGAGACTGGAGTATCTGTACATAGGATGACAATAAGCCGTACGCTCCATAGAGTTGGGCTTTATGGCAGAGTGGCCAGAAGAAAGCCATCACTTTTAGCAAAAAAACAAAATGGCACGTTTTGAGTTTGTGAAAAGCCATGTGGGAGACTCCCAAAATGTATGGAGGAAGGTGCTCTGGTCTGATGAGACTAAAATTTTACTTTTTGGCCATCAAAGAAAACGCTATGTCTGGCGCAAACCCAACACATCACATAAAGAACACCATCCCCACAGTGAAACATGGTGGTGGCAGCATCATGCTGTGGGGATGTTTTTCAGACTGGGAAACTGGTCAGGGTTGAGGGAAAGATGGATGGTGCTAAATACAGGGATATTCTTGAACAAAACCTGTACTACTCTGTGTGTGATTTAAGGCTAGGATGGAGGTTCACCTTCCAGTGGGACAATGACTCCAAACACACTGCCAAAGCAACACTTCAGTGGCTTAAGGGGAAACATATAAATGTGATGGAATGGCTTAGTCAAAGCCCAGACCTCAATCCAATAGAAAATCTGTGGTCAGACTTAAAGATTGCTGTTCACAAGCGCAAACCATCCAACTTGAAGGAGCTGGAGCAGTTTTGCAAGGAGGAATGGGCAAAAAATCCCAGTGGTAAGATGTGGCAAGCTCATAGAGACTTATCCAAAGTGACTTGGAGCTGTGATAGCTGCAAACGGTGGTTCTACAAAGTATTGATATTAAGGGGGTAAATAGTTATGCACATTGACTTTTTCTGTTATTTTGTCCTATTTGTTGCTTGCTTCACAATAATAATAATAATAATAATAAAAAAATCTTCAAAGTTGTGGGCATGTTCTGTGAATTAAATGATGCAAATCCTCAAACAATCCATGTTAATTACAGGTTGTGAGGTAACATAACACGAAAAATGCCAAGGGGGGTGAATACTTTTGCAAGGCACTGTATGGTGAAGGAGCACATCGGGTGTATAATTACATGAAGTGTTGGATTACGATTTTGCCTTTAAATTCATTCTGGGATTAGAAATATGAATTTTTGGATCATATTTTTGATTGAAATTGGGAATATGAACTTTATACAGAGGATATACACATTGTTACATGTTAGGAGAATATTGCTAGCAATAGCATAATATTCACAGGGTTCATTGATTTGTTTCACATGTGTTAATTGCAAGCCATTTATTATTACTTGGTTGCAGGATTTTTAGATTTGCGCTGCTCATTTCCCTTTTATATACAGGATCCCTGCCTGTACCATGCATTTCATCACTCGCGGTGATCTAACTTGGACCTTAGCTTCTCACATTTCAAATGCCTCTGAACATCCGTCCTAAACACATTTTTTTGCTTTCCAAAAAATTCTTCTAAAAACATAACTTCCAAGAAAGGACTATAAAAACGACCTTGTGTACATGTACTGATGAGATAACCGAGGAGAGTTCAGGGGCAGCTGAAAAAAAAACAAAAACGCCCAACTGCTCCTAAACGTCCATTTACCAGCAGCAGTGTACATAAAGCCTTAGGCCTCAGGTACACGGCTGCTGGTAAACGGACGTTCAGAGGCAGTTGGATGCTTTTTTCAGCTGCCCCTGAACTTATCCAATGTTCTCTTATGTGCACATGTACACAGGTTTATTTAATGTCATTTTTAGCCAGATAAGTTTAGTGGCCTTTTTGGGAAAGCAAAAAAATGAGTTAAGACGCTGAGTTTAGAGGCATTTCAAGCGCCAAACGCTTGTAAACGCGGTAACTCGCTGCGTTTCATTTACAGGCGTTTTTCATTTTTGGCTATTTTGGAAAAAGAAAAAAAAAGCTTCTAAACTTAAATGCGGCTAAACGCAGCATGTAAACACAGCAAAATGGACATTTTAAGCGTAGGTTACTATCTGGTCAATTAAATCATTCAGGAGAGATTGTAAAAACGTCCCGTGTACATTAAGCCTTAGACCCCATTCACACAGGGACGACTTGTCAGGTGACCTAGTCGCCTGACAAGTCACCTCCCGTTCTGTGCTATGGAACCGTTCTAAGGGGAGCGACGCAAGTCGCTCCGACTTAGAAAAAGGTTCCTGTACGACTTCGGGGGCGACTTGCAAGTCGTGTTGCCCCTGTGTGAATGGGGTCTTAGTGTGTTTATTTACGTCGCTAGCTCCTGCACCCTGTCTTGGAGCGCCGAGTATGATATGTACTATCACTGTGCATTACATTTTGCTCGTCGTTGTTAAATATGAAAAATGTACACTAACCACTTGAGTCCCGGGGGCTGTTTTAGAATAGAAGCCATTTGTCCCAGTACTGTTTAAAATGTTTCCTATACAAGACCTCCGATACAGAGTTTTAGTTAAGCAGGTATACTCTATGGAACAAAATGAACCTGTGTGCATAGGTCCACAGGATAAATAGTGCCGTTTTCAGATCTGTAACCTCTACTTAGGGACACCTGTGTGTAAAAACTCTTACAAGTGACCTGTTGCTGCAGAGTTACATAGGGGGATCTGGATCTAAAGAGCGAAGACCACAAACAAAGGGCCTATGAAGAAAAAGTGGTGTAAAAATAAAGCGACTGCAAAGCTGGGATAAAGTGGCTGCAGTGCTAATTAGTGGCCTCTTCAACTCAATGTAATCTTATTTTATTGTCACGCCAACAATTTACACAAACCTTTTTTCCTCGGCGTGCCAAGCAACACAGCATGGAAAGGGGAATAAAGCTTTACTAAAGTAAAAATGCACATGTTTAACAAAGTAGCACTAATACAATGTTGCAATTAGCAGACTTTGTTAATTATACTTTGAAGCAAATTACATAAATATTGCCTTAGCAAAAATTACAGGAACACATTCATTTTTTACTGTTTATTCCCAAAAGCAACCTAGGAAAATACTACAGTATATGTATCAGAATCTGCTACCAAATGAAAGCCCTATCTAATTCGCTGGGAGTAGACTACAAGTGGCAAAATGTTTCAGTGCAAAAAGAAACCCTTCCATATACCCAGTGAAGTGAACAGCCTCAGATGATACACAGAGATGAAACAAATCTCCATACATAAGTTTTACATGTATAGCTGCTGCCTTCATCTTTATATATCCTTTAGAAAATGGAGATCATGTTAAATTTTTCTCTTCCTGGTTACCTCTGGGAGTGGATCATTGGCATACGGACAAGACAGCTGATTGGAGGAAAGGCACACACCCCCTCTTCTCATAGGCAAAGGCAGAAAGCAATGTGCATAGCTCTGCTCTTAGATGGCAATTTCACTGCTAATCTATTTATAGCAACCTCCCCGGACACAAGTCTATCTCCTGTCTTGGAGAAAATGTGATAACTTATCAGGCTGATAACAGAGCAACAAAGCAAGAGACAGCTACCAGACTAAGTGCTTTGAAGAGAGATAGGAAAACACTGCAGATCTGTGTACCCAGCTCAAATTTCACGAATCGGGTTTACAACCACTTTAAATCTTAAACGCTGGCTGACCGCTTCACGTAGGAGTACAGCGGCAGAGCTGCTCTCCTGAGCTGGATCACATATCTAGTATGTGATCCAGCACTCCTGGGTTGGGGGCGCACATGCGGCTGCCGTGCTGTGATTAGTCACAACACAAGCCAATCAGCAGGTGCCAGCCAATGATTGACCACCGGCATCCGCCGATCGGCAAAGAGAATGACAGGACAGAGCTCTGTGATTGTAAATTATACATCACATTTACCATACTATCACAGTACAGGTAGAAGTCGCAGCACTGCCTTAACCCTCTTGGGCATGGAGTTCACCAGAGCTTCACAGGTTGCCACTGGAGTCCTCTTCCACTCCTCCATGAGGACATCACTTTGCTGGTGGATGTTAGAGACCTTGCGCTCCTCCACCTTCTGTTTGAGGATGCCCCACAGATGCTCAATAGGGTTTAGGTCTGGAGACATGTTTGGCCAGTCCATCACCTTTACCCTCAGCTTCTTTAGCAAAGCAGCGCCCATCTTGGAGGTGTGTTTAGGGTCATTATCATGTTAGAATACTGCCCTGCAGCCCAGTCTCTGAAGAGAGGGGATCATGCTCTGCTTCAGTATGTCACAGTACATGTTGGTATTCATGGTCCCCTCAATGAACTGTAGCTCTCCAGTGCCGGCAGCTCTCATGCAGCCCCAGACCATGACACTCCCACCACCATGCTTGACACACTTGTCTTTGTACTTCTCACCTGGTTGCCACCATACACGCCTGACACCATCTAAACTAAATACATTTATCTTGGTCTCATTAGACCACAGGACATGGTTCCAGTAATCCATGTCCTTAGTCTGCTTGTCTTCAGCAAACTGTTTGCAGGCTTTCTTGTGCATCATCTTTAGAAGAGGCTTTCTTCTGGGATGATAGCCATGCAGGCCAATATGATGCAGTGTGCGGCGTATGGTCTGAGCACTGACAGCCTGACCCCCCCCCACCCCTTCTACCTCTGCAGCAATGCTGGCAGCACTCATAGTCTATTTTCCAAAGACAACCTCTGGATATGACACTGAGCACGTGGCACTCAACTTCTTTGGTCAGGGCTGTTCTGAGTGGAACCTGTCCTGTTAAACCACTGTATGATCTTGGCCCCGTGCTGCAGCTCAGTTTCAGGGTCTTGACAGACTTCTTATAGCCTAGGACAACTTTATGAAGAGCAGCAATTTTTTTTTTAGATCCTCAGAGCGTTCTTTGCAATGAGGTGCCATGTTGAACTTCCAGTGACCAGTAAGAGAGTGAGAGCGATAACACCAAGTTTAGCACACCTGCTCCCCATTCACACCTGAGACCTTGTAACACTAACAAGTCACATGACACCGGGGAGGGAAAATGGCTAATTGGGCCCAATTTTCACTTAGCGGTGTACTCACTTTTGTTGCCAGCGGTTTAGACATTAATGTCTGTGTGTTGAGTTATTTTGAGGGGGCAGCAAATTTACACTGTTATACAAGCTGTACACTCACTACTTTACATTGTAGCAAAGTGTCATTTCTTCAGTGTTATCACATGAAAAGATCTAATTAAATATTTACAATAATGTGAGGGGTGTACTCATTTTTGTGAGAGACTGTATATTTTTCAAAATGTGTTTTTTTTTTTTTCCTTCATAGCGCAAAAATCCCCCCCCCCCCCAGTGTCTGATCAAACACCACCAAAAAAAAGATGATTTGTGTGAAAAAATTTTGATAAATGTAATTTGGGTACAGCTTTGCAGCATTGTCAGTTAAAGTAACGAAGTGCCAAAAAACAAAAATGGCCTGGTCATGACGGGGTAAATCTTCTGGATGGCAAGTGATTAATTCAAAACAAGTTTTTAGTTTTGGACAGAAGTAGGCAAGGTTAAAACCCACGCCATTTTTATGTGTCCCATTGCAGAGGACTCTATAAAGAATAAGTGCATGCCTGTAATGAAAATAAAGTTATATGGTTCCTCATCTATAGGAGTTTGTATTATTTTCTGGCATTTACATGAAAGGTGACATTTTCCCAGAGTTTGATGGTAATCCTTGCTAGAAAATCATGAACTGTGTCTTACATAGATCTAGAAAATATGCTGGGGCTGCTTTTATTCAGTGTAATGTGATATACAGGAGAGCTGTACAAATGACTGGGATAATATAATCTGGCAGGGCCAGTGTTGATCTCAGTGCAGCTCTCCAAAGACAGAAGGAGAAAGGAAAAAGATTAGCTCACAAATGTGATTAATTTGCTTTATCATATTAAAGGATTCAGAATGTCCCCAAAGTGTGCTCATCACTTCATTTTGCAAAGAATATTTGTTTACTGTAGTCTGTAATAATCATCTGATTCGACTGACTAGGGTGGGCTTGTGTGCATTGGTCTGAGAAGCACCAAAGGGCTAAGAATGGAACAACCTTGTCTCAGGCTCTGTTCACATTAGATTAGGCTCGAATTCACTGAAAATTCGCAAACCTGTTCATGCGAACGGATTGCGGAGAGTATGTTAACAAAACCCCCCACAATGAGCCTGCAAAAAGCAGCGTGAACACCCATGCAATCCAATTCTGGTGCGGACCAAAAAAAAAAAAAAGGTCCTGCACGAGTTTGGTCTGAATGCGATGCAAATTCAGCCATACAGTTTGTTCCTGTACGACTTTGGGGGCAACTTGCATTGACTTCTATACAGAAGTCGTTTTGCAAGTCGCCGCTGAGTCGTGTCCTGGGTCGCCTGAGGCAGTCGCGCTGTAAGTTGTGCTGCCACCGTGTGAACCGACCCTTATTGTTGACATGTTTATCTTCCAGGTTCAAGTTCTTTTCACACATTTGCAATACGAAGAGTGCTTTCTTTTTAACAAAAAACACATTAAAGCAGTAGTAAACTGCATTAAAAAAAAAAAAAAAGTCAGGACCGGGCAGTTTAATGCATAATGTTCTAGTATACATCGCATACTAGCACATTATGACAGACTTGCCTGAAAACAAAGCCCTTCAGCCGCGTGCTGTCACCGCTTCCCTCTTCACCCGGTCTTCCTTGCCGGGTTTGTGGGCTTCGAACTATCCGATTGGCCAAGCTGGCGCTGACGTCACTCCCATGCACGCACGAGTCGCGGTTTACTGTCTCTGAAGGAACCTCACGGGTATGCCGTTCCTTCAGAGCCCACGCGCCAGTGATGTCACCAGCTGCATCTAATGTAAATGTCTCCTAAACGGTGCCTGTTTAGGAGATATTTACAGTACCTATAGGTAAAAGTCATACATGGGAGTTTACTCCAACTTTAATCTTTCAATTTATTGTTCGTTTGGAAAAATCTTTCCAAATTTTTCCTTCAATTTTTTTGGCTCCAAAAAATCTTAACCGATTCGACTGGACAAATGAACTTTTTTCGTTAATGTATGGGCAGCATAAGTCAGGAATTCTTAAGGTGGGGTCTATGGACCCCTAAGTGGTGCTTGGTTGGATTTCAGGTGGTCCATGAAGGTCATATAAAAAAAAAATAACCTTTACATTCACTATACAGCCCCGCCCCCCTTGTCCCAATCAATGGTTTCCCAATGGAGGAAATTAGAAAACGCACATTCCCTCCGCTTATAGCACCGCCCACTAAGCGTCACTTGACTCGTCTGTCGCCTATGTTTACCATTTAAATTTGTATCATTGTTCTCTGCACAACCGCTATTTAGTGCCACTCCAACAATAGCAAGTGCTAACTCTCATTTTTTAGTAGTAGTAGATTTGATCAAAATTATAATTGTTGTATTTAATTTGCACAAGATGATTATATTACTTTTTTGCATGAAAAGGAGGTTTTTTTTTTGTTAGGCTTGTTTACTTTATTCAAGCTCTGTGTATATCATTTCAGTATGAGGCAATCACATTTCCATAAAATAAAGTTCATATATTCGCTGCACTTAAAGATTAGTTTATGTGGCTATTTCTGGGGAGGTGATCTATAGCTTTTATCAGTTTCTTAAAGAGGTCTGGGACTCAAAAAAGGCAAGAACCACATATTACGTCTAAGCGCACAGATGAATGTGTCCACTGTCCTCAGCTCAATTTAGATGTCGCAATCAAGCACTGAAATGTCAAGATTTTCCAGAATGTTCATATTACCCAAGTGAAGGTGGTCTGAAAATTGCTTTAGATAACTCTGTTATATTACAAAAAAATTAATAAAAAGGGAAGTCCTGCTGCCACTCTTCACTTAGCTATGGTGGTTAAAAAACCTTCTGCATCTGGTACTTCCTGGTGTGTCAGATAAATGATCCCCAGCTACTCGCTGTGGTAACATCTGCTGGCCACGGTTCTTTGTGTGTCCTGTAATGAAGAATGGGCCAGAGGATGGTTCCATAGCATGCAGAGTAGTACCAGGCATATGACATGTCTGGAAGTGTCGGATGCTGAAAATTCTTCAGCAAGCTTAGCTCTGTGACAAAGCAACAATCAGCGATGGGGATGGCAGAAAAAAACAACTCTTTAACCCTTTTTCTTCACATGCTGGGCGTTAAGTATTTTTTCTATTGAGAGAGACTGGCCGCCCTAAACCCAGAATGGGTCAGATGGTCCACTTATTGAGTGTATGGGTTATCTTAAAGCAGAGGTGATCAATCTTTTGAAGAGAGTGGGCCGCTTAAGTGATTTGTTCACCGGTTGCGGGCCACAATAAAATGAGACGATTCAGAATTTTGATTTTTTTTTTTGAATAGCATACCAAACATTTTCCTTCTGCAGCCACTAAATGCCAGTGGGAAGGAGAGGAGGAGAAGCTAGCTTTCAGTGGTTGCAGGAGGAAAATGGAGGGGATTAGGTCCTGTATATGCTGCCCCCCCTGTCCCAGTGTAAAACAGAATGTAACAGGGAGGTCGCATGGGCCCCTTGGAGCTTGGGACAGGGTCACCACTGCGACCCCTGATGCTACACAAGTGGTTGTGGGTGGTTTGGTAAAAACACATCTCAACTATGGGGTTTTACCGTCCCTAAACCACTAATGTAAATAAGCCCTTACTGCTTTCACACTGATGCGCTACGATTTACCTGCACCGTAAGTGCAGCACAGTGCATCTGCAGCTTTCCTGCAGTTTAGCTGCACTTTGACATAGACTTCTATTATAACTTGCAGTTGTGGTGCGCTTTCTGAAAGAGCATCAAACCCAAAAGGATATAATAGACGTCTATAGCTCAGTGCAGCTAACACGCAGGAAGGCCACAGGTGCACTTAGCTGCACCTACGGATCAGTGTGAAAGCAGCCTAATAACCCTTTTTATAAGTGCTAATATGTTTAATAAACTGACCCATTTGTTTTTTGGCATCTGCTGCCATCGCTAAGCTATTAGAAAGCTTTCTGTCCCAGCACGATACCGGATGCACTTCACCTGGGACAGGAGCCAACGCTATAGAGGAAGTATTGGCTTATGCGACTCCTACTCCCTCCAATCTGATGCAGTAGGATGGTGGGCCAGCAAGCTGCGATCTGGACTTGCTGACCCGCCATGCCAAAGCATAAAGGCACGGGCCAGATCAGAGGGCTCTGCAGGCCACCAGTTGAGCACCCTTGTCTTAAAGCATACTGGGAAAAAAAAAATGAAGACCGAAATCTGATTGGCTAAAATGAGCAAACAGTTCCACTTCTACTATGGCTAGTTTTGATAACTACGGAGCTTCCGTGTGTATACTGAACATGTCAGGTAAACCTACTTACAGAATAGAAAACACAGATCCATTAGGTGTGAAGGAAGCTGTAAAATGTAGGAAAGGCAGGTTCACATTCTAATGAATGATAAAACTATGAGAAAGTTGTACACACCTGAATGTTTTTCTCACAATCTGTTTGAAGATGGAGGGACAACTCGCTCTCCAGGACAAACTTCTTGCCGCATTTGTCACAAATTTGCATTCTTCTATGTGTAACGTTCATGTGCTTTTCCAGATACCACCGCGTGTTGAAAACCCGTGGACATTTGTCACATGAAAGGGTCTCCTTCTCCTCAACTTTACCCTTGTCAGGGGATTTAGGTTCTTTGGGAGTCTTCTTCTTACGCTTAGGTGCATCTCCACTTTTCACTTGTTCATTCTGAGGGATAGTAAGTGAAGAGCCATCACTAACCATCATCTCAGTGTTCTCAGTTTTTTGGTCCTGGTTCACATGCTCCATACCGCACTGGTTATCTGCTGTATGAGAGTCGTTTTCTTCATCCTCCTGGCTGTCCTGGTCATCATCCCCGGAGTCACCCTCCTCATCGCTGCTGGTCTTCATGTGAGAAGGATCCTTGCCCACCCCTGTGTCTCCTTTGGAAACATTTAAGGTTTGGTTGTTAAGGTTCACCTCCACAATAATCTGTTCTCTCTTGTAATTCACATCATCCTCATCTTCTTCGTCATCATCATCGTCGTCATCCTCGGATTCCCCAGAATTCTGCCGCTCACCCTTAACCGGCAGCACCTCGGTGGGTGGCTTACTGTCCCTAAAAAACGTCTGATGTTCTGGTTCCAGAAGATGAGGTTTGACTACTTTAGTGTCCATCATAACCGAAAAAGGTCCACCTGATTCTCTTTTAAACTGCTTATTTGACAGATCAAGTTCTTGATTTGTACTATGGTAAAACGGAGGTGGGACAGCAACTCGCAAAGGGTCATCAAGGCCCATACCGGAAACATCTTGAGGGTGAATATCTAGCATTTTTTGGCAGGAGTTGGCTGCCTGAGCCATTGGGTCAGGCTGAAGATTTGAGGGACGCAACATTATTGAATGTTCACAAAATGAATGGAACGCTTATGGAAAGGCGTTGATAAGACACTTTTCCTAGAGTGCTTTCATTGAGGGCTTCCAGGGACCAAGACCAATCTATACCTTGTAGTCAAAGGAGATCCTTGCCTGGAAAAAAAATAAAACAAATTACATGACAAAGTGGTAATATCTAGATTTTAAATAACGCATGCGCACCCTGGCTGGTTAGGGACAATCACATTGTGTACCAACTGAACAATTATTCTACAACAGTGAATACACAACATACATACATAAACATATCTTCAGCCTTCAATAAGGAACGGAGCAATATTTAAACCACAAGAACCCACCATAACTAATTTAAAACACATTTGTTTCCGATCTGCCTTTAAATTGAAAATGATTGATTATTCCTATTGCATTTTGCTTTACTAAACGTTTAATTCACAGCTGCCTAATGGACTAATCTGTACACACGGTCAAAACATCGGACGGAAAATACTGCTTTTGAAGCGATCGTACAATAATTGGATAAATAGTACAGAGCTTTCGAGAGCCGATCAAAACAGGTCTTCCGATATTATTCAAATTGGAAACGCACTTTTCACGTTTAATCAGTACAAGTTGTCGTCCGAACATACAACACATCACACTGTACCCAAATAAAATTTGGTATAATTTTTATAAGACCGGTAGAGGTTTCTTTTCTTTTGGTAGTATTTATTTACCACTGGGTTTTTTAATTTTTTGCTCAATAAAAATGGGGGAAAAAAAAAAATATTTTTTTGGGGGGGGGGGGGGGGGTATTTTCTTAGTTTTGGTTATAACATTTTGCAAATAAGCAATTTTTCTTCCTCACTGATGTGCACCGATGAGGCAGCCCTGATCATCGGGGCACTGGGCAGCGCTGCCTCATCTGTGCCCCGATGATCAGTGCTGCTTCATCAGTGCACATCAGTGAGGAACAAAAATTGCTTATCGCATCCCGATTAACGCCAAAGGAGCTGACATTTTCTCCCCTCGTCGCTTCTTCCGGCGCTGTGAGTGGCCGGAGCCGCGATGACATTACTCCCGTGCTTGTGCGCGGGAGTCCTCCGTTCCGGTACGATACACCGCTGACGTCAGCAGCTGCATGCAGGGTGAATATCTCCTAAACCGTGTAGATTTAGGAGATATTAACTTTACCTGCAGGTAAGCCTTATTATAGGCTTACCTGTAGGTAAAAAAAAAAAAAAGGGTATATAACCGCTTTAAATGGACTGTAGTGTGCTTCAGCAAAAATCCACATAGGTGTGAACCAGGCCTTACCCTAATGAATGAATGAATGAATGATTTGTATAGCGCTGCAGTTGCGAACTGAATCGCCTCAAGGCGCTGATCTGTGATGCACTGTGTCCAAGGCACACAGTGGTTACAGAGAGTTCTCAATGTGTGCCCCAAAGGGCGCCTGGGAGGGGGACACCCTCCGAGAAGCAGAGAGCGGCTCTCAGATCGTATAATCACATATATGCCAGGCAGCAAGTGATTTAAAGTCCGGCGGCTGCACTCACACAGCTGTGTGAATGTAGCCCAACAAACTTGTTATTCAATTCCCCAGCACACATATTCATGTTACATATGTTTATTGTTGGTTTTGTATAGGCTGGAATTTTTTTTACAGACCATAACACCACAGCATAAAGATCTGCAGCCCAATTGCAAGAAAAAAAATGGCACAACCTGGATTTTAACAGACAAAGAGATAATACACACAATTGTCTTGTTTACAAATGAAATGTAACTAGGGTAACTTTGCTATATCCGAAACAAGCCCATGAATAAAGCCTCCAAGTATATCAGCTATGTATTTCCAACGCCTATCACCACTGGAGCGAGACAACATGGGTTTAACAGGATGATGACAAAACAGACAATGTTCTTTACAGAAATTCAATATCGGCCTTCATGAACATGACACAGGAGACCAACAGGCCAATCAAAGCAAGGCCAAGCATCTCGAGATGCAGATTCTAAAGGCAGCTCTATGGACACCACAAGCTTACGTTGTATACGCAGCCCCACCTGCACAGCTAACAACAGGGACGTGTTCCTCAGCATAAAGGAACACTGTCAGCTAAGCACAAAGGAATAGATTGACAGCGCTACGGCAATCAGAAGCAACAATGAAGGTCACTTCATATAAAGAAGGCAGAATTTACATTCAATTAAAAAGCACGTAGACATCAGCCTTTTCCAATAAAGCCCTGAAATAATCACAACGATCTCTATTGTCTGTTTTCCCAAAGTGTGCGATGAGCACCGCTGCTGATGCTCAATAAGACTCCGATTTTATGTACAGAAAAGTAACTCTCTTTTTTTTTTCCCCCCTGTCTGTTTTCATGGACTTCAAATAACATTTTTGAAAGCCAACTTCCTGTTTTGAGGCTTGCCTCCAAAGGACACCAACTTCTACGCAATGCTCACATCAAAAACTACTCTCTTGCTCACAAAAGGCCAACAATTCTCCCCATCGGCTCCACATCCGGGTTTTCTCAGGACAAAGAACAATAATGATATAGATCTTATGCAGCACCACCTGCTGGTGAAATCTGGTCTTGGGATGTGACCCGATAAGTTTAGTCTTCCCTTTGATCACTGTACTTTTGTGGTCAAGGAGGAAGATGTGCATCTCTACATTACGACACTGAATACCCCCAACAAAAAAAGGGTTTCCATTTATATATATATATATATATATATATATATATATATATATATATATATATATATATATATATATATATATATATATATATATATATATATATATATATATATATATTTTTTATATATATACACACACACACTAGAGCTGCACGATTCTGGCTAAAATGAAAATCACGATTTTTTTTTTTTGCTTAGAAGATAGAGAACGATTCTCGCGGCATAACATCATCTTTCACATTAAAACAAAAAAAAAAATTGGGCTAACTTTACTGTTTCGTTTTTTTTTTTATTCATTGAAGTGTATTTTTTCCCAAAAAATTGCATTTGAAAGACCGCTGGGCAAATGCAGTGTGACATAAAATATTGCAGAAATTGCCATTTTATTCCCTAGAGGGTCTCTGCTAAATTATATAGAACGTTTGGGGGTTCCAAGTAATTTTCTAGTAAATAATATTGATTTGAACTTAAGAAAGAAGTGTCAGAAAAAGATTGAAATTTTAAGTGGTTAAAGCGGTTGTATACCCGCTGTTTTTTTTTTCTAAACCTGCAAGGGAAAAGGCATAATGAGCTAGTATGCACCGCATACTAGCTCATTATGAGATACTTACCTTAGAACAAGGCGCTGGCATCTCACCCGGTCCAAGCCGAGGGAGCTGACATTTCTCCTCGGCGTGTCTTCCGGGTATCGCGGCTCCGGCGCTGTGAGTGGCCGGAGCCGCAATGTCGTCACTCCCGCGCATGCGCACGGGAGACTTCTGTCCGGCAAGCTCCGCTGTCAGCCGAGAATCCCCTGTGCGCATGCGCCGCTGCAGTCAGCGGCTCATTGCGAGGGGAATATCTCCTAAACCATACAGGTTTAGGAGATTTTTTTTTACCTACAGGTAAGCCTTATTATAGGCTTACCTGTAGGTAAAAGTAAAAAAAAAAGGTACACAACCGCTTTTAACTTGCATTTACATGTTGTTGAAAACTTGTCAGACTGCCAAGATTATTTACTTACACAAAAGTTCTATCCCTTTGATTTAAGAAGGAAGCTTAGTTACAATGTTTCAAGTTAAAGACTTGGCAGGCTGTCCGGATGCTTTCTTTTGGCAGCTGAGTGAGCAGATAAAGTCTCTCCACTTGTTTATATGAAAGAATCAGCAAAATCTGCAGGAGAGATCGTCAGGGGGGTGAATCGAGATCCCAATTTTTTTAACGATTAATTGTGCAGCTCTAATAAATACACACACATATACATATACACACACACACACACACACACACACACAGACGTGATCCTGCGTAGCCGCCCTGTGGCAGTAAGCCTAGGTTCACGCTAAGCTGCGGGAATGAAGCCGTGCGAGTTCAACTGAACTTTTTCACTCCGGCATGTCAGTCCCGATTTCAGCTGCGATTTCACAGACATCTGAGCGGGTTTCTGCACAGATGTCAATGGAAATCGCACCCCCAAATTGCAAAAAGTAGTACAGAAACTACTTTAGGGCGGTGCCATTGCCGGCAATTGTAGATGATTAGACTTGTCAAATCGCACCAATATGAACTAGGGCTAAATGTGCTATAGTGTGGTCGGCAAGTGGTTAAAGCGGCCACGCTGTGCGCAAATTCTAGTGCAGTCTACTAGGGGATGTGATGTAAGGCAAACTATAGATGATTTGATTATCTTTCCTGCAACCATGGGTTGGGGTGCCTTCCCGGACAGCAGAATACAAAGACTAGCATTGCGCTTCTTATTTATATATTGTTTGTGCCTGGTATCTGGGTTATAGTGCACAGATGCTGTTTTGTTTTAGTTTCTAAGAGCAGATACAATTTTTACTCTAGAATACAAAGATTACTGCTAGCAACTATAGCCACAGTAATTGCATGCCAAAAATCTGACAGGCTGGTTGTACTGAAGTCAATCGAAGAATCAACTTCAGTACAACCAGCCTGTCCATACAAGGATCGAATCTCGGCCAGTCTGCTGAACCAGCTGAGATTCCACTAACGCATGGCCAGCTTAAAAGTTAAGCTCACCCAAAAGAGGGCACCATGCTTGTTTGCACCCTCTACTGCCACATTGAGCACTTTTTGGGAAGGAGGGAGGAGCGGGTACCTGGTTGACAGGTGCCCGCTCCCACTTCCGGCTCAGATTGCAGTGGCAAGTCCAGCCATCTCCTCCTCTGTGACACATCACAGGACCCTTTACAAGGATTCACTTCCTGTTTACCTCAGTAGGGATGAGGATGTCTGTACCAGGATCCAATTGAAGAATTGGCTGGGGTGCGGACATCGCTGGATCCATGGACAGGTAAGTGTCCTTATATTAAAAGTCAGCAGCTACAGTATTTCTAGCTACTGACTTTAAATTTTTTGAGGGGGGAGTCTGGAGTTCCTCTAAGTATCCCAGAAGGCTGCAGGACCAGGTAATACTTCTTTCTGGAAAAGGCCAGAATGGCGGAGGAGCTAAAATGTAGGAAAATATATTAAAGAAAAACAGGAAATAAAAAAAAATGTTATATATCTAGAAATTCTGCTTGTAGAGGGGGAAGTGTTTAACTGGAACCAATTTCCCTTTGTGAGTTTAGTTCCACTTTAACGTCAATTCACATCAGCCATCTCTGGCGCTCATAACCCTCACCCGCCTACGACTCAGACTATACATGCCAGCTCTTTAATTCTGCCTTTCTTCACACCCCCAAAAGCAGTATATCCCCAAAGCCACCATTCAAACAGAGTGATATAGCAGTGATAGAGAAAAGTAGTGCATGTCCTACATTGTGAACCCAGGAGGATACAAAGACTCACTTTTTTTTTTTAAACACAGCAAAAATGCCATTTGTTGTTTTCTACTACTGCTAGATGTTAGCCATCAACAAGGAACAAGATGATAGCCGGTTTTGCAGCAAGTACCTATTACAAGGACAAAGAAAAAAAAAACAAAAAAACATTTCTAATAGCAATCGATCATTGTCGAGTTTACACAGATTGTTTGCAAAGCTGCTTTCTCCACTCCTAGCAGAACAAAAGAGAGCACATGTACTCGCCCCTAGACAGGATACAGGTCAGATGAACGCCTAGCATTTCACATGGTGTATGCAGATCAGGTACATTACACATCAACATTGCTCCAGGTGCTGCACTGCCCATGTCACAAACATTACTGATAGACAATTATGAAAATTAGAGAGATATATATATATATACACACACACACACACATTGAATGGGCTACCTTAATGTGGTTGTAAATGCATAAGGTTTTTTACCGTAATACACTCTCTTAAAGTTTAAACCTTCCACGATCAGCCCCCCAATCACACAAATACTTAATCATCTGGCTCTTCTTGATTCAGCACTGTGCCCAAGTACACAATCGTTTCTCTTCACACAGGAGGTAGCAGCGGGAGCCATTGGCTCCTGCAGCTGGCAATTCAATTCTGGGAGGTGGGGCAATGCCCAGCAGCACGTGTCTATGGACTCACACAGCCTGGTTGAGGAGCGAGATCACACATACACTCCTCCATAGCAAGTGGCTTGCTAGGATGGTGCACACAGAGGAGGAGCTCAGAGTGCCAGCAGGGGACCCCAAAAGAGGAGGTTCAGGGGCCACAGAACAGGCAAATATAACATGTTTATTACATTAATGGGGGAAAAAAAAAAAAAAAGGTGCTTTAATGTACCGCACCGCAATGGACTACACTAATAAAAGGGTCCAGAGAGAGCTTTCCACACACATTACAACATGAAAGCACAATTTTTTAGGCTCGCCATACACATTACAATCGGACCATAAAACCTTTCTACAATCAACTTTAGATCTAGACTGAAATGATATTGCACAATCAGATTGTAACGTGTGTGATGATCTTTAGATTAGCAGTCAGCTATGTAACAGAGGACAGTTACTTTTTTTAAAGTATGATCTGCACTACAAAGCTGTAGGTAACTCCAAAGAAACTTAGATTGTAATGTGTATGATTTAAAGTTGGCCTTATTCAGATCAAAGTTCAGCAGGAACCAGACAAGTTTAGATCCATCTATGGCCAGGCTGCTTGTACCCAATATGATCCATCGATCAACTTCAGTACAACCAGCCTGTTTTTTTTGGCCCCATCACTGCTGGCAGCTATAGCTGTCAGCAGTGATCATTGTATTCTGCCGGTATTGTATCTGCATAGGTGCTCCTGTGTCTGTTATTCCACTCTCCCACCTGGCTCTCACGGAGAACTACCAGAGGATTCCTCCACCTTCTTCTATGCTTATGGACTATAATAATTACATTTAAATTTGATGTGTTTTTGACACATTTTGGGGCTTCTTTATATTTCATTGCACATGTTCAATTTTTGCAATTTCATTTCACAGCGCAGTTTTTTTCTTTTGTTTTTCCTGTACTTGTCTGGAGGGATGCCCATCAGTGCCGCTTGGTAGGCCATGCTCATACAATTTGAGGCATTGTTATTTTCTAGACCCCCCCTTCCTTATAGTGAAGGCTCGTCCCACAAGCAGAACACAATACCACTGCAGGAGGGATCCCCCCAACACTGACTCTGTTGATAGGGGAATCCAGCCATTTATTTACCTTCAACCTGTGGTTGAAGAAAAAAAATTGTATGATCTGTGGCCTTCCTTACTCTTTTGCTAATAAATCCAAGGATAAATACAGCAGTTATAAAGAGATGTCTAAACCTGATCTTACCCCCATGACGAGTGTCACAGCTGGGACATTCTCCCTCCTATATCACAGCTGATAATGTAATGCTGGTACTGTCTGAAGCGCATGCAGAAATAGACATTACAGTAATATCAGTACATTATTAGCACACTATTAGACAATGGTGCAGAATTTCAGGTAGATAGATAATTGAAGTGATTATGCACACAATTTATCAAATATTCTCCCCATCAAGTAAACCAGCCTCAGTGTCTCACCTGATACTCTGCACTATTGTCTAAGACACTGAGGCTGGTTTACTTGATGGGGAGAATATTTGATAAATTGTGTGCATAATCACTTCAATTATCTATTCATTTGAAAAGCAAATTCCTGTTTACCGATTTCATCTACAAACGATTGGAAAATTTAAATGAATATTTACACAATTTATGTGAAGATTCGGTGCTCCTTCCAATTACCGGCTTCACGAAGACTGGGCTAGGATGACTTGGTGTTCCTTCAGCTGCCATTACCTGTATTCTAATCTATATTCAGACTTGACAATTCTTCTAATTTACAAGGGTTGCAAAGACAAATCCAGACAGTTTTATTTTCTTTGTCTTAAACAAACCTCTGTCATTAGATGTAATTAGGCCCAGAAGACATAGTGCAAGTACTTGTGACAAAGGACTGGTTGGTGGGCATGCATCTCCTGGGTATGGACGAAATACACCCCTTACTACACATGACGAGAACTGCTTTTAGAACTCTAAATTACAGTAATCATTAGAACAAATACAATGAGGGCCCATTCACACTTAGCTAATCGTGTGCACTGTTAATGCATGTTGTGTCACATCTTAGTTTGCACTGGGTTAGGGGGGCCCATTCACTTTGAATTGGCTGCCAATGCACAACAGACACACAGCGTTTTATTCCAACACACGTTTTTGCGTTGTGGAGCACTGCAGCGCATGTTCCTCTAAGCTGTGCTGCCTTAGGGCTCTTTCACACTGGGGCGTCGTCGTCGGTAAAACGTCGCTATTGTAAGCAGCGATTTACAGTCGGTATTCTGCCGCCAGCGGGTCAGTTTTACTCCCCGCTAACAGCCGAGAAAGGGTTAAAAACCACCGCAACGCGTCTCTGCAGAGGCGCTTTGCCGGCGGTATAGCCACGCTGTCCCATTGATTTCATTGGGCCGGAGCGGTGAAGGAGCAGTATATACTGCGCTCCTTCACCGCACCGAAGATGCAGCTGGCAGGACTTTTTTTCCCGTCCTGCCAATGCACCGCTCCAGTGTGAAAGCCCTCTGGGCTTTCACACTGGAGACAAAGCAGCGGCACTTTCGGGTCGGTTTGCAGGCGCTATTATTTGCAAACCGCCCCGGTGTGAAAGGGCCCTAAGTGTACTGGAGTGGCATTCAGAATGAATGGCACTGCAACGCACCAGCCCAAGTGACATGCAAGGAATTGGTGCTCCTGTACTTGTCTAGAGGGATGCCCATACAATTTCAGGTGTTGTCGATTTCTAGACCCCCCTTCCTGTGAAATTGGTTGGGCAATAACAGAGAAGGGTTACCATCCTAAGCAGAAAGGTGTTACTGCTTTTCCCCTCCTTAAAGTGGTTGTAAACCCTTACAGACCACTTTTACCTACAGGTAAGCCTAGATTAAGGCTTAACTGTAGGTGCTTGAAATATCTCCTAAATCTACACGGTTTAGGAGAAATTTACTATTTCCCTGTACGATGAGTTCTTCTGCGCATGCTTGAAAGGGCACGCTGTGCTGTTTGAAGCTGGGGTCATGCCGTGACTGGCCGGAGTGACTTCACGATTATCTGGCCAGTCACAGAGCCGGAGTTCGCGGCCCCGGAAGGAAGAGGGGTGTAGAATGGACGCTCGCTGCCAGTGAGGTAATCGGGGACATCACAGGCTCCTGTGTCAGGTAAGTGACACATAATGCGCTACTATGCGATGCATAGTAGCCCATTATACTTTACCTTTGCAGGGAAACAAAGATGGGTTTTACTTCCTCTTTAAAGTGACTGTAAAGGAAACATTTTTATTTAAAAAAAAAAAATTACGATCATGCCATACTTACCTTCTCTGTGCAGTGGTTTTGCACAGAGCAGCCCTAATCTTCCTCTTATCGGGTCTCCGCATGCTCTCTGGGTTCCTCCCCCTTGCTGAGCGCCTCATTGCAAGCCGCTTGCTGTGGAGGGAAGGGGGGGCACTCGTGTGCTTGCTCCCAAGCTGGCTCTCTGCATCCATAGGACACAGAGAATGCAACTCAGCCCGCCCCCCACCTCACTGGTTGTGACTGACAGCAGCGGGAGCCAATGGCTTCTGCATCTCAGCCAATCGGGAGGGAGAGACCCAAGAAAGCCTCGCGTCTCGTGCGCATCGCTGGATTAAGATCAGGCTTAGGTACGTTTTAGGGGGGAGCTGCATTCTGAAGGTAAAAGAAACCTTCAGTCTTTATAACCACTTTAAGGGAGTCCAACTAAGGTCCTCTGTAGGCTTTCTGCTGGCCCTTATTTTTATAAATGTAATAAATTGGTGGAATTTTAGGCGTAGTGTACATCATCACCTGGGCACCTATAAAGTCCCAGGTTTAGGAAAGTTTTTTTGTCATTTGTTGGAATCTGGAGGAATAGTGGTGCCTTCCTAAGAAGCCCTGGTAATATTTATGTTTAAAGGTTCCACACTTGTCTTTATTCCTTTTCTGCCTACTGCACATTCCTATTGGCCAGTGAAGCTGCTCATCATAGAAATGAGTTGGGGGGAACATAGCTACAAGCTTTGACACTATATAGAAGTAGAATGACCCGTCATTTGGGCTATACAGTGAGGTTTATGAAGCTATTGTAGGGTCCTGCCCGTCATACTGACAGCATTTTGCCTTCCCTGTCACATATCTTTAAATATACTTTATTCTTAGTGGATTCTATACTTAAACCCGCTTGCTCGCATCACATACTAGACAAACTATATTTGAGGATTTTAGCCTAAAACTCCTGTACTTGCTCAGCGGGGAATCGATCTGCTAATCCCCGCTGAGCAGGGGAATTGATAGGTCTGTCTCGGCTCACTGTGCTTAGATGGACCCGCTCTCATCTATGGTGAGATCGGATAAAAACGGCCAGATGGATGGAAAATAGGGCCATCATCAGTCGATGAAAGAGATGAAACAAATCTCCCTACATAAGTTGTACATGTATATCTGCTGTCTTCAGCTTTATATGCGGTTTAGTGCACTTCCTGTTAGAATTTTCTCTTCCTGATTCACCTGTGGGTGAGGATTTTTTCCATACACTACGAGACAGCTGATTGGAGAAAAGGCACACACACCCCCTCTCCACAGAGACTTGCTGTGCTGTGAATAGACCAGCTCTCTGCTAATCTATTAATAGCACCCACCCCGACACAAAATTCAGGCTGGTTTTATCTCCTGTGTCAGAGAACTTGTCAAAAGTCATCATGCTGATAACAGAAGAACGGAGCAGAAGAAAGACACGGGACTTAGTGCTTTGAAGAGAGATACGAAAACACTACAGATGTATGTGCCCAGCGCAAATTTCATGAATAAGGTTTAGATCCGCTTTAAGAAACTGGAGCTCTGCTTTAAGTAAGCTCAGGTGGAGAAGTACGAAAGTAAAAACAAAGGCCTAAAAACAGAAGTTACAAAACGCTTTTAGGTTACTTCCTTCAAGTTCAAGTGTAAAATAGCTCTGTGCCCTGGCACTGGGCCGCAGCTCCACTGATAAGGTGCGAGGAATCCTCACACTTCTTTTAAATGACAGCGTCACTCTCAAGGTGCTCAGGAAAACCACTCGGGTGTGAATGAAGACTCACATACACTAGAATTCTTCAAATGTGCACATTACCTGCAATACGATATAAATCATGTGAAGACTCATGTACATTCCTGTGTTGTAGGCAACAAGGCAAACAATGTAAATGCACTTTTGCCTTTGATATTAGATTGTAAGCTCTTCTGAGCAGGGCCCTCTTGTATTTTATTGCATTGTAACTGTATTGTCTCCCTTTTATATTGTAAAGCGCTGCATAAACTTTTGGCACTATATAAATCCTGTATAACAATAATAATGGCAGTTGAAAAAAAAAAAAACTTGTACAGATATCTGCTTGTCCTTGTATGACTGGAATGAAGCACGATCCTTACCCAAAGACAAGGCCAGTGCATGCCCGCAACTTCTACCGGCTACCTATCCTTCCACAGAGTAGTGAAGGAGAGGTAGTACTGCATGTGACCTTGGGAGATATTCCAGCAAGTTGGGATAGCAGTCTATGAAATAATGAATGCCTCTGATTGCCTGAGGAGCTCATTATTGCCTCTATTCAGTATAGATATTCCACCTTACTCAAACAAGGCTTAAAATTAGGAACATTACTTGCTGTTGTGCTGTCTTTGCTCAATGTAACAACTGCATCACTGATTAAACATGTCAACAAGAAAAGAGTAAATGTATTACATGAAAGGCAGGGATATAATCGCTGCTATTTGGCAGAAAAAGCTGCAAAACCTAGAACCCATGGGACATATTTAAAGGGGTTGTAAACCCTCGTGTTTTTTCACCTTAATGCATCCTATGCATTAAGGTGAAAAAACATCTGACAATACCGCCCCCCCCCCCAGCCCCCCATCTTACTTACCTGAGCCTGTTCACCTGCTGCGCTCGCCCCCGATTTCCTCTTCGCCGCTCAGCCTGGTCGTTGATTGGCTAGAGTGGATGGATTGAAAGCAGCGCAGCCATTGGCTCGTGCTGCTGTCAATCACATCCAATGATGCGTCGCGCCCGAGTGATACAGTCAGTGGCTATAGCCGCCGGCTGTATCACGGGAGCGCGCCCGCAAGAACTAACCACCATGCAAGAGAGCTCACATGAAGGTGTTTAGTTCTCGCGGGGAGGAGCTGAGACAGCCACCGAGGGACCCCAGAAGACCAGGTTTGGGGCCACTCTGTGCAAAACGAGCTGCACAGTGGAGGTAAGTAGAGACGCAATCTCCCCCTCTGCACGGGGTCCGGAGACAGACAGGGAGGAGCGCTGAGAGGGAGGAAGGAGGGGGTGAGGGGGGAGAGCAGGCAGCCTATCACGGAGGAAGGCACTTTGACCACGGTGATCAGGGTGGAGCTGCCCTGGTTATCGTGGTCTGTTTAAAGAGGGCATACAGGAAGTGGTAGGTTTAGTTTTTTTTTACAGTTTAGAAGGGGGCAGATTACATAGCACAAGCGCTGTGCTGTGTAATCTGCTTTAAGGGACCGGGATCTATTTTTTTTTTTTTTTTTGGGTTAACAAATGCTTTAGGGTAAAAACACCTACTGTGGTGCTGCAGCCTGCCCGCCCAAGCCCCCATTTTACTTACCTGATCCCGATCTTTCTCCAGCCGGGAACGAGCACACCAGCTCTAGCTGGTATCTAGTGTCCTGATTGGATAGACTGATAGCAGCGCAGCCATTGGCTCCGCTGTTGTAAATCAAATCCCATGACGCGGGCGCTGGGGCAAAGTCCTGCATTCTGTCTAAATGGACACAGAAGCAGGACTTGGGAGCATCCCCGCACACGTGTTCACCTTAGGAGAGGCTTCTCCAACCTGGGCACTTGATGCGGGGAGGAGCTACCAGCGCTGCCGGGGAACCCCAGAAGAGGATGTTCGGGGCCACTCTGTGCAAAATGAACTGCACAGTGGAAGTAAGTATGACATGGTTGTTATTTAATAAAAAACTAAACACAACAGTTTACAACCCCTTTAAGGTCTCATACACACTTAGCCCCGATACATGAGACTTTAGTTGCAGGTGGAAGGCACAGGGCTCCCCATCCAGCCCTGCTACCAGCAACCTGAAAAACTATGAGAGGTTGAACACTGTTGTGGCTGGAACACTAAGCGGTCCCAATATTCAGGGCGGTATGAACACTGGGACGAATGCCACAGCATAGACTGCTTGTGCTCTGGGAATTTGTCCCTGGGGACATATTGCCCTAAACTTTAGTGCCACTCGATGCATCGTCCAGCAGCAGAAGCTGTCATTCTCTTGTAGAGTTTTGCAGGCTGATGGCATCAGGGTTGGATGGTGTGCCCAGTGTGCACGAAGTCTAAGAAGCCAGCAAACATTTCTAAAGCTGACCATACAATGATCGAAAATTTGATTGTAAAGAGGTTATAAAATATTTAAACTTCTCCTAAAATGTATTTTGCGTTATCAGATTATTTGATTTGAGCCCCCCCCCCCCCACACAATACTTGTAGGTGCCAGTCTTGAACTTCTAGTTTGAGGGCTCAACAATGAACATATCATGGTTACGTGCAATGTTCGCTTCAGACTACACATCCAAAGACTGATAATCTGTACACGTCCTGGTTGGCTTACTAGTTGGAGGAGATCCTAGATTGTAAGCTCTAACAAGCAAGGCCCTCAGATTCCTCCTGTATTGAATTGTATTGTAACTGCACTGTCTGCCCTCATGTTTTACAGCACTGTGCAAACTGTTGGCTCTTAAGGATGAGCTCAGGTGTGTTCACAAGTCCACGTGCCCGCGCCCGCCAGGAAGCTGACACTCCGCACCGCTAATTACAGGTAGTAAGACATTTCCTGATCTGTGCAGCTGCGGATGGGGAAATGTCTCACTGCCTGTGATTAGCGCTGTGGAGTGTCAGCTTCCTGGCGGACATGTGGACTTGCGAACATGCCTGAGCTCATCCTTATTGGCTCTATATAAATCCTGTATAATAATAATAATTCTATGTGCTGGCACTGGCTGCACTGGTGTGTATTCTAGTAGCCCGCAAGAAAGGTGGCTTGACTTACAGTAAAACCATATAGGGTGGGTGCAGCAACCCTCAAAAAGGAAGTGGTCTGTTTTTTTTTTTACACACAGAAGCCAACATGGATAATCAGGTTTATACGTGTGCAAAAGAATAACATAGGACCTCAAACATTAGCTTCTGGGGGGTAAAAGGGCTTCTGTTATGTTAAAAAACATTAACCATTGATGGGAAAACCTCCTTTTCTGGATCTAGGCCTCATTCTGACAGGCGCTGACACCCATACTGCATGCATGAGGCCTCTGCATCCTCCCCAAGCCAACAGACGTGCTGGTGAGCATCCCTGAACAGACGTTTCCTGTCAAATCTTAACATACAGCTGTATCTATGTAATCGCTGCATCTGCATCCACTTCCATAGGCCATCTGGGCAAAGTTAACGCATGTACTTTAGACCAGCTCAAATCGACATACAGTAATCAGCGTCTTCTTTTGGCGACTTACCCTCTGTGCACTAAAAAGAGCGTCACTCGCTTCCACCACTCAGAAAGAGACTTGCATTCATTTATTTTCATTGAATACAAGGCATTCACCGATTATCTGAAAAGGGGATTGTGGTGTGATCTGCCTTCTTCACCACTTCTGCCAATCAAAAAATGCCTTGTATTTACTGGAAAAAAAACATAAGGCTTTACCTGGGTGGCAGAAGTGTGAGAGCGAGCAACGCTCTATGTTTAGCACACAAAGAAGAAGTCGCTCAGGCATCTCCCTGAACAGGATGCCACTTCCTTTATGTAGCGCAGGCTACAACACAGAATTACAGCTTCGCTATCGGGCCACATCAAGGTGGCATCTGGATAATCTGTTTGAGCCAAGCTGACCCAAAGTAAGTGTTTAAACTAATCTCATTCTTGGAGTTGTTCTTTAAAGGAAAGGTGTACTTTTATAGCACAACTCCTGTATAGCTTCCCCTCACCCTCTTAGATAAGCTCAGAAGCAGCATGGTGCCAACTGCTCAATCCGCCCCCTGGCATCCATGCACTGGATCCTGCAGTACATATGAAGAGTGAAAGGTCACTATCTGCTAGGCACCGATGACTTCAGCAACAGGATGGTGGTGCCCAGCAGCTATCTGAAAGCTTTTACTGCACTTAATGGATTTCTATGGAAGGAAGGGCTGTATTGCTACAAAGATCCCACAGTCATCTTTGTAATTACAATGTACTATGCAGTATTAGACAAAAACAAACAAAACCCTTCAGTGGAGACAAACTCATCTTACGTCAAATGATAATCCTGTAGGCCAAATGTAGCTTCCTGGAAGCCTGGCCAGAAAACTTGTATTCAGTGTCATCTGCTGCACCCGGCACACAATCTAGGATGAGAGGTCTGTTAGGCTGGCCACACATTATACAATTTTCTTGTTTAGACTTAAAGCGGTTGTATAGTCTTTTTTTTAACTTTTACCTACAGGTAAGCTTATAATAAGGCTTACCTGTAGGTAAAAAAAAAATCTCCTAAACCTGTACGGTTTAGGAGATATTCCCCTTGCTATGAGCAGCTGACTGCAGCAGCGCATGCGCACAGGGGATTCTCGGCTGAAGGCGTGGCAACTGCCAGACCTTGCTGGGAAAGAAATCTACCGCGCACATGCGCGGGAGTGATGACATCGTGGCTTCAGCCACTCACAGCGCTGGAACCGCGATACCCGGAAGACACACTGAGGCAACATGTCAGCTACCTCGGCATGGACCAGGTAAGATGCCAACGCCTCGTTCTAAGGTAAGTATTTCATAATGCCTTTAGCTTTACAGCAGGGGTCTCAAACTGGTGGCCCTCCAGCTGTTGCAAAACCACAAGTCCCATGAGGCATTGCAAGGCTGACAGCCCAGGAGACATTACAAGCATGACTCCCACAGACAGGGGCATGATGGGACTTGTAGTTTCCCAACAGCTGGAGGGCCGCTGGTTTGAGACCCCTGCTTAACAGGGGTAAAAAAAAAAAAATTCAGCGGGTATACAATCGCTTTAACAAACCATATGAGGTCAAACCTAAACACTTTCAATTTTTATGCAATCAGGCAGGCTCTTGCACTACATAGTTCAAGGTAAATCTAATGGAAATTGAAGAAAACGGTATAATGTCCAGCTTTAGGCACACCCCAAACATCTAAGGAACGCGCACTCTCCCACAACTGTGCATGCGCAGTGTGCTCCCCCCTTGTCAACAGCAGCTGGGCTGTAGTGACAGAGCGAGAGAGAGCACTCCGCACTGTGCAGACAAGGTTGTGAGACACAGGGAGAATGCTCATCCTTTACATTCTTGGGTTGCAATGATCCTTTAAGGCAGTGGTTGTCAACTCCTGTCCCCAGGACCTACTAACAGGCCAGGTTTGCAAGATAACTGAAATACATCACAGGCGATATCATTTGCTGGTAATACTTAATATCTGGCCTGTTAGGGGGTCCTGAGGACAGGAGTTGAGAACCAGTGCTTTAAGGTAAGCCGAGTCACTAACTTGGAACAAGCACACGCATTAAAAAGTCAGAATTCCTGGTAAAAATATTGTCTCAGGTCAGTGCCACAAAGTACAAAAGCAATTAGAACCGTATGACAGCCACAAAGCCAGCTTTTAAAAGGAGAAAAGATCCAAAAAGGACCAACAAATCCCCCTTTTGTTCTGTGTAAAGCTGGCCTTGTACAATACAATCTCAGCATACAATTTGGAAAGCGCGGGTTGAACAGTACAAAATCTATGATTTTCTCAGGGTTACATAAAACCAATTTCTGTCATAAATCACATTTTAGTGTTCAGGTTGGTGTCCATTTTGCTGGGTGGTGTGATGGGCTGTTTCAGCACATTGCATGTTTACATTTTCTTTCTGTAACTTTATTGAGAGTGAACACAGTAAAGCTGACCATATAGACGGATCGACCGGCTGAATTCTGATCAGCGTGTGATTGTTACATGGGGGGGGGGGGGGGACGGACGGACTCACCTACATCCAACTCTTTTATGTGGATAGAGGAATCTGTTTTATTAAATAGGTTGTAAAGGCAAAACACCTTCTCTATGCAGCAGCACCGAATACTTACCTGAAGCCCATCTCGATCTAGCAAAATGCACGAGTACCTCGGCTCCCCAGGGACTCTGCCTCCTCATTGGCTAAAACAGCCATTGGCTTCCTCTGCGGCCAATCACAGCCACTGAGCCAATCAGGAGAGCGAGGGAGCAGGGACGAGCCATGGCGGTGTGTGTGTGAATGGACATGCAGAGCCGCTGCTAGGAAGCGAGTCTGCTCGGATACCCCAATTGCAAGGGTATCGGCAGGAGGGAGGTCAGGAGCGCCGATGGAGGACCTGAGAAGAGGAGGATCGGGGCTGCTCTGTGCAAAACCATTACACAGAGCAGGCAAGTATACATTTTTTTTTTTTTAAGTAGCAAAGATACTTTAAAGCAGACCTTCACCCTCCCGACAACGATTCTGCCTCTCCCTCCCTCCTCCTTTCCTCTGCTGGAATAGGGCATCATATTTTTTTTTTTTTATGTCAAGTCCATCCTGCCTCCCCTTGCACGTCACTCACCTTAGGCGAATGATATTCACACTGCCCGCTGTGCCTCCTGGGCTACGTATGGCACATATAGTAAGGGGCAAAGGCTTTTATTGACGAACAAGGGGAGGGGGGGGCCTATCGGTGCATCATTGAGAGGGTCGCCGAACCTAGAAGAGCCGGCGGGCCTCTCGATAACATTCAGAGAAAACATGCCTGCAAGGGACAGAGCTGTGGCCGGGCACGAGATGATCTCAGCAGGTCAATGCTGGATTCACTGGATGGGCAAGTATCTGGAATGTCCAGATACCACCATCAGGTAAGCAGGGCAAAAAAAAAGGGGAAGTTGGCCGCACTTCAGCCCAAACAGTCTATGGCCAGCTTAACACTCCACTTAGGTCTCTGTAGTACACTTTGTTGGGGTGACCGGCAGTGCAGCAGAAAAATGCAGCATGTCTGCATTTTTCCACTGCACACATCACTCCACAGTTATAAGAACGATGTTACAGAAAAACTAATTGTTTTGCCCCTGTGGAACTGGCATTGATCAGTTGCAGAAAATCATCAGTGACTGCACAGTGTGACCAGGTCTTTAAAGCGGAGTTCTACTTGTTTTTACAAAAAGTGTAGCTGCTGGCTTAAACAACACTCGCCTGTCCCACGGTCCAGCAATGTGGCCACCTGAAGGCTCGCTCCTCTCCCTCTTCTCTCCGCGGCATTGCAAGTGTGGGCACCTAGCTCTGACAGCTTCCGGCTTCACAGCCGGGTGCGCACTGCGCATGTGCGATTCGCGCTGTGCCTTCTCAGTGGCCGGGCAATCTTCTGGGACCTGTGACGGGTCCCAGAAGTTTGCAGGGAGGGAGGCGGAGGAGGAGGAGTCGCCTAGGCCTAGGAGTCGCCTAGGCAGTGAAGTGGGAGGTTGGGTACCTGTCAAACTTGGGTACCATCCCCCCCACCCCCCCCAAAAAAAAAAAAGATGACGTGCCAAATGTGGCATGTAAGGGGGAGAGGAGCGCTTAAAGCGGAAGTTCCACTTTTGGGGGGAACTCCGCCTTACCGTACTATAAACCCCAATGGGGAAATTTACTACTCTATTTGTACTGGTGACCACTGATAGGCTCCATTCACATGGGGGGTAACAAGTGCACGTGTACCCGGACCCATGCGGATGTCAGATTGAAACAAGAAGCGGCGGTGTCTATGGAGCTGCTGCATCCCAATTGGCATCAATAGGACTGCCTAGAACACCTGTGCCTCCCCATGCAGGTGAACACGCCCTACAAGGGTGTACGATATAGGGCCTTAGCAGGAAATAGGTGTCCCCAATCAAGAGCTAAGTGAACCTTTCAGCAAGGACACCTGTTCCAGGTACAACTGTCTAAGGGCCTCTTCACACTGTAAGCTGTGACCTGCATTGTTCTGCATAAGAACACCACAGATCACTGCTAGGAAACATAGAAAACTGTTTTTCTTTGTGCTCCATTCAAACCACAATGTGCAGTGAATGCAAGTGTTCCGTCAGATATGGCAACCCATCAGAATTGGTAACAGAAGTGACGTTCCGTCGCTGCCATCTTGCTACACCCCACTCTCCTCCACAGTAAGGGTACACCATGAAGGGGGAAAGCAGACATCTTGTTTCACTCACCGGAGTTTTGCATTTCACAGTTATTTTGAACATTAAAAAGAGCCTATAACGTGAAATAAAGCATTTGGAAATCCATCAGACTGTTTACATATTGAATTATAAAAGCAGATGTGTTCTGCCAGATTACCAAACCTGTGAGAGCAGCAGGTTTGCTACTGCTTTTAAAATTCAGTCGGATTTCTAAATACTGTATTTGACCTTATAAGCTGCGTTTACTGTTAAAAATAACTGTGAAATGCAAAACTCCGGTGGGTGTAACAAGATGTCTGCTTGCCCCTTCTCACTGTATCCTTACTGTGGACGAGTGCGGGGTGTAGCAAGATGGCGGCCACTTAACGTCACTTCTGTTACCAATTCTAATGGGTCACCTAATCTGACAGAAAACAGGCATGCTACTATTCCGGAGATTGTCAATGCAGCTTTAGTGCATAAACTTAAATTAAGTGTCATTTTGTGTTTAGAGGTGAAAAAAAAAAAAGTGTATATATATATATATATATATATATATATATATATATATATATATATATATATATATATATATTTATTATATACACACACACAGTGTGACACAGTGAAACAGTGCATAACACTACCCCCTCATCACTGGTACAGAACAGACAGCAAATCGTTATTCACTGTCAGCATAGCCTATTCAGATGCTTTCTGGGGGGGGGGGGGGTTATTGTGATGTTCGGTGAGTTTTAGTCACTGAGTTACAAGGGACTAAATACTCAAACCCAAAACAGGGCTAATTTAAACCTGGTTTTTACAGGTACCCGCTCCTACTTCCAGTCGGAAGCCAAAACCCCCCTAACCTTCTGAAACATATGCCCGGTCCCAGAAGGCTGCGGAACCATTCACAATGCGCAGCGCATGCACAGTGGGCAGTCAGCTGTGAGGCCACAAGGAATCACAACTGGCTGCCCACAGTTATTATGCCGGTACCCAAAGATCGGAGAAGAAATGGTTCAGATGAGCCGTATTCGTAGCTGCTTCCTTTTTTTATTTTATTTTTTTTTAAAGGCAGAAGAACCGCTTGGAGGACCTCTGCAAAAAATAAGCCTTTAAAAACTGCTGGCAAATAGGGAGTTAAGTGCAAGGAGGTGTATGCTACCTCCCGGATTCCCTCTATTTTGCTCACTGAGGGCTGACAGATTAGCTTCCACTATACTCCAGGGGCTCCAAGAGAAGCGATACGGATCTCCTACACAGCAGTCACTCTGCCCGCCCCCTCCTCCTCCTCCTCCTCTCCCCTGACCATTCACAGAAAGATTTGGATTTTATGAATGAGTTGATAGAAATCAAAGGGTTCTGTGAATGGGCAATGGAAGAGAAGAAAAGGGGGGCGGGGAGAGTGGCTGCAGAAGATCCCCGCTAGCAATTCGATCGGGGAATTGGGGGTGTGCATATTGGTGTAATATGTGCCGAAAGATGAACTTATCCTTTAAAAATGAATGACACACCCACACGCCTGCTAAGGTGCAGTCTCTCTCTGCGGGTCAGTAATGAGTTTGATTTAGCATGCATTCCTCACCCACAGGTATATGAACCTAGCCTTAAAATATATTCAAATCCAAAAGAAAAAATGTAATATACTGCAGCTTACCAGCCCTTAGATGTGGTGGCTGCATTAGTTAGTTCCCCTGTATTTTCACCTGGTGATCCCGCCAATAACACACTTCCTGTCTTAGGGTGCCACCTCCTTTATCTACCTTTAGTGCTGTCAGGACACGTTTGTTTTTATAAAGCCTTAAAGTGGTTGTAAAGTCAGAAGGTTTTTTTTTTACCTTAATGCATTCTATTCATTAACATAAAAAAAAGCCTTCTGTGTGTCCAGCGATGACCAAGAGTGTGTCAGCCGACCGAGAGTCTCCTTGCTGATTATCTGAGACACTGTAGCGGTGCCATTGGCATCCGCTGCTGTCAAAGTCAGCTGGCCAATCAGTGGAAAGGGGGGCGGGGCCAGGGGTTCTGTCTGAATGGACGATGGGAGCTGTGACTAAGCTTGGGTGCCCCCATAACAAGCCGCTTGCTGTGGGGGCACTGAACAGGAGGGAGGGGCGGGGCCATGGGTTCTGTCTGAATGAACGATGGGAGCTGTGACTAAGCTTGGGTGCCCCCATAGCAAGCTGCTTGCTGTGGGGGCACTGAACAGGAGAGAGGGGCCAGGAGCACCAAAGAGGGACCCGAGAAGAAGAGGAGGATCCGGGCCGTTCTCTGCAAATCAACTGCAATAGAGCAGATAAGTCTAACATGTTTGTTACTTTTATTGGGGAAAAAAAACAAGACTTTACAATCACTTTAACACCAGTCCCTTAGTGCATCTATCATGATTTTATTATCATTGACTGTTCAAACACCAAAGAACGGGGGAGACTTTTAACCCCCAAAAAACATGTTTGAAGAATGTCATGCTCTGACCCACTAAATGTTCCAAAAAGGCCTTCAAGTGAGATAAACGTTTGTAGCAGGCGCTCCTCAGGTCACATCCAACCATTTACTGCCTGGAGGCGGCACTGTCCACTGTTAAAGCAGTATTACACTATTACACTCAAAAACAGAAACATAATACATTGCAGATTACCAATCAGATGTGAAGGCTGCATTCGTTTTCATTTATTTTATTTTTTTTGTCTTTTTCCTCTGCTGATCCAGCCAGTAACACACCATGGAGTCACCCTTACATGAAGGGACTAGAATTGCTTCTCCTACATTGTGTGCATCAATAGAAACATCAGGCTCTAGTCTAAGGTGACAAGGCGCTCCTCTGCTCCTCCTTCTCCAAACTGCACTGTCCACTGCTAACTTTTTCCTGTGAAGACCAGACATTCAGGGAAGCAGCACTAAGAGAGCAGAAGCCAGCAGCATTGAAAACGTGTAAACTGCAAGTGCTAAGGTAAAAATTGTACCAAATAGTTAAAGCAGTAATCAACCTAAAACCAAAAATGTAATATATTGCAGCTTACCAATACCAAGACATGGTGACTGCATTCGTTTTCTTTTTTTAGGCTTTTTTTTCCCCTTCTGTTTTCACCTTGTGATCTGCTGCCTGTCGATCGCTACATGTCGGGTGAACTGCACAAAGCGAAGCATCGAGGCTGCGGCATGTAAACATCCCTGTCTGTTGGCTATTGCAGCTTAAGTAGGGGGGAGGGTGGTTGGCAGGCAGCAAAAGTGTGGCTCAACTGTGTATTTTTGCCACCCCCACCAACCGCAAATCTAAATGAAGCCTTTCAAATTGAAACCAAACTCCGGATCACACTGCAGTTACAGCAACAGTTTTTTTCCTATTGGAATGAAGATTTTACATAAATGAAAACTGATCCTTGTAAAAGCTCAGCTTACCCGTGTGCTGGAATAGCAGCCACCCGTGCATGCGCAGGAGTGACGTTAATCCACGCCAGCCATTGAAGGCGGCTGAATACTGGTACACACAAGATGCTATGCCGGCAAGGCACAGGCACCATTAGAGCAAAGCTGAGTATTTGCTGCCTTCAGTTTCTTAAATAACGTTTCACCTAACTGCATGCTGCTTGCTGTGGCACTATACAGTTTGGAATGTGAGAAAATGCAATGCAGTGATACATGGGGCTGTCACTAATACCATTAAGAATTCCTCACTGGGGAAGGCACACTCAGATGTCTGAGTGGAGAGTTGCAAGAACTTTAAAGCAGAGCTCCACCCAAAAGGGGAAGCTCTGCTTATTGGCCGCCAGGCCATTCACAAAGCGCAGTAAGGCTTCACTACCAGTTTCCCTCACCCCTAATGGCGGCGGCGGCACCCGAGAGCTGATTGAAAAAATCAGCTCGGGTGAAGACACCACAAATCTGTGGACAGGTAAGTGTACTAATATTAAAAGTCAGCAGCTACAGTATTTGTAGCTGCTGACATTTTTTTCTGACAAAGCCCGGAGCTCCTCTTTAAGGATAAGCCTGAGAATCTGACCATTACAAAGGGGAGGCTTCATTCTGGTAGGACAGCATTACCTATATGTCCTGACACTCTCCTGTCACCCGGACAAGTTCTTCTTGGATCAGCGCCTGCACACTGCTAACCCCGGGAGCCCGACATCTGCTCTTCACTCCAGGTCAGGATCTGCAGAAATCCCCGCTGTACTGACCTCAGGATCTCTCCTTCCAGTCACAGTGCTTTTCAGAGGGCATTTGACAGGCAGCGAGGAGGTGTAATATCGCCTCCTCACTGCCTGATTTAAAGGATCAGTTCACCTTTAAAAGTAAAAAAATTGAAATTTGCATTGATTATTTTTTTTCTAAGGAGCCTGTAAAGCATTGCAAATGTGATAAGCAGATCACAGGTGCAATGTCAGGCTCCTGCAGACTATCAGTATAGCCGTCTGCCTGTACCTCCGATACTAGGAGAGAGCTCACCAGAGCCCTAGCAGTTCATTAGGAGCTACAAGCCATCCGCTACAATGGCTGACAGTAATATTAGTTCATTCAAAGAACTCTGAATAAATGATGTGGCTGTATGGGCGGAGTCCTGCATGGCCTGCGCGGTTTTCAAATTGTGACAATGGATGTGGGAAAAAGATCCCCAGCCTGCTGGAGGGGCATCCTGGAGTGAGGTGGTGGATGCTGACCATGTTGCACTCTAAATATCAGTGTAACAGGTAACATGTTCAGAAAGGTGAACTTATCCTTTAAAGTGGTTCTAAAGGCTCAAGGTTATCTATTCTATGCATGAAGGTAAAAACCTTGTCTGTGCTGCAGTCCCGTCCCCCCCATTACTTAGCTGACCCCCATCACGATCCAGCGGTGTATACGACAGCCTTAGCTCTCCAGGGACTCTCCCTCCACATTGGCTGAGACAGCAGCAGGAGGAGCCATTGGCTCCCACTGCTGTCAATCACAGCCAGTGAGCCAATAAGAAGAGAGGGGGCGCGGCCGAGCATGTGTGTGTGAAAGGACACAGAGCAGCAGACTGGGAGTGCGCCTGTTTGGGTGCCCCCATTGCAAGCCGCTTGCTCTGGGGGCACTTGACAGAAGGAAAGGGACAGAAGAGCCGGCGGGGGGCCAGAGAAAAAGGGGTTTGTGATGCTCTGTGCAAAACCACTGCACAGAGCAGGTAAGTACAACGCGCTTGTTATAAAAAAAAATAATTGCCTTTAAAATGTTACTAAACCCAGGAGCCTGCATTCACTATATTTGGTTTCCCACAGTACACAGAACAGGGAAATGTGATTATTTTAGTAAATATAAACTGCTAAATATCTTTTCTCATCAACAGCATAGCGGTCTTGTGACTTCTATCAGTGTTTGGTTAAAGCTTGTAGAAGTTTTCATTCTCCTCTGACTGTCCTATAAGGCTGCAGCACCCCTGACCCTCTGTCTGGACAGTGCTGATTGGCCTTGTGCTGATCACATGCACCCTCCCAAGGGAAAAAAAAAAAACTCTAGCAATACACACCAAACTGAGCAGTGTGCAGAATGCACCCAATGCTCTGTTGCATCAGGAGATGGATTGGGGACAGTAGAAGGGGAGGATCAGAGAAGACAGGATCAAACAGACAATGCAGAGGATTAACCCCTTAGGTTCCACAATGAGTATAACAAGCATGCTTTACTGCATATACAGACTGATTTTATTGTTGTAGGTTTAGTAACACTTTAATGGCGCACTACAATTGTGTGTTGCACGCAGTGGCAGCCCGGCCCCATTGAACTCAATGGGCAAGTCTCACAAACAGAGCCGATTGGCAAAATCTGCACCCCGAGTTAAAAATACCGTGACCACCAAGCATCGCAGCCTCGGCATTCGTACAGCCCCATCTGACTGTTATTTTACAACTTATTTGGACAGCTGGGGAAAAATGTGGTGGTGGTGGTGGTGGTGGTGGTGGTGGTGGGGGGGGGGTGGACAATAAAACCGTGGCCCGTTTTCACCACCCATATGAGACCGACCTATTTCATACCTAGATATAATGCGTGTCATCACAGGACACTGAAAACAAAGGGGGATACCAAATAAAATGATTGCATAACAACACCCTATCAGAACTAGGTGGAAAGGACCCCAAAAGAGAAACCAATGTCAATGTATATGGAATGCGCTGTGTACATCGTCAGCGATATATAAGTGGGGGAAGGGATCACCGCTCCAGGTGGAAATGAGGATATAGAACTCTCCTCGGAACTGGAACACCAGGGGCCGGCTAAGCATATAGCAACATGGGGCAAAAGGGAAGTTCTGGACAGCCGCACTCCGGAATATAGCCTTTATTAGTAAAAAGTCCAACAGATACAAGCCACAGTAAAAAAAAGGGGCTGACGCGTTTCACACTTAACAGTAATTCGTTGCAGCTTGACTAAGCACTGTTAAGTGTGAAATGAGTCAGCCCCATTTTTTGCTGTGGCTTGTACCTCTTGGACTTTTTACTAATAAAGGCTATAGTCCGGAGTGAGGCTGTCCAGAACTTCCTTTTTGCCTCATGCAGCGATATAGAAGTACGTGAAATAAAATAAGAGAAATCGGGTACTACATGCGATCACAACACTATACTATGTCGTCCCAATGAAGTATGTATTTTTACATATAATATAATCTTGGGGTTGCATTTAGTACTTTCTCTTTTGAGGTCCTCCCCCTACTCTTTTTTTTCTTGCCATTTCGTACTTTTTATTCCCAGCGCCATTTTCTGTAAATGTCCGCACTTCCCGGGTCCAACATTAATACTGATCAGAAATACGTTCATCGCTTCACATCAGTCCCAGCATCTCATGTGCCCCCCCCCCTCCCCCTTAGACAGGGATTCCCCTGACTTTGGGGGCTTTCCTCCAACTTCCTGTTGTGTCTCTGAGACAGGAAGTGAAGGGAAATGTCCTCCAGGAAGTTCTAATCACCTGGCCGGGAGGGGTGTAACCCTTCTCTGCTCCATGCACAGCTGAATAAAGTTGTGTCTGTGGCTGCAGTTGAATGTATTCCAATGGGTGGATGAGACAATCAGAAGATGTGGAGGACACCCCCAGTCTATAGAATGTACTGCCCCTCCCTAGGCCCCGGCCCCAATGAGGAGCCTTCCCCGGTCAGGGCCCGGCCGGCCTCCTGTGGAGGGGAGTCCATGTATATCAGTCAGTATGGATCTCCTTAGTGCGGCCTAGTCAGCCCCAGAGGCCTGGCTCCCAGTGCAGGCTTCCCCTCCCTCCACAGGCCTCAGCCTTCTCCCTCCACACACCAGGCCCGCGCTTCCCTTCTCTTACCCTCCCTCCCGGAGTGTCTCGGTCCATGGCTCCCGGTAAGCTTCCTTCCTGTCCTCGGCCTCCTCCTCCTCCGCCGCTCACGTCACTAGACCGAGCGCCCCCCTCCGTGCGCGCTCCCGGCGCCGCGCAGCTACGTGGCCGCTGCCCGCTCCGTGGTTAGGGGGGCGCGCGCCTGCCTTGGCTCGGCACTCGACGAGCGTTTGCACGCATGCGCGTATCGGCGGGCAGGGGGAAAGGGAGCGAAGGACTGGCAGAGCGCATGCGCGCGGCGAGCTAGCGCGTGCCCGCGTTTGACTTGGCACATGCGCAGTGGGCATTCGAGCTCTTCACCCTACCACGCATGCGCGAACCGCTACAACCTAGCGTGTCATAGCCGCCAGGCTCCCCTGGGAAAATGTGTTTTGAAAAAATAGTAATTCATTGTCGGTACTCTATCTTTTACTCTTCCATTTGTCTTACGTGTTTTGTTTCTGTATGTTTTTTATTAGTTTGTGAGCTATATTGGCCCGCATTATTTGTAGGGCTTCAACAAAATGGCGGCCGGATACCCAAAAGATAGAAGGGCTGACATTTGTAGGCGGGGCTTCACCGGTGACACAGCAGTACCCTTGTAACCTTTATTGTGCAGACCTCTGATTTAAAGGGGCGATGGCTGATTGGCTGGGGATCTGACCAGGGATGGCTATTTCATTTTTTCTTTATACTCCAGGCAAATGTGGATAAACAAAACTAACATTTATTCCAGATATGTATTCAACACACTTCAATAAACGATCATATGCTTTTCCAATCGATCTCCTCCAATAGGAACAATTGACCTTTAGTCGACAACCCATTAAATTGATACGACACACCGCGGGAAGAGAATTGTGATTGTAATTTATTGCCGTACATTATGGATCACATCTCTGTTTCCTCATGTAATCTCATAACCTGATCGATTGAAATACGACCCTTTTCATGAACAAACTATCTTGGTGCTGCTGAATGATTAATAATATTCCATCCTGGCCGATCGACTCAAATCTGATCTAAATCAAGTCTAATGGTGGCCATACACACTTTGATAAATGATTGATCTCTTTTCCGTCTGATCTTCCCCAATTAGAATAACTGATCGATGATTGACTCAAGGAAGCAGATTCTGATCAATTGTTAGAAGATATGATTGTATGGTCAAACCGGAAAACAATCAAATAGGCATAGCTTCCCTTCGATTTGCACTTGGTCTGGATCAGATCAAACTGAGTTGATTGTCAAAATTATTTATATTCATATTTGGATCGTCTTTGATCGATTGGATTATGAGGTTGCCTGGTGGGAAGAGAGAAGCGATCAATCACATAAGATCATATCTTACAACTATTGATCAACTCTACTTCCTTTTGTGGCATATTGATCATTCGATTGAATAACTGACCACTGATCGATTATTCTTATTGGGGAAGATCCATTGGAAAAGAAATCAGCAGTACGCTGAGAGGAGGAGAGAGAATTGAACTCATTATTGTGCTGCTTCTTCTTTCACTGTCCAATCACAGTCTGTGCTCAGAGGAAGTAGGTTGAATGATACTGTCCATCAGACCGAAGGCTTCTTGTTGTGAGAAAAAGAGCACTGCAGGGGGAGAGCAATAAAAGCTGCTTTTTTATTATATCTTTTATTGGGCTATTATTTTTTTTATCTTATTTTTGGCTGGAGTTCTACTTTAAGAGATAATTCCTGGAATTCAGTAGAAATGTGTCTCCAGCCCATGCAACAAAGGGCACAACTTGCAGCAGAGTCATATAGCTGTCAGGAAGGTATATCAGGCATCACTAAATGGCGGACCACGGTCCACATCCAGACTAAGTCACTGTCCCATCCTGACCCCCGTGGTTGCGCTATTTAGGAGCCGTCGGTTATTCCCCTCTCCCTTCGCTAGCGTTGTCATCGGGAGGCAACACAGTGCTGGATGGAAGGTGGGTGCTGCCCCAGTTAACTGATTGGTTGCTAGGATGCAGGGCGGTTCTAGCAACCAATCACAAGCTAGTTAACAGGAAAAGCTTTGCAACTCCACCCCTCCATCCAGAACTGTCGGGCCTCTCGCTGTCAGCTCTAGACCTGCTGTGCCTCCTGCCCTCCACCCTGTGTAAGGTAGGACAGAGAAGAGGGCTCTGTCCCCGTTATGAAGGATGGGGTGGGGAACTGGGGGTGATATGAAGGGGGTGCTATAAAGGGGGTTGAGGACAGGAATATGAAGTGGGGGTTATATGAAGGGGTATCTAGGGACTGCAATGTAAAGGGGAGGGGGTGATATAAGTGGGGCGCACAGGAATGTAAAGTGGGTGCTATAAAGGGGGTGAGGACAGGAATGTGAAGGGGGGGGGGGATATGAAGGGAGTCATGGACAGGAATGCAAAGGGGGGTTGAGGACTGTAATGTGAAAGGTCGGGGGCTGATGATTGTAATGTGAAAGGGGGGCTGAGGATTTTAATGTGAAAGAGGGGGGCTGAGGATTGTATTGTGAAAGAGGGAGGATGAGGATTGTAATGTGAAAGGGGCGGGGGCTGAGGATTGTAATGTGAAAGGGTGGGGGCTGAGGATTGTAATGTGAAAGGGTGGGGGCTGAGGATTGTAATGTGAAAGGGGGGGGGGCTGAGGATTGTAATGTGAAAGGGGGGGCTGAGGATTGTAATGTGAAAGGGGGGCTGAGGATTGTAATTTGAAAGGGGGGGCTGAGGATTGTAATGTGAAGGGGGGGCTGAGGATTGTAATGTGAAAGGGGGGGGGCTGAGGATTGTAATGTGAAGGGGGGGCTGAGGATTGTAATTTGAAAGGGGCGGCTGAGGATTGTAATGTGAAGGAGGGGCTGAGGATTGTAATGTGAAAGGGGGGCTGAGGATTGTAATTTGAAAGGGGGGGCTGAGGATTGTAATGTGAAAGGGGGGGGCTGAGGATTGTAATGTGAAAGGGGGGGCTGAGGATTGTAATGTGAAGGGGGGGGGCTGAGGATTGTAATGTGAAGGACTGATGTGAAGTTAGGGACTGGGATGTGGAGGGGGCTGTGAGATAAAGGAAGAGGGGTTGTGATGTGAAAGATGTGAGGCCAGGTTCACATCATTGCATACTGCGTTCTGTGTGTAGGCAGCCCATTCATATCACTGGGCTGTCTTATATTCAGAAATGCAGAGAAAGAAGTCTCTGACCATTCTTTTAATTCACATCATACTGAGCCACATGGTGCTGCGGCACCTTGTGGTTTGGCGCTTGAAAAAACGCGCCGCGTTTGCCAATGCGCAGAGATGTCATTAATTATCAAGCATACGATTCGGACCTCTGTGAATTTTATTTATTTTATTTTTTTAGATTCTTTTTATTGAGTTTGTTTAAAAAAGAAAACAAAAAAGTTGCATAATACAGCCTCTGGTCATATCCCGGCTGAGGTAACAACCAATAAAACAATCCTATACATTTATACTTATCTATAGAACTTCTATAACTGAAACTTCTCGTGTCATTAAGATTGAGAGGACAGGGGGAGGATAGAGTGTCATGCATATCAGGTGACCACATCGGGAAGTGCTGCTGAGGTTGAGGATAACGCCTTTAGGAGAACCTACAGATAATGGCAAAGTTAGGTCTTCACTGCTACAAGACTTTTAGTTGAAGTAGACAATCAATGGGAACAGTGCCTATTGCGATCGTGGTGTCCGATTCTAACCATACACGCCATATTTTGTCAAACTTAGCTGGGCAGCCTCTGGTGAGAAAGACCTCTTTGTATAGTGGAATCCATCTGGGAGCTAGCCTCCAGGTGCCCGGATCTTTCCGTCTACCCAGCCAGAAGCATATTTCAAGCGGAGAGTGATCAGAGAGTCTTGCTGGGAGATACGAGGCCTCAGATACTTTAGAAAGAGCTGGAGCGCTGCCAAATGCAAAATTAATTGTGGAGCCGGATTTGTGGGTTGTGGACAGGTGTGAAAAGACTCTGGAGTCAGAATGTTTCCATATCTCAGTTAGAACAAAGGTGTCTGCCCATTAAGTGAGATCGGGGGAGACAGTTCGCTGGGGGTTAGAGGAGTCTAGGGCAGGATCAAGAATTGAATTAAAGTCCCCAGCAAAAATGATATGTGTGGCGGGAAGAGAAGCTAGTTTCTCGCTGATGGAGAAAAGTAGAGTGGGGTCTACAGGAGGTGGTAGATAGATATTTTCAAAAGCCCAGAGGGCTGAATGAAGTTCAAGTAACAGAATTATGTATCTGCCATTGGGGTCCGAGCTCACTCTCTCAACTTTACATGGTAGGGCTTTATTAATTAGGATTGCGACTCCTCTCGCATAGGTCGAGTATGTGGCATGAAAGGCCTGCCCCACCCAAGATCTACGCAGAGCCAATATCCTACTTCCCATGAGATGAGTCTCCTGTAGAAAGAGGATGTGTGGCTTGTGGGACGCTAAGAATTTGAACATTAGGGAACGTTTAAATTTGTTATTCAGGCCTCGTATGTTCCAGGAAACCAATTTAACATCAGACATAGCCATCATGTAATAATTTCAGACAGTTAGTGAAGACTATCATCATATGTTTCAATATTGATCTTAGAAAAAAGTTCCTCTGCAAGCAGTGGCATGTGATAAGCATGACAGTGTAATCAGACAATCGAGTAGTTATAACCTTAGTACAAAACTCCCTACTACTTAGTCAATACCCCAACATAACCAGGCTTGTAGTTTAATTCCCTAAACTTTGGTATCAACAAAAATGCCTATGAGAGGCTCAGAGTTCCAGGGAAGAACCCTGATGGTGTCTAGCTTCTAACAGCAAGCGTGGGCGGGGGGGGGGGGGGGGTAGGTGATTCCTATTACATCCAATGGAGGACTGGGTAGTCCATAGATGCCCTGTGCAGGCTCAGTTTCATTGAGATGGTGTGTTGATATGTCTTGCTGTAGCTCCGATTGGCTAGGAACAAGTAAATGCAGGGGAGAGGATTGTAGGGGGGTGAGCCACCCTAGTTGCCCCGCCTTACAGGGAACCGCGGCAAAACACAGGGAACGACCTGAATCAGCTAGTGGAAGGCCAGCCCACCCCCTGGTTGGGGGACATGCTCAGAGGACAGCTGGCCAGTCCAGTTAGGTGTTAACAAGGATGAAGAGGGGTATCAGGCAACTGGGAGGAGAGTTCCCCCTGTACGTCCCCTCCGCGGGTAAGCCGCCTCGCTCCACCCGCCATACTGTACAGGATTGATCAATCAGCGGTGGAAAATGAACAGATAAACCTTGGAACTGTAACAATAGCCAGGATGGTATATTAGGGAGTAAGCATTAAGATTACTGCAGAGATAGTAGCCAGTTATCTGCCTCTTCAGGGAATTCAAAAAACTTTACCGAACCACCATGTGGAACTCGCAGACGACTTGGGTATAGCATGGAGTACTTGATTTCCCGTTCCTGGAGCCTTCTTCTGACATCAATGAAGGTTTTGCGACGTCTTTGTAGGTCTGCGGAGAAGTCAGGATAAAGATGTACCACAGTGTGCTCAAAGGGAAGGGTGGGACGTTTGTGGGCTTCACTGAGAATGCGATCATGGTCTCTGAAGTTCAGAAACCTAACAAGGAAGGGCCTTGGTGGGGCCCCAGGGTGCTCCGGCCAGTTGGGACTCTGTGGGCCCTTTCCACCACGTAGGTCGGGGGGACCTCGGTCAGGTTAAGAAGTGACTTAAAGAAGGCCTCCACAAACTCAGCTGGGCAGTCCCCCTCCGGGAGACCCAGACATTATTCCTCCGGAGGCGATTTTCCGCACCATCAGATTTAGCCACAAGGGATTGGACGGTGCGCTGCAGGGAATGGAGGGCATCATCATGGCGGGCAGTGAGATCCTCCGTGGTAGAGATCCGCGACTCAGTCTCAGAAAGTCTGCCCCTGATTTTATCCAGATCTGCCCTGATGAGGTTACATTCCTCTGCCAGGTGGTCAATGCGAACCAGTAGGGAGGTTCTACTCTGCTCTATGGCCGCGAGGATAACAGCGGTGTCCCTCGTCTGTGGTGGCACCTGCGGAGGTGGAAGAGGCATCGGGTTTTCCGCCTGGTCCATATCTGCTAACAACAATCTGAGTTGATCCAGGATGGCACTGGGACATTGAGCGGGCTGTGCGGGAGCCTTTTTGGTCACAGATTTGCTCTTTGAGGGCTTGAGTGGGTGATGTGGAAAAGTCGGATCAATTTGCAGGGAGGAGGGTATGTCCCTTTAAGAGCCTATGAAAGGTATAAGACAGCGATATGCAATTAGCGGACCTCCAGCTGTTGCAAAACTACAAGTCCCATCATGCCTCTGGATGTCAGAGTCTTGCAATGCCTCATGGGACTTGTAGTTCTGCAACAGCTGGAGGTCCACTAATTGCATATCCCTGGTATAAGAGATGATTCCCTGCAGGCCTGGCAGGCACCTGAGGTTGGTGCAAAACTGTGCTCTCTTTGGGACCAGGTGGGATTGGCTGCTGGTCCCCAGTCTGCCCCCTCTAAGGATGCTGACACAGGGGATGGAGTATGGGATGACAGAGTTTCTATAGATTGCTGCACCTGGGGGAGGAGGAGACCTCTGTGAATTTTAATTCAATACCCCTGATGTATATGAATATAGGAATCTGTTGCAGAATTGCTGAAGTCAGTTGCTCCAACACAACTGACTCCAGCATGGAAGAGGTTATAATTATAGCCACTCTTCTCACCACCGACATGGCGTATTTTCTTTATGTATTTGTCGCAGAAGAATGCAAGAGCACTGCACAAAAGAACTACCTTAATTTGTTACCTGTATTAGAAATAGCAAGAAAATCAAGGCAAGGCTTTTTTGAATTTGATGGAAACGTAGGGCCAGCCAGAAAACTGTCAAATACTTTATTGAATCGCCCCCCGCTGTGTATAAAGTTCCTTACCCGTTACCTTTTGCTCTATGACTATAGCCAGCCATCAACAGTTCTAATCTTAGCCGGTTCAGCAGGGAGTGGCTGAGATTGGAACCATATATGGGTAGGCTGAATGTACCCAAGTCGATTGATCATCTTGGCCAGCCAGCCTTTTGCATTTTTCATGCGATTATTGCCATGGTTGTAGGAAAGAAAATCGCAAGGTCTATGGCTGGCTTTAGACCTAGTGCACACCTATGCAGTTTGCTATTAATGTTACTGCAGTGCTTTTTGCAATGAGTTTTTGCGCACGCGTTTTCTGGATGCATTTTGCGTTTGTTTTTTTGACAAATTTGTTGTTGGGTAGATAAAAAAAACAAAAAACAAACACAAAACGCAGCAAAAATGCACTACATGCTTTTCTGCAACGTCTCCATTGAAGTCAATTAAACCAAAAATGCACCATTTTACGTTTTTAAAAAAAAAAAAGTCCCTGACCCTTTCCGAAAAAGCAAAAAAGCTTACACGTGTCCCATATGAAAGCCATTTTAAATGGACTGTAGCGTGTTTCTGCAAAAAGCACCAAAAAACGCATAGGTTTGAGCCGGGCCTAAGGATCCATTCACACTGCAATGGGTGTGTTGAGTGCACATATGCAATCGATCGCAACCTGCAATGCATTTTAAAATGTGCTGCAATACTTTTTTTAATTTTTTTTTTAATTTTTAAGTGCAAGTTCACCTTCTCAGAATTTTTTTTAAAAGTGAATGAACACCCCCCATTAGAACCTGCTGTACCTACCTATGTTGGTGATGAGCTGTCAGTGCCTACACAGCCATCCAGGAATTTGAAATCTCCCCCTTCTTTCTGGAAATCACCCAGCATGGATCAGAGCCATTCTCACTGGTAAGCATCAGCACAGAAAATTACTCTGATCCATCCCAGAAGTGCTGAAGAAACAAAAAAAAAGAGAGAATGCCAAGAGTGCTACATGGGCCGTAATAGCTCATCACCCACAGCGGCACAGGGGGAGGGTGTAAGTTTACATTTTCAATATTTTTTCAAAAGTTGAACTAACCCTTTAAACTTCACTTAGCTTTATTTACTTATTACAGGTACTCATATAGCGCCATCAATTTTCTCAGTGCTTTACATATACAGTGGGTATAGAAAAGAATCCCCCCCCCCCCTTTAAAAAAATAATAAAAATAAATACATTTTGTCGCTTTGCAGCCTGAAATGAAGACAGACAGTGTTTTTGTTTTAACCAGCTGTATTTACTAGAGCAACTTATAACATCCAAGTGAAAGATATAACACCAACATGCCAGAAAAAAATAAAATAAAATAATAATTAGACATGTGCACTCGTTTCCGTTCGAATGCATTTTCATCCGAATTTCAGGTATTTTCGTTATCGTTTTAACAAACGATAACGAAAGTGCAGAATCCGAAAAACGAAAGATCCGACATAAACAAATGCTTTATTTTTGTTTTCGTTGCGACAACAGTTCGATATAGATAGGAGATTCGACATGATGCTGCCAATAACAATCTGTGTCCATCGAACCTGTGATCGAAAGTGCCTAACCTTAACTCTGTTAGTCCAAGATTATTCGACATAGAGAGAAAAGATCACTGCTGGAATTGGGTGGGGGAAGTATAATAAAAATAATGATGATGATGAAAGTTATTGGCTGATTGTAACCAAAGGGGAGCAGTAAAATAGCTAGAACTACCGTATATACTTGAGTATAAGTCGAGTTTTTCAGCACATTTTTTTGTGCTGAAAGTGCCCCCCTCATCTTATACTTGAGTCAAGCACTTTTCTGCAGCAAAAAAATTCATTTTCCGAACCGACTTTGGGGCCCCGTATCTCGGGGCCACTTGGTGCTAGAAACCCCAAATTTGGTGTGCAAAACCCAGTGGAACTGGTACCATAACATATCCAAAGCTGGAGTTCCTAGCTCTAAGTGGCCCCGAGATACGGGGCCCCAAACCTGGTTTCGGAAAATGTCATTCTCTGCTGCAGAAAAGTGCTTGACATTTTGTGAACCGATTTTGGGGCCCCGTATCTCAGGGCCACTTGGTGCTAGGAACCCCAAATTTGGTGTGCAAACCCAGTGGAACTGGTACCATAACATATCCAAAGCTGGAGTTCCTAGCGCTAAGTGGCCCAGAGATATGGGGCCCCAAATCTGGTTCGGAAAATGTCATTCTCTGCTGCAGAAAAGTGCTTGACATTTTCTGAACCGATCTTAGGGGCCCCGTATCTCCGGGCCACTTGGTGCTAGAAACCCCAGCTTTGAACATTTTATGGTGCTAGGTCCACTGGGTTTGCACACCAAATTTAGGGTTCCTAGCACTAAGTGGCCCCGAGATACAGGGCCCCAAATTCGGTCAACTGTGTCCATTTGCAGCAATGTCATTTCGGGACCCTTTGGGTTCAGAGACCCTAAATTTTGGCTGCAGCTAGGGGGCATCTAGGAACCCTTAACTACCGAGTTTGAAGTTCGGGGGACCTATGGCTGCAAATAGACACAGCGAGGCATGCAAATGGGCACAGTGAGGCTGCAAATGGGCATTGTTGACCCTCTTTTTCCACTTACAGTAGCTGTGCATTTCTCACCCTCGTCTTATACTCGGGTCAATAAGTTTTTCCCATTTTTTTGTGGTCAATTAGGGCCTCGACTTATACTCGAGCACATACGGTAAGTACACACGTACAGCCAACTTACTTTCACTTACGATTGCTAGCAGAGAGAGACACACACACTGAATGATTTCAGAAGACAGTCAATCTTAGCTGGTCCGTTTGTCAGAGAACCTGAATTATTTAGCAATTAAGCATAAGCAAAGCAGCAGAACAATAGTGAAGCAAGCTACAGTTCAACTTAACTTTTTCATAATAATCTGCTGCTATTGTGTTAGTGTTGTGAACTTGATAGTGATACTAGTGTTGTGATAGCCTCAGAGGCTGCCCGTGTTGTGGGGGGGGGGGGGGGAATTTATTATTATACATTCTATATTATAATGTCATATCAATATCGGACACAACATTGCACTTGGAGATTGAGAAACGAATGTGAAAGTTGGCTGACTGTTGGGGTAGAGTAGACCATTCAACATGAACGACGAAGATTCGACAAAGCAACGAAAAACATACAAACGTCGAATCTTTGGCTTATGGTGTCTGTCGAAAGTTCTAAGAAGATTCGACGGTGCAGCTAAACTATACAATGCTGCAATCGTACATTTCCGGTCAAATGCATCCGCCCATAGGCTATAGAAAAATTCTAATGTTGGTTGACTAGTAAATTAATAAATATAATTATTACTAGTCATACAACATTAGAATTCTACTACAGCTAGCTTATAGGCGGAAAATTTGACCGGAAATGTACATGTACAGTTTAGCTGCTCCGTCGAATCTTCTTTGAACATTCAACGGACACTATAAGCCTTCAATGACAGATTCGACCCTAATTAATTTGGCTTTTCGGACTAATGCAATTTTTAACGAAAAACAAAATAAAAAAAAACGAATTTCGGGAGTAACTAAATAAATTTATTTTTCAGAAGAAAACGAAATTCCGAAACGAAATATTTTAGTGTGCACATGTCTAATAATAATTCAAAAACAGAATCACTGAAAAAGGATCACCCCCCTCCTCTTTTATCAGTATTTTGTTGAACCACATTTTGCTTTAAATTACAGTCTTTAGTCTGTTGGGATATGTCTCTATTAACCTTTTACATCTAGACTTTGCAATATTTGCCCACTCTTCTTTGCAGAACTGCTCAAGTTCAGTTAAACTTGATGGTGACTGTTTGTGGACTACAGTCTTCAAGTTATTCCTCAGATTTTCAATGTGGTTCAAGTCTGGGCTCTGACTAGGCCATGCAAAGACATTCACCTTTTTCTCCTTCGCACACTGTGTGCTCATTTTTGCTGTGTGTGTCTTGGGTCATTGTCATGTTGGAAGGTAAACCTTCATCCCATTGACAACTTTCTATCAGAGGGCAGCAGATTTTCCTCAAGAATTTGATGGTATTTTGCCCCATCCATTTTTCCTTCTATCCCGACAACACCCCCATAACAGGATATTACTCCCTCCGTGCTTTACTGTAGGAATGGTGTTATTTGGATGGTGAGTTGTATTAGATTTCCACCAGACATATTGTTTCGCGTTGAGGCCAAATAGATCAATTTTAGTCTCATCTGACCATAACACCTTTTTCCATGTGGCCTCAGAATCTTCAAGGTGCGTTTACAGTGGTCAGATAAAACTAAAATTGAGTTATTTGGCCTCAACACCAAAAATATGTCTGGTGGAAAACCCAATACAGCTCACCATCCAAATAAAACCATTCCTACAGTAAAGCACGGAGGTGGTAATATGCTGTTATGGGGGAGTTTCTCTGCAGCAGGGACTGGAGCACTTGTCAGGATAGAAGGAAACTGGTTGGGGCAAAATACCTTAAAATTCTTGAGGAAAATCTTCTGCTCTCTGCCAGAAAGTGGTGAATGGAAAGGTTTACCTTCCAAGGTGACAATGACCCAAAGCACACAGCAAAAATGACCACACAGTGGTGGTAGGAGTAAGGGGTGAATGTCCTTGCATGGCCTAGTCAGAGCCCAGACTTAAACCCCATTGAAATTCTGTGGAATTACAGCTGAACAACATAAAAACTGTGTCCATCTTCATTTCAGGCTGCAAAGCAACAAAATGTGATTTTAAAGGGGGGGGGGCAATTCTTTTCTATACCCACTGTATATATTGTACATTCACATCAGTCCCTGCCCTCAAGGAGCTTACAATCTAAGGTCCGTAACTCGTATTCATGCATACACATACTAGTGCCAATTTAGACAGGAGCCAATTAACCTACCTGCATGTCTTTGGAATGTGGAAGGAAACCGGAGTACCCGGAGGAAGCCCGTACAGGCACAGAGAGAACATGCAAACTCCAGGAAGGTAGTGCTGTAGTTGGGATTAGAACCAATAACAATATTTGTAATGAAAACTTCAACTGACTATGTTGACTTTCATTTATGCACGTTTCTTGCATGCGTTGTATCACATTGCGCTAAAAAAAAAAAAAAAGTGCGCATTTTTTTTTTTTCAGTACAGGGCAGCACACATCCGTATAGCTCACTGGTCCTAATGAAATACATTGCTTTTACAACATATATGCGCTGCCATGCTTTGATCAACGCATACCAATACATTTAGAGCAGGGGTCTCAAACTGGCAGCCCTCTAGCTTTTTCAAAACTACAAGTCCCATGAGGCATTGCAAGGCTGACAGTTACAAGCATGACTCCCTCAGGCAGAGTAGTTCCCCAACAGCTGGAGGGCCGCCAGCTTGAGACCCCTGATCTACTGTGAACAACCCTTTGCAAGCTTGTCGGAGGTGGGGACCCAGGTGGATGGTGAAGACCACATAAGCCATGGGGAGAATCAGCTGGGAGATTTTCCTGTACTAAGCACTGTGTACTGAACAGTTGCTACATCAAGCTGATGACAGGTTCATTTTAAAAAGGAAACCTGTGCTGAAGACTGCTGACATCACATATACGGGAAATTAGGAAATTTACAGGAGCTAGACCATCTTATCAGGTCAGCATTTTCTGAATGTAGAGCTTAAAATAGGAACATAGTGCAGGAGGACAGATCACCTTCTTTACAAATGTGGTAGATGATTTATCTCATGGTGTCTGAATATTATTATTATTATTATTCAGGATTTATATAGCGCCAACAGTTTATGCGGCTCTTTACAATATAAAAGGGAGACAATACAGTTATAATACAATACAATAGGTTTAAGAGGGCCCTGCTCAGAAGAGCTTACAATCGAATATTCCATTATCACACAAGTCCTGCTTTTACCATGTATTCAGAGAAAGGTATACATTCTGCTTTATACATGAAAATGTTCCAAATAAATATAACCAAAGTGCTACCGAAAATGTATCAATTCCCTCAGAGTTACCTTTTCACATATTCTCTTTTGCCTCTCTTGTTCATGTGCAGGAATAGCTGTCAAGTGTTTTTTTTCTTTTTATAAAATTCTTGCCACTCGCACCTCTGCCTTTGCATACGCTGTATAGAGCATTGTAACCCTTCTTTGTGCGCTCTATCACATGACAGCACACTGCACTACCCACTAAAGGCACACACTGGCACACGAAATCTGGGCTCATGATAGATCACTGTACCTCCTATTGCCACCAATGGTGGGACACTAGTGCCTCGTTTCCACCGAGCGGATCGATTCGGTATGGTACGCTATTTTGGGCGTTTCCATTAAGAAAGCGGCCCATACAACCGAACCGTTCCATTCAGGGTCCTGCTTCAGATGTGGGGCCATAGAAAATGGAACGGTTCGGTTAGGGCGGAGCTACGCTACTTTACACTGATTGGTGGACGTGTGACGCCATGACGGCATTTTTTCTAAACCCACGTATGGCCCCTGTCGGTCCCACTTGCAGTGGAAATGCTCGCCTGAATAGGCCGGACCATTCTAGGCCGTCAAAACCGATCTGACCCGAACCGATCGGTGGAAATGAGGCATAGTCCTCCTACCGATTCCACTGATAGGGCACTATTCCTCCTCCCGATTCCAGTGTTGGGGCACTATTCCTCCTCCCGATTCCAGTGATGGGGCACTATTCCTTCTCCCGATTCCAGTGACGGGAGATACTATTCCTACTCCCGATTCCAGTGACGGGATACTATTCCTACTCCCGATTTCAGTGACGGGATACTATTCCTACTCCCGATTCCAGTGACGGGATACTATTCCTTCTCCCGATTCCAGTGACGGGATACTATTCCTTCTCCCGATTCCAGTGACGGGATACTATTCCTACTCCCGATTCCAGTGACGGGATACTATTCCTACTCCCGATTCCAGTGACGGGATACTATTTCTTCTCCCGATTCCAGTGACGGGGCACTATTCCTACTCCCGATTCCAGTGACGGGATACTATTCCTACTCCCGATTCCAGTGACGGGATACTATTCCTACTCCCGATTCCAGTGACGGGATACTATTCCTTCTCCCGATTCCAGTGACGGGATACTATTCCTTCTCCCGATTCCAGTGACGGGATACTATTCCTCCTCCCGATTCCAGTGACGGGATACTATTCCTCCTCCCGATTCCAGTGACGGGGCACTATTCCTCCTCCCGATTCCAGTGACGGGGCACTATTCCTCCTCCCGATTCCAGTGACGGGCACTATTCCTCTTCCCGATTCCAGTGACGGGGCACTATTCCTCCTCCCGATTCTAGTGACGGGGCACTATTCCTCCTCCCGATTCTAGTGACGGGGCACTATTCCTCCTCCCCATTCCAGTGACGGGGCACTATTCCTCCTCCCCATTCCAGTGACGGGGCACTATTCCTCCTCCCCATTCCAGTGACGGGGCACTATTCCTCCTCCCCATTCCAGTGACGGGGCACTATTCCTCCTCCCCATTCCAGTGACGGGGCACTATTCCTCCTTCCCATTCCAGTGATGGGCACTATTCCTCCTCACGATTCCAGTGAGGGGATACTATTCCTTCTCCCGATTCCAGTGACGGGATACTATTCCTTCTCCCGATTCCAGTGACGGGATACTATTCCTTCTCCCGATTCCAGTGACGGGATACTATTCCTTCTCCCGATTCCAGTGACGGGGCACTATTCCTCCTCCCGATTCTAGTGACGGGCACTATTCCTCCTCCCGATTCCAGTGATGGGCACTATTCCTCCTCTCGATTCCAGTGATGGGCACTATTCCTCCTCCCGATTCCAGTGACGGGATACTATTCCTCCTCCCGATTCCAGTGACGGGATACTATTCCTCCTCCCGATTCCAGCGTCGGGACACTATTCCTCCTCCCGATTTCAGCGACGGGGCACTATACCTCCTCCCGATTTCAGCGACGAGGCACTATTCCTCCTCCCGATTTCAGCGACGGGGCACTATTTCTCCTCCCGATTTCAGCGAAGGAGGCACTATTCCTCCTCCCGATTTCAGCGATGGGGCACTATTCCTCCTACCCACACCAGTAATGGGGCACTATTCCTCCTACTGACACCAATGGTGAGACACTAGTCCTTCTATTGATGCCAGTGATGGCCAGGTTAAAAAGTTGTTCAATCTGCTGGCTACAAAATATTTCTCTTTTTTCGGCCTTATATTCTTTACATTCACCTGATGAAAGTAACACTTTCTGTGGTATTGTGACAACGCTCTTGCACTGTATCTATTGAACAGCAGTGTTGTCACCCAAGAACAGGAATTTAGAACACCCCCGTCTCTCCATTACATAAGGTTGGGGTGTCCTTTAATCCACAGAGAGAGCTGGAAGGAATGCAACTGATGAGTCAGTACAGGCAGGAGTACACAGGAAGTTATCAGCTCACAAGATTTCTGGCAGGATCAAGTACTATTTTGCATTAAATCAAATAGATAGAAACATTTTCAATGGTATATGTAATTGACCAAAAGCAAACAAATGAGGTTTATCACGCACACACACGCACACCTTATGTGCAAAATAGTAAACATTCTTGTCTCATGAGAAAAAAAAAAAAAATACAAGCTAGGACACCAATCATACAGATATATTTTTTAATGAAAAGACTGAATGCAAATCAAAAGTGTGAACACAGGCCCCCTCCAAAAAGCCCCAATTATTAGGAATGACATGGACTTGGTATGCAGTTAAGAATCTTGTATGGAGAGGCACAGATTGGCTATCCTTATGGAAGTGTTAAATATATGTGAAAAAAGAACTACTGCGGTCATAAGAGAAACATGGACACTGTTGCTGCTGAGCTCACTTTCTGGAAACGCTGTCCGTTTCTGAGTGCATACCTGAGTAAATGACCTGGAACAAGCAACCAGAGTGAAGACAGAACTCATGATCTGTATACTTGTTCCAGATCAGAGACTCCGAAGGGACTGATGCCACTGGATCAGCATTACTAGCATTTTCACAAGGGGATCAGTAATGGCAGCTTCCTTCCTCCTTTTCATGAGAAATTAGCTTTAGGTTGTAACCAATGTAAGTCCATAAGATCTGAGATATTCTTTTAAGTGCTTACAGGCACTATTTTACAGTGCTGTTAAAAACTGAGAATGTAGACGCAATGCAATGGATTGCACAATACATTCCACCATTTGGGGTTGTCTGTTGATCTAGGGAATTTGTAACACAAGCCACAACTAGGTGACTTTACTTTTATGAAGGGTTCAACTCATTACCATAGAAGTGCACAGGTATGCAGTAACCAATTCATTTTATCCTTTCCATCACCTGTTCACAAATCTATTGAATGCTAGTTTCTGGTTAAGACAGGTCACTACAGACTGCTGCACCTTATTCTGCTGGATTATGCAAGAAGCAAAAATCTTCATTGCTTCCTGATCTGGTAAAAGGGGACCTAGAAATATTTCGTTGTCAAAGCCCTTTGGAGGACACGGGGACAAACATTGGGGGGGGGGGGGGGGTGGGGTGTTATGCCCTGCACGGTTACTGTGGCAGCTGCAGTAGTGTGGTCTGTCCTGGGGGCAGGTACGTGATGTTACGGGAGCGGGACATTTGGTATGCGATATCTTCGGCAGCTTCCAATTTGCGCAGTTCGATTAGACCGTCGCCAGCGTCAGTCAGAGCTGCCGCAATGAGTGCTGCAGCCTTAGAATCTCCTTCTGCAGATATGATGGCTGCCTTTTTCTGTTGCTCAGCCTAAAAGAGAAAAAAAAAAAAAAAAAAAAAAAAAGGACAATAGAATTTAGAAGGAGCAAGACTTTGGCAAATAAAGATCACAGTAGAGTCTTACAACCTTGCCTTGAGACGGGAACGCATATTTCTAAGTCAACCAACCAAATGCACTCAAATACAGTTTCACTGGAATAATAAAAGGTCACTGTACTTACCATACAATAAGTAATAATAATAATGAATGTATTTAAAAGATTTTGAAGATGATCTGAAGGTATGTATTTAAAAAAGGTGATGTAACCACTTGCCGCCAATCGACTTACCGGTACATCGCTTGACTTCAATTGGTTGTACCGGCATGATGCCTGCAGCTGCAGAAATCACCCTGGTACCGTTTTTTTTTTTGGGCTGGTGGTCAGCTCACTTGTAAGAGCAATCAGTGCAGCTAAATGAACTGGCATCACTTCTGGTTTACCCGGATGTCATCGGCGCCATTTAACAAAAAAAAAGCACATTCAAAAAAAACACAGATCTTGGCGTTTTGATAGCCTTTAAGTGCAGATGATAGTACCTCTCACAAGGAATGATTAAATTAATTGCGACAGCAATAAAAGTGATAAAAAAATAAATTAGCTCCCGCACTAAGGCATACGCATGCGTTGGTCCCGCACAAACAGAGATCATCCCAGGTATCACAGTGAACGACAGATCATAGGCAGTAATCCTAGCACCAGATCTCCTCCGTAAATCTAAAGTGGTAACCTGTAAAGGCTTTTAAAAGAGTCTCCTATGGATAGTTAAATGTCATAGTTTGTCGCCGCTGCACAAGTGTGCACAATTTTAAAGCATGACACGTTTGGTATCTATTTACTTTGCGTAACATCTTTTATATTTTACAAAAGAGAAGGTTATGTAGTCAGCTTTTTTGGCATTAAAATAATAATAATAATAAAAAAAAAAAAACTTCCCAAAAATTGCATTTGGAAAAAACACTGCGCAAAACACCATGTGACTTAAAAAAAAATAGTACAGAACAGGAGGCGACTTGTCAGGCGGCTAGGTCGCCTGACAAGTCGCCCCTGTGTGAACCGGCACTTAAAGCTCAGAGTAGGATCCGGTGAGATCAGCTTCAGAAAAAGGTATGTATACTAATTTTTCTCTTTATGGGGCTAGATGGGTTAGTGTTAGATCGCGGGTGTCTATAGATGCAGGGATTTTGGTTTTAGCATGGACTTCCCACTTTAATGCAGAGAATGTATTGAGGTAAAAAAAAAAAAAAAAAGGCCTAATAACTGACCCCCCCAAAACACCTGACTGATGCCTCTCACCTTTCCAGTGCTGTCCCCAGCTGCTTCTCCACTGCCTGAACTCACAGCTCTCAGCCAAACTCCTGTGAGGAGGGAGCAGGGGGTGTGGCTTACAGACACTGTGTGCATCTATGGACACACACAACCCCACAGCACACAGCTTGTTAACGGGGCATTCAGAAGAAGGAGCAGACAGCACCGGCAGAGAACCACCAAAAAGGAACCCCCCCCTTTTCCCCCAGTGCTTACTGCCCCATTAGGGTTGCTAGAGGGTATCACCACCCCTCCTCTCCCTGAACAAAACACATACATGGCTTCTACCCATTGATATTATAATAGATTATATATACCCTATCCATCAAATGTGTATACAGTGCCTTGAAAAAATATTCATACCCCTTGAAATTTTCCACATTTTGTCATTAAACAAACAAAAACTTAAATACATTTTTGGGGATTTTATGTGATAGACCAACACAAAGTGGCATCTAATTGTGAAGTGGAAGGAAAATGATAAATGGTTTTCAACATTTTTTACAAATATCTGAAAAGTGTGGGGTGCATTTGTATTCAGCCCCCTTTACTCTGATACCCCTAACTAAAATCTAGTGGAACCAACTGTCTTCAGAAGTCACCTAATTAGTGAAGAGTTCACCTGTGTGTAATTTAATCTCATTTAACAGCTGTTTTGTGAAGACTTCAGAATTCAGTTTATTAGAGAACTTTTGTGAACAAACAGCATGATGAAGGCCAAGGAACACACCAGACGGGTCAGGGATAAAGTTGTGAAGAAGTTTAAAGCAGGGTTAGGTTATAAAAATAAAACATCCCAAGCTTTGAACATCTCACGGAGCACTGTTCAATCCATCATCCGAAAATGGAAAGAGTATGGCACAACTGCAAACCTACCAAGACATGGCCGTCCACCTAAACTGACAGGCCGGGCAAGTAGAGCATTAATCAGAGAAGCAGCCAAGAGGCCCATGGTAACTCTGGAGGAGCTGCAGAGATCCACAGCTCAGGTGGGAGAGTCTGTCCACAGGACAATTATTAGTTGTGCACTTCACAAATCTGACCTTTATGGAAAAGTGGCTAGAAGAAAGCCATTGTTTAAAGAAACCCATGAGAATTCCTGTTTGCAGTTTGTGAGACGCCATGTGGAGGACACAGCAAACATGTGGAAGGCGGCGCTCTGGTCAGCTGAGACCAAAATTAAACTTTTTGGCCTAAAAGCAAAACGCTATGTGTGGTGGAAAACTAACACTGCACATCACCCTGAACACACCATCTCCACCGTGAAACATGGTGGTGGCAGTATCATGTTGTGGGGATGTTTATCTTCAGCAGGGACAGGGAAGCTGGTCAGAGTTGATGGGAAGGTGGATGGAGCCAAATACAGGGCAATCTTAGAAGAAAACATCTTAGAGTCTTCAAACGACTTGAGACTGGGGCAGAGGTTCACCTTCCAGCAGGACAACAACCCTAAACATACAGTGTTAGCATGGCCCAGTCAAAGTCCAGACCTAAATCCAATTGAGAATCTGTGGCAAGACTTGAAATTTGCTGTTCACAAACGCTCTCTATCCAATCTGACAGAGCTTAAGCTATTTTTCAAAGAAGAATGGGCAAAAATGTCAGTCTCTAGATGTGCAAAGCTGGTAGAGACATCCCCAAAAAGACTTGCAGCTGTAATTGCAGCTAAAGGTGGTTCTACAAAGAATTGACTCAGGGGGGCTGAATACAAAATGCCCCCCACACTTTTCAGATATTTGTAAAAAAAACTTTTGAAAACCATTTATCATTTTCCTTTCACTTCACAATTATGTGCCACTTTGTGTTGGTCTAGAGCAGTGGTTCTCAACTCCTGTCCTCAAGACCCACCAACAGGCCAGGTTTGCAAGATAACTGAAATACATCACATGTGATATCATTTGCTGCTCAGTGATTGCAGTATTCTAGTCTGCATCTCCCCAAGGTAATACTTAAAATCTGGCCTGTTAGTGGGTCCTGAGGACAGGAGTTGAGAACCACTGGTCTAGCACATAAAATCCCAATAAAATACATTTACATTTTTGGTTGTAACATAACAAAATGTGGAAAACTTTAAGGGATATGAATACTTTTTCAAGGCACTGTACCTCTATCTATCCACCTATATATACACACAGATAGACAGATCTCTTTTCTTTCCACACATGATACAAAACTACCCCTTACTAAATTACCCCCTACTACCTTAAGGTCTTATCCACATCCCCAGCCAAACATCCATCTCTGTAAGTACTTCTATCATTATATTCAGTATTGTTTTTATTGTGCTCCTTTCTATTCTTTCTTATCAGTAGTATATATAGTCCAGCTAGGGTACCGAACGCGAAACCCACACCCACCACCAGTAATGCCGGAACGCTGACCCGATTTCTCCGCCCACCGAGGACTCTCAGGCTGTCATCTTAGAAGCGCTGATACACTTTCCAGGACCCATCCAGCCTCACACGCAGCAGGTTTACCATCCGGCCAGCCACAGCGGGGACTACCTACTTGATAAGCACAATCTTAATACCTACATGTGAGCTGTTGTAACGTCTCGTCTGTCCATTAAAGTAACAATCTGCTACTCTTAGATGGCGCTGTTTTCCCTCTTCCAAAAAGGAAGAGGGAAAACAGTAAAATCTCTTATACATCTAAAATATATATATATATATATATATATATATATATATATATATATATATATATATATATATATATATATATATATATATATATATATATATATATATATATATATATATATATATATATATTCCTCAGAAAATAGGTGCAAGAACTCAATGACCCTCCGAACCTCATCACATAGTGGGTTAATAGTGTGGTTAAATTTCACTAACAATGGGAGGGTCTTAAGGGGCATTAAACACCAGGGGTGAATTACGTGCAGAGTTTGGGGGTGCACTACAAAGTGTTCAGTCTTCTTCCACAGCCGCTTACCTCTGCATCCTACTTTCACCCATCGTCAGCTCTAAACCTCTCTATGCAACCCCCCTTCCTTAAAAGCTCCACCATCATCCACATATCTTACTTTTGTTGCTGTATTAAGCTAAAGCACCCAGCCGGCCCTAGTACCTCCACTGTAGGTGACTTCTGTGTTTACAGGTGATAGTGGTAAACTGAGAGCCTGAGCCAGAGGTGGTGGAACTGAGTTCCACCAAGTTCCAGCTGAAAAAAAGCCAGAGAGTATGCGTGTGTGTGTACACACTTTACGGCCCCAGCAGCAAATATTCAGCTATGCTTTACTCCCCTCTGGAGCGGATATTTTCAATTATGGAGGCATGCATGAATCACCCATGTGGCAGCGCTGGGCCAATCATCACAGGGGGATTCATAGCCTTCTGTAAGCTAGGACTCCTACGACTCAGTTTACACAGGACCATGCCCTCACTCCTGACAGCTTAACAGAATAGGACCGTAGTGAAATAAAAGTATATGTGTCCGTGGAGGTCTGCAAGGGCCAAGCGCAAATTCCCCAGACCCTCTAAGGGTTTTACCTAAATCTATACACCGAGCCCCTATGGATATGTCCATTTTACCTTCTCCACGATAAACCTGGCTCTTTCTGCTTCCTGCTGGGCTACTTGTTTAGCTTCAACAGCTGCTGTGAACTCCTTTCCGAACGTCAAGTGTGTCTATAGGAAAAAGCAAAAAGAAAAAAACTTAACTGTTACCACACTGAAGTTCTCAATTACTAAACAGCAAATAAAATTACAAACAGAGAAAACCTTCATCCTGCCAAAGAGATGTACACGGTGAAGCATCATTATGTGTGCATAAAAAGGTATAGACCAAGGTATGGTTTCTCTTCTATGCAATAATAAAGCTAATTCTCTTCTATGCAATTCTGTGCAATAACCAGGGCTTTTTTCCCCTCAGAATAGGTGCTGGAACAAAAAGAGGGTCAACCCTTCTACTGCATCTCTACATAGATTTAAAGATGATGAGTGCTCCCTCAGAAGTTATAGATATTTACCTGCAAATAAAAATATGATTACCTGTGCAATTTAATTTTTGTGGTCAAATAATCTACCATGTGTATCAAACAGTAGAATAAAGAACCCTTGCTAGGGGGTTGTGCCTACACCAGTTGGCCCAACAGTGCGTTGTAATTTCCAAGGAAGTGCGGTTGGACCTCCTTCAGGTTGGGTAAAAAAAAAATAAAAAAAAAAAATATAATAATAATAATAATAATAATAATAATAGTGATGGATAGTAATGTACAGATTCAATGTTGAAAACTGTCACTTTGCTGATTCAAAGCAAAGTGGCAGCAGCCTGGGAAATTCTCCATTTGCTACAACTTCTTCCAATCCCGACTTCTGTTCAGTACATATCTAGCTGTTGGATTGCTTTCTTCCACAATTCAGCACCAGTTCAAAAATGAACTTACCAGAGACACATCATCCAGGATAATCCCAAAGGTAGCTGCTCTCTCTGTGAGATCCTCACTGACCTGCCGAGAAACCAGCTCTCTCTGTGTGATCAACTCTCCAGCATCAAACCTGGCCTGTCAAAGATTCAGAAGATCAATACAAACCTATTATAACATATTAGGAACAGGAGGGAAAAAAAAAAAAAAAAAAAGAAGAAGGAGGGAGTGGAGAAAGAGAATGTAGACAAAATGTAACTGGCTACAAATCTAATCAGCTTCTATCTTTAGCTTAATATAAAACGTATAAAACACCTGAACAAATTAATTAAATTAATAAGAGTGATCGAATAACTATGACTCAAATACCCAGCTGCTATTCCAAATGTGCCGCCGCCGCCCCCCCATAATAATGATGCTTTACAAACCATCTTGGGGTTATTCAGTCCAGATTTGTCCTAACTATGCTTAAACCTGCGCCCCCCCCCCCCAAACTCCTATTCCAACACTACCCCGTGTGAAAGGAGGATGTGTATACTTACCTATACTAAAGGGCGCTCTAAACCAATACTGATCGGCTCCCAGTGCCAGCTTCAGAGGAGAGGAGGGACAACTGACGCCCCATAGGCCAATAGGGCACTCTGATCTGGTCACGTGATCTTCCCAGTGTCTGGCTTCGGGGGAGAAGAACGATCGCCAACAGCAGCTAAAATGCCTGAGCAGTAACATCACCAATAGGTTTACTGTGGGGCATCTGTTGTCAGCGGTCCCTCCTCTCCCCCGAAGCCGCCACTGGGAGCTGATCACGTGACCAGACTGGAGCGCCCTCAGAATAGGCAAATATGCACATCTTCCTTTCAAAGGATAGTAAGAATAGGAGTTAAAATGGGGGTAGGTGCAGGTTTGAAGTGGTTCTAAAGCCCTAAGATTTTTCACCTTAAAAGGATAAGTTCACATTTTGACAAAAAATTTTTTTTGCAGGTTAACAAAATGAGCATTATTTTTTTTGTTTCTGGAGTCTATAAAGCATTGCACCAGCAATCAGCAGATCACTGATGCCATGCATGTCCCCTGCAGATTTGTCACTGTATCGGCTTACTCAGCTAGCTGTCATAGTGGGTAGCGGGAGTTGCAGCAGCCGATGCATTCATAACATGTTACATCCTGAATATGGGTGCAACATGAAATGAAAGGTGAACTTATCCTTTAATGCATTCTATAAATTAAGGAGAAAAAACTTGGGTGCTGCAGCTGCAATGCATGGCACGGACGACTGGAATATGGAAACTATCAGATCAGACAAAGTGAAACCGACTTCTCTATGGATCTAGTTGTAGGATGCTATCCAAACTCACCACCACCGATTTAAGAATCTCAGTAGTAATGGAAGGTAAAACTCTTTCATCGTAGTCCTCGCCAATGCTTGTGTAGATTCTCGGCAACTGATTGGCAAACGGCCGGTAGAGAATACGCAGAGTGATGTTAACATTCTGCAGATCTGGGGAGAAATGGCAACAGTGGTTTGTATCTGGTAAAGCATCGGACTTAATTTTCCAGCATTATTACTTCTTTTACGATCGATGCCTACCTTTGCTCCCTGTAATCACAGGGACGTTGCGGGGGCGGGACCGACAATCAAAGAGGATTGGTTTCTGCACCCAGGGGATGAGGAAATGTGTTCCTTCATCTACTACAGTTTCTTGAACCCCTCGGAATCGGTCAAATATGACAGCGCGGTGGCCAGCATCCACTAGTGAGTAGAAAAGACAAAATAATATACACCATGAAAACCAAACATGTGAAGCCGGATGAGAAACAGAGACTGGAATCACAGAATAGACTGGTGTTAACACAAATATTGAAAGGAAAATTCAACCCGATTAGCTGAAGGATTAACTGTATGAATATAAGCTTATCCACTTGCTGACCAGGCTTTTTATGATACTTTTGTTTACAAGTTTAAATCAGTATTTGTTGCTAGAAAATTACTTCTAACCCTTAATTATAATACATTTTTTTTTATTTAGCAGAGACCCTAGGTAATAAAATACTGTTGCAATGTTTTATGTCACACCGTATTTGCGCTGCAGTTTTGCAAACATAATTAAAAAAAAAAAAAAATATACACTTTATTGAATAAAAAAAAAAAATGCATTAGTTACCCTAATTTTTTGGGAAAATGTGAAAGTTGATGTTATGCTAAGTAAATAGATACCCAACATGCCACGCTTTAAAATTGCGCACACTCGTGGAATACGACCTTTAAAATCTCAATAGGCGACGCTTTAAACATCCTTACAGATTACCTGTTTGGAGTTACAGAGGAGGTCTAGTGCCCACTTTAACCTTTACGGCGATACCTCACGCGTGGTTTAAATACCGTTTACATATGCGTTAACGACTTATGTATGCGCTTGCTTCTGTGCAAGAGCATGGAGTGATGGGGCGCTTTAATTTTTTTTATAGTTTACATTTTTTTTTTACACTGTTCCTTTAATTGTTTTTAATCACTTTTACTCCTATTAAAGTACAAGGAATGTAAACATCCGTTGTAATAGAAATAAGGGACGACAGGTCTTCTTTATGGAGAAATCTGGGGTCAAACAAAGACCCCAAATCTCTCCTTTACAAGCAAAAGATCCAGAAAAAAAATTATATTATAATATATATATATATATATATATATATATATATATATAATTTTCCTTCCAGCCTGGACCAGAAGTAATGTCATGACATTGCTCTGGTCCTCCAAGGCCATAGATTCGATCAAAAAGTGCCAACTCTGATCGCCTATGGGAGCAGGTGGCCATGCCCTCGGATCATTTCTCAGGCGAGCACGACAAGCCTGAGAAACACCGGATCAGTTTCATGAGAAAGGCAGCCGCCTGCTGGGAAAAAAAAACAATAACAGGGTTATGGCTGACATCTTCAACCACTTGCAGACCGCAACGTGTGTGTGTGTGTATATTGCGGTCGGCAAGTGCTTAAAGAGAAACAAAACCCTCCTATTTTTTACAAGGAAGCTGCCATCTTAGCCTCTGTTTGATCTGTAGTTGCCATGGTGCTGTACATGTTATAACATCACAGTTCTGAAGCGAGCATGCACTGTGTGGCAAGCTTGCTATGAAGGCACACAGTGAAGTGGAAAAGCCAAGATCGCCAGTGGGGGACCCCAGAAGAGGAGGTTGGGGGCCACTCTGTGCAAAACCATTGCACAGAGCAGGTGAGTATAAGATGTTTATTATTTTAATTTTAAAAAAATGCCTTTGGTAACACTTTAAATCCGCTGAATACATTTTAGGTGCATTAAAAGAGTAGAAAGTCTATTTCCTGCAAGCATGCTTCCCTATGGTGAAGCGGTGGTCTCTCTGCAAATGTACAGCCCCTGCAGAGTCAGACCTGGAGCTCTTCAATTAGCATTTTTTTCATGCAATCGTGGGTGAGCAAAAAGCCAGCTCTTTTTTATTATTTGTATTTATCTTGAACACGAACACATTCGCAAAGTGAATTTTTACTTTGTTTAGAAAGTTTGGGGACCCCTGGGGTAAAACAAAAGGGCCAGTTTACTATCCTTAAGACTTTAGAGGGGCTGGACTGTGGTCAGTGAGAGTAGAAAATGTCCTGGCATCAGTACCAATGTCCCCTCACTGGTGTCAGTGGGAGGAACAGTGTTCCATCAATGGTGACAGTGGCAGGAATTATGCTCCACTGTTGTTGTGTCAGTGGCAGGAAAAGTGCCTCCAGGGCCGGATAAAGGCAAGCAAAGGGCTGCAGTTTGGAGGCCACTGTTCTACCCCATTCACCAAGACATGTGCAAGATTCACTTTGAAAATGAATATGCTCTACTCTAGTAAAACTCCTAAAAAAATAAATAAATAAAAAAGGAATCGCTTGACTTTTGTTTCCACACCGAACTCATATCCCAATGCCAAGGTTACAAGCCATGAGATAATGTGTTTCGGGATGTTTAGATGTAATGTCTTGCTATAACATCTTGACTCAACCCAAGGTCTCAAGATGAGACCACAGCCAGAACTATTCTATTACTGCGTCTACACTGGGGAGACTTCCTCTCCCTTCCTGACTTGGCTCTCCCATTCATGGAGTGTATATACGTGTCTGTGCAGCACAAGAGCCAAACCTAGCCAAGCCGAGAACCGAAAGCAAACACTGCTTGGCACAACTGAGATCCATCATGCATCTGCGGGCTGATTTTTTTTGCCTACTACATAGCGGGTGGGGAAGAGAGAGAGTTTTTATGCTATTGCAGCTACACTTTAAAGCTGATCTCCAGGTTTCATTTAACTCCATGCCCAAGAGGGTTAAGGCAGTGCTGGAAAATAATGGTGGCCACACAAAATATTGACACTTTGGGCCCAATTTGGACATTTTCACTTAGGGGTGTACTCCATTTTGTTGCCAGTGATTTAGACATTAATGGCTGTGTGTTGAGTTATTTGGAGGGGACAGCAAAGTTACACTGTTATACAAGCTGTACACTCACTACTTTACATTGTAGCAAAGTGTCATTTCTTCAGTGTTGTCACATAAAAAGATAGAAGAAAATATTTACAAAAAATGTGAGGGGTGTGCTCACTTTTGTGAGATACTGTATTATGGGTTATTCATTATTTTTTATACTAGTAATGGCGGCAATCAGCAACTTATAGCGGGACTGTGATATTGCGGCGGACAATCGGACACTGACACTTTGTGGGGACCAGTGACACTAATACAGTGATCAGTGCTAAAAATATGCAATGTCGCTGTACTAATGACACTGGCTGGGAAGGGTTTAAACATCTAGGGTGATTAAAGGGTTAAAAGAGTTGTAAAAGGCAGAAGGTTTTTTAATCTTAATCAAGATAAAAAAAAACCTGCGTGCAGCCGCCTCCCCAGCAGACCCCCCCCCCACCCCCCGTTACTTACCTGAGCTCCATCTCTCTCCAGTGATGTCCTCGAGTGTCTTAGCCATCTGGGAATCTCCTCTTGATTGGCTGAGACACAGCAGTGGCACCATTGGCTGTCAAAGTCAGTTAGCCAACCAGGGGAGAGAGGGGGCGGGGTCGGGTCTCCATGCCTGAATGGATACACGGAGCTGTGACTCGGCTCGGGTGTCCCCATAGCAATCTGCTGGCTACCGGTGGGGGGGGCGCACTCAATAGGAGGGAGGGGGCCAGGAGCAGAGAAGAGGAGGATCTGGAGGGCTGCTCTGCAGGCAGAAGTTCTCCCCCTGCAGGCAGAAGTGCAAGATTACACACAAATTATATATATATATATATATATATATATATATATATATATATATATATATATATATATATATATATATATATATATATATATATATATATATATATATATATATATATATATATATATATATATATATATATATATATATATATATATATATATATATATATATATATGCGATGTGGCACACAGCTGCCGCCCTGTAGCAGTACAACTGCTATAGAGCGGTCAGCAAGTGGTTAAAGGGATAACCGTGGGGAAATGTGCATCTATTGTGAAGTTGTACTGGATGGGATTGAACAAACCTACAGATAAAGTGGAAATCTCCTTTAACCTCCTCCTGCCCATCATCAGGGGTGGGATCCCTGTTGTTCTGGGGCGACGTCATATGACATGTCATTTTCCGCTCTCTCGCGTAGGGTGCAGCGATTGTGCCTTTCCTAGGGACCCCAATCTTGGTAAAGAGCCGATTATGCATCATCCAATCACAGCTGATCACATGTAAATGCAGAAGTGCAGTTTATCAGCTCTCCTCACCTCACACTGACAGAGTGTGTGGCGAGGAGAGCCGATCAGCAGCATCTCTTCGCAGGGGAGACTGTACAGGTAATCCGGGCACTGATCATCAGTGCACGGATTACATTGCAGCCCCAACAGTGCCCATTAGTGACACCTCATCAGCGAAGGAGAAAAATTACTTATTTACAAAATTTTCTGACAAACTAAGAAAAACTTTTTTTTTTTTTTGCTTCAACATTTTCTGTCTTTTTTCAGCTAAAAAAAACAAAAAAAACAAAAACAAACAAACAAAAAAAAACCCCAGTGGTAATTAAATACCACCAAAAGAAAGCTCTATTTGTATGAAATAAAAGTAATTTGGGTACAGTGTAGCATGACCGCGCAATTGTCATTCAAAGTGTGACAGCGCTGAAAGCTGAAAATTGGCCTGGGCAGGAAGGGGGGGGGGGGGGGTCTGGTATTGAAGTGGTAAAAAACCTTCACAGTATGCAGCTCCCCGGGATCCCCTTACACATACTTGAGCCTGATCTCGAACCAGCAATGTGCACAAGAGCAGAGGCTTTCTCATATCCTCGTTAGCTCAGGCACAGCCATTGGCTCCTGCTGCTGTCAATCACAGCCACTGAGGCTGGGAGCAGTAGATCCCTGTCATGTTGCTAGGCAGAACAGGGAAATGCTTTGTTTTTCATAGACATCTCCCCGCTCTGCTCTCCGTGCCACGATTGCGGAAAACAGGCTGACATCAAGTCCGCGGGAGCGTGCATGCGTGCCCGCTAGCCACGCATGACGCAGCGGCGTACAGGTATGTCGTTTTGCGCACCCGTACCACTTTGCCAACGTAGATCGGCGTGAGCCAGTCGGCAAGTGGTTAAAGGACTCAGTAAAAGCAGCGGGAGCCATTGGCTCATGCTGGTGTCAATCAAATCCAGTGACAAGGGAACAGACCCGGGGCCAAGCCACACTGTGCGTCAAAAAAAAAAAAAAAAAGAGACTAATATTTTAGGCCCCTTTCACACTTGGAACTGCAAAGTCGCATGACAAGTTGTACCCCATAAATTTACAATGAGTACCGTTCATATGTGGGACTTCAAAGTAGTTTCTGCACTACTTTGATGCGACTTGAGGTCCACAGACCTCAAGATTACACAGGCATTGCTTCAAGTTGTGCGACTTTCAGATGGTAAAAGGGTGTGAAAGTGGTCTTAATAAGATAAAGAAGCTGTTTATAAGTGATATATGTTCACTCACCATTAAATAGGGCTGATTTTACAACACCTCCAGCCAGTGCTAGCCCCAGTCCAACCTTTCCAATCGACTCAAATATTTTTCCTGCCATTGTTTACCACCGGTCCTGTATTAAAAGAACAAAAAACTATTATTAATCCTAGATAGGGCTTCTAGTGATCTGTATTACTGGCAATAATGTAAATAGTTTCTGTACTTTTTACACCTGCAAGAGAAACGCTGAAGTTAAAGCGGAGCTCCACTTGTCTGCCTCCTCCCCCACTCCGGTGCCACATTTGGAGGGGGGGGGTACCTGATTTTGACAGTAACTCGCTCCCACTTTGTGCTGAAGTCACCACAGCAAACAGAAGTTCGGCCCTCGCTGCAGCCGACCCACTGAGAAAGCGCAGCGCGATTCACACATGCGCAGTAGGAAACCTTGGGGCTTTATAGATGGTTTCCCTCACCCAAGAGCCGATTCAAGAGGACATCGCGGGACCCCTGGACAGGTAAGTGCCCGAATAGTAAAAGTCAGCAGCTACCAGTATTTATAGCTGCTGACTTAATTTTTTGCTGGAGCGTTGCTTCAAAGGGCAATTCCACTTTCGTAGGAAGAAAATATTTGAGATATATATATATATATATAATATATATCTCTATATATATATATATATATATATATATATATATATATATATATATATATATATATATATATATATATATATATATATATATATATATATACACACACTTATACTTCCCGAAGGTCTATACATACACACTATATTACCAAAAGTATCGGGACGCCTGCCTTTACACATACATGAACTTTAATGGCATCCCAGTGTTTTGTCCGTAGGGTTCAATATTGAGTTGGCCCACCCTTTGCAGCTAAAACAGCTTCAACTCACTATAAAAGGCAAAAAAGGAATCCTACATTATTGGTTAGTGAACCATAGAGGTAAACTGACCCACCGATTCGCCCTTAGGGTGGTATATCTCCCAGAAAGCGTGCAGCCTAGCACATAAAGGGGGGGGGGGAGGGTTAAGAGGTAACCCTAAGAAACAATCAAGGGAGATCAGCCACGGTATATGATAGGGGTGCAACGGATCGTCATTGATCCGTACAGATCAACCTCCGCGGATCGGGACACCCGCGCTCTGTGGCCTCGGCCATAAGAAAGGCCGCAGCTTCGGCCTAGATCCGGAGCGGCGGCCATCTTGGTACACCCGGCAGCCGTTTACCACGTGATTGCTCCATCAAATGACGGAGCGATCACTTGTAACAAACCGTTCCGCCCCCCCCCCCGAGAATACTCTGCAATGCCCTGACAATACTCTGCAATGCCCTGACAATACTCTGCAATGCCCTGACAATACTCTGCAATGCCCTTCCATACCCTGCCAATATATTATTACAGTGGGGAGATTGTGGATATTACAGTGGGGGAGATTTTTTTTTGTTGATCCGAAAATGATCCGAACCGTGACTCCTGATCCGAGGAAGGATGCAAACCATGAGTTTTTTGATCCGTTGCACCCCTAGTATATGAATTAATTAATAGAAGCTTTATTGGTGAAGTACAAAATTATTGACAGTGTTCCAATCCAGGCAGAACAACCCCGCCCTGGTCAGATAATGTTCATGTAGTTTGCAAAAAATTCATGAATCACTAATAAAATCACATTGTAATAAGACAATATTGCCACAAATTAAAAAAGTGCTAATACATGAGCCCTACTATATCAAGACTAATACCAAAGACCAGGAGGAAAAATGGACTTGAAAAGAAAATGAGTTTGCCAAGGGTGACACCAAAGGTAATTGTAGCAAAGGTGTCTCCAGCGATCTGCTGTTTTCTGTAATTGACCGATAGATGTCATTAAATATGCATTAGTTGAAGATGATTAAAATCCTATTGGCTGATTCAAGTTTGAAGCTGGATCAAGGGAAACAATGTAAACACCCAAAAGGTAAAAATTTCTATTTGTGTTGTGTCAAATGTCCATAGTATAGGTGTTTATCAAAATGTATACGGTCTCATGTAGAGGACAATTGGACTGATATCACTACAGCGGAGGAATCATCAATAGCAGAATATGTAGCACTTGGCTCATCTGTTGGTTCCAAAGTATGAATTGTGTCCGATAAACAGTCCTAAACCTGCTGCATACAACAAAGCAGGAATGTAATTGAACAATATTGTCCCGTGTATGGGCGTCTTACCCCGATTGTATCGCAGTTACAGGTCTCTGTCAAGGATGGATTTCCAGATTCAATCAGCTGAGATGTCTTTTGGATCAGTTGATGATTTTGGGCTGTAGTTTTGATTCGGTGTCCGCAATTGTAGCCGTTGTATCATAAAAAGATAATGCCTAAAACTCCTGGTTTTTAGGGAGAGGATTCAATCATCCCAGGTAGGGCTGGGAAAAAAAATCGTTTTAAATCTTGAATCGAGTTGAGAGGTCAAATCGATTCAAAATTTAAGCAAATCGATTTTTTTTTTTTTTTTTTATTTTCACCGCGCCGGTCCGGAGGCGCTGCGGGCATGAGTTTTTAGGCGAGGCCGCGGCGTCCGGCCGTAGCCGCGGACTAGGCAGAAGCCGCGGCCTCGCCTAAAAGCTCATGCCCGCAGCGCCTCCGGACCGGCGCGGACACCACGCTGGGCCTGAAGAGCTGTGGGCAAGGAGTTTTTAGGTGAGGCCGCGGCTTCGGCCTAGTCCGCGAGGCCGGACGCCGCGGACGAGGCCGAAGCCACGGCCTCGCCTAAAAGCTCATGCCCGCAGCGCCTCGGGACCGGCGCGGTTTCCAAAAAAAAAAAACTCGATTCGAATCGTGAATCGAGTTTTTTTTAAGAGAATCGAAGATTTTTTTTTTTTTATAGAAAATCTCCCAGCCCTAATCCCCGGCATAGACAGTGTCTGTGGGGTACGGCTTGGATAGTCCAAACAGCCTCCAGGTGGATATCAAGTGAATGTCAAATGAGCCGTCTAATCAGTCCAAACCTCCAGCGTGAATAGATGGCAATTCTGCCTTATCACTTGGACTTGGGTGTCATCGAGATATGTGGGGGCATATTAGTGCTACCCTCCGTCTACGCGTTTCGTACACTGGAACGTGTACTTCATCTGGACACGTTCAGATGAAGTACACATTCCAGTGTACGAAACGCGTAGACAGAGGGTAGCACTACAATTGCGGACACTAACCAAATCAAAACTACAGCCCAAAATCATCAGCTGATCCAAAAGACATCTCAGCTGATTGAATCTGGAAATCCATCCTGGACAGAGACCTGTAACTGCGATACAATCGGAGTAAGACGCCCATACACGGGCCAATATTGTTCAATTACATTCCCCTTTTGATGTATACAGCAGGTTTAGGACTGTTTATCGGTGGACACAATTCATACTTTGGAACCAACAGATGAGCCAAGTGCTACATATTCTGCTATTGATGATTCCTCCGCTGTAGTGATATCAGTCCAATTGTCCTCTACATGAGACCGTATACAATCTGATAAACCACTATACTATGGACATTTGACACAACACAAATAGAAATTTTTACCTTTGGGTGTTTACATTGTTTCCCTTGATCCAGCTTCAAACTTGACTGAATCAGCCAATAGGATTTTAATCATCTTCAACTAATGCATATTTAATGACATCTATCGGTCAATTACAGAAAACAGCAGATCTCTGGAGACACCTTTGCTACAATTACCTTTGGTGTCACCCTTGGGAAACTCATTTTCTTTTGAAGTCCATTTTTCCTCCTGGTCTTTGGTATTAGTCTTGATATAGTAGGGCTCATGTATTAGCGCTTTTTAATTTGTGACAATATTGTCTTATTACAATGTGATTTTATTAGTGATTCATGAATTTTTTGCAAATTACATGAACATCATCCAACCAGGGTAGGGTTGTTCCGCCTGGATTGGAACACTGTCAATAATTTTGTACGTTACCTCTTAACCCCCCCCTCCTTTATGTCCATAACAGCTTCAACTCTTCTGGGAAGGCTGTCCACAAGGTTTAGGAGTGTGTCTATGGGAATGTTTTACCATTCTTCCAGAAGAGCATTTGTGAGGTCAGGCACTGATGTTGGATGAGAAGGCCTGGCTCACAGTCTCCGCTCTAATTCATCCCAAAATTGTTCTATCCGGTTGAGGTCAGGACTCTGTGCAGGCCAGTTAAGTTCCTCCACCTCAAACTCACTCATCCATGTCTTTATGGACCTTGCTTTGTGCACTGGTCCAAATCGTTTGGTGGAGGGGGGATTATGATGTGGGGTTGTTTTTCAGGTGTTGGGCCCCTTAGTTCCAGTGAAGGGAACTTTTAAGGCTTCAGCATACCAAGACATTTTGGACAATTTCATGCTCCCAACTTTGTGGGAACAGTTTGGGGATGGCCCCTTCCTGTTCTAACATGACTGCGCACCAGTGTGCAAAGCAAGGTCCATGCAAGGCGGTGCAGAGCAGACAGTGGTGGCTGATAGTCATCAGCTCTCTCCCTGAGCACAGAGAACTGAGCAATCGGCGGTGTTTGGCCAATGATGGTGGGTAGTAGGGGTGCAACGGATCAAAAATCTCACGGATCGGATCGATCCTCGGATCAGAGTCACGGATCGGATCAATCCTCGGATCAGCATAAAAAAAAAAACAAAAAAAAAAAAACACACAAATCTTGTTACACCCACCGGAGTTTTAGATTTAAAAGCTATTTTCAACACAAAACCGAGCTTATATGCATAAATACAGTATTTGTGCATATAAGCTCAGTTTTGTGTTGAAAATGGCTTTTAAATTTAAAACTCCGGTGGGTGTAACAAGATGTCGGCTTGCCCCCTTCTCACTCTATCATTATTGTACTGTGCAGGAGTGTGGGGTGTAGGAAGATGGCTGCGACGAAATGTCACTTCCTGTCGAGACAGCGGCCACTTCCGGGTGTACCAAGATGGCCGCCGCTCCGGAGCTAGGCCGAAGCCGGGGCCTATCCTATGGCTTCGGCCCGAAAAGTGCGATCCGTTGCACCCCTAGTGGGTAGGGTTAAGATCAGTACCCCCCCTCATAGTGGTTAGGGTAAAGGTCAGTACCGCCCTTAAATTGTTAGATAGGAAGGGGGAGGAGGTAGGGCAGCACAACATGATTTTCAAGGCTCTTTTACAGTTGTGATCGAGGGGTGGTAAAACCAGCTTGCTTGAGCCATGTTTTTACCGTCCCTCAATCGTTCCCCCTCTCGCTCGGTAAAAGGTCAGTACCCCCTCCGAAGAAGGTAAGTATTAGGGGTGCGCATCTTCACTGGTCTCACAATTTGATTACAATTATCTGGTCAACGATTCAATTCCGCGATGCATCACGATTACCGACGAGCTCCCACTTCCGCTTGGGCCGCCTAGGCGGCCCTTCCACCCTGCAATCTTCTGGGACACATCACAGTTCCCAAAAGATTGCCTGGCTATGTAGGAAAGCGCAGTGAGACATGCGCACCCGGCTGTGAAGCTGCAAGCTGTCACAGCCAGATTCCCACAGTAGTATTGCCAGTGCTGTGGACAGGCGGGGGAGAGAATGGAGGGTTTGGGTGGCCACGTCACTGGATTGTGGGACAGGTGAGTGTCTTTTTATTAAAAGTCAGGAGATGCACTTTTTTTGTAGCTGCTGACTTCTAATAAACAAAAAATTGACTGGAACTCCGCTTTGAATTAAAAATAACCTCACTCCCTAAAAAGTGCACTAATCCGGTGCACTACAGGGTACAGAGATTCACACACACTGCTGCTGGGAGGTCAGAAGGGATAGAATCCACAGATGGCAAACAGCCCTGTGAAGTTCCCTGTACTGTCTCTGTGCTGACCAGTGGCAGCTGGTGCTCAAAATATTTTGGGGGGGCACAAACAAACTGAAAAATACTGAACCTCCCTCATCAAATGCAGCCTCACTGTGCCCATCAAATGCAGCCACTTGTGCCCATCAAATGCAGCCACTTGTGCCCGTCAAACGCAGCCACCCCTGCCCGACAAACGCAGCCACCCCGTGCCCGTCAAACGCAGCCACCCCGTGCCCGTCAAACGCAGCCACCCCTGCCCGACAAACGCAGCCACCCCGTGCCCGTCAAACGCAGCCACCCGTGCCCGTCAAACGCAGCCACCCGTGCCCGTCAAACGCAGCCACCCGTGCCCGTCAAACGCAGCCATCACTAACCCCCCACAATTACTTTCTTTTAATTAATGTTATATTACAATGGATGCTGTGCCCCCGCTGTATGTGCTTTTAAAAAACAATGTCACCTCATACCGAATTTCGCCGTAGTAGTACGATCATGTGACTCCCGGCTCGTCCCGCCCCTCTCCGCTCTCCTCTCACGTGTCTCTGACGTCAGCGGGGAATTCTCAGTCCCACCCGCTGACTATAGTTATCGTATCAGAAGAGAGGCGGGCGGGACTGAGAATTCCCCGCTGAAGTCAGGACTCAGGAGACGGAAGAGGAGAGCGGAGAGGGGCGGGACGGGCCGAGAGTCACATGATCGTACTACTATGGCGAAATTCGGTATAAAGTGACATTGTTTTTTAAAAAGCACATACAGCGGGGGCACAGCATCTATTGTCATACAACATTCATTAAAATAAAGTCATTTTAAAAATACGCTCGGAGCGCTTTCCCGGGAGGGGCGGGGCTAGTAATAATGACGTCACCGGACATCGATTTTCCGGTCCTTATGCATCGATGCAACAATGAATTTCAACACCCCTAGTAAGTATGGTATAGGTCAGTACCCCCCTCCACGATAGTGGGTAGTGTAGAGGTCAGTAACCACCCCTCCCTCTGATTATGGTGGGTAGTGGTCAGTAACCCCCGATGATGATGATGGTAGGTAGAGGTCAGTACCCCCCAATGATGATGATGGTAGGTAGGGGGTCAGTACCCCCCAATGATAATGATGATGATGGTAGGTAGGGGGTCAGTACCCCCCATGATGATGATGGTAGGTAGGGGGTCAGTACCCCCATGATGATGATGATGGTAGGTAGGGGGTCAGTACCCCCTGATGATGGTGGTAGGTAGGGGGTCAGTACCCCCCTGATGATAGGTAGGTAAGTGGTCAGTACCCCCCTGATGATGATGGTAGGTAGGTAAGTGGTCAGTACCCCCCTGATAATGATGGTAGGTAGGGGGTCAGTACCCCCCTAAAGATGATGGTGGGTAGGGGGTCAGTACCCCCCTGATGATGATGGTGGGTAGGGGGTCAGTACCTCCCTGATGATGATGGTGGGTAGGGGGTCAGTACCCCCCTGATGATGATGATGGTGGGTAGGGGGTCAGTACCTCCCTGATGATGATGATGGTGGGTAGGGGGTCAGTACCCCCCTGATGATGATGGTAGGTAGGGGGTCAGTACCCCCCTGATGATGATGGTAGGTAGGGGGTCAGTACCCCCCTAAAGATGATGGTGGGTAGGGGGTCAGTACCCCCCTGATGATGATGGTGGGTAGGGGGTCAGTACCCCCCTGATGATGATGGTGGTGGGTAGGGGGTCAGTACCCCCCTGATGATGATGGTAGGTAGGGGGTCAGTACCCCCCTAAAGATGATGGTGGGTAGGGGGTCAGTACCCCCCTGATGATGATGATGGTGGGTAGGGGGTCAGTACCCCCCTGATGATGATGGTAGGTAGGGGGTCAGTACCCCCCTAAAGATGATGGTGGGTAGGGGGTCAGTACCCCCCTGATGATGATGGTGGGTAGGGGGTCAGTACCTCCCTGATGATGATGGTGGGTAGGGGGTCAGTACCCCCCTGATGATGATGATGGTGGGTAGGGGGTCAGTACCCCCCTGATGATGATGATGGTGGGTAGGGGGTCAGTACCCCCCTGATGATGATGATGGTGGGTAGGGGGTCAGTACCCCCCTGATGATGATGATGGTGGGTAGGGGGTCAGTACCCCCCTGATGATGATGATGGTGGGTAGGGGGTCAGTACCCCCCTGATGATGATGATGGTGGGTAGGGGGTCAGTACCCCCCTGATGATGATGATGGTGGGTAGGGGGTCAGTACCCCCCTGATGATGATGATGGTGGGTAGGGGGTCAGTACCCCCCTGATGATGATGATGGTGGGTAGGGGGTCAGTACCCCCCTGATGATGATGATGGTGGGTAGGGGGTCAGTACCCCCCTGATGATGATGGTGGGTAGGGGGTCAGTACCCCCCTGATGATGATGGTGGGAAGATGGTCAGTACCCCGCTGATGATGATGATGGTCAGTACCCCGCTGATGATGGTGGGTAGGGGGTCAGTACCCCCCTGATGATGATGATGGTGGGTAGGGGGTCAGTACCCCCCTGATGATGATGATGGTGGGTAGGGGGTCAGTACCCCCCTGATGATGGTAGGTAGGGGGTCAGTACCCCCCTAATGATGATGGTGGGTAGGGGGTCAGTACCCCCCTGATGGTAGGTAGGGGGTCAGTACCCCCCTGATGATGATGATGGTGGGTAGGGGGTCAGTACCCCCCTGATGATGATGGTGGGTAGGGGGTCAGTACCCCCCTGATGATGATGGTGGGTAGATGGTCAGTACCCCGCTGATGATGATGATGGTCAGTACCCCGCTGATGATGGTGGGTAGGGGGTCAGTACCCCCCTGATGATGATGATGGTGGGTAGGGGGTCAGTACCCCCCTGATGATGATGATGGTGGGTAGGGGGTCAGTACCCCCCTGATGATGGTAGGTAGGGGGTCAGTACCCCCCTAATGATGATGGTGGGTAGGGGGTCAGTACCCCCCTGATGGTAGGTAGGGGGTCAGTACCCCCCTGATGATGATGGTGGGTAGGGGGTCAGTACCCCCCTGATGATGATGGTGGGTAGGGGGTCAGTACCCCCCTGATGATAGGTAGGGGGTCAGTACCCCCCTGATGATGATGGTGTTAGGGGGTCAGTACACCCCTGATGATGATGGTGTTAGGGGGTCAGTACACCCCTGATGATGATGGTGTTAGGGGGTCAGTACACCCCTGATGATGATGGTGTTAGGGGGTCAGTACACCCCTGATGATAATGATGGTGGGTAGGGTAGAGGTCAGTAACCCCCCACACAGAGATTACATTAGAGAATATCGTGGTGGGGGATATGACGAGAACGTGTCACACTGCCCTAGCTGGGAGAACAGACGGGTTCCCTTTAATACCTCTTCACCCAATGTATATGTACCCCTCACCCACACACAGACCTCCTCTCCAGTGTCCCCGGCCTCCCCGAGCCCTGCACTCACCTCCTCACTGCTCTGACCTCCACATGAGCCGAAATCCCGCACTGCGCATGCGTGACCTGCGTCCTTCATCAAGCGACCTGCTCTCCGCCCGCCCGCCCGCCGCCCCGCAGAATTCTGGGAGGTGTAGTTCTCCACTCCCTTCCTACGCTTCAGCTCAAGTAAGCAAAGACTACAATTCCCATACATCTGCAGGGCGAGCGGCGTGAGCTGATTGGTGGAAGGGCCAAAAAAGTCGCTGCGGGCGCGTGATGACAGGAGGGAGTAGAGGAAAGTGCAATGTGTTGTAAAACGTTCCTGGAGAGGAGGAGCCGGGAGAATGTCACGTGGTAGAATGTTACAGTCCTTGCTAAATAGTCCGTGCTGGACTGCTTCTCAAAATGCCACCTAACAAATAGAGCTAAAGCCCAGCCTTTATTTAGGGGTGGAAATAGTTACATTTCCCAAACGTTTTGTTCGCTGTGTCTCCATTGGGGATATTTCCCTTCACTTCCAGCTCTGGGGGCACAACAGGAAGTGAGAGGATATCTCAAACTGAAGGAAATCCAATCATAGGTTTGTCCTCCTATGACGACGGTTGGATTGGGGATCATATGGTCAGTCTGTAGTGTAGCGACACACTAATGTCCGTATTCTGCAAAATCATCCACATCCACTAATTAATAGCCTGGGATCCATGAAACCTATGCGTTTTTTGGTGTGTTTTTTGGTGCGTTTTGCAGAAACCCAGTACAGTCTGTTTACCATGGTTTCCTATGGTACACGATCACATCTATGCGTTTTTCAGCCGGAGCATTTTTGGAAAGGGTCAGGGACTTTTTTTTACCCGCAGCAGATTTAGTTTTGCGTGTAATAGACTTCAATGAACCCGCACCAAAAACAGCAAATGTTGTGTTTTTATGTGTTTTGCCTTTTTTTTTTTAATTTCCCCTTTAAAAACACTGAATATAACTGGTTGCTAAGGAGGGGGCCGGGAAGCCGGCTGATGCGTCCTTAACCACTTCAATACCGGGCACTTAGACACCTTCCTGCCCAGGCCAATTTTCAGCTTTCAGCGCTGTTGCAGTTTGAGTGACAATTGCGCGGTCATACTACACTGTACCCAAACAAATTTTTTATCATTTTGTTCCCACAAATAAAGCTTTCTTTTGGTATTTGATCACCTCTGTGGTTTTTATTTTTTGCGCAACAAATAAAAAAAGACCGAAAATTTCGAAAAAAAAAACAAGTTTTTCTATATTTCTGTTAAAATTTTTTGTAAATAAGTACGTTTTCTTCTTCAATGACGGGCACTGATATGGCTGCACTGACAAGCACTGATACGGCGGCACCGATGAGGTGGCACTGATGAGGTGGCACTGACGGGCACTGATGATGGGCACTGATGATGGGCACTGATAGGCGGCACTGATAGGTGGCACTGATGGGCACTGATAGGTGGCACTCATAGGTGGCACCGATGGGCACTCATAGGCGGCACTGATGGGCACTCGTAGGTGGCATTGATTGGTACATATGGGTGACACTGATGGGTACATATGGGTGACACTGATGGGTACTTATGGGTGGCACTGATAGGTTGGCACTGACAGGTGGCACCGATGGGCAATGACAGGTGGCACTGATAAAATATATTGGGGCATTGCTGGGCAGATCTGGAACATAATGGTGCCAATCAGTGCCCATTTGTGGGCACTGATTGGCACAGATTGGGCACATGTGGATGGCCATGGGGTACATACCTGGCCATCCACATGTTGCCCCTTCCCTGGTAGTCCTAGTGGCGATCCCTGGTGGTCCAGTGTGGTGATCTGAGGGGGGCTGCGCTGATAAACAATCAGCGCAGACCCCCCCCCCCCGTCAGGAGAACCGCCGATCGGCTCTCCTCTTCTCGCGTCTGTCAAACGCGAGTGAGGAAAAGCCGATCAACAGCTCTTCCTATTGACATCTTGATCAGCCGTGATTGGACACGGCTGATCACGTGGTAAAGAGCCTCCGCCGGAGGCTCTTTACCAAGATCGGTGTAGCGGTGTGTCAGACTGACACTCCGCTCCACCGATCGCCGCGATGCGCGCCCCCGCCATATGACGCCCAGTCAGGATAACGGAACCACTTCCCGGACGTCAATCAGCTATAGGGCAGGCGGTAAGTGGTTAAAGTGATTGTAAAGGCTCGTTTTTATTTTTTTTTTAAATAACAAACGTCATAATTACCTCCACTGTGCAGCTCGTTTTGCACAGAGTGGCCCCGATCCTCCCCTTCTGGGGTCCCTCGGTGGCTCTCGCGGCTCCTCCCCGCATCAGATAACCCCCTAGCAGGCGCGCTCCCGAGTCCAGCGTTTGCATCCATAGACACGAATGCCAGACTCGGCCCCGCCCCCCGGCGCCCGTGTCATTGGATTTGATTGACAGGTGCAGGAGCCAATGGCTGCGCTGCTATCAATCTTTCCAATCAAGAGCCGGGACCCCGGGCACAGGAAGAGCGCATCTCCGGCGTGTGAAATTCCAGGGCTCAAGTAAGTAGAACGGGGGGGCTGGGGGGCCGGTCACTGCCAGGTGTTTTTTCACCTTTATACATAGGATGCATTAGGGTGAAAAAACACGAAGGTTTACAACCCCTTTAAAGCGGGATTCCGTCCCTGAAAAAAAAAAGTAAAAGTCAGCAGCTACAAACACTGTAGCTGCTGACTTTAAATGAGTACTTACCTGTCCTGGGTGCCTGCGACGTCGGCCGCCCGAGGCCGACCCGTCCCTCGGCTCTCAGGTCCCGGCACCGCCATCCTAAGTAAGGGAAACAGGCAGTGGAGCCTTGCGACTTCACTGCCAGTTTCCTACTGCGCATGCGCGAGTGGCGCGGCGCTCTGTGAATGGCCGTGTGGTGTTCTGGGAACACACACAGTTCCCAGAAGGCAACGGGGCCGCTTACCTAGGAGCAGAACACACCGCGGAATAGGAAGAGGCAGATTAGGAAGACTGCCTAGCAACAAGAGTTTAGGTAAGTTTAAATTTTTTTTTTTTTTTCAAATGTTTTTTTTTTTTTTTTTTAGGATTTTTGGTGAATTTTTTTTTTCAGGGTGGCCCTCCACTTTAACAACCAATGAGTCATCGGCTGTCAGCGGGGTTCCCCACTGACAGCTGAATGTAAAAAAAATCATTTCTGGCTAAAACATTCAAGAAAAAAACAGATTGGAGTCTCCCCCCAATGCATACTAGACCCTTCAGGTTTCGAGGCGACCCCACACCAAAATAAAAATGGCATGGGGCCCCCCCCAAATCCGTACCAGACCCTTATCCGAGCATGTAGCCTGGCAGGTAAGGAAAGGGAGGGGAAGCAGAGAAAGACAACTGGTTGACGTTGGAGCTATGACGGGGGACGTTCTTCATTTTTAATAAGCAACTTGTCAAAAACCGTTTCTTTTTCTTTGTAACACAAAACTGCTTCATATGGGGGGGGGGGGGGGGGGGTGTTGAGGCACCGATGTCTTCCTTCCGCTTCCTCCACGATATCTTCCTTCTCCACTTCCTCCGCCGATGTCTTCCTTCTCCGCCGATGTCTTCCTTCTCCACTTCCTCCGCCGATGTCTTCCTTCTCCGCTTCCTAAGCCGATGTCTTCCTTCTCTGCTTCCTCTGCCGATGTCTTCCTTCTCCGCTTCCTCTGCTGATGTCTTCCTTCTCCGCTTCCTAAGCCGATGTCTTCCTTCTCTGCTTCCTCTGCCGATGTCTTCCTTCTCCGCTTCCTCTGCTGATGTCTTCCTTCTCCGCTTCCTCCACCGATGTTCTCCTTCTCCGCTTCCTCCGCCGATGTCTTCCTTCTCCGCCGATGTCTTGCTTCTCTGCTTCCTCCGCCGATGTCTTCCTTCTCCGCTTCCTCCGCCGATGTCTTCCTTCTCTGCTTCCTCCGCCGATGTCTTCCTTCTCTGCTTCCTCCGCCGATGTCTTCCTTCTCCGCTTCCTCTGCTGATGTCTTCCTTCTCCGCTTCCTCCGCCGATGTCTTCCTTCTCCGCTTCCTCCGCCGATGTCTTCCTTCTCCGCTTCCTCCACCGATGTTCTCCTTCTCCGCTTCCTCCGCCGATGTCTTCCTTCTCCGCCGATGTCTTGCTTCTCTGCTTCCTCCGCCGATGTCTTCCTTCTCCGCCGATGTCTTCCTTCTCCGCTTCCTCCGCCGATGTCTTCCTTCTCTGCTTCCTCCGCCGATGTCTTCCTTCTCTGCTTCCTCCGCCGATGTCTTCCTTCTCCGCTTCCTCTGCTGATGTCTTCCTTCTCCGCTTCCTCCGCCGATGTCTTCCTTCTCCGTTTCCTCCGCTGATGTCTTCCTTCTCCGCTTCCTCTGCTGATGTCCTCCTTCTCCGCTGATGTCTTCCTTCTCCGCTGATGTCTTCCTTCTCCGCTTCCTCTGCTGATGTCTTCCTTCTCCGCTGATGTCTTCCTTCTCCGCTTCCTCTGCTGATGTCTTCCTTCTCCGCTGATGTCTTCCTTCTCCGCTGATGTCTTCCTTCTCCGCTTCCTCCGCCGATGTCTTACTTCTCCACTTCCTCCACTGATGTCTTCCTTCTCCGCCGATGTCTTCCTTCTCCGCTTCCTCCGCCGATGTCTTCCTTCTCCACCGATGTCTTCCTTCTCCGCTTCCTCCGCCGATGTCTTCCTTCTCCACCGATGTCTTCCTTCTTCACCGATGTCTTCCTTCTCCGCTTCCTCCGCCGATGTCTTCCTTCTCCGCTTCCTCCGCCGATGTCTTCCTTCTCCGCTTCCTCCGCCGATGTCTTACTTCTCCGCCGATGTCTTCCTTCTCCGCTTCCTCCGCCGATGTCTTCCTTCTCTGCCAATGTCTATCTTTTCCGCCGATGTCTTCCTTCTCCGCATCCTCCACTGATGTCTTCTTCCTCAGCCGCTGCCGCCGACCTGCTGAAAAAAAATAAAATAAAACGCTCCTCCTCTGACGCAGGCTTCCGCCGTTCTGTCAGCTCCTGTGTCTGCCAGTTCATATATAGCTATGGGGCGTGGGCATGCGGTGAGGTCACCTTGAGACCCACGCTCCCTTGTAACGTCAAAGCACCCCCCCATGTTGAGGACATGTGGCCTGGTATGGTCCTTTCCTGACCTCCTGGGCTGCATGCTCGGATAAGGGTCTGGTATGGATGTGGAGGGGGGGGTCCCCTCCAAATAAATACCAGACCTAAAAGACTTGCACAGCCTGCTCCTAAGCAACCCGCTATATACAGTGTTTTTAAAGGGACATTAAAAAAAACAAAACATGCAAAACTCATGAAAAATGCATGCAAAAACATGGGTTTAAAAACT